>OY998239.1:59985038-61185038 GCA_963922005.1 Cornus suecica
AGAACGGAATGTGCTTGTTGTTCTTCGTCTTCATGCTTGAATTTATGTAATTCTGTAAACTTATTGAATCACAGGAAAAGAACGGAAGTGTTTGCTAGGTTTGCTCGGTCACTATATTTTTCTTTGTGATTTTCTCTTGGGAGAACTTATGTGATTTTAAGGTAAACTTTCTCCTCCTTTTATTCTTCATCTTGCCTCAATTTATAAATAATTTGGACGAATAACATGATAACACCTGCCCTTTTGTATAAATACCACATTTATAATTTTAAAATAAAATAATTATTATTTTATTATAATTCTCTTCCAATTATTATTTTTATAAACATAATATTTATTATATTTTATTTAACTAAATGGGCTTGAACTTAAAAAATAATTTAAATTAATTCAATAAGAAGAAGGGGACTAATCAATTTAATTTGCCGCACAATATTTTATATTAGTATTTTTTGTTTTGGTTTCGACCCATGACTTTTTAGTGTCTACAAAGATGTTAAGCAAAAAATAAAAAAAATAAAAAAATGAAAAAGACAAGTTGAGAGAAGGACAAATTCGTAAGGTGCGATTTAACTGTCATGTGCTAATTAGTTGAGAGTCGTTGATCAGGACTCTCTATTTCCCTCACAAGATAAATAAATTAATTAAAATAAAAAGATAGTAACTTCTGATGAAGACATAAAAGAATCATTCGAATAAGTAGTTTAGGAATCTTAACTAATAGACTAGTCCAAATCATCTATTATTAGGCTAGCCCAGCTTGAATAATCTACCATAAGGTAGCCATAGTGTGTCTGGAAGGGAATATATTAGTATTTTGCGCTTATTTACAATTGATTATAATATAGTTCTGTTATACAAAACATTTTCCTGGCATATTATGCGGGTCAATAATTAGTTTTATTTGTGAACAATTCTTGAGTCCAGTCACATGAGGTCCAAGTTCGTCTTTTTCGTTGATGTAGTTTAATATAATTTGGATATGTAACTAATTTTTTTTAAAAAACAAATTAACACTAATTGCTATTTTTATAAATTTTATTCCTCTCCATTTTATAAAAATATTTAGTCACTTGTTTAAGTTGTATTGGAGAACATTATCGGGAAGGACGAATTTGGTCCTCATAATATAAGACCTAAATATTATCCTTTATTTATTTAATTATTAATTTTTATTCTATTTTATTTTAGTTTTTAAATAATAGGGGTCGAAACATGTTCTAACTAATTCACTGAAAAGCACCCTTTATACACGAAATGAAGAAAAAATATTGATTATGTCTTTAAAATTTTAAAGGGACTATTAGAATCAATAAGATTTTTTTTCTTTTTATAATTTTTTTTGAAACATATTAAAACTATAATAACCAAACAATACCGGACCCTACGCAAATGAAAAATTCAAAGTTATCTGGCATCTCCTGACTCGGAGGTGAGCAAAGTAGGTCCACGACAATAAAACATCATACCAACAAAAAGTGGAGGCAAGGTGTTAACTTTCCGGGAAAAAAAAAAATTTGAAACGTCACACTTCAAATATTGTAACTCATCTTTCGACTTAGTTATTGTATTGATTGAAAGGGGCTTGATGATTAGGTTTAATGCATTATTATATAACAATATTAAATTTGATTCCTCACTACTCTAGATCAACATTTATGGATAACAAATCCATACAGATGGTCTTTACAAATTTAGTACCCAAGTATAATTATATCTAGATCTGTCAATGGATTGGATTTTGATCCGAATCCGATCTGAATCCGATCCGATTAGTCGGATTTGGATTGCAAAAAAATTCCAATAATCCGAATATGATCTGAATCCGATAATCCGATTCCTTAACAAATTGGATTTGGATTAGCCTAATCCGATCCGATAATAATCCGATCCGATAAAATATACATATATATATTTATATATATGTGTATATATTTAATATTGTACATGTATATAAATGTTAGTTGTTAATTATTTAATTATTTATTAATAATGATTGATCATAAATACAATTATTAAAAGTGTGAATAATTTTAGTGTTTCAGTATTTATTGATTTTTATATTTTTTTTAATTAAATATTCAGATCAGATATTCTATAATGAAGAAATTTGAATATGAATTAATTAAGTGAAAATCTGTCGAATTATCGGATTCGGATCGCGGATTGAGAATTTTTGTCATCCTTATCAACAGACTTATCAATAATCCGATTATGATCCGAATCCGATCCGAATCCGATATTAACCGGATATGGATTGAAAATAAAATCCGATAACCTGATTAGGATCCGAATCCGATAATCCGATTTCTTAACAAATTGAATTTGGATTTAACTGATCCGATCCGAATCCGATCCATTGACAGGTCTAATTATATCATCCTTGGAGGACATTCATGAAACCCTATACTGCTCACAGTTACAACACTAGAAATTGCTGAATTTAACCTCCAAGATATGTGTCACACCCCGTGATTTCTAGAATTCCAAACGGAGCCCTTCATGGGAGTGACATAAAGGGAAAGAAACACACTAAGTACCAAAATAAAACCATTGATCCGAATACCAAAAACAAGGTTAACACATTTAAATGGGGTGCAAAAGAGGTCACATTTAAGTACCAAAGGATTGGACCACGGGCGGCAGAACACGACATCAAAACGCGTCCCCAAGTTATAGTGCGCGACATCTTGCAAAACGCGCAACATCTCACAAAACGCTAAAATCTCTATGTACCAACTTCAATGGGCTGGAGAATATTATTGGACTAGTGATTGAAGCATTAAAATTACTCGTTGACTTGATATTGATTGGAATGATTTTAGGAATCCTTCATTGATATTGTTTCTAAATTTTTATTAGACTATTTCACGCAAAAATAGTGGTGATTATTATAATGAAAACCAAAAGAGAATGTAATGAAAGCGATGTACCCCTTTGTATTTTATGTGTCGTGGTTCAAACCACGTATATTTTATATTTCTTTCTTCATTATCTCTCTTTAAATTATTCAACAAGTATGAAAACAATGAAAATTAAGATTTAGGGTTCGTGATATTTCTTTTACTCCGCCAATGAATGAGCGAACTGACCTAAATACCCTAAAAGTTATATATATATATATATATATATATAAACAAATTCCCTCTTACATGTAACAACTGAGTTGTGGTTAGTTTTTGTCTTTCTAATTTTATTATTATTATTATTTTTGTTATTATTCATTTTTTGGCCGTTTGGGTAATGGATAGAGAACATTGTTAGGGTTTTTACACCCGCTCAAAACCGAACCGAATAAGGATTGCTTTGTGGCTAAGTAGGAGTCTTCAAGTCAATCTCCTACTCAAATAAGGATTGCTTGGTGACTAAGTTTAACTTTCCCCATAGGACAATGAGTCACCAAATATAACAATCTCCACTTGACAACTTTTCATCCAACAATCAACTCCATCAATGATCAGTGCATTACGGTGCGCTCATTTTTGTCTTCACGCTTGAAAACCCTCTGAAGTTGAGCACAATTTCAGTTTCTCTGTTGTCACCAGTTTGGTCAACATGTCGGCTGGATTCTTTCTGCCTTCTTGCTTGAATCTCAACTCTCGTAGATATCTCAATATTCCTGGGATTAGGCATGAACCTGCTCGTAGATCCCAATACATGAGTAATATCTAGCCTTGTGCAGACCCTGCGACCTCTATTGAGTTTGACATCTCTGTCTTGCAACCACTGTCGCGTCTGACTTTTCTGCCTTGCTTCAGCCTTACGACCACTATCACATATGGCTTATCTTTCCCTTTTACTAGGAAACTTCCGGTTGCTGCATATAAATCTCATCATTTAGGTCACCATAGAGGAAATCAGTTTTGACATCTAACTGCTCTAAGTGCAAATCCTCTGCTGCAACAATGCTAAGAACTGAACGAATGGTATTAAGTTTAACTGGAGAAAATATATTAGTGTAGTCGATTCCTGATTTCTGCTGAAAGCCTTTAGCTACAAGTCTCGCCTTGTATCTCTTGGAACCATCATGTTCCTCTTTAACCTTGTACACCCATTTATTATGGAGAGCTTTATTTCCTACAGGCAGATCGGTTAGCTTCCATGTTTTGTTGGAGATAAGGGACTTCATCTCATTTTCCATCTCAAGCTCCCATTGACTCAAATCTGTTGAACTGCATGCTTCATCATAACATTCTGCTTCATCTCCATCTGTGAGCAATAAATAATTCATGTATCTCCGATTCAGTACATGCAGTCGTGAAGTCCTCCTAGATACAAGAATAAGAGTCGGGAGACTGCGGTGTAACATCCAGTTAAGTATTGCTTTCTGTAATCGGTTCTTCTGACTGGGGAATCTCAATTATCTGTTATGCCTCTTCACTGTCTTGAACATATTCTAACTCAACATACACATGATCACTCTATACTTCAGGATTCAAGGTTGTTGTGTGCCTATCCTGGTACATAACCTTTTCATTGAATACTACATCTATGCATCGGATCACCTTTCGGTTCTGATCATCCCACGCGTGGTAACCAAACTCATCACCGCTATATCCAATGAAAATGCATTTATGTGATTTAGGGTCAAGTTCTCCCCTCACATGATCACTAACATGCATCTATGTTACACAACTGAAAATTTTCAAATGTGAAAGTATTACCTCTTTACCGCTCAATACATCTTCTGGTATTATGTGCTCCAATGGTACTGATGGACCTCGATTGATTAAGTACGTTGTTGTACTGAGTACTTCTGCCCAAAACTGTTTCGGCAACCCTGCCTGTATGCGCATTGTTCTGGCTTTCTCAGTCAATGTCCGGTTCATACGTTCTGCTACGCTATTCTGTTGTGGTCTATGTGGAACAGTCTTCTCTAATCCGATACCGTTCTCATAGCAAAAATTATTAAACCCGGAGTCTTTGTATTATCCACCATTGTCGGATCTCAATTTGTTTTTATCTTCAACCATGTCTCGTTCTCCACCATGGCTTTCCATTTCTTGAACACATCGTACACCTCAAATTTATGTTTCAAGAAATAAACCCATATAATCCTGGAATGATCATTAATGAAAGTCACGAAGTAAGACTTCTGCTAAGAGATGAAACATTTGTTGGCCCCCAGACATTCGTGTGAACTAGCTTAAGTTTCTCCTTTTTAAGATTTTTGTTGTTGCTCTAGACCTCTTCTACTTACCGAATACGCAATTATAGTCATAGCCCCCCTGGACTCCTTTTTAACATTGGTGGTTGTGTAAAGTGTACCTTCTTTCTTTCCTCATTCTATAGTCATAGCCCCCCTGGAAACCTTTCACTCATCTTCTCTGAAATTGGTCACATAACCTTCATTAGCCTGGCCTACTGAGATCAAGTTCTTCCTCAAGTCTGGAATGTGTCTCACATCCCTTACCTTCTATATCGATCCACTGAGTCTGATATGTACTTCACCCTTGCCAACAACACTACAGGTTAATCGTCACCTAGATAAACCTTTCCTAAGTTACAAGATACATAGCTCTCAAAGAGCTATCGACTTGAGGTGGCTTGGAATGATGTTCCAAAGTCCAAGACCTAAAACTCTGTTTTGGTCTCCAAAAAGTATATCAAAGCATCATCTGTTTCTTCGGAGACAATATTTGCTTTAGTTTTGTTCTCCGCTACCTTCTTCGGGGATCTGTATTGGTCCCTGTAATGTTTAGTTTTGCCACAATTCCAACACTCATTCTCTTTGGAATTTATGGGACTTCGAGAATGTGATCTTTCCTGTCTCGACTTGGAATGACCACGTCCATAACTTTCGTCTTTCTTTCTACTTCAACCTCTACCTTTGCTTTTGACATTCAATGTTGAGCCACTGTTAGAAGAGTCTATTGTTTGCCACCTGATTTCTTTCGTGAGTATCATGCTGACCACAAAATTATACTGTAACTTTTCTTTCCCTGAAGAGCTACTAATTACAGTCACTGTGCTACTCCAACTCTCCGGCAACTGGCTTAGAACCAAAGCTGCTTTCATCGTGCCAGAGACTGGCATATCAACAGATTCCAACTGCCCAACAATCTCATTGAGAATATTAAGATGCTCACTAACCTTTCCATTCTCGGATATCTTCACATTAACCAATCTTTTGATGAGATGTACTATATTTGTTGTAGATGGCTACTCGTACATGTTAGAAAGGGGTGTCTATGAGATACCTTGATTTCTTCTCACTCCTTATGTTTAAAGCAACGGACTTTGACAACGTTAGTCTGATTGTACCGAGAGCCTTTCGATCTAGATTTTCCAATCATCTTCTTTTATCTATTCTGGCTTCTACTTTTCTAGTGGTAAATAAAAATTCTTCTGAAATAACAAGTTCTTAATTTGCATCTTCCAAAAAGTAAAGTTTGTACCGTCAAACTTGTCGATCATTGCTACATTTTCTTCTCCCATAGCTCCCACTGAGCCTTTTCGAGATGTTTAGAGTTGAATCGCGCAAAAATGATCGCACGGTTGCGTCCAGAACGGTTCCGACAATATAAAAAATGGGTAAAAAATGACTTTAAACGACCCAAAAACCAAATCAAAACTAAAAGACAAAAACACTGATGTCCCAATAGCGGCTCGGTACTGTAGCAACTCAACACTATAACAACATGGTATTGTAGCAATGCGGGAGTTTTCAGGCGAAACTTTGGACGACGATTGCGGGCGCATCCGTACTCTAATTTCGACGTGGTTTGCGGCACTGGCTTCCTCTCGACGAGAGGAATTCGACCGTGTGTTTGGATTTTGATTTCGAGCAATTTAAAATTTTGGAGTTGGACAAGATTGGTGGTTTTCGGTTATGCTTCACCCTCTAATGCTCTGATGTCGATCTGTTTATGCCGAAGACTCTGATACGAATCTGGTTCAACTTGGATTGCTCTGATAGCACTTGGTTTTTACACCCGCCTAAGACCGAACCAAAACCACAGACACAAACAATTACAACCAAAATCACGCACACACACCGACATAGAGATTTATATGTGGTTCGGCTAAATTAGCCTACGTTCATAGAGAACACCAATAATCACTATCAATGAGAGGATTACAATATAATAATCAACAAATTAACAACGCACACAGTGTTTCACTCACACGTGTATCACTTGCCCGGTGTTTCACTCACACCAAGAAAAATACTAATCTGTATTTTTCTCTTCTCTCTCTCTTTTCTGTGTACACAATATAATAAGGCTAACCCCTATTTGTAGGAGAAGTTTCAGTGGTGAACAAGTCAATTGGTTTCACAAACCAATTCTAATTAGGAGTTTTTAAGTCAATCTCCTACTCAAATAAATATTATTTGATGGCTAAATTTAACTTTTCCCACAAAAAAAAAGGAGTCACCAAGTATTACAAACATTTCACGGTAAGAAATATAGGTCTTGTAACATAAACCAAATCCTTGAACAGAAATGTACAAAAGTGCATTATTACATATCAATCCAGGAGTTATCACTCCGAATGGTCCTTAAATAAAACTAGTGTGAGCATTTTGAAATAATGTCCATCTTTTATTCAATTTGTTAACAGCAAATATTTTTCTGAGACTTCAAAGTGTCATTGTTCTTCTATACTATTGATCAACGTGATAAGAACTTGACGTCTTGCACAAAATCAAGGAGGTAACCAGGCAGACACTACGACCAAAATTTAACCAGAGACTAAAATTGTCCCACAAAACATTGAATTTTCTACCTAGAAGATTTAAGGTATAAACAACAGTGTTTACTGTTATTGTAGCCTAAAACTTTTTAATATGGAACTTTAGTTCACAATTTATTTTTTAGTGAATGTTGCAGGTCACTAAAACCCTTAATTTTATTAGTGAAAAAAAGTGATACCAAATGCATAAAAGTAATACACAAAAAGCACAAATTGATATTGGGTCACTTCACAACAACAATAAAAGAACAACAGATTGGACACTTGAAAAAAAAATATTTGAAGTATTTCTCATCTCACATCAACATTTTTGACAAATTCATCTTTTCGAAAATTCAAGACTTGGGCTTCATGTGACTGAAAATGAAAATCCCAAATTCATGAGTCCCTAATGTTTTTAATTGACACTTGTGCTGGTACAAAAGAATTTCTGGATTAACTAGTTTAGGAATCTTAGTATACAAGCCGGAAGAACAAAAATCTTAATATAACTAAGTAAGAGCAAGAGATACAAAAAGAGAAGAAAAAAGAAGAATCAAATTTCTTAACATAATTCCAACAGAGACTCAGCAAACACAATAGAAGGAATTTCCAAAGAAAGAGCAAGGCACAAACTTCTCCAAATTAAATTGGCAGGACTCAGAGGCAAGTGTTTGCAGAATAACAGATCCAAGGCTACAGATATCGTTAATCAGAAGCAGCTAATTCAAATTGGATACTATTTTTTTGTTATAATTATCATTGTTTCTTATATAATTCTCGATTCCATTTCCTATATATTTTCCCTCCTTTTCAATTGCTTTTAATAGTATTGTTTTAAAATTGTTATGATGTTATCAAACCTGTCAAAACACTAAAAAAATTTGCCGGCATAATTATCCCACTGTTTGAAAGGCGGTGTAACTAATACCGTTCACATATATATATATATATTTCGGAAGGTTATGAGAAGAACACATCAATTATTAGTACTAAGGTGTTGTTTGATAAAATTGAAAATTAAGTACTGAAAATTGTAAGAACTAAAGATTTTAATTGGTGCTTAGAAAAATTATATTTTCTGATATTTTTGTAAATTTTCAGTCTTCAGACTTCAGTGTTAAGTGGTGATCCTGTCACTTAAAATTTTACCTCATTTTAAGTGGTACTTAAGAAATTAAGTGATGATCAAATTACTTATCAAACACACTTAACTTAATAAATACTGAATCTGTTCAGATTTAAATTATAAATAAATGTTATCAAGCATGCCCTAATAATACTGATAATAGGGGAGTATAAATAATGATGGATTCATTTGATAGGACGCCATAGAAGACACAATATCCTATAAGTGTATATATATAGTACACGAATAGTGAAACCAAATATCTCTCTTTCACAACACTAGAAATTAATCACAGTTTTACATGGAAGACATGTCTTTTATTTTCTTAGTAGCCATCACATTGGTTTCATTTTTCTTTCTTTTAAAGTTAGTTACAAGATCTGCAGGGACTGGATCCAAAAAACTCCCAGGAGGGTCTCTGGGGTTTCCTCTTATAGGAGAAACCTTTAGCTTTCTTCAAGCTCTGACAAAAGAGAAAGGCCAAGAGTGGATCCAAGAGAGAGTATCAAAACATGGACCGGTGTTCAAAACCTCCTTGATGGGTTCACCAACTGTGGTCATCATTGGTCAAGCAGGAAACAAGTTTATGCTTGCTTCTGATGAAGATGTTATTGCTGCTGAACAGCCCAAGACTCTAAAAGCTATATCAGGCAAATACAATGTCTTTGAGCTCACTGGATCAAGGTCATTGTTACCTCTCTCTTCTTTTTCTTTGTTTTTTTCCCATATATGTATATATATATCTATCTCTTAGGATCAAGTTTAGTGAAACTTAGCTTAATTCGATACAATGATTAACCAATTATATATATTGATGTATACTAATCAAAACCGTTTCTAATTGCACCAAGCATCAAAGATGTCAAAAATTTATTAATTCATTTTGTACATGTTGATCAAACAAAGCATCAAGAATGTCAAAAATTCAGTAATTCATGTTGTGTTCATAAAAATCATCTTCGTAGCATAGTAGTATATTCTCGCAAGTACAATTTCTCTAGATTATTGTTAGGGTTTTCACACCCTCTGTTTGAAGCCGTTTATACCTGTAAATTAGAAAATGCACACAAACACATACCAAACAATCGACACAAATATTTATACGTGGTTTAGCCAAATCAGCCTTTGTCCACGGAGAGTACCGTTTCACTATAATCAATGAGAGGATTACAAGGGGATGATCCGCAGATCATACACACACAGTGTATACTCACACTTGTATCACCAGAATAATATAAGCATATATTATTTCCGATTCTCATCAAGAAGAATACTAACCTGTATCTCTTCTCTCTCTCTCTTTATTTGTGCACACAATACAATATGGCTGACCCATGTATTTATTGGAGAGGCTGGAGTGGAGGACAAGTCAATTAAACCAATTAGGAGTCTAATCTCCTACCATAACTTTGATTACTTGGTGGCTAAGTTTAACTTTCCCTACAAGGAAATGAGTCACCCATATCTAACAATCTCCCACTTGAAAACTTTCCATCCAACAATCAACTCCATCAATGATCAGTGCATTATGGTGCCCTCATTCCTATCTTCAAGCTTGAAGACCCACTGAAGTTGCGCACAACTTCAGTTTCTCTGTTGTCACCACTTTGGTCAACATGACCATGTTGATAGCTCCCACTGCATACGTAATATCTAGTCTTCTACAAAACCTGCAACTTCTATTGCATTTGGCCACTCTGTCTTGCAACCACTGTCCCCTCTGACTTCGTCTTGCAAACTTTGTCGCGCTTGTCTTCTTTTTCCTTTTCACTGAGAAACTTTCCGGTTGTTGCATATTAAACTCCTCCTTTAGGTCACATTGGAGGAAAGCAGATTTGCCATCTAACAACTCTAGATGCAAACCCTCTGCTTCATCAATACTTGAATTAATGGTATTCAGTTTCACAACCGAATAATGGAGAGCTCTCTCTTCCCTACTGGCAGCTCGGTTAGCTTCCATGTCTTGATGGAGATAAGAGACTTCATCTCATCTTCCATCGCAAGCTCCCACTAGCTCGCATCTGCTGCACTGCATGCTTCATCATCACATTCTGGTTCATCTTCATCTATGAGCAACAAATAATTCAGGTATCTCCGATTCGGCACATGCGGCCGTGAAGTCCTTCTAAACACATGATTAGGAGTTGGAGTCTGCGGTGTATCATCCTGTTGAGTATTGTTGTTTGCAATATGTTCTTCTAACTAAGGACTTTCACTGTCTAGAACATCTTCTATCTCAACATACACAGGATTACTTTGTGCTTTACCGCTCCATACCTCTTCTACTATTCTGTGCTCCAATGATATTAATGGACCATGATTCATAAGATACGCTGTTGTACTGACTGCTTCTGCCCAGAACTATTCTGGCAACCCTGCCTGATTGCGCATGCTTCTGGCTATCTCAGTCACTTTCCGATTCATACATTCTGCTACGCCATTCTGTTGTAGTGTACTTGGAGCAGTATTCTATAATCTGATATTGTTCTCATAGCAAACGTTCTTGAACCCGGATTCTTCCTTTTCTCTACCAAAGTTGGATCTCAGTTTATTTACCTTCAACCCTATCTCGTTCTCTACCATGACTTTCCATTTCTTGAACACATTGTATACCTCAGATTTATGTTTCAAGAAGTAAACTCATATCCTCATGGAATGATCATCTATGAAAGTCACGAAGTAGGACTTTCCACCAATAGATGAGACAGTTGTTGGCCCCCAGACACCCATGTGAACTACCTCAATTTTCTCTACTGTGAGACTTTTGTTGTTGCTCTGGAAACTAACCATCGTCTGCTTACACTCACAGAAGTCGATGTCAATCGATTTCACTAGTAGTTTTCCCTTCGAGAGCATAACCGCGAGCTATTTTTCACTCATGTGACCTAGCCTCTAGTGGCACAAATTATGATCCTCCCTGCCTTGTGCAACTGCAATCATTGTGCTAAAATTAGTGGTTATGTAGAACGTACATTCTTTCTTTTCTCGTGCTATAGTCATAGCCCCCCTGGAAACTTTCCACTTATCTTCACTAAAAGTGGTCACATAACCTTCACTTGCCAACTGGCCTACTGAGCTCGGGTTCTTCCTTAATTCTTGAATGTGTCTCACATCCCTTAGCTTCCATATCAATCATTTGAGTCTGATATGTACTTCACCCTTGCCAACAACACTGCCGGGTTGATCGTCACCTAGATAAACCTTGCCAAGGTTACCGGGTGCATAGCTCTCAAAGAGCTCTCGACTTGAGGTGGAATGAAATGATGCTCCAGAGTCCAAGACCCAAAACTCTGTCTTGCTCTCCAAAGAGCATATCAACGCATCATCTTTTGAGACAAAATTCACTTCAGTCTTGTAATCCACTACACTCTGCGGGGATCTGCACTGGCCTCTGTAATGATCAAGTTTGCAACAATTCCAACACTCAATGGAATTTCGAGACTCCTGTCTCAACTGGGATAGGCCACGCTTTTGATTTCCGCCTTTCTTCCTGTTCGAACATCTACCTCTACTGTCGAAATTCAATGCTTAGCCACTGTTAGAAGAGTCTGACGTCTGTCTTCTTATCTATTCTGTAAGTACCATACTCACTATGAAATCATACTGTAGCGGTTCTGTCCCTGAAGAGCTACTGATTTCGGCTACTATGGCGTTCCAACTATCTGAAAATTAGCTTAAAACTAAAGCAACTTTCATTTTTCCAGTAATTGGCATATCAACTGATTCCAACTGCCCAACAATTTCATTTAGATCATTGAGATGTTCACTGACCTTTCCATTCTCGGGCATCTTTAGATTGACCAATATTTTGATGAGATGTACCATGTTTGTTGTAGACGGTTGTTCATACATGTTCGAAAGAGCATCCAGATACACTTTGTTGTCTTCTCATTTCTGATGTTGAAAGTAACGGACTTTGACAACGTCAGTCTGATCGTACCGAGAGCCTTTCGATCCAGGATTTTCCAATCCTCTTCTTTCATCGATTCTGGCTTCTGCCCTTCCAATGGTAAATACAAATTCTTCTCGTATAACACGTCCTCAATTTGCATCTTCCAATAGGCAAAGTTTATATCGTCAAACTTGTTGATCATTGCTGCATTTTCTTCTCCCATAGCTCCCACTGAGCTTTTTTGAGATGTTTGGTGTTGAATCTCACAAAACCGATCGTACGGTTGCATCCAAAACATTCCAAAACCTTATGAATGCCTTTGACTGCGTAAAAAATGGGTCAAAAATGACTCTAAATGGGCCAAAACAAATTTCAGCACTAAAAGACAAAATTGTGCTGGCGTGGCAGACCTGCTGACGTGGCGCTGATGTGGTAGGGAGGTGCTGACGTAACGCTGACATGGCAGGTGATGTCATTATCGGAACTGACCGAGTACTCGGTAAGCACACCTTCGAGTACTCGGTAACTATATTGTCAAGTACTTGGTAAAAGCCTCGTCGAGTACTCGGTGAAGTCTTCGTCTTCTCCGAAACTCCGATCACCAGGCTGGTCCAATTGCGGTAGCTGCATGGACAAACTCCGGCGGGTGCATAAGGGCGTGTGGGATCTCCTTTCGCGACGCGTTTTACAGTCCCGATTTTGTGTTGACGAGACGAAGCTCCTAGTATCGTTGGTTTCTGATTTCGTGCAAGTTGATCCTACGAATCTGGACCAGAACATATGGTTTAGGGATTTGCTCCAACCTGAAGCTCTTATACCACTTGTTAGGGTTTCCACACATTCTATTTGAAGCCGTGTGTACCTGCAAATCAGAAAACGCACATAAACAGACACCAAACAATCGAGAAAAAGATTTATACGTTGTTCGGTCAAATCAGTCTACATCCACGGAGAACACCATTTCACTATAATCAATGAGAGGATTACAAGGGGATGATCCGCAGATCATACACACACACACACACAGAATCTATACTCACACATGTATCACCGGAATAATATAAGCCTATATTATTCCCGACTCTCACCAAGAAGAATACTAATATGTATTTCTTCTCTCTCTCTATTTGTGCACACAATACAATAGGGTTGACCCCTGTATTTATAGGAGAGGCTAGAGTGGAGGACAAGTCAATCAAACCAATTAGGAGTCTGATCTCCTACCATAACTGTGATTACTTGGTGGCTTAGTTTAACTTTCCATACAAGAAAATGAGTCACCCATATCTAACAATTATAGACAGAAAAGTGAGAGTTTTTGAAAATTCTAACTTGTCCCGGACATTATTTCAAATAGTCCTATAAAGAAATTCGTGTTTACTTTAATCTTGCTTTTATATATGTATATATCTATATCTATACTACTTATAAATGTACGAATGAGTTTTATTATTTCTAAATATATTTTTAATTTTATATAATTTAAATTAATTCTAAATCTCTTTTCATTTTATTTGAATGCGTCTTAACATATACAAAATTCGTTTTGTTGTTCAATCGTTGCGTCTCATCTGGTCAACTGTCATAAGAATGAATATTTTAAAAACCTACGAGGGATTTAATTTAATCACTTACCTTAGTTCTTTAACCAAACATTTTTTCAATTTTAAATAATTTAAATTAAATCTATGTATCTTTTCGTTTTATTTGGATGCCCTTAACATATAAAAATCGTTTCATTGTTTAATTGTTGCGTCTCTTCTAATCAACTGTCACGAATAAATATTGTAAACAACAGGGATAACAAAGATCCTCTCCTGCGTTTTTTCTCTCCAGACATCTCTGGACATCAATCTAAAGGTGGATAAACATCCACGTCATCTAAAACATAATTGACAATTTACAAAGATACCCTCATATTGTTAGAATTAAATATAAATCTTTTTGAGATGTGAATCTAAAAAAAGAGCTAGTTTGATTGTATTTGAAATGAAGTGTTGGGCTATTTTATATTTACAATAAAATATAAATAAATTAACAAACATTTGAAACCCTCCTCTCTTTTGAACATTATTTTTAATTTTAAATAATTTAAATTAAATATAAATCTCTTTTCATTTTATTTGGATGTGTCTTAACATATACAAAAAAGGTTTCGTTGTTCAATCGTTGCGTCTCATCTGGTCGACTGTTACAAGAATGAATATTATAAGAAAATTTACTTTAATCGTCGCTTACCTTAGTTCTTTAACCAAATATTTTTTCAATTTAAAAAAATTTAAATTAAATCTATGTATCTTTTCGCTTTATTTGAATGTCTTTTAACATATACAAATTGTTTCGTTGTTCAATCGTTGCTTCTCTTCTGATCATCTGTCCCGAATAAATATTGTAAACACCAAGGGATGTACTTTAATCGTTGCTTACCTTAGTTCTTTCAAGTGATTCAGGTAATTGTTTGTATGCATTTTGTTTCTCTTTCTATCAGTTATGATAACATTTCAATCACCTTGCTACAATTATTTCTTTCTAAGCATTTCAATTTTACTTTCGGTGTTGAAGAAGTTACCTGAATAACTGGTGTTGAAATTTTTTAAAGGTATTGTAGAAGTTACCTGAATAAATGAAATTCTTAATATTTAGATATATATGAATTCACAGTTTCTATGAGAAGTTAATTTCAGGCTTTTTGAGATGCCAATATAAAAAAAGAGCTGGTGTGATTGTATTTGTAAATGAAGGGTTGGGCTATTTTATATTTATTATAAAATATAAATAAATTAACAAAGATTTTATACCCTTATCTTTTCTGATCCCAATAGATTTATTACATTATGATTCTTTGTAAAATCCCTTTCTTTTTTTTTTCTTTTTCTTTTTATTTATAGTGATTAATTTGACTTTTTTATTTACTTTCTTTTAACTATATTAGTATGAATTTGAGGATTTTTTTTTTTGCTTTTGATATATTAATTTTAGTTATTTACTTTATGCATTATATTAATTTGAGTTTGAGGAATTTAATTCACAACATATTTTACACTCTTTTAGTTTTTTTTACTATACATATTTTTAGTATCCTTCTTTTTTCTTTTTGATTTTTTATATTCGTTTATTCTATTTTTGGTTGTTGATATACTTGAGGGTTTGGATATGTTTATATTCTTTTATCCCTTTTCAATTATTATCCTTGTTGATTGTGTATATGCTCTTTTTTTTTTTTCTTTTTTTCTTTATTTCATATATATTTCAGGGGTTTACTATTAAATCACCTTTATATTAATTTTATATATTAATTTGTGTTTAAGAAAATTTTCATTTATTCCTGATATTTTTTATATGTTTGTGTGTATTATTATTATTATTATTATTATTATAACTAAATGTATTAGTTTGATTTTGACAATATTTCTTGTTTGAATTTTACAATCGAATTTTTTTTTTTGAAAAGAAAATTGACAATAACGTAGAATGTGTTTACCTTTATATATATATATATATATTCTATTTTTTTAATATATATTATTTTATTATTCGTCAAATACGTCTTATTTTTATTTGTTCACGTAGTACTTTATACTAGTATATATATATATGAATCTAATGCCAAGCCATTCCATTAACATAGGTACAAATTGGTGAAAGGGGCGATGGTAAGCTTCTTGAAGCCCGAAAGCTTCCAAATCTACGTCAAAGAGATGGATGATTTGATCAAAACCCTATTACTCCGAGAAACTGAAGAGAAAGACACTATAGCAACTGTGATTTTTATGAAGAAGGTCACTTTTACTATAGCATGCAACATTCTTTTTGGAATTCATGACGATCACACAATGGAGGCTTTCTTCGACGACTTCACAGTTGCATTCAAAGCAGTTTGGTCTCTTCCAGTGAATTTTCCTGGTTTTGTTTACTGGCGTGGTCTACGAGCACGATCAAGGATTATTAATCGACTTTTGCCGATTTTGAGGAAGAAAAGAGAGGAGCTTGCTATGGGGATTTTGAGGCCTAAAAGTGATGTGATTGCATCTCTTTTGGCATGTAAAGCTGAAAATGGAGAAACTATTAGTGAAGAAATGATCTTGGACAACTTTATTTCCCTAATGATTGCCAGCCACGACACATCCGCAACTCTCTTGAGCTTGATGGTGTGGAAGATGTCTACAGATCCTAAGATCTACCAACAAGTTTTGGAAGGTAAATTGGTCTGGCAATTATACAACATAGAATATGTATTTTTTTTTATTTTGGTAACATGGATAAAAAATATTCTTTTCAAAAAAAAAAAAAATGGATAAAAAATATCCACAATCGTAGCTCCAACAAGAATCACCTGGCACACCAGATGTAAAGTCTTTTTCAAATTAAAATATGATATATAGGTTAAAAAAAGGCTGTAGTATGTTGAGCTATCAGAGAAAGCTCTAATAAGCTCACTACAAAAATATATGACCTTGGGGGCTTGGATGAGTTGGTAAGGTGAGGCTTGGACTATCACTCGGTCCTGTGTTCAAACCTTGTCAGCCTCCATTATAACCCCCAATTTACATGGTGCATCTTATAGGCCAGAGCGCTGCACCCTCGGTTTGTAGGCTAGGGTGGGTCCAAAGGGCCCGACCTAGAGGAGTTCCAAGTATCAAAAAAAAAAAAAAAAAAAATATATATATATATATGACTACAAAGACAAAAAATCCGAGTATAAAAAAAAAATTAAAAAAAAATAAAAAATATATGACTACAAAGACAAAAAATTAGTGCCGGACTAAAATAGTCTGCCACGATAGCACAAAATAAGTGATGTGAGGTATAACAATAGTTTCTACTGCCACTATAGCCTAAAAAATTTTTAGTGTCAGGATTTTAAATTACAACTGTACTCCGCCACTAAAAGTTATACTGACAATTTTTACCACTTTTAGTATCAGGACTTTAAGTGAGAACTTGCACTCCGCCAATAAAAGTTATAGTGACAATTTTTACCCTTTTTAGTGACAGTTTCGACTGCCACTAAAACCCTTATTTTCTTGTAGTTCTTAAGTGATTTTAGTTAGTGGCTTAAGCCATTTTAGTTCTTAATTTTCTGTTTTCACTTTGGTATGCTTCAGAACAAATGGCCATTCTAAGAAGTAAAGAAGGATCAGAAGATAAGCTATCATGGGCTGATATACAAAAGATGAAATTCACATGGAGAGTGGCACAAGAACTGATGAGGATTATACCCCCTGTATTTGGTGGCTTTAGGGAAGCACTTAAAGACACTAGCTATGCTGGATATGATATTCCCAAAGGATGGCTGGTAACTTTCTTATCTCAAACAATAAATTAAGATCCTAAATATAATGACATATTTTTATTTTGAAGCACTTGTTTTTGCGAAATTATTATGATCACATTATGTCACCATCCTCATGAAATGTCGATGTTGCATAGGAAAAAACTATACTTATCTCCTCAGAATGACGAAGTTTTTTCTACTATAATTTAATCGAAAGATCTATATATGACTTGGTAGTAGGAGTTCCGACAACAATGTAATTTATAATCGATTTTGAGTTATTTTATAGTGAGTGGTCAAATAAGACCATGCATTATGACTTTATGTAGTAGCAGGGACCGAACTAAAAAAATTGGTAATGGGGACAATCTATGACATTAAGGCAATTAGGAGAATAAGCTAAAAATTTTACCCTATATTCTCTTAAAAATACTTGAATTAACATTAAAAATAACCAAAAAACAAAATTTCATGGGGGATTGTTGCCCCCTGAACCCATGTTGTGGCTCCGTGCCTGTGTAGTAGATTAGTGGCATACATTTAAATTGTGACCTTGAATCCCGAAATTAAAACTTACTATAATAACATAAAAACTTTCATCAGATTAAAAACTAACTTTTGCATTACTATGACGGTTGCCACTAAGTTTTTGTGAATATTGACACGATTTCTTCAAGGAGGATTTGTTTTATAAACCCTTTTGGTTTTCCATTTAGTAAATCACCGAGTAGTCCTTGTACACTAGTTAATAAATATGCCATAATGTTATTGGCGCGTGACACATATTCAAACTAAATGATTTATGCAGCTATTTTGGGCATCCCATGGCACTCACATGAATAGCGACATCTTTGACAACCCCACGGAGTTTGATCCATCTAGGTTCGAGAACTCAACCAAAGCAGTTCCTCCCTATGCTTATATACCATTTGGAGGAGGACTTCACAGTTGCATTGGAAATGAGTTTGCCCGGGTTGAAACCCTAGCCACAGTACACAGACTAGTGACAATGTATGAATGGTCACAGGTGTATCCTAACGAAGTGATCACCCGTCAACCGATGCCATGTCCATCCATGGGACTTCCAATCAAGGTCAAACGAAGAATTCCATGCTAGAGTGCTTATATCTCTCTCTCCATATATTGTTTGTTCTGCAGAAGACTCTACTGAATAAAGTATGCTTCGTTTTCTGCATGTATAATATAACATAGCCGATTTACTGTGTATTAGTAAATATATTACTCCCTCTGCCCCAAATTAATTATTCAATTATTTAACTTTTTAAAAAAATATATTTTATTGCAGTGATATTAATGAACTTTTCATTTTTAGTCTTGTGAAATGAAGAAAAGAAAAACGTTTAGTTGGGTCCGATACTTGTTTAAAGTTAGTGGAAGAATGGTAATTGAAAAAAATGAAAAGTTATATTGCATTGAGATTTGAAATTGAAGAGTATTTTGGATCAAGTAAAGTTGAGAAAGTGAACAACTTATATGAGATATCTACTTATCATATTTTTGCCCCTTTTTGGTAATTTCGTAGCGGGTTTTTTTGGATGTTTTCTAGGATCAGAAGGAATCGCTATAATGACCACGGGAAGATATATCGGGCTTTGTCTAATACTAATTTTTAACTTTGATCTTTCTGTTTCGTCTTTCTTGTTTTAATATGAAAAAAAAGTATGGCTTTCGACTTGTCTTCTTTTTATTTTATTATTTTATTATATTATCCATCTCTTTCTTTTTCTATTTTGTGTGGATCTACTTACTATCTTGTTTAGGAATTCATTTGGATTACCTTTTCTTTTTTATTTTAAGCGTGGCCTACTACTATATTATTGGGGGCAAACACTTCCTCTTCCGGCCCATCAAGCTCATCCTCGTGGATGGAAGATTCTTTCGAGATGCTAGTCTTATTGGAACCTTTTTCCGAAACGGAAATGGAGGGCACGTCGGTGAATTCTTCGACCCCTGGGTTTGCGTGTGATGAAGCAGGACCTTCCCACCAACCATCTGTTGTAAGAAATATGATCTTAGAGGCTTCAATTCAAACTTGAATTGTCAGCCTGGAAAATAATGAGACCATCTTTCTACTCGATAAAAAAGGGAGAATATTGGAATGAGATTAAAACTGCCTTGCATCAAGCTCCCTCTTAGGAAGAATATAATCGATTGCTGGCGTTTGAGAATAGGGATGTCCAGATCCGGGAGCAGAAACACTCATGTTTTTTCACCTTGCAACAGATGCTTTCTGACCATCCTGCTTTGGCCGAAAGAGCCCCGTACGAGCCTCAAGAAGCCGTTATCGACTTCTTTAATGAGAAGCGGGACGAGCTGGACACCCACCACCCGGGGTGGACCCCGGCCAAAAAAGACAAACTTCTACTCGACTTTTTGGGTAGATTTGAGAAAGATCTCAGACAACTGGGAGCCGACTCCCTATATATGCCAAAAATGCTTGGGCTGGAATAAGCCTTAAAGAAAGGCTTCCTTTCTTATGATGCCAGAAATAAATCGGACAAACATAACCATGTCCAAACAAACTCCATTTTTGCACATCTTTCTGTATATGTATGACTCTATAGTCTTTCTTTTGAGTTTCATAAGAATTTTCTTGTTAACTTTATTTTGCATTGGAATTTCTAAAAAAAAACCTTTCTTTTTCTTTTATTGGTATGCCGCTTCGCGAGCAAGGAGTGCCACGCACAAGCGGAGCGAAAATAAAGCAACTAGCTGGAACCAAATTATCACATGTCCCTTTCGTTATTACAACCTTCTTTTTTTATGTCAAAGACCAGAAGCTATTCATTTAAGTCTTCGGCTATTCATTTAAGTCTTTGGGTAACACCGCTAGATCTTCAACAAGGTGGAAATTCTCGTATTCTGTATGTACATGTTCCCGTGGCTCGGATGAGTATTATTGTTTATATCGCTACGACTATAAACACTTTCTTGTTCCTATTAACAAAACATCCCCTTTTTCTTCGCTCTTCCAGAACCGGTACAGAAATGGGTGCTTCTTCTACGTTATTTACCTTAGTTACTGGAGGGGTTTCAGGGAAGACCTATGTGGGCCACCTTTCGGGTGTGGGATGCTCATTTTACCTCTGTATTCATCTCGTTCCTTATTTACCTGGGTGCATTACGTTTTCAAAAGCTTCCCGTCGAACTGGCCCCTATTTCAATCCGTGCTGGATCGATCGATAGACCAATAATCAAGTCTTCAGTCAACTGGCGGAATACATCGCATCAACCTGGGAGCATTAGCCGATCTGGTAGATCAATACATGTTCCTATACCCATTCCAATCTTTTCTAACTTTGCTAACTCCCCCTTCTCAACCCATATCTTGTTTGTTCTGGAAACACGTCTTCCTATTCCATATTTTCTTGAATCTCCCTTAACGGAAGAAATAGAAGCTCGAGAAGGAATACCAAAACCTAGTTCACTCGCTGAGTCTCTTTGCATCCATGGTTGAAACATTATTTTTATCGTAGGTTCGATTCTTGCTGGGTGCACTTGGAACGTTCAGTTCAATCGCTGCTCATAGAATTTGTAAATATAGCTCGCCCTTATAGCTTATCGGGCACTTCAGTCGCTCAACACTCATTCAAAAAATCCACGCGTTCTCTTCAATCAAAGAAAAGGAAGACCGAAAATCCCGCTTAGAGATCGCAACTATAGTCAGAATAGGAGTTCCCATCCATTATCTCCGTCCAGGCCTCGTTTTACCTTCCAATTACGTCTGTTGGATTGAAACCTCCATTAGATTCAGCAACTAAGGATGAGATTACCATCGCATCGGCTTTGATGTCCTGAATGTTCTCTTTAATAAGGTCGCCTTGACCAAGCTCTTCACAATAATAGGCCTACCTTTAAAAGCATGAACCCTTCCAAGAACCTTATTCATCGTTTCTTCATAATTAAAGTCGACTTGGAAGAAACCATCCTTCAAGGACACAACAATAGCATCAGCACTCCATCTTTGTTGGACAAAGAACTTAAAAAAGGGAAAATATGGCTTACTCCCCATTACATAACAGATGATCGAGTTATTCCAAAACTCTATCTCGTCAGCAATATCCTCATTCGCGATTGAAATCTTATCCACTTTCCTGTATTCTTAGTGAAATTATAGATTAGCAGTTGGAGATTTCACAGAACCCGCAACAAGGGAACTCCGTGTGTGACAACTGGAAGGAGATGACTGGGCCTGTGAACCCTCCAGTTGATTCAGGGAGGAGGTTTGACCCTCCTCCATGAAGGAAATCACCTTCTTCTTCCGCTAAAAACCATTGTTCGCAGCCTTCATGCAACACTTCACTTCTTGAATTTTTCCAAACCTTAATGTCCTCTGGATTCTCTCACAGTGGTAAATATAGATATTTCTGGAACAAGTAATCTTCCACTTGCATCTTCTAGAATCTGAAGTTTCGTCAAACTTCTCAATCTTGGGTGTTTTCTCTTCTTACGCCATTACTCCCACTCGAACGAAGAGGTCGAATACGAAGAACTCCTCTCTGGAATCTCGTCAAAGGCCTCCTGTTCCCTAAGTTCTCCAACCAAGGCTTTGATACCATTTGTTGGGGGCACAATGGAAGCAAACAACAATCACAATCACAAAACAAACACAAGATATATGTGGTTCACCCTAAATCTGGGCTACATCCACGGATGACGAGATATTCATGTAGAGATATTACAGTAGTAGAGAATTACCAACATCGGAACATGTACATAAACTCTTACTCGAGGAAAATAGGCATAGAAGGAGTAGAGCGGCCCATCTGAGTACATAAGAGATTGTTTACCGTAAGAGATTGTTGGAGAAGTCCACCGATAGGCAGATCCGGATAAACAAAAAGGGCTTGTCCCCACTTACTTAAGCAAGGAATGAAAGACTCGCTTATTTAGCGTAGGACGGAACAAGAAAGAATTTTAAGAAAAGAAAGACATATCATTAATTGACCACTTACTGACCCTCGAAATACCACTACTAAAGACTGACTTCTAAACATAGTCTTGTTTTTTTTGTTTAGGTCTTGTCGGCGAGCTAGCTACACTCACCGATAATTAAGACCCTCTCAACCCACAAGGCTAGTTTCCTAACCTAGATTTTAGAAAGAGCCTCTGCGCTCAGGTGCGCCTACGGTCTTATGACTCGGTCGTCACTGCTGTTAGGAGCTACCATAACACTAGCCTACTGAAAGATCAGTTAGCACTACCTACCCATATTTGGGAGAATCCTCCATCATAGACGATGAGATCTTCCTAGTCCTCAAGTGATACCCCTTGCGCATCGATCGAACAGATGCCAGAGAATGCCAAATCGGACCACCAGCGGGTCCACTTTTTGACGCTTCCAAAATGTCTCCACTATCGGTGGCTCGAGGAGAACTTGAAGAGGGGTATTCAAATCTTCAGCTACCATCACCTACCAATGAACCCATTTCAGACACATAGCCATCCATTCGGACAACACAGTAGCCTCAAAGACCCATTGGTCAAAATCAGTTATAAAAGAGCCAAGAACTCTGTCACATGTGGGCGATAGACGAAGCTTAGGGACTCCTTTATCCCTGATCTTTGCCAAAATATCTCCCTGAAGGTAGGGGTCAAGAGGTTTCCCTCTAGAAAACCACCATTCAAAATCAATATCGGAACAACGGTCAGGCTTCGAGATGAAACGCAAAAGATGCTCCCAGCGACTGGATAGTCGCCGTGCTACGAGACTCCCCGACACCCTGTAGCCTGCACCTCCACATCGAAGTAGAATTATTGGTTTAACATTATACGTTCGACACAGAGATGCAAGACCAATAGAAGTTTGACACATCATAATAGCGCACATAGACACCGGAGAGGCGTCCATACGGCCTTATTTTATGACAAATCGTTTGGCAAACTCGAAGGCTCCAATCAAATATTTTTCAAAGGTGAAATCCCGACTTCCATCCCAGAGAGTGCCTCTTGGTACTTTCAAGCTACCCTACTATCTGCGATGATGATGTCATCACCGAGAATAACATAGGCCAAAAACCTGCCCCTACCGGGATATACCCATTCTGTTGCCATCCACACCACCAAATGGTGGCATAGAGTAAACAATGGCCAGGATCCGTAATAACCGACAGGTTGGCCTACTTTAAACATGTGCTGAGCTCTTTTTTTAACAAGAGGCAGACACAGTTGAATTGGTGTGCATCCCAACATGTTAACGATCAGAGTGTTGGCGATGGTAGGACCAAACAGAGAATGTAGCATCTCACGAATGATGACACGAGGCCCCCTATCAGTTAAAGTCGTGGCTGACTTTAAATCAATGCTACTAACATTCGTTAAGCCTCGCACATGCACTAATAGCTTCAGTTGTTCAAACGTGGCATCACATGGCAAGTGACACAATACCTATATCGCCCAATCATGGTATGACTTCATCAATCTCTGATGAACATAGGGCCTGTTTGGGAAGCCGGTTTTGGGCTTGGTTTTGGTCTTGGTCTTTGATTTCAAGACCAAACCATGTTTGGTTGGTGGGTTTTGGACTTGGTTTTGAGCTTTTTAAAATCAACAACTAAAACCATGGTTTCGGCCTACTAATTTTGACTTTTTTTTCTCTCTCTCTATACATATATATATATGGCTGAAAATAGGAATTATTTTAAAAAACATAATATATAATATTTGGAAAAAAATTATTTTAGGACATAATTTTATATTTTGGGACATAATAAATTTTCGGAAAAGTATTTTTCAAATTTTATATTTTGAAAAATAATTTTTTTGGAAAAAAATTATTTTTTCGGAAAAGAAATTAATTTTCGGGAAAACTTTTTATTTTCTGGAAAAAACAAATCTGCAGTTTTTTTTATATACTATCAGAAACTCCAATTTTAGCAAACAAGATGCGGTTTTTGAATGAAAAAGGGTCATTGAATAAATCTCACTACTATGTAGTGAGCCCAATTGATTTTAAGCCGATATATGTCGTTTAGGACCTCAAAACTACAACTTTGTGATTATCAGAAAAAAAATAAAAATTTGGATTTCCAGAAGATGGGTGACCAAATAGCCAATGTACCATTGACACCAGCCATATCTTTGAAAGGATACTACGCATTGGATGCGTATGATTCCTATACTGATTTCCCAGAAGAAAAAGACGCGAAACACCTCAAGATCAAAACGAGCGTTATCAATATACTTCTAAAATTTTCTGGCCTTAGGATAGAGAACCCATACTAGCATATTAATGATTTCTTAGAGGTTGCCTCGACTGTTAGGTATGATAATCTGTCTAATAATGATTTGCGAGTGCGTCTATTTCCTTGATCGTTGAGAGAAAAAGCAAAAAGATGATATATCAAATTAGATAAGGCAATTAATATTGATTAGGAAGCCCTTAAATCTGAATTCATAGAGAAGCATTATCCTATAGAAAAGACCTTAGAGACACAAGATGCAATCAAAATATTTAGAGAATTTCCTAGTAAGAAGTTCCATGATGCTTGGGAGAGATATAGTGAAATCTTGTATAAGTTTCCCCACCATAGGTTCACTGAACAAGATATAGTTAAGAATTTTTACATGGGACTGGGAGATAAACATAAGAATTTGATAGATGCGGCAACACAAGGTCAATTTATCCTGTGGCCAACAGTATTAGTGAGAATATAATTCAATATGAATCTAAGTTGAGGTTTAGAGGTGCACTAGATAAAAGATCTGAGAAAGCTTATGTTGGGAATCATGATAATGTAAGAGATTCAGTGGCGTTGATAGGAGAGAAATTAGAAAGATTTAAAAAGCTTCTCCAAATAAATCATTCCCCTAGAAGAGAAGTGTCAAAGGTAGAAGTCGATTATTCCTACAATGAGTGTCAAGGTGGTGAATTCGTTGCTACCAATGCTAATGTATCATGGAACTACCCAAACAATGCTCCTTTCACCAATTCATACACATCAAATGTCCAAAATTATCCTTCTCTTTCATCTCAATCTTCGAATGTTGAATCAATGTTCCATCAGGAACAACAATCATATAATTCACAGCCAATGTTGCAACAGAGTCAACAATCATATCAATCCCCACCAACAATCATGGCTCGAAACTCTCGGTCAAATTACCAACCCAGACAGTCATCCACTAATTCTCAGGCTTTCAACCATTCAATAATAATCAGGTTGTCCAACCATATAATTATCAAACTCAGCCTCAAGGAACCCAAACCCAAGGATTTAATCCAAATCAAGCTTACCCTCCATATCCTCAAAACCATCTATAACATAAAAATTCAATTCAAAATCCACCACCAAGACCACCTGACTTTGAAGAAGAGGTGATGAGTGCCCTGAGGAAGTTAAAAGATCAATCTAATAATTATCATGTAACTATCCAAATAGTGAACTCTCATTCCCAATTCATGGCTCAAATGGGAGTCCAAATGTTACAACTAGGGAATGTTGTGGATAGGATAGAGAGAATATTGCCTAGTCAGCAAGTGGCTAAAAAGCCATAACAAGCACTTGAGTTTGAATCTTTTGTTGAGACCCATCATGAGATAATCCAAGCGGTCACAATTTTGAGAAGTGGAAAATAGGGCTGAGGAGCAGCATGAGGAGAGGCTGAATAAGCAAAAGGCCTAAGAAGGTCAAAGAAAATAAGAAGAAAAAGCTCAGAAGAAAGATGCCGAGCAAGTTCAGAAAGATCAACCTTAAGAGGAGGAAGAACAGGATGAGACAATACCAAGATAGTTGGATAGGGCATACTATAAGGAGGCAACACCATTCCCTTAATGTCTTATAAAGCTGACCAAATATTATAAGAATAAAGAGTTAGACATGTTGGATACATTCCGACAAGTCAAGATTAATCTTCCTTTCTTAGACATTATAGACGAAATACCACCCTATGCTAAGTTTTTGAAGGACCTCTGTACCCAAAAGCGTAAAAGCAGAACAAAGGTTTCGAAGAAGATTTTGTTGACTCAACAAGTGAGTTTGATCTTAGTGAGTAATACTCTACCTAAGAGGAATGATCCTGGTGCTCCCATTATTTCTTGTGTTATTAGTGACTAAAAGATTGGTAGAGCTCTTCTTGACCTCGGTGCGAGTGTTAATTTATTACCTTACTTAGTCTATCAACAGCTAGGGTTGGGAGAGCTCAATCCTACATCAGTGCTGCTTTAATTGGTAGACAGATTAACTAAACAACCAAGAGGAATTCTGGAGGATGTCATTGCTCAAATGGGTAAGTTCTACTATCCCGTGGACTTTATGGTGTTAGACAAGGAACCTGACCACAGATCAATAAGACATCCCTGTTATCTTAGGAATAACGCTTTTGGCTATGGCAAATACATGCGTTGATTGCAGAATAAGGGTTATGGATATATCTTCTGGGAATCTAAAGATGAGGATAAATGTATT
This sequence comes from Cornus suecica, assembly GCA_963922005.1. Taxonomy (NCBI): domain Eukaryota; kingdom Viridiplantae; phylum Streptophyta; class Magnoliopsida; order Cornales; family Cornaceae; genus Cornus; species Cornus suecica. Next base: position 60,012,440 of record OY998239.1, read on the forward strand.
TGATATTAACCATCAATTACCGGAACCAGCCGAGTGTTTTAATATTGATAAGATGGTTGAGGAAGTGGTACCTCAGAGGATTGGAGCAAGGAATGAGTTGGATATTGTGAGTGAAAGGTCAATTGCAAAGTTTGACATGTGGGAGGAGCCAAGAGATTCGCCTGAATCTCCATTTGTGTCACTAGCGACATTGATGCCCGACAACTCACTTTATAATATTGGGTTGTATGACGACACTGAAGGTAGAGAGAAGAGCTTAGTAACAAATAAGAAAGATGTGGAGGTTGTTAGAGATGATCAATTGTCACAAATTTTTAAAGAACCTATTAAGGATGACCCCTCTCTTAAGGACATCTTTCTAGATGAACCAGTATTAGGTATACACATGGTAAAAAAGCTATATGCCTTGGAAGATTCGCGATTGAGAGATAAGTGTGGAGGGATATGGAGTTGTGCGTATAAGGATACTCAAAGATACATAGCTCGAACAAGAGTACATCATGCTAAACATGTTCATCTTCAGTTTCTTAAGTTTGGCCAGGAACGGCAATGTAATCCAAAGCTGAAAGTGTTTCTAGGTAAATTTTGACAAAGATGGGATGGATCACACAGAGTTAGATCGGTTTACCTCCATGGAGATGTAGGATTTGATAAAAGGTTTGGGATACATGAGCAGACATTGAGATATTATGAGGAGATTGATCCGGGACCGGAATTTATGGCATTTGTCAGTTTAATGGAAAATAGTAAATTAGTGGAGGGAACATTACATAAGGTATTAAAGGAAGATCTGTTGGACACATTGATTGTGCATGGTGTGAAGTTATAACGTGATATAGGAGGTACTTTATATGGTAAATATTGTTCTATATTTGAAGTCATGAGTAATACTAATTGTTCACAGGTGAGAGCACTGAGGGAGTTACTTCTTACATTTGGTCCCATGAGTAGGAGAAGTGTTGCAGGGAGGAAGGGTGTTGGATAACCCTTTGAGGAGTTGTCATGCCAACGACGTTAAACATTGGTCCTAGATTGTGAAAGTTAGTTTCTAGCCTAGGTTTGTAGAATAGGATATCATTTAATTTCTGTAATTTTAATTCTTAGAGACTGTAGTCCTTTAAGGATAAGTCATTGCAATTTCAATTCTTAGAGACAGTAGACCCTTAAGTCCACCTCTTTGTCTTTGTTTTTATTTTATTTTTCTTTTATTTTTATAGGATTGTAGGCCCTTAAGGTCAAATCATAAAAAAATCAATAAATAAAAAAAGAAGAGAATTTTTCATTCCTTGAAAAATTTGTGTGAATTTCTGGATATTTTTGAAATTTCTTTTTCCCTTTCTCTAATTGTGGGTATTTGTGTTTTGTTCCATATATCTACAGGTGATCCAAATTAAGTTTGTGGGCGGAGATCAAGTGCTTCAATGTTGAATCTATAATTGAGCTTCAAGGGTAATTATATCTGTTCTCATACTTTATTTTTGACCATGGGGACATGGTCTCATTTAAGTTTGGGGGTGAGGGTTTCGGATTACAAGGAATGAAATTTTTCAGAAATAATTGAAATTTTAAAACTTTGGACCAGTTTTTTGTTTTCACGCATGAATGTTTTGCATTACAATTTAATTGAATTCATGTTTATTATGTATAAGTAGTATGGGTTGTGATATTCTCATTCATGAGAGTAATGATTAGATCGAGTTAATGGAATGATGTGATTTTACATGGGTGAGTGAATTAGTAAAATTGAAATCAAGAAGGATGACTTTGACCTATAAGCACAAACACACATTCACTATGGGAAATTCATTGATCTTTGACTATGAAGTTGAAAATAATAATTTTGTCACAATAAAAGGGGAGATGTTATGGTTGAAATGGTGTAAATTGAAAAAAAATTATTTTGAGAAAATAATATGCAAAAAATAGTTCTTCGATCTGAGTAACCGAGCCTTGGTATCACCAATATCATTGTTCACGTAAAAAAGGGAGAAAACTAATGAGCATAAATCCCATGGAAGAAGCTCAGGCCTAGTTGGTCGGGACTAAAAATCCTCGCTGGAAAGTCCAGAGACTTAGAAAGACAAAAAGGGATAAAAATGGAAAGATGAAAACTTGAGTTTTTATAAAAAAAATGGCAAAATTTGATCAATGAAGTAGGAAAAGAGAGATTGAAATACCATGGTAGAATGTTCACAAAAACACGAAAGGTTGTCCGGATTGAGAGTAGAAAGTAGCGAAATCGTTCACTTTAGTGGGAACCATTCATGACACGAAGCTCGATATAATTATTATTCGGTAGTGAGTGGGAGTATTTGCATCCGTGCTGCCTTTTGCAGTATACCATGACTTAATTGAACTTGTGCATGAACTCATGACTATGTCATTAATAGATAACTGAGATGTTTGTAGGTACCATCACTGGAAACCTTCATGAGACTTCACTCGTCCACTCGGTGTTGCAGAGGGGTTTAAAAAGCTTGTTACACGTGTTAAGTATAATCGTAGAGCCTCACGAAAGCAAGGGAGTAGTGTAGATTATTATAGGTTAGTTAGGATAAAAATCATCACAAGGTAGTTTTCATGAGTTAATTGCTAAGGGACTAGCAATATGTAAGTTTGAGGGTGTGATAGGCGCTCAAAAGTATCCATTTTAAGCCCCTATCTTACTGTTGTTACGTTTTTACAATCCATTATTTGATATTTTTATGTCGTTTATGTGTTTAAGCGTGTTTCAGGAGCTTAATGAAGATTAGGAGATAACTTTGGTGAATTAACTAGAGAAGTGCTTGTGTCTATCCAAAAGAGAGAGCAAAATAGGTATTTTCAAGAGAAAAGTGTCACCCGGAGGGCGAAAACGTCATTTTTCGGAGCCGCAACTTCAAGAATGATATTGAGAGAGTCGAGGGTGTTCAAACGGAGCAATTATCAAGAAAAGTGATTTATGGGGCTTTTGCTACACTTGACCTACGCTTTCAGTTGCAAAAAGTGGCCAGAAAGTGAGTTTCTACGCTTGAAGCGTAGGTGCGAAATGCTATAGTATTTTCAGCACAAGATTTCAGTCAACTTAGGAAGCTCATATCTCGGTTAAACACGGTCCAAATGGGATGATTCTTGAGCCTATCATTAAGATCCTGAAGTCAGATTTCGAACGATATATTACATGCCTCCATCCAATGTGTGTACCTTCAGATATGAATAAAATAGTGAGAGGTGTCCTGCAGAGAAAGCTAGAAATTTCAGATTCAGGCCAAAATCTTATTTTGACCCGGATTGATCCGTTTTGACCCGGATGACTTTATGTTAGACCCCAACACCTCTATACATGTAATATACACATATTATATATATGATATTAGGGCTTTGCATGGTTCGGTGTGAAATTACAAAAAAGGGTAATCTTATTCCACAAGTTAGGGTTTCCCTTGGTTTTGTCTATAAATACCAAGGTTTGTTATAGATCTAAGGGACTTCTCTACACATAGTTTTCAGAATATTTTCTAGAGAATCCTCTATCATTCCAAGGAGGAGCCATTCAAGACCTAGAGATTTGGAGAAGACGACCACGGAGGGCGATTCTACATCAACGATGCAGTCTCCTTCTACCATGAGCAACTAATTCGGTATTTAGGATTTTCTAGCATAACCCTAGCCAAGTAATGTAGTTTTTATCTTTGTTTTCAATTGTAATGAGGGGAAGGTATGACCATACTGTGATGATTGTACTAGATGAGAGACCGGTTTTATTCTTGAAACAAGTTTACATGCTTATTATGATTCTTGTCTTAGACTTAATAAATATGTTTATCTTACACAATCATAATTATTCACTATGGGCTGCAACTTGGATGCTTAATTTGTGATTTTCTACACAATGGTGGTCATGAAACTTGAAACCTTAAGTTGACACAGGTCATGCCTTGGCAAATTGAGATAAACATGCTTTAGTTTATTTTCATGCAATAGGAGTAGATTAGACTAATTTAATTGGCATGCACTAATCAGTTTAGTCTTGAGATGAGTTATCGCAATCCGGTTGATGGTAATTCTTTTTGGGGTCAAATTTAGCTATTTGCGGTACGACCTGATTCACAGTCTATGGATCGCCATCTTATAATTGTTACATTCATATAACTATGTTATGAGGTTAGTGGTGGAGTGATGAAAACCCTAGTTTTCTCTCTCTCTTGAATCACAAACCAATTTACTTTGCTTTATAAAATAATTGAGTTAATTTAGATAATTTGGTCTCCGACCACCAAAACAAACCGCTTTTCAAAAATATAACTTATTGTTTTTAAATTATTAAAGTGAACAATCTCAGTCTCTGTGAGATCGATATCCCTTACTCAAGCTTTACTATTCTACCACATATTTAAGGTGTAAAACCTAGGACGTCTTTAAGGTGTTGTTTTTAACCACATATTTTGTACACACCTGACGCACCAACACATTTTTCCCTAGAAGAAATAGATTTATTCTCACCTTGGGCTTATCCGGGATGGGCTTAACAATAGAAACCCATTTGCCAGTTGGGCCCTATTCATTAAAAGGGGGTTCGACTGGCACAAGTTGGCCTTATTCACTTTCCCTTTTTTCACTTGAGGAAGCTAACTCCCGAGCATGAATATTGGATTTCTTTAATTCATTTCCCTCCACATGTAACTAATAATTAACTGAAAAGGGGCTATCGAGTCCACTAGCTCATTGAGTGTTATACCTCGGGACATCTCATACAGTCTACTTCAATGGATTTCACCCTAAACAAGGAATGGCAGAAGGGGAACTATCTCAGAACTAATTGCTTAGTTGAGGCTCGAGAGACCATCTTTCCGTATCTTTCATTAAGTGGAGGAAACTTTAGTTTAGTTGTTTAAATGGATTTCTATTAATAAAGTTAAGAGATAGAGATGGAGTGAATAAAGAGACTCGATACAATCAAAGGATTGAAAGGTAGGCTGTTACGATTGAATGATAGGGTAGAGTGGGTCGCTTACTTAGTGTACTCGCAGCGGGACGTGGCCAATCTCTCCTTTTGGGCAAGCACTCAGATAGTTATCCGATCATCTAAGTATGGGAATAGGACCCCAATCCCTTCTAAATCAATTCCAACCTTTTGCCCGGTCACTAACCTATCTTTTTTAGTCCCTTTGTTCGCCCTTATTTCCTGCCAATAGTGTAGGCGGAGGACTTTATTTACGCTATTTCATCAAATGAGAAGTTTGCAGGCAAGGAAATACGTTATTTCCTACTTACTATAGGTAGCTTCATCTCCTAGAAGATCTTGGCATCAAAGATCCACACTTTCCCGAGAGCACTTTCTTTCTGTTGAGCTAGGACCCTAAATTCAGATAGGACTTCCTCCTCCCAAACGACTTACAACTAATCTTCTTCCGGTTGAAAGAAAGGACTAGCATAGCTGGATGGGATGGGAAATAAGCACCAAATGAATAACCAAAATGAGTTACGTCATGATTGGATTAAGAAATAACTGATAGTAAGTTAAGCTGGGAAACTGCCGTTAATGGCTTTCGTTGCTGGTACTGGGAATGTTGTCTTTAGTCGGTTACCTGCTTGCCATTACCAATTGGCTCGGTCATTCGGTCAGCTACTATCTATCCATAAAGAAAGCGGTGCCTCCCCCTAGGCTCGATACTACTTTGCCTGCTCTCGGGCTATCACCTTTTTTAACAACTTAGTTGTGCTCTCAAATCAAGATAGGGTGGTATGGGTGAGAAATATAAAGAGAATATTTAGATAAAAGACCTACTCGATGGAATTAGCCAATGTGTGCTCCTAAAGTTAGAAAACATCCCGACAAGAGTTGTCAGAATTCATCCCAATCCATATATGTATTCATCCCAATCTTTATGAAGGAAGTGTTCGAGTGGTGAAAGCTAAAAGATAAACTAAGAATAGTACGATCTCTCTCTAGTATTCCACCTTTATATGTCCCTAATTGTTCGGAGGTGAATGATAAACTGGTAATCCAAGTCGGAAGTCCTCAACAAGCAACGGTCCTCGCCTCATCACTAAATATAGATTCTACGACCACATTATGAGTGAATCAAGTCATTTTAGAATGACTCTAGTACTTAAGATCTAATAAAATGCGATTTCAGTAATGCTAATAAAATTCGTTTTGTTCAATCGGCAATTTAATTCCTTCTTGCCTGCTTTGTCTCTGCTGGAAAGCTTCCGTGTTCAAGTGAATGGTCAAGGATTGAAAAGTCAAAGTCAATAAAGTGGGAATCAAAATTTTACTAGGAGCCATATTCTCGAGACTTCCTTTCCCGCTTCGCTAACGAAGTTTTTCCTTCTTCAAGTATTCCATGGTACGAATTATTTGGTACTCTTTCCCCAATCGAATAAGCAAAGGGTGAGCAGCGACTAGCTATGGACTTTTATCCTTGGTTGTCATGTCACATCGCCGATGACCTATAGCCTTTTTGCGCAACCCTTTTCTTGCTTGGAAGCAAACTTCCATCATAACTAGGGGCATCAATTAAAAGCTTTCTTGTTGAGATCACTAGCGGAAGAGAATCGAACTCAAGCGTGGGAGCCATTGAACAGCTAGAAAAAGCCTGTTCCCTAACGGTTTCACCCACTATGTACATCACACCTCCTTACTATCAGCTTCGGCTGCGCCTCGGGAGGAGTACATAGGTTTAGATCTATAGTTATTTCATCTATCTCAAATATAAGGTAGGAGTTGTTCGGTAGTAGCCTAGTTCAGGTTATTTAGTAGCATCCATTCCTTATCCCCGTTATGGCTAGTTAGGCGGTGGGAACAACCAAGCTCACTATTACCATTAGACTTATAAAGCAGAAAGGTGATGCAGGTATTTGCGGGAAAGAAAGAGGTCATTGCTTGTCGGTATGTTCAGTGTGTCCAATCTTCATCTTCATAATTGCATTGATAGATAGTGGGTCCTCCGTCATCTTTAAGGGTACAAGTGAAATCATGACTTATTGAATATAAAATGATGAAATGGATCAGATAACTCGGATCAATAATAAAGTTGTTTGTTCCCCAGAGACATGGACTAATGCTCAATGAGCAAGGAAAAGGTTCCAACAGTAGTCAATGAATGCGTGGCTATCTCGTTGCACTATTGTCAAGCTAGGGTTTTTCGATTATTGGTTGAGATCTTGTGAGATAATTTTTAATGGATCTGATAGTTGAATTCATTTCTCTGTAGAGGTTATGATGTCTTCCTCCTTAGCGATGAGTCAAACTCTAACAAGGAAACAAAATAGGTTTTTCCATTAGTCGGAAGAGTAAAACAAAGTTATGTTCCTCTAAAGTAGCTCGACCAAAGAAGATTAGGAAAGTGTTATGACAGTTGGAAGAAAGGGGAAAAATTGACTAAAAGTAACTCCTGGTATCAGACTAACTAGAGCCGCTTAGCTTACCTTCTTCATAGAATGTTTCCCGTGAAGGGAGAAAATGATTGGTTCAACCCGGGCTGAAAGCTTCCATGTCATATTTACCAGATGAAAGAGACGAAAAGCCCTCACTTTATTGATGGGGAGCATTTGGATCCCCTTGTTTACCAAGAAAGGTCGTATTGAGACTGAGAATACCAATGGAACACTCTCTTACCCCCACTGACTAGCTAGTGTGCAATGACGACCGACCCACAAGCTACTCTATTTTCTTTTCTTAGCTGCTCTGGATTCTATTCTAGATGCTACTTACTTACATATGATGTTTTTTTTCACAAGGTAGAGCATCCATATAGCATAGCTGAAAGTTGTTCCCATAGCATTACGTAAGCTTAGCTTAGCCTCTTTCTCTATCTATATTTATATATGATAATATCACCAGTGGACAGCTAACAAAAAGATGCCACACTAAGAAAGTAATCCAATCAGGAACAAGGTAGTTAGGGACATGCGAACTAACTGCTCTGACAGTCCTATTTTTTTAAATTAATCTTCGGACCTTCTGAAACAGATGCCCCCTTCTCCCAGACTGGGACTCACTTGGATTGCGAACAGGACGGCCTAGAATGGGAATTCGACTAAGATGGGGTTTCTTCTCTATGAGCCACCCCCCAATCCTCCATTAGAAACCCAATGCACTCTCTTTGTTACAATTACAAAGCAACAAACTAATAATGGTCTTTTTTAATGACAACTGGAAGGCCCTAGAAGAAGAGTTCCTACTCATCCTCGATGTGTGTGATCTCGACAGAGGCATATCTTTGTTCCGGGCCCCCGATATGTCTGTTGTAGATAGAACATAAATAGAGAATCTGCAGAAAATGAGTAAGGATTTAGAAAGACACGGGACAACATCCTATTATTTTTATCATTTTTGTGCGGAATATAAAATAGGGTGGAGATCTTAGGAACAGAAAGAATGATGGCCAGATGAACCTTTCTTCAGCCTTGGTCATTTAAGTGGAGTTCAGAGTAAGGTGGCCCTATAATTCCTTTTTTTAGTAGGGTGCTCACAAGAGGACACCAAGATGCATGCGAGGATCCACAATAAAGCGCACCAATCGTTTAGTTGAGAATGTGGAATCAATTCATCAGACTCCTAAGGATAGTGGGAGTGACTTACTCACCGATGGTCTAGTTCCAATGGATGAGGATTCTCAAGATCTCTAGTTGCGTAAAAGTAAACGTGGTATTATCCCTCATTGCCGTTTTCAGGTTGAAGGGGAAGTTTTCATGGTTACTCCGCAAGATAATGAAGAGCCTAAGACTGTGCAAATGGCATTCTCATCTCTTAATAGTAAAGAGTGGTCTGCTGCAATGCATGATGAGATGGAGTCTACGAGGATAACCATGTTTGGGACTTCATTGATCTTCCACCAGGATGCAAGACTATTGGGAACAAATGGGTTCTAAAACATAAGAAGCGTAAGGCGGATGGAAAACTATAGAGAGATAGAAAGCCCCGTCTCAGATGAAGGTTGCTCCATGTTCTCTTCTTTCATAGAGCCTCTCTCCGTGGAAGAATGAATGAAGGTAACTAAGCGCAAGGAATGAATGAGCTCATGTTGTTAAGAATGAGGAGTGAATGATCAAATCAAGTTCCAATCTCAGTCTAAGTAACCCAAGATCTTGTAAATATAGGAGGAATTTCTAAGATAGGTACGTTGTCAGCAAGGGTAATATGGAATATTATTTTACTTTAAATAGGCGATCAATTCTATGTGAAATTAAAGGGGCAAGCCCCGCCTTTATAGGAGTAGGGCGTCAAAGGGATAATGTAATTATATTATTTTATCCCCTATTCTAGGCACAATTTGTGGGGGAAAGGCAAAGGCGTAAAGCTCAACAAAGACAGTCTCGGCTCAAAAAAAAGTAAGAGCCAAAAAAGAATATTGAATGTGAGTAGGAAGAAGTGTGGTGAAAGGCATCATTTGCGAGCAAGGCAGAGGCGAGCATGAGGAGATGTAGATCGGAATAAGTAATCCACCATCATAATCGTACCGTACAATTTCGGAAAGAAATAGGCTTTCTACTAGCTATTGATAGAAGAGTTAGTGAATCAAATCCACATATAGGCGAGAAAGCAATATATACGACCAACTCTCATCTGGAGCAACCTTCTCTCCCGCTTGATAGCAATATTTCGTTCTCTTTCAAGGTAAGGAATCAGACGCATTAAATCAAGGGCAAAGCAGAAAGGTAAGAAATTGTTATCCTTCTCTTCGGTCAGTTCCATTGACTTGCCTTTTTCCTTCTCGAAGGAAAGTCAGAGAATGCGCTCTTAGTTCTTGGGCATTAGAATAAGCCAATAACATAGAATCGTATGTCTGAGTTCGAGAATCGGATGTGAGCGTTAAAAGGGCTTATGATGAATAGGCTTTTTGATAGGGCATTACTAGGTAACTATAAATATCATGAGAGAAGAGAGAAAAAAGGTAAAAAAAAAGGCATTGCGTCCTTCTCTTTTCCAGTACAAGAGTTCTTATTTTAGGTCCGAGATAAAGGATGGATTGATTGCCCGACGAGAGAGGTAAGAGTTAACTAACCTCAAGCTAGGTATATCTGGAGAGGCAAAAAGACCAATTTGGATTGGTATCTTCAGGGCACTGAGCATCGGTTTTTAACCCAAAGGGCATAACATTCCATTGGAAATGATGGTCTTTGTGTTTATATCTACTTTGTGTCTAATATTTCTTCGGAATTTTGGAACTGAAGAGATGGGAAATCGTCTTCAGACCATGATATGTTGTGCGATAGGCTGGAGAACTAGAGGTTCTTGGTTGCTTCCGCTAGTGGTAGCTATCTCTTATCCTGCACCGTTCTGCACCTTTTTGAATGAAATGCCTGGCTTTGACGCTTTCCTCTTAACCATGCGAGATTGTTACCCAAGTGAGAGCTCCGCGTACGTCTTGGACTGAGGTATGTAACTCAGTCTTTCAAAGGAATTGCCCAGGCCTAATAAATTTTATTTTTGAATCGAGAACCTCTTCCAATTTCAAAGAGAATGAAGAAAAGGTCTTCTGGTAAAATCAGGCATACTAGTACTAATCAATTATTTACCCATTCATGATAGAATACAACCTAGGAACACTTGAACGCCTACATAACCTATCTCCCAAACCAAGGAAGAAGGTCTCAAATCTATGTAGTTCTCGACTCATTTTTTTGAACCAATTCCTATACTGAACTCGATTTTTATATAGTTAAATTAGTCTCACGTACCGGGTCCGCCTCACCACTCCCCTTCCACTTTTCAACGGATGCCCTTTAGCAAAAATGAACAGTGTGAACCAAGATCCATTATACAAAAACTAAACTAAGAAAAAAAAGATGGATAAAAAAACAAGCCATATTGCAAGCGCCTAAAATCGACCCGACACGATTAACATATAAGCCGATATTAATAGTAGTGTGACTACCAAAAACAACAATCCCTACATTCTCATTTTCAAGATTTAAGGCTATTCCTTTCACAGTATTGGCAAATTCAACCATTTCCCAGCTTGAATCTCATTCAATCCATAAACATGTGCAATCCTATCTCCAACTAAGACCACCCGACTGAATCTTAGACAACCCACTCCAGTGCGAGTCTGAAGGCTTCGGTTACCAAACGGGGGTGTTCCGCACTCAGAGTATCCACCAAGGCATTGCCTATTGTTACGTAATCGAAAGATTTAAAATTTTCTAGGTTCGTTAGCGCGGTCGCCAGATCATCCCCAGTACAATTCTTGGGGGGGAATTGTTGTCCATGATAAATAAATATTTTTTTAGGATTTTAGCAATTTTTGTGATAGAAGTTTGGGGTAAATCCTCCTGTGTCGGGGCGGCAAGCCCCGTCCGGGTGAGCACATCATGGAAGGTGTGGTTCGATTGAGATCCCAAATCGAGGGTGTTGGTGGATTTATGGATAAAACAACAAAAAAGCTTTCTTCGCGGCATGATCCATTTTTTTTTTCAAGTCATGGAAAATACCGCTTTTATTTTAAGAAAGAGAAATAAATGAAAAATGTTCTCTAATTTGATGATATAGCCCCCTATATAGGGGCTTTCTCTCCACATTATTTCAATTTGTAATGGAATCTAACTCCTCATAAATCTTGCGGAACTCCATAGAATTTATGAGTTCGCTGACCAGGCCCTCCATCTCATTCTATATATTTGTCTACATCCAATCAAGTTCATACCATAGAGAATCAAGCTGAACAAAAACGAGACTAGGGATAACATATATGCATTAACTGGATGTTTTGCGGACGTAAGCTACTGATGATCAACCACTCAATGTTTGGTCATCTCTATATGTAATATGTCAACAGGTTACAATTGGACACATAAAGAACATTTTTTTACCTTTAGGTAGGAGCCTATTTTCCTTCTGCCCAGCTCCAAGAAAACAACGTTCGACTTGCATGTGTTAAGAATATAGCTAGCGTCCCTTCTAAGCCAGGATCAAACTCTTCTTTTGAGTATGATTGGGCCCTGCAGTGGTAGAACCTGGTGAACCGGGCGTACTACTTCCCAACCTTTTGTGGACCTTTATTCTCTTATGATTTTTCTGTGGACCTTTCTTCTCTTATGATTTTTGCTACTTTATTTAGTTTAGTGATTGATATCTTAGAAAGTCTAAGCCCGTAAGCCGTACCCCCATCTACTTGAATGATCGGTCTCTGATCCCTTAAGAGATCCCTTATGTAGATGTAGGAAAGGGAAGTGAAATGTAAGCGAGGTTCGAAAGCAAGCGGGGAGCAGGGCTAATGGTTTATTTTCTCGTTAGGCTTTCCAAGCATAGGAAGAGTTAAGCCAGAGTAGTTGATACAGCGGATGACTTTGGTTGTACTGTACCTCTCTCGATTGATAGTAAGACATTCGGGAGGAATAGCATAGTAAAGTAACCTGACTGCCGCAAAACACACCCCTTCTTGATAGGATTGGAGGGAATATTAAATATGGTTTTTTAGGGCTTTCTCTCTAGCCCAATAAGATCTATAAAGTATCCCCTCGTATCGTAGCACGTTATAGCGAAGAGAGGAATTGCTTAAATTGTTACAGACTGCACACAGTAAAAAGAAAAAGATTGAAGCCAGTAACAGAACACTCACTATATTAAAAAATAATCTCTTCCACATCTCTTTGCAAGAGAGGATTAGATTGACACATTCTAACAGACGATTCCTTGATTCAACAACGTCCGATTCTACGATTTGTTTTCAAGCAGATGATTTCTAGCAGCTAGGAAGAAGAACAGCGGACAATTTGTATCATGCCACTAGCTCAAGTCCCATTCCACAACTTCATGTGCAGCCTTTATCTTATTTTATTATATGATAGCACTCATAATTTGGTGCCCTTCTTAGTTCCTGAACCATGCCACGCACGTACTGTATGGAGGCTAAACTATGCACGACCATATGGCCTAGATCATCTATGTTATAAACTACTACTCTTTCTACGACTGGATTGGCAGACCCTGGTGAAGCCGTTCCAAAGCCGATGACTCCACGTCTAACTTCGCTCCTGCTTTACCTTCTTAGTGTAACTCTTCGTCAGTTCTGCTTATGAGGCTCTAAATACCGCTCTTTGTTACCACCATTCTTCACTTCCAGTACAAAGAATTTAAAACATAAAAGCTTATCCATATAAGTTAATAAAAAGGACTTAACATGATTATTTAAGGCCTTCAACAGAAAGATCTTAATCCTCTGGTTGATCTTCCTCAACAAACTCTATAAATGGGACTCATTTATGTCAAAATAAAGGTCCTGCACCAAAACAACACACTTCATACTGTCTTTTCACCCATGGTCATCCACATTTCTTGTTTAGTTGCTCCTGCTGCCTAGCTGAAGGTTTAGACCTTAACTTGCTCTCGGACTCTGCTTAATTAATTGTGTGACTAGATTGAAAATTGCGTATTGTAGTAATATGGTTGTGCCCCTTTCTTGTATGAGAGTCGCTCGATAAACCTCCGAAAAAGGGTGTTTTTAATGGCGGGGAAGTCGCCTAAGCATAGAATCCCATACCACCTATGCCCATAGGATGTAATATTTACAGCTCTATCTTGTTCCGGCAATAAAACCCCCAATCCCCTCTCTATCGTCTTGGCTTCTTCCACTCGACTATTTCCACTATTCGACGTCCTATTTTAATAGGAGCAAGCCCTATTTTCCCTTTTTTCGATTGGAGGGCAGGCCCTTGAGAAGGGTCACGTCTTGTCTCACATCTCTTAAATAATATGATATAAGCTTGCTGGCTTTTCTATCAGCCAACTACAGGTTGAGCCTTACTCAAATAGGGGGTGCTCTATTTGGGATGGCCCCAGCGAGTCTTCTTTGGCCTCTGTATGCCTTGGTTGGGATCCTGGAAACTTCTCTTGTCTGGTGCTCTGGAGGAAGCATCTGTATCACATCTGCACTCACTGAATAGGAAAAAATATGGCAATAAATGCATCATGCCTTGGTTAGTAGCATTCGGGGGCTAAGAAGATGTAACAATGTGGTTTAGAGAATGGAGGGGGTGATCATACCTAAAATATCCATTGCTTCGAATCCTTTTTAAGAAAGAGAACTTCCTTGATTTATGATGCTTTGAATAGCCTATTGTCGTACCCAACAAACAAGAAAGCTTATACATAAGAATGAGTAAAATGGTTTAATATGATCGGATAGCTAAGGATTGATTCGCCACCCGTCTTCCTCTGTAAGTAGTAGTTCAAGACAGATCGATTGTGAGAGAATATTTCTCTTTTCCAATCGCCCATTTCGGTACAACCCTTGGTTCTTTCCTAACCATTCTCCCTTACCTTATACTATAAAGTAAGATCTTTCCCCTTCAGACTTGTAGTAAAGTCGTCTAATTGAATCTTTAATTGTGTATTCCTCAATTCTTCTTTCTTAACGAGGAATAGCCCGGAATTCCTCTTTTCTTACTTGGAATGAAGGCTAAAAGGGTCTGTTTATGATCCCTTACTCAAATAGGGGTCTGCTGATTTGAACTTTTGCTTTGGTTTCGTGAAGGGCATCCCTTTTCAAATCGGAATCTGGGGGCTTAAGCTCTAAAGATGATTGATTCCACACTGAAGCTGCTATTTATTTCCTCTTAGTCAGGAATGGTGGAAGGGTCGGGAGGTCTTCGAACCTTGTGACTTCCAATAATCACAGTAGGTTGGTTTCCTTCTGGCAGACGCCTACTTATAGTATGACCTACCACGTATAGTCTGATGTAGCTCGAACCGTCACAGGGATTCATTTCATTCGTTGGAAGGCTATTCAATAGGCTTGGGGCTTGGATTCATCTAAACTTTATTTGTTCGAAACATAGATGTAAATGTAAATGACGAGTTTCATGTGCTCATGAAGAAACATGGTCTCATTCGGTTTAAAATATCCCATCGCTCGAAATCCTACGCGTAACCTTTTCAAGCAACTCGCTTTCACCCCTCTCCATCCATCCCCTCTCTCTGTAGGGCTACTGCGTGACAGTAGCGAAGTGGTGAAATGGAACCCACATTAAGAACAGAGAGGGCTTCCTAACTGAAGTCCTTCCTCTCACACTCACTTAAAGTAGGGGTCTGCTCTGCTTTTTGGGCGTTATACCCTACGATGGTCTGCAGGCCAACAACCATAAACAATAAGTATTTTTAGCTCAGGGCAATAAATAGTTACTATCACCTTAGGGAATATTATTCAAGTTTGAGGCGCTGACCAGACTGATTTACACCTCGTATATGCGGGTCATCTGGTCCATTGTCTATGGGCTTCTCTCTCGTGTCATTCTTATCTTTCTCTGGTAGCTAATCATTGTTATTCTTATAAAAAGGCTTTGGTTCACCACGTCAGTCAAGCAAGTTGTAGCTAGGGTCGGTATGAGGAAGCTAAGAGAGAAATCTTTACAAACTATTTCGGCTCGGAGCTCTTTGTGGTTCAGTTTCCTTTATTCTTTCTTGAGCGCTAGGTACGCTTTATTTGAGCTAATTATACGCATTCATTGAACTAGTCATTCTTAACCGACTTGATGAAGTTAATTTGATACAGGTCCCTCGTGGTGAACCACCTTATTAGGCCTAGTCCCGAGTCTCAGCTTCCGAGTGAGTTCCACCAAGTTGTTGAGTTGGTATCTCACTTCTTTCGACTCACAAAGAGCGCATGCACCATCTGGATCGCCAGGGTTCAATGAAATGGGATCGCCCTTGTGCCCAAAAGAAAGGTAGGTGAGAAATTTCCTCGATCGACTCCGGGGCTATATATAGTGCGATTGGCAAAGAACTACAGGTGATCCTAGTACCTTACTTATCCTCCCCACCTGATTTTCCAATGCAGTACTATCATTTCATATCGTTTATGCCAGAAAGCCTGTAATTCACTTATCTATGAAAGGAGGTAGTTAGCACATTACATTATAACCCACCAGCAGGACTAATAAGAGGTTACGATGTTCGAACTTTGAAGTTATGATTCGATACCCTCACTCATATGAGCTACTCCTCCAAGCCTTCCATTTCTTTTTACAACTTGCTGGCAGGCTCCACACGTTTTAGGTGTGGTTCCATTTTCCATGTTTGCTTTTCCATGTGATGTGGTTAGATAGCCAGTAATGCCAACGAGAAGGTTTAAATATCCTGATCATTAGGAGCACTCCCTAAAGAGGGTTCGCTTCTGTGCCGTTAATTTACTTTTGACTATGTTAATTGACTATACTATAAAATACTCTTGAACCGAAGAGTATCATAATGATAGAACTAGAGCCACTAGCCTTCCACCAACACACTTATGTTTGCTTACTTTAAGGTTTTAGTGCCTTATTTCTTTCCCCTTGTGCCCGAGCCTGCACATCATATAAGAGAGCTAATCTTCGATAAACTTGACCAATAGCTTTCAAACTAGAGCGCTAAGACTTTGATACCTACCCTTTGATACCTTCCCTGAGGTGAGTGAAGCCTAGTTTAGGGTGGTCCAGTTCCAATCTGTACTATAGAGCCTAAAGGATTAGTAGTTGGGCAAGGCCGGGCCAATGTTGCAAGTAAGGGTGTTGGTGATCTCCTACTTTTACTTCATCTTTGAAAGGGACTGCCGATTGAAGACTTAAAGAACCAATCTAAGGCTTTTCCTCAGCCAAGCCTTCCTTACAGCTCCCACAGATATATGGATATAGATATACAGAGATATACAGATAAGATATATAGGGTGAGGTTTACATTTGCCTCAGCCCTTCCCCCTTTAAAAATAGGATTCAATCCAACAGAAGAAAACAAATGGCTATCCTAGCTTATTAGTCTGAAAGTAAGCCCCTTCTATGTAGCCATGGATAGAGCACTTTCCTACTTTACTGCCCGTGAGGCAAGCTTTCTTTAAGAAGCTTCTCCTTTAGGTGTACAGTATAAGTAGGGTTCTCTTGTAGCTTTCTTCCCAGCCCTTTAATTTAATTAAATAATTAAAATCGATATGAAAGGGGATTGATTGATTGCCCAATTAGAGAAGGCCAATTGGTAGACCCAATATTTATCACGCGATCTAGGGAGTACCTAGCGAACTCATAAGGCCTTTACCTTGAGAGAAAACTTGCACTACGTCACAAACCATAATTCTCAATTCAATTATAAAAACTGATTAATCAAGTAAATATGAATATAAGTGCATAAATTTAAATAATGAGAAGACACATAGATATTTATGTGCAAAACCTTGGAAAGACTCCAAGTAAAAATCACGTGTATACTCGGTTATCGATGCACTATGAATTACAAAATTTGTACAGACTCTATGAAAATAGAATTTACAACCGCTGTAACTTGATGTTCTTCACTCGACGTCTGAAAGTCTAGATTCACTTGCACTCCATGAAGCTCTCACTCCGATCTCCGTACTCTGACTACTCTGTTTCTTAACCGATCGAATAACCACGAAGCCTCCTATTTCACTCTCCACACTCAGACGATTCCGTTCATCAACAGATCAATGCAACCACGTTGCTATAGACAGTGTATGGATTTTTCAGCAACTAGAACATCCAATTGTGCTTGAGAATTGTCGATGTAGAAGCACAATTGGATACACTCAATAATAAGAGAGAAGTTTTGTATATCTATTCACTCAATAATATTCTCTCCCCATATATCTCTGAAGAAGATGAAGCTGTAGAAATTTTATGGAGAATTTTTCAAGACGTGCCTTCTCTTGTTGTAGACTTGGGTATTTATAGACTTTGATGATCCAAATCCTACGTTTGCCCTTTCTCGTAATTTCACATCCAAACCCTATATTCTGGGGAATATCATGTATATACCACGCACTTTGATGTATATAAGCCATGGACAAGTCATAAAATCAACCCATGGGCAAATTTGGACATCGCAACAAAATTTTAAAAAATCCTCGTCGCAGCTACGCTTGAAGCGTATGCCTTCTATGCTTGAAGCGTAGGTCCAAGCATACCTTCAAGCGTAAAAATCCACTTTATAGCCATTTTTCACTACTGAAAGCGTAGGTATTTTTATTAAAATCACATTTCTTCACAATTGCGCCAAAATGACCCTCTTGAATCCACAATACTTTTTGCTTGAAGTGACGGCTTCGGAAAATGTCATTTTCGCCCTCCAGGAGACATTTTTCCTCAATATGCTCACTTTCGTGTTTCACTTGTATTCTTCACTACTTCAATGCTTTATTTTGTCTTTGACGAAACTTATCGATGTCATTGAAACCAAACCAACTTATCTAACACTCAACATGGTTATTGTCTAGAACATGCCATAAATAAACAATACTTAAATATGTTCTTACAATCTCCCATTTGTCATTTCTGAGACAAATCCATGTTTTACAATATAGCCTCATAAATAACAACATAACATCTATACCTATGAACACACACCAACAAACATAGATATAAGTTGTTACCTTGGTTTCATGACAGTCTATTAATCCTATAACCACAACACTGAACAAACCATTAAACGCAAGTGTGGAAAACATATATAAAATCCAAAATAATGATCAGAAAATCATAACAACAATGCACACATAATGATCATCATTCTCCCCTTGAGAATAAACTCTTCCTTGCTAAATACTTCTCCCTTTTAGTCAAACAATCTTAACCAAACAATCTTTCCCCCTTACTTAATACTTCTACCCCTTTTTGTCTCTGAAATGTCAAGCAAATAGAGTATATGTCATAATAATAATGTAGAGAGATGCAAGAAAATACTCTACGATACAAAATTCTATTAGATCATATCCAGATTCTCAGGTTAACTGAAATCTTTACTATGCATGACCCTAAAACTAATGCATGAGTGCAAAATGTCATGAATACAAATAAAAAATATTTTTGTTTTTAGAAATCTGTGAGAAAGGCAACAAAGACAACAAACAAATCATTAACACATCATATTTTTCAGATCTTTCTCAACCATTATACACACGGTATAAAAGAAAATCAACACACATACCTTGTTGACTCAAAAATGCACAAGCCAAGTTTTGCAAATATATATATATGAAAATTCTCATGTGCAAGCACAAAGGTAAAATGAAAATAATACATACTACACTTGATGATGTTTACACCAACCGCGATGATAATTCAATCCAAGATCCAAACTAGAAGTCAAAAATAAATTTTCTCCTTGACACACAATTTCCTCATTTTCATCTTTTCAACTTTTTTACCATATCCCTTTTTGTCTTTCTAAGCTCTGGACTTTCCAGCGAGGATTTTTAGTCCCGACCAACTAGGTCCGAGCTTCTTCCATGGGATTTATGCTCATCAGTTATCTCTCCTTTTTGGATTCAATAACTGTTTTTTGTATTTTTATTTTTTCTATCATTTTATCCTTTCCTCTTCTTTCACCAATACCACCACATTCATACACATTCAAAAGATATTTCATCCATAGACCAATCTAGCATGACTCATAAACCTTCATACCACTTCGGATTAAATGAAAAAATTATCAGATTTTGCAAGCATTACAATCATCACCGAAGCAACTACCACATAAGATTAAGGTTTTGTAACGTAAAATAATCATGTCAATTGATCATCCAAAAATCTTAGGTCATGTTGATACCTCTACTTCACATATGCATAATTAGACAAGTAAATGTGAAAATAGAATAAAATATGATCACTTTTGTACTATAGTCAAGCTCAACAGTCCCAAAAAGTTTATTGTCATTTATTTCAAAAGAAAAATGCATGCATGAATAAACATAATACAAATGCATGATTAACTATCAATTCTAGGAAAATAATGTAATTTGTTCCTAGAATGATAGATAAGAAGATAACTATTCTAAAGAAAACATACCAATAGATTTCCTAATACTAACATACTTTTGAAAATCTAATGATTTTGTAAAGATATCTGTCAACTGAGAATCTGTGGATATAAACTCTAGAGACACTATACCATCTTCAACAAGATCACGAATGAAATGATGTCAAATATCTATATGTTTTGTCCTAGAGTGTTGAATAAGATTTTTAGAAATATTTATTGCACTCGTGTTATCACATAACACAATCATCGTGCTTTGAGAAAAACCATAATCCTGCAACATTTGACGCATCCACAAAACCTGAGTACAGCAACTACCAACTGCTATATACTTAGCCTCAGCAGTGGAAAGGGAAACACAATTTTGCTTCTTGCTATGCCAAGCAACTAAGAAATTTCCAACATAAAACACCCTCTACTAGTACTTTTTCTATCATCAACATTACCAGCCCAATCAACATCAGAACAAGATGCTATATCAGTATTAGTACCTGATGGATACCATAGTCCATAATTCACTATCCCTTTAACATATTTGATAATCTTTTTTACAACAGTAATATGAGACTCCATAGGACTTGCCTAGTAACGTGCACACAAACCAACATTAAAAGCTATGTGAGGTCGACTGGCAGTCAAATACAACAAACTCCCAATCATACTCCTATAGAGTGTAGGATCGACATCTTTGCCTTTATTATCTATGCTAAGCTTGACACTTGTACTCATAGGAGTGCGAGCACCCTTAGCCCTTTCCAAACCAAACTTCTTTACTAATTCCAAGGCATAACGAGTTTGAGAAACGAAAATCCCATCACTTAATTGCCTAACCTGAAGTCTTAGAAAGAATTTCAATTCACCAATCATGTTCATCTCAAATTCATGTTTCATTTGATCTCCAAAATAATGAGCAAGTTTATCAGAAGTGGAACTAAACACAATATCATCAACATATATTTGACCAACAACTATATCACTCTCAATTTTCTGAATAAATAGTGTTTTGTCCACTCCCCCTCCAATAAATCTTGTTCCCAACAAGTTGTCTGTCAACCTTTCATACCACGCTTAAGGAGCTTGCTTTAGCCCATACAGAGCCTTTTTTAGCTTATACAAATTACCAGGACCATGAGGATCTTCAAATCCTTTGGGTTTCTCCACATACACCTCCTCATGAAGATTGCCATTCAAAAATGCACTTTTCACATCCATCTGATACAACTTGAATGCAAGATGACACGCAATAGCAAACAAAATCCGAATAGATTCAAGCCTAGCCACTGGAGCGAAGGTTTCATCAAAATCAATACCCTCCATCTGAAAATATCCTTGAGCAACAAGCCTAGCCTTATTCCTAACAACTTTACCATTTTAATCCTTTTTATTCTTGAATATCCACTTAGTACCAATCACATTGATCTCCGTCGGTCTAGGCACAAGATACCACACATCATTCTTCACAAACTGCTGAAGTTCTTCTTGCATAGCACTTATTCACTCACTATCTTGAAGATCTTCTTTGACATTTTTAGGTTCCAAGGAAGATGTATAGCAAGCATACGAAACCTCATTCCTAGCCTTTCTCCGGGTCACCATCATCTGATCAACAGATCCTATAACATTATCCAAAGGATGGTACAACTTTACCCTTGCAGATGATTCTTTAAAAGGAGTAACCTGAACATCACAAGTTTTAGCATGCAGTTTTATACCATCATGAACCACATTGTCCTATTTACCAACTTCAGAAGAATCATTTCCTAACTGAAAGAACGGCTCATTATCTTCCTCATCAACTGATGTTGGATGCTCATCAACACATGAGTCATCAATCACTACATTGGCAGATTCCATCATCGTTTGAGTTCTAAGGTTAAAAACCATATATGCCCGACTTGTCAATGAATACCCAAGAAATATTCCTTCATCACTCTTATACTTGAATTTCCCAATGGATTCCCGATCTCTAAGAATATAACATTTTGCTTTAAAAACCTTGAAATATTTCACATTGGGTTTCTTACCATTCCACAATTCGTAGGGGTTTTTTAAAGTGTCAGGCCTAAGATAAACTCTATTTGAGGTGTAACACATTGTGTTCACTGCCTTGGCCCAAAAATACCTACTTAAATTGGCCATTTCTTGAATAACCCTATTTCATACTCGATTTACACTTCCTACTCAAATGATGATGACCATATGACTCGTTGTTACATACTCGATCTTAAATACTGAAATAACTAAATTACCGTCTACAAGTACAAACTAGGATCACAAGCTACTCTTTTTCACCTAGTACCAATATTTAACGTCGTTGGTACGACGTTGCTACTTCTCAATACTCCGAATCAGGCTTATCCAGCTCAATGGTGGTTCAGTTAAATTGATCATTTCTACCACACACTCAGCTGGTTGAACCTCTATATAATGCTTCAATCTTTGTCCATTCATGACAAACTTATTTCCAATGTCAGGATCATCGAGCTCCACGGCTCCATGGGGGAAAACCTTCGTAATCTTGTATTGCCCATCCCATCTCGATTGGAGCTTACCAGGAAACAACTTGAGTCTCAAATTAAATAGCCAGACTTTTTTGCCGGGCTCAAAAAATTTCTTTCTAATATGTTTATCATGAAATGCTTTTGTTCGGGCCTTGTAAATCCGAGAGTTTTCATACGCATTATTTCTCAACTCCTCAAGCTCTTGAAGTTGGAGTTTTCGCTGCGCATCGATTTTCTTTATATCGAAATTCGATCTTCGAATAGCCCAATATGCTCGGTGTTCCAGCTCTACAGGGAGATGACATGTTTACCCATACACAAGATGATATGGCGATATACCAATTGATGTCATGTATGCCCAAAGTGTATCATTTAGCCTTCGTGGCCAATCCTTCAAATCCGAACGCACAGTTTTTTCCAAAACATTCTAAATCTTTCTATTAGAAACCTCCACATATCATTCTAATTGAGGGTGATATGGCATACCAATTCTATGAGTGACACCGTACTTCTTACACAAAGCAGGAATAAACTGGTTATCAAAATGGCTTCCACCATCACTGATAAAAACCCTTGGCATACCAAACCGTGAGAAAATGTTCGACTTTACAAATTCTTCCACCACGTCATGGTAAGCACGCTTTGTGGCTATTGGTTCTACCCATTTTGAAACATAATCAACCCCCATAAGTATATACTCCTTCTTATCTGCTTTCAGAAATGGTCCAATAAAATTAATACCCCACACATCAAATAATTCCATAATCAGAATCGGGGTTAAAGGCATCATGTCTCGTCAACATATGAATCCAAGCTTTTGACATCGTAGACATGCCTTGCAAAATTCGAAAGCATCTTTGAATATGGAAGGCCAGTAAAATCCACTCTGCAACACCTTATGGGTTGTCTTCTGGGCTCCGAAATTCCCTCCACACTCCAACGTGTGACAAAATGTCAGTATGTTTTGCACCTCACTCTCGAGGACGTATTTTCTGATAATCTGATCAGAGAAATACTTGTACAAATGCGGATTATCCCAGATATAAAATTTAACTTGGTTGAAGAAATTGGTCTTTCTCATTCTTAGATCATCCTTTTGGGATTTGACCTCTAGCTTTATAATTGACAATGTCAGCATACCACGATATTTGTTCCACCACAGCTACATTAAATAGATGTTCATCCGGGAAAGAATACTTAAGAGGAGTAATTTCCTTTCTGGATTCGACAATAATTCTTGACAAATGATTCGCACATTATTCTCTGAACCCTTTTTATCTTTGATTTTCAGGTCGAAAACTTGTAGCAGCAGAATCCACCGAATCAGTCGGGGCTTACAGTCTTTCTTCGTCAGCAAATGCCTCAGAGTGGTATGATTTGAGTAAACAATGACCTTGGTACCCAATAGATATGATCGGAATTTATCTAAGGCGAAGACAACTGCAAACAACTCTTTATAGGTAGTTGTATAGTTCATCTGAGCTTCATTCAGAGTCCAACTGCCATAATAAATAACATACGACATCTTATCTTTTCTCTGACCCAACACAGCTCCGATGGCATAGTCAGAAGGATCACACATGAGCTCAAATGGTAGAGACCAATCTGGCGGACGGATAATTGGGGCTGATGAAAGTTGTGTACGTAATTCCTCAAAAGCATGAAGGCACTCTTCGTGAAAGACAAAAGTTGTGTCCTTAGCTAATAAGTTGCATAACGGCCGGGCAATTTTGCTGAAATCTTTAATAAACCTTCGATAAAACTCGGCATGGCCCAGAAAAGAACGTATCTGCTTAACAGATGTGGGAGGAGGCAGTTTTGACATTAATTCAACTTTTGCTTTAGCTACCTCTATCCCTTGCTTAGATACAATATGGCCCAGTATTATCCCCTCTTGAACCATAAAATGGCTTTTTTTCCCAACTTAGGATCAGATTCGTTTCCTTGTATCTCTTAAGTACCAATTCTAGATAGTTTAAACAGTCTTCAAAGGTTTTCCCAAAAATTGAGAAGTCATCAATGAACACTTCAAGAAATTTCTCTACAATGTCAGAGAAGATAGACATCATACACTATTAGAATGTTGTTGGTGCATTACACAAACCAAACGACATCCGTCTATAAGCAAACGTGTCATATGGACAAGTAAATGTGGTTTTCTCCTGATCAATGGGATCAATTGCCACCTGATTGTAGCCGGAAAATCCATCCAAAAAGTAGTAGTAGCTCTACCCAGCTAACCTCTCTAGGATTTGATCAATAAATGGTAATGTAAAATGATCCTTCTTGGTGTTCAGGTTGAGCTTTCTGTATCAATACACATACGCAACCCTGTGGTCATGCATTGTGGAATTAGCTCACCTTTTGAGTTTGGTACCACTGTGATGCCCGACTTCTTTGGCACCACCTGAGTTGGACTAGCCCATGTGCTATCAGAAATGGGGTAAATGATACCCACGTCTAGCAATTTCATTACTTCTTTCATCACCATCTCTTTCATATTTGGATTCATCCTTCATTGCATTTCCCTTGATGGCTTTGCATCATCCTCAAGATGTATGCAATGCATGCAAATCGAGGGATATATGCCTTTCAAATCAGTAACGCTCCATCATATTGCCTCTTTGTTCTCACTCAGAACTGCGACTAGACTCAATTATTTTTTTTCTGTCAATTTTAAAGATATAATCACATGATGATTCTCACAAGGTCCTAAGAAAACATATTTTAGTTTTTCAGGCAGTTCCTTGAGTTCCAAGGTAGGAGGTGTAGTTAAGGAGGGAATTGGTGGAATATTTGAAACTATCGGGAGCGGTTCAACCGACTCCCGCCATGGTTGAGTATATAAAGCAGTCTCCATCGCATCAGGCTCTTCATTTTGCATCCTCTAGTATGTCTCTGAATCAGCAACTTCCTCATCTGATCATTCTCTAGTCATAAATGACTCTAACTCATCCTTCTCTAGGATTTGATTGAAAAATCTGCTATAATATCATCCAGTTCATCACACTCATTAATATGAAAACATTCCCCAGATTCAGGAAATTGGTGGCTTCCTTCGAACACATTCATCCTGACCTTCATATTTCCAAAGGTCAAATCCATGGCTCCGGTTCTGTAATTAATGTATGCATTTGTCATTGCTAATAATGGTTTTCCCAGTATTACTGGAATATGCTTCTTCGAGTCAGGGATGGGTTCTGTATCCAGGACTACAAAATCAACCGGAAAATAAAACTTGCCCACTTGAACAATGACTTCTTCAAGCACTCATCTTGCCTGTTTGATTGATCAATCAGCAAATTGGGGCTGAGCTAACCTAACCCTAGCTATTGGTAGACTGAATAAGGAAGCAAGTTAATACTCGCACCTAGATCGAGAAGAGCTCTACCAATTTCCTGGTCACCGATGAAACATGGAATAGTGGGAGCACCGAGATCTTTCCTCTTAGGTGGAGTATCACTTAAAAGCAATGAACTCACTTTCTCAATCAAGAGTATTTTCATTGGATTATTTGCCCCGCTCTTTCACTTCTGGGTGCAAAGATCCTTGAAAAACTTAGTGTAAGGCGGTATTTGGGCGATTACATCTAAGAAAGGTAAATTGATCTTGATTCATCGGAATGTTTCAAACATATCAGATTCTTTCAACTTTTCGTACTTTGTCGGCTCTCTAAGATGCTGAGGAAATTACACTGCCTCCTCGTAACTTGCTCTGTATGGCTCTTCATGTAATGTCTGATCGACATTGTCTCCTACTAATGGTTGGTCTTTTTGCAGTCTTTCAGCCTCTTTCCTTGTAGCCTCCTTCCTCTACTCTTCTTCATCTTCCTTCATCTGCTCTTGTTCTGCCTCCTTTCTTCTTTGCAACCTCTCTTCATGTTCCGCCTCAACTCGACTCTCCACTTCCCTTCCACTTCTCAGAGTCGTGATTGCTTAAACCATTTCATTTGGTTCATTGACAAATGACCCAAGCTCCAGTGTTTGTTGTGGCCTTGGGTTAGTAATCAGCTGACTAGGTAATCTCCCTGGCTCTCTCACATTCCTCTTATTAGCCATTTGGACCATCTACATATGTAATTATGCCAATGATTGGGTATGAATACCTAGCTTGTTATTAATATCCAGTATAACTTGTTCTAACCTATTAGTCTGGAAACCGGGTGGAGGAGTTTGGCTTCTTAGAGGCTGGGTTTGGTAATTATACGGCTGCACAACTTGATTGTTATTGAATGGATGAAGATCTTGGGAATTATTGAATGGCTGAATAGCTTGGGAATTATTGGATGTTCTGGGTTGGTAAATGGACTTAGAATTTCTAGTCATGATTGTTGGTTGTGAGTCGAATAATTGTTGACTCTGTTGGAACCTTGGTTGTTGGTTATATGATTTTTGTCTCTTAGTGAACCTCGATTGTGGGTTATATGACTGTTGTCTTTCTGTGAATCTTGGCTGTTGATTAGAGGATTGCCCTTGTTGGAATTTTAGTGGTGGATTCTGTACATTGGTAGATTTGTAAGAAAGAAGTGGGTTATTTCTGGCATTAGAGGTGTATGAATTGGTGAAATGAGCATTATTAGAATAGTTCCATGATGTGTTGGCATCAGCGGCCATTATCTCCTGATAGTCATGTTGGGAATACTCAGCTTTAACTTCAAACGTCTCTCTAGGAGGGGAATGACTATGCTGCATAAAATTTTCAATTCTTTCTAATTTCTCTCCAAACAATGCCATGGTATCTCTCACATCATCATGCTCTACAACATACAATTTCTCAGATCTCCTATCATGTTGTCCACCTCTAGACCTTAACTCAGATTGATATTAAATTATGTTTTCACAATTATTATCAAATATCTCCAAAAGTTCTTTAACTGACTTTAAAATAAACTGACCTTGTGTGGCTGCATCTATCAAAGTCTTATGCGCCTCACCAAGTCCCATGTAGAAATTTTTAGCAATATCTTGTTCAGAAAACCTATGGTAGGGGCACTTATACAAAATTTCATTATATCTTTCCCATGCATCATGAAAATGCTCACCAGGTAACTGCCTAATGTTTTTTATTGCATCTTGTGCTTCTAAGGTCTTTCCTATGGGATAATGCTTTTCTATGAATTCTCTCTTAAGTGCTTCCCAATCAATTTTAATTTCTTTTGCTAATTGATGTACCATCTTTTAGCTCTCTCTTTCAATGACTAAGGGAATAATCTCACTCGCAAGTCATTTTTAGGCAAATTGTCATACCTAACAGTAGAGGCTACCTCTAAGAAATCATTGATGTGCTGGTATGGGTCCTCTATTCTAATGCCTGAAAATTTTGAAAGCATATTAATCATGCTTGTCTTGATCTCAAAGTGTTTCGCTCCTTCTTCCTCCGGAAAATCAGCATAGGAGTTGTACGCATCGGGCGCATAATATCCTTTTAGTGATGTCTCTGGTGCCCTTTGTTGGTATGCTCTTTGGTCAGCCATTACTTCTTCTTGCTGACGATGACGCTCTTCAATAGATCGACGGAGAGACTTTTTGATCTCAGGATCGTACTCGACTAACGCAGTGCTTAAAATAGAATGGGTCGGTCTATTGGTCATACGTTACTCAAACAACTGTATATTTTTTTCTTTTTCGAAATATTTTTTTTTGTGAAATAAAAATTAACTACTTCTAAATTATAGAAAATAAAGCAAGAATTAATATGCAAAAATCTAGGTAACTAAAACTCTCAAAAGTTCCAGACACAACTTTAGAAGCTCCGCTTTTCCCTTTTATACTCTTCAAAGTACCTGTCAATCACATAAAAATTTAACTTTAGCTACAGCTACAATAACGCAATGCAAATAAACTACTAATTCTATTGACCAATACTCAGTCCCTGGCAACAGCGCCAAAAACTTGATAGAACGTCAAGTGTATAAAACTATATGGTTAAAAATAACACATTAACGACTCAAGGTTTTACCCTATGCAAACACACATGTCAATTATAGAATAGCAAACGGCTTGAGTAAGGGATATATCGATCCCACGGAGACTAAGATTGTTCAATTTAGCAATTCAAAAACATTGAATTATATTTTCTGAAATTTTTTTATTTGGGTGGTCAAAGACAAAATTATCTATTTTAACTAATATTATCAAACAAGCAAATTAAATTGGTTGTGATTCAGATGAGAGAGAAAACTAAGGTTTTCATCACTGCACCACCAACCGCGTAATATAGTTCCTCACTGTATCAATTATACGAGGGCGATTCATAACTGTGAATTAGGTCGTACTGTAAATAGCTAAATACAACCCCAAAAAGGAGTATCATCAACCGGATTGCGATAACCTGTCTCATGACTGACCTAACTAGTACATGTCAATTATGCTACTATAATCTACTCCTAATGCATGAAAATAAACTAAAGCATGTCTATATTAAATCGCCAAGGCACGACCTGTGTCAACGTAGAGTTTCAAGTTTCATTACCACCATTATCTAGAAAACCATAATTAAGCAACCGAGTTCCTGCTTATATTGAATAATCATAGTTGTACAAAATAATATATTCATTCCATTTAATACAAGAATTTAGAACAAACATAGAATTTCATATTGAAAATCAGTACGGTCTCTTAACTACTACAATCATCACAATATGGTCAATAGTTGTCCCTCTTTATAATTGAAAACAATGAAAGAACTACATTACTTGGCTAGGGTTTTGCTAGAAAACCCTAGATACCGAGTTAGTTAGCCATGGAAGATGGTGACTGCATCGTTGATGTAGAAACGCTCTCCATAGTCTTTTTCTCTGGTGGACGAGTGAAGTCTTGTGAAGGTTTCCAGTGATGGTACTTACAAATATCTCAGTTCTCTATTAATCACGTAATCATGAGTTCACACATAAGTTCAATTAAGTTATGATATAATGCAAAAGACAGGATGGATGTAAATACTCCCACTCACTACCGAACAATAATTATATCGAACTTTGTGTCATGAATGGTTCCCACTAAAGTGAATGATTTTGCTACTTTCTATTCCCAATCCAGACAATTTTCTGTGTTTTTATGCACATTTTACCATGGTATTTCAATATCTCTTCTTCCTACTTCATTTATCAAATTTTGCCATTTTTCATAAAAATCAATCTTTCCATCATTCCACTTTTCATCCCTTTTTGTCTTTCTAAGTCTCTAGACTTTCCAGCAAAATTATTTAGTCCTGACCAACTAGGCCCGAGCTTCTTCCATGGGATTTATGTTCATCATTGTTCTCCCCTTTAAATGGGAATAGTGATATTGGTGATACCAAGGTCCGGTTACTCAAATCAAAGAACTATTTTTTGCATTTTTTTTCAATGAATATATTTTTTTCAATTTTCTCCATTTCAACCAAAACAACTCCCCATCTCCCCTTTTATTGTGGCAAAATTATTTTTCAACTACATAGTTAAAAATCAACATATTTCTCATAGTGAATGTTTATTTGTGCTTATAGGTCAAAGTCGTCTTTCTTAATTTCAATTTCACTCATTCACTCACCCATGTAAAACCACATCACTTCACTAACTCAATCTAATCATTACTTTCATGAATGGTAATTTTACATTACATACTACTCATGCATCATATACAAAAGCTCAATCGAATTGTAATGCAAAACATTCATGCGTGAAAACAAAGTATTGCTCCAAATTTTTAAAATTTCAATTTTTTCCGAAAATTTTCATTCCTTGTAATACTATACCCTAGGCTTGAAGCGTAGGTCCCAAGCGTACCTCTAAGCGTAGGTCCCAGCGTAGAAATGTTATTCCAGCCACTTTTTGAAACGGAAAGCGTAGGCAAAAGCGTAGGTATTTTGTGGAAAATTACTTTTCTACGTGAATGCACCAAAACTACCGTCTTGAACCCACGATACTTTTTGTTGAAGATGACGGCTTCTGTAAATGTCATTTTTACCCTCCGGGAGCCATTTTTGTCTCGAACTACCTCTTTAACTCTCCTCTTGGATAGAAAGAACATACTTTTAAGTTAATTCACCGAAGTTAGCTCCATTTATTTATTAAGCTCTTGAAACATGCCTTAACACGCAAACGCAATAAAAATACCAAGTAATGGAATGAAATAACATAACAATAGTGAGTTAAGGGGTCAAAATGTCTAATATTTGACACCTATCAGCTACTCCATTTTGTTGAGGAATTTTAGGTGATGAAAATTCATGTTTTATTCATCTCTCTTCACAAAACACTTCAATTTCTGAATTTTCAAACTTCCTTCCATGATCACTCCTTACTCTAGAGATTGAACAATTCCTCTTAGTTTGAATTTTTAAACAAATCTTCTTCAAACTTTCAGGAGCTTCAGAATTTTCACTTAAAAATCCTACCCATGCAAACCTTGAGTAATCATCCACCATGAAAAAATTTACTTTTCTCTTCCTTTGCTCATTGTCCTAGTGGGACCCATTAAATCAATATGCAACAGTTCCAAAGGTCTAGAAGTACCAATGAAATTTATCTTTTTGTGCTGACATCTGACTTGTTTACCCTTTTGACATGATCCACACACAATCCCTTTTGCATAACACAGTTTAGGGAATCCCTTAACAATTTCACTTTTAGTAATTTTTGTTAATTCTCGAAAATTAACATGTCCCATTCGCTGATCCCAAATTTCAACTTCATCAAGTTTAACTCTATTGTATGACAATTCAGAACTAGGAACAATGTTATAGCAGTTATCAGTTAAACGAATACCTTCCATCACGCAATTCCTAAAAGAGTCAATGATCGAATGCTTATCAGGAGAAAAGGTGACTTTATGATTGTTATCACATATTTGACTTATGCTCAACAAATTTGCTTTAAGATCCTCTACATAAAGCACATCTTCTAGTTTAGGTAAACTAGGAGTCACAACCGTACCTTTTCCTATAACCTTCGACTTTTTTCCATCACCAAAAGTGACTATCCCACCATGACATTCCTCGAGAAATCCAAACAATGACTTATCTCAAGTCACATGCCTCAAACATCCACTATCCAGATACCAAGAAGTAGACTTGCATGCTCTAAGAACAATATGAACTACAAAACAGTGTAACTCACCTTTGCGAATCCACGCCTTCTTTATCTTCGGAGCTCCATTTGTCAATCTTGACAAATTCTTCACTTCTTCATTCAATACTCGAATTTGATCTTGAACATGATCTCCTAGTTGGATTCTTTGTTCCTTCACTGACTTCAACATCTTCCCTTTTAGCTTCAAACACGTCGGTCGAATATGACCTTTGACACCACAATGGTGACATATAGGAACGAACCTCTGAACTCTATCAGTTGACCTCCTAGGATATCTAGAGTTAATGAAGAGCTTGTTTTCAACAAGTCTTTTGACATAGGCTTGAACACTAGGATTCCAATTTGAATTTCCTTGTGAAGAACTAGACATTACATGGGAGGCCTTTACAAATGTGGTTTTTGCCACAACATTCGAATTTGGCATTACTCTAACAAAACCCAAAGCCTTTGTATTTCCTACTGATTTTCCCTTACTTAACATCTTATCGAGCTTAAGGGTTCCTTCAGACCATTTAAAAAGAGTTAATCTAGCATCTTTCGGCTCTTTTTCCAAATTCTAAATCTTAGTAGATTTCTCAACCACGTTCTTATTAAGATCATTTACTAACTTCAAAGCCTGTGTTCTTTCTAGTTCAAACTTCTTCAAATCTTCAACCAGCTTGGCCTTTTGAGTCTATAGGAGATTTTGATATTGAGAACTTTTGACTCATTCATCTTTTAAAGAATGTAATTATTTGTCTATGTTAAGACTCTTAGTCAACAGTTTCATGTGAGTTTTGTGAAGTTGTGAGGTCTTATCAAGTAATTTGTCATAAGACTCTTGAAGAGTGTCATCACAACCATCATCACTCTCAGACCCTTCTTCTTCGGACATCACCCAACTTGTAACAACTTCTCTAACCTCCTTGCTTTGTGCAGCGAACACAGTGAAATTCTCAGAATCACCACCTACATCCAAGTCTGTCGCATCACTATCTGATCCATTGTCAGAGTCATCATCCCAACTGATAGCTAATCCTTTGGATTTCTTCAAAGTGTTTGCACACTCTACAGCTATATGACCATATCCTTGACATTTAAAACATTAAGGTTTCTTCTTTTTAGGATCATACTTGTCCTTCCTAGTTTGAATCTTATTTCTACTTCTAGACTCACCCAACTTATCCCCAAATTCTTGTCCTTGGCCATTCTGTTTAGCCCTAACAAATTTGTTCAACCTCTTAGCAAACATGGAAATATCATTTAGACTTCTTCATCAGGTTCAACATGATCCTCCCTAGTGGTTTTGAAAGCTATGCTCTTCTCTTTTATGCCACTAGCCTTCTTAGGGGAATTTTTAAACATCTTCATCTCATAAGATTTTAAATTTCCTACCAATTATTCACCCTTAATTTCTTTAAGACTCATGACTTCTGAGATGACAGTGACCTGAGATCGAAAATGTTCAGGAAGAGACCTAAGGATTTTATTTACAATGGTAGTCTCATGAATAGGCTCACCTAGGTTATGAAAACCTGTTATGATATCAGTTAACCTAGCCTCAAAGTCAGCGTAAACTTCATCCTCCTCCATCTTCAGCTGCTCAAATCGAGAATTCAGAATTTGAAGTTTCGATTGTTTAACCTTTGAAGTTCCTTCATGAGTAACTTGGAGAATATCCCAAGCTTCCTTTCCAATTACGCATGTAGCAATCATCTTGAACTCACTCGGAGTAACAACATTGTAAATGCATTCAATGCTTTTGAGTTCCAATTCGCACTATTCATCTCAGCAGCAGTCCACTCGCTTAACGGTTTTGCTTTCACTTCATTAGTGGCATCGTCTTTCACAGTGGGAGGTGGGTATCCTACTTCTACAACATTCCACACTCTCTCATCTAAAGACTTCAAAAATGCTCTCATCCTCGCTTTCCAATAAGTGTAATTCAACCCATCAAACAAAGGGGATCTAGATATGGAACCTCCTTTACGAGGCATCTCCATTGTCTAAGTATAGAATCTAGCCTTAGTTAGTTAACCTAAAATGGGCAACCAAGCTTTGATACCAGTGTTGGGTGGTTTTGGGTCTCTCTCACCCCAAAAGCTAGCTCAAAGGGTGAGGCTTTCCCTCACACTTATATACTGACCACCAGCCCCTTCCACAACCGATGTGGGACAACCCCAACAATTTCCCCCTCACACATCGGGCCTTGGGTCAGAGCAGTGATAACCCGTTTCTTCCAAAACCTGGGCCGAGACTTGTTGGTAACCTGGGCACTAATACCAGTTAAAATTACCTAGACGATAGTGAAAACAACCTAGAGGGGGGAAAATAGGATGTTTTTTTAATTTTATGATCAATTAAACTTATTTAACGGAAATTCAATTTTAATCAATCACAAATCCTAATTCTCAATTTAATTATAAAACCTATGAGAAATGCCATAGAGATTACAGAAACTCAATTCAATTATTCTCAATCAAGTAAATATGAATATAAGTGCAGAAATTTAAATCATGAGAAGACAGAGATTTTTACGTGGAAAACCTTGAAAAGACTCCAAGTAAAAACCACGGATACGCTCGGGTATCGATGCACTATGAATTATAGAATTTGTACACTCTATGAAAATAGAACTTACAACCGCTATAATTTACTATTCTTCACTCGACATCTGAAAGTCTAGATTCACTCGCGATCCACGAAGCTTTTGCTCCGATCTCCATACTCTGATGGCTCTGCTTCTCAACAGATCAAATAACCACAAAGCCTCCTACTCAATTCTTTAATAGATCAATGCAACCACATTGCTATAGATGGTGTGTGGATTTTTCAGCAACTAGAACATCCAATTGTGCATGAGAATTATTGATGTAGAAACACGATTGGATACACTCAATAACAAGAGAGAAGTTGTGTATATCTATTCACTCAATAATATTTTCTCCCCATATATCATTGAAGAAGATGAAGTTGTATAAATTTTGCAAAGAATTTTTCAAGATGTGCCTCATCTTGTTGTAGACTTGGGTATTTATAAACAATGATGATCCAAACCCTAAGTTTGCCCTTTCTCGTAATCTCACATCCAAACCCTATATTCTGGTGAATATCATGTATATACCACGCACTTTGATGTATATAAGTTGTGGACAAATTAAAAAACCAACCCATGGGCAAATTTAGACATCGCAACAAAAGTTTGAAAAATCCTTGCCGCAGCTACGCTTGAAGCGTAGGTCCAAGCATACCTTCAAGCGTAAAACTCCATTTTCCAGCCATTTTTCACTACTGAAAGCGTAGATATTTTTGCTAAAGCCATTTTTCTTCGCAATTGTGTCAAAATGACCTTCTTGAATCCACGATACTTTTTGCTTGAAGTGACGGCTTCGGAAAATGTCATTTTCACCCTCCATGAGACATTTTTTCTCGATATGCTCACTTTTGTGTTTCACTTGTATTCTTCACTACTTCAATGCTTGATTTTGCCTTTGATGAAACTTATCAATGTCATTGAAACCAAACCAACATATCTAACTCTCAACATGGTTATTGTCTAGAACATGCCATAAATAAATAATACTCAAATATGTCGAGTCAGAGCCCCGCCGAAATTGAGTGTGGGAGCGTGCACAAGCCCGTTGGTAACACCAGTAAGGATGTTGGGTCCTAAGAGAGGGTGATTGTGACATCCCACATCGCACGGGTATAGGTTTTATAATGTGCTTATATTTGCAGTGTTGTCTCCAACTAGTATGAGGTCTTCTAGGGAGGAGCCCAAGAGCAAAACCGTGCGGGCTAGGCCCAAAACGGACAATATCGTACCAAGTGTTAGAGCGGGGTATTACAATTGGTATCATAGAGTGGTTTCCCATTTTAGGTTAATTACCTAGGGTTAGATTCTGTAATTAGACGATGGAGATGCCTCGTTAAGGAGATTCCATATCTAGATCCCCTTTATTTGATGGGTCGAATTACACTTATTGGAAAGCGAGGATGAGAGCATTTTTGAAGTCTTTAGATGAAAGAGCGTGGAATGTTGTAGAAGTAGGATACTCACCTCCCTCTGTGAAAGACGATGCAACTAATGAAGTGAAAGCAAAATCGTCAAGCGAGTGGACTGCTGCTGAGATGAATAACGCGAATTTAAACTTAAAAGCATTGAATACGTTATACAATGTTGTTACTCCGAGTGGGTTCAAGAGGATTGCTACATGCGTAATTTCCAAGTAAGATTGGAACATTCTCCAAATTACTCATGAAGGAACTTCAAAGGTTAAACAATCGAAACTTCAAATTCGAAATTCTCGATTTGAGGAGCTGAAGATGGAGGAGGATGAAGTCTATGCCAACTTTGAGGCTAGGTTAACTGATATCATAACAGGTTTTCATAACCTAGGTGATCCTATTCATGAGACTACCATAGTAAATAAAGTTCTTAGGTCTCTTCCTGAACATTATCGATCTAAGGTCACTGTCATCTCAGAAGTCATGAGTCTTAAAGAAATTAAGGTTGAAAAATTTGTTGGAAATTTAAAATCTTATGAGATGGAGATGTTCAAAAATTCCCCTAAGAAGGCTAGTGGCACAAAAGAGAAGATCATAGCTTTCAAAACAACTAGGGAGGATCATGTTGAACCTGATGAAGAAAGTGATTTAAGTCTAAATGATATTGCCATGTTTGCTAAGAGGTTGAACAAACTTGTTGGGGCTAAATAGAATGGCCAAGGATAAAAATTTGGGGATAAGTTGGGTGAGTTTAGAAGTAGAAATAAGACTCAAACTAGGAAAGACAAATCTGATCCTAAAAAGAAAAAACATCAATGTTTTGAATGTCAATAATTTGGTCACATAGCTGCAATGTGTAAACACTTTAAAGAAATCCAAAGGATTAGCTGTCAGTTGGGATGATGACTCTGACAATGGATCAGCTAGTGATGCGACAGACTCGAATGTAGGTGATGATTATGAGAATTTCACTGTGCTCGTTCCACAAATCAGGGAGGTTAGAGAAGTTGCTACAAGTTGGGCGATGTCTAAAGAAGAAGGTTCTGAGAGTGTTGAAGGTCGTGATGACACTCTTCAAGAGTATTATGACAAATTACTTGATAAGACCTCACAACTTCACAAAAATCACATGATACTGTTGACTAAGAGTCTTAACATGGACAAAGAATTACATTATTTAAAAGATGAATTATTCAAAAGTTCTCAAACTCAAAATCTCCTACAGACTCAAAAGGCCAAGCTGGTTGAAGATTGGAAGAAGTCTAAACTAGAAAGAACTCAGGCTTTGAAGTTAGTAGTTGAATTTAATAAGGACGTGGTTGAGAAATATACAAAGATTGAGAATTTGGTAAAATATCTGAAATATGCTAGATTAACTCTTTTTAAATGGTCTGAAGGAACCCTTAAGCTCGATGAGATGTTGAGTAAGGGAAAATCAGTAGGAAATACAAAGGGTTTGGGTTTAGTTTGAGTAATGCAAAATTTGAATGTTGCGGTAAAAACCACCTTTGTAAAGGCCTCCCATGTAGCGTCTAGTTCTTCACAAGGAAATTCAAATTGGAATCCTGGTGCTCAAGCCTATGTCAAAAGACCTGTTGAAAACCAGCTCTTCATTAACTATAGATATCCTAGAAGGTCGACTAATAGAGTTCAGAGGTTCATTCCTGTATGTCCACACTGTGGTGTAAAAGGTCATATTCGACCAAAGTGTTTGAAGCTAAGAGGGAAGGTGTTGAAGTCCATGAAGGAACAAAGAATCCAACAGGGAAATCATGTTCAAGATCAAATTCGAGTGTTGAATTAAGAAGTGAAGAATTTGTCAAGATTGGCAAATGGAGCTCTGAAGATGAAGAAGTCGTGGATTCGCAAAGGCGAATTACATTGTTTTGTAGTTCATATTGTTCTTAGAGCATGCAAGTATACTTCTTGGTATCTGGATAGTGGATGTTCGAGGCATATGACTGGAGATAAGTCATTGTTTAGATTTCTCGAGGAATGTCATGGTGGGATAGTCACTTTTGGTGATGGAAAGAAGTCGAAGGTTATAAGAAAAGGTACGGTTGTGACTCCTGGTCTACCTAAACTAGAAGATGTGCTTTATGTAGAGGGTCTTAAAGCAAATTTGTTGAGCATAAGTCAGATATGTGATAACAATCATAGTCATTTTTTCTCCTAATAAGTGTTCGATCATTGACTCTTCTGGGAATTGCGTGATGGAAGGTATGTGTTTAACTGATAACTGCTATTGCATTGTTCCTAGTTCTGAATTATCATACAATAGAGTTAAACTTGATGAAGTTGAAATTTGGCATCAGCGGATGGGACATGTTAATTTTCGAGAATTAACAAAAATTACTAAGAGTGAAATTGTTAAAGGAGTCTCTAAGATTGGTTATACAAAAAGGATTGTATGTGGATCATGTCAGAAGGGTAAACAAGTCAGATTTTAGCACAAAAAGACAAATATCATTGGTACCTCTAGATCTTTGGAGCTGTTGCATATTGATGTAACGGGTCCCACAAGGACAATAAGCAAAGGAGGAAAAAAGTATATTTTTGTCATGGTGGATGATTACTCAAGGTTTGCATGGGTAGGATTTTTAAGTGAAAAGTCTGAAGCTCCTGAAAGTTTTAAGAGAATTTGTTTAAAAATTCAGACTAAGAAGAATTATTCCATCTCTAGAGTAAGGAGTTATCATGGAAGGGAGTTTGAAAATTCAGAAATTGAAGTGTTTTGTGAAGAGAGGGGAATAAAACATGAATTTTTAGCACCTAAAACTCCTCAACAAAATGGAGTAGTTGAGAGGAAGAATAGGGTTATTCAAGAAATTGTCAATGTTATGCTACAGGGTAGGAATGTTCCTAGGTATTTTTGGGCCGAGGTGGTGAACATAGCGTGATACATCTCAAATAAAGTTTATCTTAGGCCTGACACTTTAAAAACTCCCTATGAACTGTGGAATGACAAGAAACCCAATGTGAAATATTTCAAGGTTTTTGGAGGAAAATGCTATATTCTTAGAGATCGGGAATCAATTGGAAAATTCGAGTATAAGAGTGATGAAGGAATATTTCTTGGGTATTCATTGACAAGTCGGGCATATAAGGTTTTTAACCTTAGAACTCAAACGATGATGGAATCTGCCAATGTAGTGGTTGATGACTCATGTGTTGATGAGCATCCAATATTAGTTGAAGAGGAAGATAATGAGTCATTCCTTCAGTTAGAAAATGATTCTTCTAATGTTGGTGAAGAGAACAATGTGGCTCATGATGGTAGTTATAGTCCTATAGAATCGCATTCTAAAACTTGTGATGTTCAGGCTACACCTTCTAAAGAACTATCTGCAAGGGTAAAGTTGTATCATCCTTTAGATGATTGTGACCCGGAGAAATGCTAGGAATGAGGTTTCGTATGCATGCTATACATCTTTCCTGGAACCTAAAAATGTCAAAGAATCTCTTCAAGATAGTGAGTGGATAAATGTTATCCAAGAAGAACTTCAGCAGTTTGTGAAGAATGATGTGTGGTATCTTGTGCCTAGACTGAAGGAGATCAATGTGATTGGTACCAAGTGGATATTCAAGAATAAAAAGGATGAAAATGGTACAGTTGTTAGATATAAGGCTAGGCTTGTTGCCCGAGGATATACTCAGGTGGAGGGTACTGATTTTGATGACACCTTTGCTCCAGTGGCTAGGCTTGAATCTATTCGAATTTTGTTTGTTATTGCGTGTCATCTTGACTTCAAGTTGTATAAGATGGATGTGAATAGTGTATTTTTGAATGGCATTCTTCATGATGAGGTGTATGTGGAGCAGCCCGAAGGATTTGAAGATCCTCATTGTCCTAGTCATGTGTATAAGCTGAAAAAGGCTCTGTATGGGCTAAAGCATGCTCCTATAGCTTAGCATGAAAGGTTTACCGACTACCTGTTGGGAATAGGTTTTATTCGAGGGGGAGTGGACAAAATACTATTTATTCAAAAAATTGAGAGTGATACAGTTGTTGCTCAAATATATGTTGATGATATTGTGTTTGGTTCCACTTTTGATAAACTTGCTCATTATTTTGGAGATCAAATGAAACATCAATGTGATATGAGTATGATTGGTGAATTGAACTTCTTTCTAGGACTTCAGGTTAGGCAATTAACTTATGGGATTTTCGTTTCTCCAACTCGTTATGCCTTGGAATTAGTAAAGAAGTTTGGTTTGGAAAAGGCTAAGGGTGCTCGCACTCCTATGAGTACAAGTGTCAAGCTTAGCATAGATAATAAAGGCAAAGATATCAATCCTAAACTC
Source organism: Cornus suecica (assembly GCA_963922005.1). Classification (NCBI taxonomy): domain Eukaryota; kingdom Viridiplantae; phylum Streptophyta; class Magnoliopsida; order Cornales; family Cornaceae; genus Cornus; species Cornus suecica. The sequence continues at coordinate 60,052,029 of OY998239.1, forward strand.
TATAGGAGTATGATTGGGAGTTTGTTGTATTTGACTGCTAGTCGACCTAACATAGCTTTTAGTGTTGGTTTGTGTGCACGTTACCAGGCAAATCCTAAGGAGTCTCATATTACTGTTGTAAAAGGGATTATCAAGTATGTTAAAGGGACAGTGAATTATGGACTGTGATATCCATCAGGTACTAATACTGATATCGCATCTTTTTCTGATGCTAATTGGGCTGGTAATGTTGATGATAGAAAAAGTACTAGTGGAGAATGTTTTTATGTTGGAAATTGTTTAGTTGTTTGGCATAGCAAGAAGCAAAATTGTGTTTCCCTTTCCACTGATGAGGCTGAGTATATAGCAGTTGGTAATTGTTGTACTCAGGTTTTGTGGATGCGTCAAATGTTGCAGGATTATGGTTTTTCTCAAAGCACGATGATTGTGTTCTATGATAACACGAGTGCAATAAATATTTCTAAAAATCTTGTTCAACACTCAAGGACAAAGCATATAGATATTCGACATCATTTTATTCGTGATCTTGTTGAAGATGGTATAGAGTCTCTAGAGTTTATATCCACAGATTCTCAGTTGGCAAATCTATTGGTATACTTTATTTAGAATAGATATCTTCTTATCTATCATTCTTTGAACACATTTCATTATTTCCTAGAATTGATAATTAGTCATGCATTTGTATTATGTTTATTCATGCATGCATTTTTCTTTTGAAATAAATGACAATAAAGTTTTGAGACTGTTGAGCTTGGCTAAAGTACAAAAGTGATCATATTTTACTATATTTTCACATTTACTTGTCTAATTATGCATATGTGAAGTAGAGGTATCAGCATGACCTAAGATTTTTGGATGATCACTTGGCATGATTATTTTACGTTACAAAACCTTAATCTTAGGTGCTAGTTGCTTCGGTGATGATTGTAATGCCTGCTGAATCTGGTAATTTTTTCATTTAACCCGAAGTGGTATGAAGGTTCATGAGCTATGCTAGATTGGTCTATATATGAAATATCTTTTGAATGTGTATGAATGTGGTGGTATTGGTGAAAGAAGAGGAAATGATAAAAAAAAATGCAAAAACCAGTTCTTCAATCCAAAAAGGAGAGATAACTGATGAGTATAAATCCCATGGAAGAAGCTCAAGCCCAGTTAGTCGGGACTAAAAATCCTCGCTGGAAAGTTTGGAGCTTAGAAAGACAAAAAGGGATATGGTGAAAACATTGAAATATGAAAAAATGAGGTAATTGTGTGTCAAGGAGAAAATTTATTTTTGACTTCTAGTTTGGATCTTGAATTGAATTATCATCACGGTTGGTGCAAAGATCATCAGGTTTAGTATGTATTGTTTTCATTTTACCTTAGTGTTTGCACATGAGAATTTTCATATATATATATTTGCAAAACTTGACTTATGCATTTTTGAGTCTACAAGGTATGTGTGTTGATTTTGTTTTATACCGTCTGTATAATGGATGAGATAGATCTGAAAATATGATGTGTTAATGAATTTTTTGTTGTCTTTACTGTCTTGCTCACAGATTTCTAAAAACAAAAACACATTTTTTTTATTCATGACATTTTGCACTCATGCATTAGTTTTAAGGTCATGCATAGTAGAGATTTATGTTAACCTGAGAATCTAGATATAATCTAATATAATTCTGTATCATTGAGTATTTTTTTGCATCTCTCTACATTGTTACTATGACATATGCTCTATTTGCTTGACATTTTAGAGACAAAAAGGGGGAGAAGTATTAAGTAAGGGGGAAAGATTGTTTGGTTGAGATTGTTTGAATAAGAGGGAGAAGTATTTAGCAAGGGGGAGTTTATTCTCAGTGGGAGAATGATGATCATTATGTGTGCATTGTTGTTATGATTTTCTGATGATCATTATGTTGGATTTTATATATGTTTTTCACACTTGTGTTTAATGGTTTGTTCAGTATTGTGGTTACAAGATTAGTAGACTGTCATGAAAGCAATGTGACAGTTTATATCTATATTTGTTGGTGTGTGTTCATAGGTATAGATGTTATGTTGTTATTTGTGAGGCTATATTGTAAAATATGGTTTTGTCACAAAAATTCTAAGGGGGAGATTGTAAGAACATATTTGAGTATTGTTTATTTATGGCATGTTGTAGACAATAATCATGTTGAGTGTTAGATAGGTTGGTTTGGTTTCAATGACATCGATAAGTTTCGTCAAAGGTAAAATCAAGCAGTGAAGTAGTGAAGAATACAAGTGAAACACGAAAGTGAGCATATTAAGGAAAAATGTCTCCTGGAGGGCGAAAATGACATTTTCCGAAGCCATCACTTCAAGCAAAAAGTATCGTGGATTCAAGAGGGTCATTTTGGTGCAGTTGCGAAGAAAAGTGGTTTTAACAAAAATACCTATGCTTGAGCTTACGCTTTCAGTAGTGAAAAGTGGCTGGAAATTGGATTTTTACGCTTGAAGGTATGCTTGGACCTACCCTTCAAGCGTAGAGGGCCTACGCTTCAAGCGTAGTTGCGGTAAGGATTTTTCTAAATTTTGCTGCGATGTCCAAATTTGCCCATGGGTTGGTTTTATGATTTGTCCACGACTTATATACATCAAAGTGCGTGGTATATACATGATATTCACCAGAATATAGGGTTTGGATGTGAAATTACGAGAAAGGGAAAACTTAGGGTTTGGATCATCATTGTCTATAAATACTCAAGTCTATAACAAGAAGATAAAGTCTTGAAAATTTTCTACAGCTTCATCTTCTTCAAAGATATATGGGGAGAGAATATTATTGAGTGAATAGATATACATAACTTCTCTTTTTTTATTAAGTGTATCCAATCGTGTTTCTACATCGACAATTCTCATGCACAATTAGATGTTCTAGTTACTGAAAATCCACACACCGTCTATAGCAATGTGATTGCATTGATCCATTAAAGAACGGAGCCGTCTGAGTGCGGAGATCGAAGTAGGAGGCTTCGTGGTTATTCGATCTTTTGAGAAGCAGAGCCGTCAGAGTATGGAGATCGGAGCGAGAGCTTCGTGGAGCACGAGTGAATCTAGACTTTCAAATGTCGGGTGAAGAACAACAAATTATAGCAGCTGTAAGTTCTGTTTACATAGAGTCTGTACAAATTTTGTGATTCATAGTGCATCGATACCCGAGCGTATCTGTGGTTTTTACTTGGAGTCTTTCCAAGGTTTTCCACATAAAAATCTCCGTGTCTTCTCATGATTTAAATTTCTACACTTATATTCATGATTTACCATATGCAAGCACACTTATCAATTGTATAATAACAAATGGCTTGAGTAAGGGATATCGATCCCACAGAGATTGAGATTGTTCACTTTACCAATTCAAAAACACTGAATTATATTTTCTGAGAATGGTTTTTTTTTGTGGTCAAAGACCAAATTATATATTTTAACTAAAATTATCTATAAAGCAAATTAAATTGGTTGTGATTCAGATGAGAGGGAAAACTAGGGTTTTCGTCACTCCACTACTAACCGCATAATATAGTTTTTCACTGTATCAACTGTACGAGAGCAATCCATAACTGTGAATCAGGTACCGCAAATAGCTAAATACGACCCCAAAAAGGAGTACCATCAACCGGAATGCGACAACCCGTCTCATTACTGACCTAACTAGTACAAGCCAATTATATTACTCTAATCTACTCCTACTGCATGAAAATAAACTAAAGCATATCTATATTAAGTCACCAAGGCACGGCCTATGTCAACCTAGGGTTTCAAGTTTCATTACCACCATTGTGTAGAAAACCATGATTAAGCATCCGAGTTCCAGCCCATACTGAATAATCATAATTGTGCAAAAAATTATATTTATTCCATCTAAGACAAGAATTTAAAACAAACATATAATTTTATATTGCAAATCAGTACGATCTCTTAACTACTACAATCATCACAGTATGGTCAACAGTTTCCCCTCGTTACAATGAAAGAACTACATTACTTGGCTAGGATTTTGCTAGAAAACCCTAGATACCGAGTTAGTTGGCCATGTTAGAAGGTGACTACATCGTTGATGTAGAAACGCTCTCCATGATCTTCTTCTCTGGATCTCTAGGTTTGAATATGGCTCTCAACAGTAGCAAGTCTAAATGAATGAACCTTTAAAACTCAACCAACCTCTATGAACGTCTCATAAAACCAACAGCCAACCTCTCATATATATCTTTCTAATATACAATCGTGTATATATAGGCACTAGTATAGAAAGGCCTTTTTCAGTCTTTTCACTCTCAACATCATGCAAACCCTAACTTCTGATATATATAAGTGTATATACATGTATATAGAGGTTTGGAGTCACAGGAACGTCTTCCAATCGAACCAAGGGTGAAACAGGCAAAATCCATCAAAAAACCTCAAATTTTTGTCGCACTTATGCTTCAAGTGTACCTGGCCTATGCTTCAAGCGCAGGTCCCAAGCATATCTCCAAGCGTAGGTCCAAGCATAGAAATGTGATTTTCAGCCACTTTTTGAAACTAAAAGCGTAGGCATTTTATGGAAAATCACTTTTCTCAGTGAATGCACCAAAATGACCGTCTTGAACCCACGATACTTTTTGTTGAAGATGACGGTTTCTGGAAATACCATTTTTGCCGTCCGGGAGCCATTTTTGTCTCGGACTACCTCTTTGACTTTCCTCTTAGATAGAAAGAACACACTCTTCAGTTAATTCACCGAAGTTAGCTTCATTTTTTCATTAAGCTCCTGAAACATGCTTTAACACGCAAACAACATAAAAATACCAAATAATGGAATGAAATGACGTAACAATAGTGAGTTAAGGGGTCAAAATGACTAATATTTGACACCTACCACGCCCCCAAACTTACACATTGCTAGTCCCTTAGGAATAAACTTAGGGAACTTTCTTGTGATGATCTTTTTAATCTATCTAGTCTAACTAATCTAACCTAATCCCTTGCTTTCGTGACGGTCGACGATTACACTTAGCACATGTAATAAGTCTTTTAAATCCCTAGGTTACCCCTAGTGGACGAATGAAGTCTCATGAAGGTTTCCAGTGATGGTACCTACAAATATCTCAGTTCTCTATAATCACTCAATCATGAGTTCACACACAAATTCAGTTAAGTCATGATACAATGCAAAAGACAGTATGGATGCAAATACTCCCACTCACTACCAAATAACAATTATATTGAGCTTCATGTCATGAATGGTTCCCACTAAAGTGAATGATTTTGTTACTTCCTACTTTAAATCCAGACAACTTTCCGTGTTTTTGTGAACATTCTACCATGGTATTTATATCTCTCTTCTCCTACTTCATTGATCAAATTTTGCCATTTTCAATAAAAACTCATATTTCCATCTTTCCAATTTTATCCCTTTTTGTTTTTGTAAATCTCCAGACTTTCCAGCGAGGATTTTTAGTCCTGACCAACTGGGCCCGAGCTTCTTCCATGGGATTTATGCTCATTAGTTTTCTCCCTTTTAAACGCGAACAATGATATTGGTGATATCAAGGCCCGGTTACTCAGATCGAAGAACTACTTTTTGCATTTTATTTTCTCAAAATATTTTTTTTGAATTTTTTCCATTTCATCTTTATCAACTTCCTATCTCCCCTTTTATTGTGGCAAAATTATTTTTCAACTTAGTCAAAAATCAACTTATTTCCCACAGTAAATGTGTGCTTGTGCTTATAGGTCAAAGTCGTCTTTCTTAATTTCAATTTCACTCATTCACTCACCCATGTAAAACACAAATCACTTTACTAACTCGATTTAATCATTACTCTCATGAATGGGAATATCACAACATATATTATTCATGCATCATAAACATAAACTCAATCAACTTGTAATGCAAAACATTCATGCATAAAAACAAAGAATTGCTCCAAAATTTTAAATTTTCAAATTTTTCCAAAAATTTTCCATTCCTTGTAATTCTATACTCTCACCCCCAAACTTAAATCAGACCATGTCCTCATGGTCAAAAATAATACAAGAGAACATATATAGTTACCCTTGAAGTTCAATGTTGACTTCCAAAGCAAAGCATGAATCCCCTCCTCCAAACTTGATTTGAATCACCTGTAGATATAATCAACAAGCACAAATACCCAATCATAACAAGGGAAAGGAAATTTCAAACATATCCAGAAATTAACACATGTTTTCAAGGAATTAAAAATATTTTTTTTAAAAATAAAATACTGATAAAAAAAACATGATTTGGCCTTACGGGCCTACAATCCTACAAAAATAAAAATAAAATACAAACTTTGCCTTAAGGGTCTACCGTCCCTACAAACAAAACTAAGTATAACCAAAAATTCTAATACTAAAACTAAACCCTAATCTCAACTATCCTTATCTTCATCATCACTAGTCATGGTGCTCTTTAACCATATCCGAAAATCCGTTATCTTTTTCAACTTTCCCAAATCTTCCTCCGGATATATCTTCATAATTGTCCATCGCATCTCATCCAACTCTTCTATCCTATCACCCAATTGCTCAGCAATGATCTTTGATAATAGAAACGGGTATGGAAGATAATGTTCAAATTCATCAGCACCCGCCCATTCTCTACTCACAATTTCTCGGGAAATCGACAATACACACTTCGTACCCATGAGTTAGGGCATACAATGTTCTAAGCATCGTGTGATCCCTTACACTAGTTCGAGTATTCAATCGAATTTGAGCCGAAATGAAATAATCCAAATAAAGCAGATCCGACTTTAGCCACCAATTTTCACACATCTTATCTCCTAAACCTAACATAGCACACAACTCTCTCATCATCTCCTCATCCGTATGGGGCCATACTTGAGGATGTTCTATCAGTCTCCCTTCTAAGTGTGCCGGACTACCAATTGGTATATTCCACGCATCGGCAATACGTTTCCTTCCTCTTACTATAGGACCACTCCACTGAGTCACTTTAGCCGACATAACCTCAAATCCTGGCGATCCGGTAATCTTCATATTCTGATAGAACCTTCGTACCAAGCCTAGATATACCTTCTCTCCCGCCGGTTTCTCTAAACTTCTCAATCCTCGTTCCTTAAGGATTTTCCTTCCATGTGCAATTAATACTCGGTTCATCCTCTCCGGGCGAAATACTTCTTCAAATTGCAGCCTGCATTCCAGAAACGATCTCGGTGTGGTTTTTATTCTTTTCAGGCTTATTGCTCCATTATGTGAACTTTTGGCCTCTACATGTTGTTCTTCACCCTTAATGAATTCTTCCGGGTCAGAATAATTCTCATGATCACTAGTCATCCTCACAATCTCATAATATAAAGAATAGGAAAGGAATATCTAACTTTAATGCTCAACTCTTGAGAATTGAGAATTGTGAATTGTGTCTACTCTATGGATGTATTTATAGATGGATGTAGTAGAATCAGAGAAGAAAAAGGATTTAAAACCCTTGGTAAGATAGGAAAGTAGAAGCAATGAATAATCTAACTCCAACTTGTACTTCCATTCCTTTTCCTTATCGGATTAAGATTACTCTAAAATTGCTACAAAAAATCCTAAAAATACCTTAAACAAATCCTAATCCAAATACATATACATATATAAACCAGGCCAAAACACTGCTCAAACAGGTAAAATTCTCAACTTTTCAAAATACACCTCGTGATACCCTACGCTTCAAGCGTAGGCTTGGCCTAGACAAATTATTATTTTTTATTTTATTTTTTCAAATAACAGTCTTCTAATCAATCCAACACATATACATACACCCCCAAACTTAAACGCACAAATGTCCGCATAGTGCGATATAAAATTTTGAAAGAATTCAAACTATCAACACATGTAAAATAAGCATAAAAATCCGGGGATACATCCAACACAATACGATTGATCATAAAAACTGTTATTTTATAAACTAAGAAAATAACAAAAACATTTATAAAATAATCGTCCAAGCGGTCACATAAAGCCATATACAAACTATCCGCTCGACAATTTATCTCTAATGTATATAATAATAAAAAATAAAACAAAAAGCTAACTAAAACTAAACTAATCCTCATCATCAGAGGTCGGTGGTGTAGGTGGAATCTGCACACCCATATGTTGACTCATACGATCAATCTTATGAAATAACCGCCTCCGATCACGCCGACTGCGCATTATCTCACACTGCTGAGCCTGTCTCTCCTTTGCCAATGTCTACTCTAGCCCCTGCATCTGTGCCATAAGAGCTTCAAACTGAGCCCTGGATAGAGTAATAGTACCAGCCACAGGTGCCTCTGGCAACACAACCTCCTCCTCATCAACTGGCATCTATGGCATAGCAACATCGTCATCAGCGGCCTGAGCATCCTGAGCCACACCCGCATCATTAGCCTCACCCGTATCATTAGCCTGCTCCTGGGCCTGTGCATCTAGGGCTGGTAATATACCGAACCCTGGTGTCCACCTCATAATATCATCTCCATGCAACCGGATCCAGACACCAGTCCACATCCCTCTAGCATACGGGGTACCCTCTCTGAATCAATTCCGCTCACCCGTATCCATTTCAATCCCGGCATCTATCATTAGTTTCACCACCAAGCACGGGAATCGAATGAGAAACAGACGTTGACCAACCTTGGTCTCCTTGCGCAAATGGATATAATGTGTATATAGGCCCTCCCACAAAATCCAAGGAATAGAAATCCATCTCTCGAACTCAAATGCATAATGGAGGGCTAAAAATGGTGCATAACACATGGTCACGTGGATGTGCGGCAGAATATGTGACAGGACTATCACATCCCAAAACCAAATCATCATGTGATAATTTGCCTTCTTCGTGCGATACGCCTATTGCCCTGCGGTCTGAAGTACAATAAGATCGTAAATAAATGGTAGTACCTCGGGCATAAGTGGAAACTCAGCAGCTAACTCAGGTGGACACTTATCCAGAAGACCCCATGCCTCGGCAATAGTCTGGGGAGTAATCTCAATCTCAGTACCTCGGACCACTATCCATAGTCTCATCCCTCTATTAAAATGCTGCAAATATGCGAGGTAGCCGGGGCATGAATAGGTAATAATCGGTGGGCCCTCAACCGGCCTATCATCTTGGCAGGTATAGGCTATAATCCCTCAAATATCCTCAATAAATATGTACGCTTATGCTGATACCCTTTTCGGATCGCCCGATCTAGTAAACCCTCAACCGATGTTGTCTGGGGTATGTGTAAAAATGTAGTCAAAACTCAGGGGTTACCCTCTATAGGTGGCTCAAGTACCCCCTCATCCGCATGATTAACATCCTCTTCATCGACAACATCCTCCTGCTCAACATCATCCTCCTGCTCGATATTATCATTCTCAATATCCTCATCCATTTCCTCAGCCTGCAGCTCAGGCAACTGTGGCAATGATGGTGCCTGTGGAGCAACTGGATTAATAACACAGCGACCATGGGGAAGAAGGATCTCACGTCCCTATATAGAACTCTCTAGTACCTCCGCCTCAAAAGATGAGGAAGATGAAGATGCGGAATCGACATATTGTGGTCTCGTTGCGTGTGTACTCCGATGGTGAATAGGGGATGGGGTAAGAGATGACGATCTCAACCTCTATCGCATCGGTGGATTAGCCGCAACTACGGCCTGGGCCACTCGTCTCGCTGCGCCTTTAACCCTTGCCATACCTATAATATGGAATTTTTGAAAAGTAAGTGATAATGAACCGGGCACCAAATCAAACTCAAAATATATCTAAATATATCCAATATGACGATTAAACAAGCCGTCATCCCAAAAATTTGATATTTAAGCCGCTTTCGAAGTCGAAAAACTCAACTTTTAGAAAACGGATCAAAACACGATTTTGATCGGACTTGTTTGTCAATACTAGTTAAGAATATTTAAATAAGTCATATGCAATCGAAATAATGGAACAAAACTCACTGAATCGAAAGAAATGATGATTTTCCAACTAATCTGATGATCCGCTAACAAGGAATGATGAGGAATCGGATTAATAAATAGTAGAATCAAACATCGTAAGGATTAGTGGAGAATTGAGGAAGAGATAGAAGTTTGAATGAAATTGGGGGGAACTGCTTGACGGGTCTGTTTTATAACAGGCCCATAGCTACTCTTTAAGCGTAGCTGGACCTACACTTAAAGTGTAGGTCCCCATGGCCTAAAACAAATTCTCTCTTCAAGTGTCATCTTCAACCCCTTCAACTCTCAACGCTTCACACACACCTCAAGCTCATCTTCTTAGCTCAATTTATACTTCCTACTCAAATGATGATGGCCTTGCGACTCGATCTTAAATACGGAAATGACTAAATTACCATCTACAAGTACAAACTAAGATCAAAAGCTACTCTTCATCACCTAGTACCAATATTTAACGTTGTTGGTGCGACGTTGCTGCCTCTCAATACTTCGGATCAAGTTTATCCAGCTCGGGTGGTGGTTTAGTTAGATCAATCATTTCTACCACATACTCAGCTGGTTGAACTTCTATGTAGTGCTTCAATATTTATCCATTCACGAAAAACTTCTTTCCAATGTCAGGATCATCGAGCTCCATGACTCCATGGAGGAAAACCTTCGTAATCTTGTATGGCCCATCCCATCTCGATTAGAGCTTACCAGAAAACAACTTGAGTCTTGAATTAAACAGCCAAACCTTTTGGTCGGGCTTATAAACTTTCTTTCTAATATGTTTACCATGAAATGCTTTTGTTCGAGCCTTATAAATCCGAGAGTTTTCATACGCATTAGTCATCAACTCCTCAAGCTCTTGAAGTTGGAGTTTCCGCTGCACACCGGCTTTCTTTATATCGAAATTCAATCTTCCAACAACCCAATATGCTCGGTGTTCCAGGTCTATAGGAAGATGACACGCTTTACCATACACAAGAGGATTTGGCGACATACTAATCAGTGTCTTAAAGGCAGTCATGTACTAACAAAGAGCATCATTTAGACTTTGTGGCCAATCCTTCAAATCCGGACGCACAGTCTTTTTCAAGATATTTTTAATCTCCCTATTATAAACCTCCACTTGACCTTGTGATTGGGGCTGATATGGTGTACCAATTCTATGAGTGACACCGTACTTGTTACACAGAGCAGGAAGAAACTATTTGTCAAAATGGCTTCCACCGTCACTAATAAAAACTCTTGGCATACCAAATCGTGAGAAAATGTTCGACTTTACAAATTCTTCCACCACGTCATGGTCAGAACATTTAGTGGCTATTGCTTCTACCCATTTCGAAACATAATCAACCCTCACAAGTATATACTCATTCTTTTCTGGTTTTGGAAATGGTCCCATGAAATCAATACCCCACACATCAAATAATTCTACAATTAGAATCGGAGTTAAAGACATCATGTCTCGTCGAGATATGGATCCAAGCTTTTGATATCGTAGACATGCCTTACAAAACTCGACAGCATCTTTGAATATGGACGGCCAGTAAAATCCACTCTGCAGCACCTTGTGGGTTATCTTCTGAGCTCCGAAATGCCCTCCACACTCTAAAGCGTGACAAAATGTCAGTATGCTTTGCACCTCACTCTCGGGGATGCATTTTATGATAATCTAATTCGAGCAATACTTGTACAAACGCGGATTATCCCAGATATATAATTTGATTTGGCTGAAGAATCAATCTTTCTCATTCTTAGACCATCCTTTTGGGATTCGATCCGTGGCTTTATAATTGACAATGTCAGCATACCACAGTATTTTTGTTCCACAACAGCCACATTGAACAGATGTTCATCCGGGAAAGAATCCTTAGGAGGAGTAATTTCCTTTGTGGATTCGACAATAATTCTTGACAAATGATCCGCAACAACATTCTCTGAACCCTTATTAACTTTGATTTCCAGGTCAAATTCTTGTAGCAACAGAATCCACCGAATTAGTTGGGGCTTAAAGTCTTTATTTGTCAGCAAAAGCCTCAGAGCAGCATTTTCTAAGTAAACAACAACCTTGACACCAATAGATATGATCGGAATTTATCCAAGGCAAAGACAACTACTAGCAACTCCTTCTCGGTAGTTGTGTAGTTCATCTGAGCTTCATTTAGAGTCATGCTGGCATAGTAAATGGCATATGGCAGCTTATCCTTTCACTGACCCAACACAGCTCCTATGGCATAGTCAGAAGCGTCACACATGAGCTTAAATGGTATAGACCAATCTGGTGGACGAATAATCGGAGCTGATGAGAATTGAGAACTTAACTCCTCAAAGGCATGAAGGCACTCTCAGCCAAAGACGAAAGTCACATCCTTAGACAGAAAAGAGTGTATCTGCTTAACAGATGTGGGAGGAGGCAGTTTTGAAATTAATTCAACTTTTGCTTTATCTACCTCTATCCCTCGCTTCGATATAATATGGCCCAGTATTATCCCTTCTTGAACCATAAAATGGCTATTTTCTCAACTTAGGATCAGATTCGTCTTATTGCATCTCTTAAGTACCAATTCTAGATATTTTAAACAGTCTTCAAAGATTTCCCCAAAAGCTGAGAAGTCATCCATGAACACTTCAAGAAAGTTCTCTACTATGTCAAAGAAGATAGACATCATACACCGTTGGAATGTTGTTGGCGCATTACACAAACCAAACGGCATCCGTCTATAAGCAAACGTGTCATATGAACAAGTAAAAGTGGTTTTCTCCTGATCAACAGGATCAATCGCCACCTAATTGTAGCCGGAATACCCATCCAGAAAGCAGTAATAGCTTTGCCCGGGTAACCTCTTTAGGATTTAATCAATGAATAACAAAGGAAAATGATCCTTCCTGGTGTTCAGGTTGAGCTTTCTGTAATCAATACACACACGCCACCCCGTGGTCATGCGCTGTGGAATTAGCTCACCTTTTGAGTTTAGCACCACTGTGATGCCCGACTTCTTCGGCACCACCTGAGTTGGACTTACCCATGTGCTATCATAAATAGGGTACATGATATCTGCATCTAGCAATTTCACTATTTCTTTCATCACCACCTCTTTCATATTTGGATTCAGCCTTCGTTGCATTTTTCTTGATGGTTTTACATATTTCTCAAAATGTATGCGATGCATGCAAATCGAGGGGTCTATGCCTTTCAAGTCAGCAACGCTCCATCTTATTGCCTCTTTGTTCTTACTCAAAACCTCGAGTAGACTCCATTCCCATTTTTCTGTCAATTTTGAAGATATGATCACAGGAAGAGTCTCATCGGGTCACAAGAAAACATATTTCAGTTTTTCGGGCAGTTCCTTAAGTTCTAAAGTAGGAAGAGTAATTAAACTATCGGAAGCGGTTCAACTGGCTCTCGCCATGGTTGAACCGCTTCTGATAACACCTTAACAAATCATCCTTATTTTTAACCACATATTTAATACATTTGTAACCTAGGTTACAAATGTTAGAAAATATGTTAAATTTTTTTTAGAAAAATAAAAAATTTGGGGTTAATTTTTTTTTTTTTTTGCAATAATAATAAATTGTTTTTTCCATGTTGAAATACCATTCTTCACAGCATTTTTTTTTTTTGGGGTAAGCAGAGAAACCCCCAGAACAAAACCAACCTTAGCAAACAACCCTGCAAAGGCCAAACAATGAGCAAGAAAAGCCACAAAACCAAGCCCTAAAGAGAGCTGCAACATACATGCTAAAGGCCAGAGAACAAAAACAAAAAACTCAAGAGGAAAAAACTCTAGAACATAATGAACCAAAGTCTAGCTAGAATTGTCCATAGAAGGCAATTTCACACAACTGCCATGTCCCTTGCTTGTGGACCATGTCCAATTCCCTTTTCCTTGGCATATTGTCAAAATTCAAAATATCAGGTTCATTAAGTAGCATTGTTCATAAATTATATTCATGGTCACAGAAAAAAAATATAATTGAGCAGATTATATTCCATCTATTCTAAGACAAGAGTATGATTAAAAACACCCTTTATTATAGAAATGAATTTTCGGTCCAATTACACACGAATTGTGCGTGATCCACACAATTAAATAGAAATATAAGTCACATTTTGCCTCGGGTTTAGTTAATCCCTAGTTACTCGTTTAGCAGCTTATGAGGGTCAAAATTCGCATCAGTGGTGTAGAAACTGTCATCAACGATAAATTGTACGTAGCAAATTTCAATTGTCTCTCTATGACTTCCTTTTTTTTTTCTCCAGATCCTCCCCATTTTCACCATCCGGGAACTCCCTCTTATGGTTAAACTTGTTTTGGAGCCTTTCCAGGAGTTGGAACTGAGTTAACAAAGTGAAAAGTCCCCCAAAAGCTCTATTTTTCGCCCAGGTGCAATTGATAGCAAATTTTGTTGGGTCCTTTATCTTCTTTTCAGCTATCTCCATTGAATACACCCTTCATGTCTTGTTCCACACACCTTTTCTTTTGACTTGATTGACTTTACTTTTCTCTTTTGATCTCCGCAAAGCTCGAACATAATTCCAAATTCAACTTCCCATAATTAACTCGGTTACCATCTTAATCACCTGAAAAAATACCAAAACACATAAAAGGTAAAACATTCAACAGGACAAATGAGTAAATTGAGAAATTCATTGAATGTTATGAAACTATAATAGACAATTAAATTAATCTTGGTTAGAGGAAGAGCAAATTGTTGTAAAGTGTGTCTAGGTGGAAACGTGATAAGAACTTTTTATTTTTCTATTGTACCATTTTTTTCCTTTCAATTTAATTTTTTTTTAAAGTTGAGAGAGCTATGACTAGTTGAATGAAGTGCTCACTTCAAAATTAGGGTAAATTACAATTACATCCTCTTGAGATATAATATATTACACCCATACTCCCTATCATTTGGATAATTATAATTTCACCCCCTCTAGATTATCGGCGTTCAATTCAGGTGACCGGAGTTATGAAATGACTTATCTACCCATGACTATTTTTCATTATTGCATATATTTGAGGGTATTCTAGATAACTCACTTCTGAAAAGTGATGACGTAAGCGTTGACTGAGTTTGATCACGCCGAAAGTTCAATCGAAGGGGGCTACTTGATAGAACTTACAAACTTGAAGGGGTCTAACCATAATTATCCAAACAACAGACTGTTCGGAAATACTATATTATATCTCGAGAGGGATGTAATTGTAATTTACCCTCAAAATTAATAAAATAAAATAAAAGTGTAGAAAACACCCCTATAAAATAGGATTTGTGCAAAAAACACCCACTAGTATATGTCATTTGTCGTCACATGACTTATTTACAAGTTGAAATCCCCATTGTACCCTTTATCTATGACCAAACAAAATACCCTCGTCATTTTCCATACTCTTTATCTATATTTCTCTAAATTCTCTCTCTCTCTCCTCAAAACCCATATCAGATTCAATCAGATGAGATCAAAAACTTCATGGGGATGGGTATATAGATATCATTTATGTACGATTATCTAAAAAAATGTAAGAATGAAAATAAGACATACAAGATTTAGATTTTGAAAATTTCATCGCCATGCCTATCCCATGTGAAGTATTTCAAGCAAAATATGTGGTCTTATGGGTTTTATCTTTCATGGTTGCTTTGTACAATTCTCATCCCCACCTATACAAGCCTCTTATTTTGGTGGGTCTTTTTGTGGATGGTGAAAAGGAGAGAGTGACGAGGTTTGAGATTGGGTTGAACTTGAGGTGGGTATGTGGATGAGTGTTTGGGGGTTGATGATTAGGGATGGCAACGGGTCGAGTTTGGGACAAGTTTGGCTAATATCATTACCACCTCATTTAAAAATTACTAATACCAAATCCGCCCCAAATTCATGACGGGTTGTAATCGGTAATACCAATACTACTCCGTCAGTATAAACAGGTTTCATCGGGTTACCATCGATTGTACTAAATTATTTCTAATAAATTAGAAGCACAGTTGATTTACTAAATTATTTGATGACAAATTAAGTTATAATGCGTTTAATGACAAATTAAGTTATAAACCAAGTATCTCTCTCTTATTTTAGGCATATATTTTGTTTTATGTTATAAACCAAATATCTCACATATTTAGACAAATAAATGTATATATACGCATATTGACTGAAATTCTTCCAAAAATATATATATATTTAGATGTGAGCACCAAAAATCAGATTAATGAGTTATATATAGACAAAGACTCACACATATATATATATGATTAAAATTAAAATCGTAAACGGGTCGGGGTAGGGTTACCAATGGGTTTTCCAGAAAATCCAAACCCCACCCGAACCCGAACCCGAACCCGCTTCAGGTTTTAATTTTGGATACCAAACCCGTCCCAAACTTGTTTAGAAGTTTGCCAAACCCGCCCTAATCGGGTTGGGACGAGTTGGAACCCGACCGGGTTGGACCATTTTGCCATCCCTATTGATGATCGCTATTGACTGTTGTAGGTAATGAGTTTTTGGCTAATGGAGGGAGATAAACTGTCAAACGGATCGAATTCGCTTAGAAGTAGTTAAATTCATATTCGATTTGTTAATAAATCGGACTGTCGAATTCGGATCATAATCTTCGCTAATCCATATCCAAGTAATCGAATTCGCATTGGATTTGGATTAAAATCCAATCTATTGACAGGTCTATTGATAAGGATGACAAAACTCACTCGATCCGATCTGAATCCGATAATTCAACAGATTTTTACTTGGTTAATTCATATTTGAATTTCTTCATTATCTTGATATCTGATCCGATAATCCCATCCGATTTTCAAATTACAAAAATATAAAAATCAATTAATAATTTTAATTTTTTTCTTGTTTTTCTAGAATTAGTAAACACCAAATTACTAATCAATAATTATAACACATGTCCATGGCAAATATAAAAATTAAAAAGCGAAAAAAAGAAATTACGACATTATTAAATATACTACATTTACTACCCAACATTTATTTATTAGTAAATAGTATATAAATTTTAAGTATAAATACTGAAGCACGAAATTGTTCACAATTTTAAAAGTAATATAGATGATCAATCATTACTTATAGGATAAATTACAGTTACACCCCTCGAGATATGATATATTACACTTGCACTCTCTGTTATTTGAATAATTACAATTAGACCCTCTCAAATTTTTAAGTTGTAACAAATATCTCCTCATCTAAACTTCTAGCATGGTCAAATATAGTCAACGTCTACGTCATCACTTTTTCAGATGCAAAATGTCTAAAATACCCTCAACTATATGCAAAGACATTTAAGCCCATACAAATAATATGTGAAAAGACCAAAATGCCCTCATTTAAAATTTGTAATAATCCCAAAATGCCCTTGTATCTCTTTATATGTCCTGCGCACACACATATATTATATATATTGTATTGTTTAGGGTTTCTTTATATGTCCTGCACATATACAAACATACACATATATATTGTGTTCATGAATAAATTAGAGTATAGCTTATATTTATTAAAAATTTATTATTTTATAATATTAGTCCTTGAAACAAATTAGAGTTCTGAATTGGACTATGTTTGGGTGTAGCTATTTGTCGATTTAGTGGGTAAGTCTCATAGTTTTCATTGCAGCAGTTGATAAAGGCTAAAAACTGTTTTGAAAGATCCAAATCTCTTTCTTTTTTTCTGCACATACACACACACACACATATATATATATATATATAAAACAATATATATATATATATTGTTTAGGGTTTTTAATGAAGAATTGATCAGACACATGGAAAAAGAACACAACCCAACCCAAATTCCCAAATCAGATTCTCCAAACCTCAATACTTTCTTTAATTTTTTACCACCACTCACTGTAATTCACACAATTGGAGAGAATCGAAATGGCGAGTCTTCAATTTCTCCGATTTGATCCAATGAGTCACCGCCTGGCTCTTGCTTTATCCCCTCGCCGTCGGACAACACCATCAAACCGACAAAATATCTGAAAACGGCGACTCCAAAGACTACAAAATAGAGGGCGAAGAAGAGGAAGTAGTTGGGATCCACAAAGAAAATAAGTGAAAAAACAAGACTTAGGATTTGTTAGGGTTTGGTTTGAGACTGAGGTCTTCTTTCTCTCTCTCTCTTCCTCCCTACATCTCCCTCTCTCAATGTTTGGGTTTGGAAAGGAAATGAGAGTGAATTTACGGTTCCTTTGGTTATATTCACTCAAGGCTACATTAGTCATAAGAACAACGTAAGGCATACAACACGTAGCTAGACACCAAGGCCCCGTTGGTGTACGCTACAACAGTTGGCATACAACAAACAAAATAACAGAGGTTAAGCACGAAACCCCGACCAAGGAAATGGTCCTAACCTGCTAACAGTTCTCAAGAAACCAAGACATCAACAAACACACCAATTAACCAACATCCCTAATAGGGGAAAACATGAAAGACCAATGAAAGTCTAAAAGGCCTAAGCCACAAACCAACACTACTGTCAAGACATTTAACCTCCGGTTACCCTGTTCACCCTCAACTGGAGTTATCAGTGCGGACCTCGCACCTTCCGGGATAAACCCACCCACAGTGGCGTAACCAAACCAACTACAATAAGAGGAAAAAGTCAGACGATGGTCATGGATTAAAACACTTAATACGCAGGACCATAACACTTCGGTCCACTAAGGGAAACGAAAAGCAAAGCTAACTCACACCAAAGTCCTAATGCATAACGTATGAAACAACGGAAGTCCAATTACCAACACGAGACCAACCCTAACCTGTCGTCCCAAGGTTAAAGAACATTGCACTAATACCATGTTGTAATGCCCCAAAATCCACAGGACGTCCCGTACTGGAGTCTAGGATTGTGGGGCGCCACCCGACAAATCTAACAAAAATTGGGCAGAATTCCGCCTGTACAGGAACCCTCTAGTGGATACGGTCCACTCCAAAACACACATTGTTTATACATAATGATACTAACTTAATAAAAATCATGTCACAATAATAACAAGGGACCGGGATCGACGACACAGTAACGCCGCCACCCCTCCAAGCCTCACAACTAGTCCACAATTCGAGATAAACATAATTATACCCAAAAGTAAGGACGTAAGTGCCAACCCGACAATAGATACAGACTACTACACCCTCAGGTGCCAAAAGAATAATACAATAGCCCGATAGAACAAGCCAAATGTAAACTAGCCCTAGCCTAGCTCAAAATATCAAAAATACAAAGGAAGGCCCAATCATGCCCACAACGTCACAGCAGGTACATACGACCATGTCCGGCTCATGTCCTGAAATAATAAACACAATGGGAATGAGCTCAACGCTCAGTAAGGAATCGCCATCTAGCTCTGCCATCACTGGTGAGACTAACAGGCTCTCCCCAAAACCACAATTGTATTCCATCCTAAAAAAATAATACACATCTCGTCTCGGTCTACGTACTCGTGAGATCCACAACTCGCCACACTGAATACTCATCAATCCAGCTATAACATCAGTGAGAAAATCGTAGAACATATATACATATCTCAATTAGTAGATATCATGTAATGATATGAGAATGAAATGCAAGTCCACATCTACCTATACTCACAATGCCGACTCTCACTATAACTATAGTGTCGAGTCGTAACCAGGCGTAGCTCTTTCTGCTACCCTGCAGTCAACCAGTGCGGCAAGCACACACACGGCGACTCATCTAGGATGGCCGAACTTCGAGGTCCACTCAAAAGGGGTGGCCCAACTCCGAAGCCCCTAAAGTAACGTGGGATGGCCCAACTCTGATACCCCTACACCAAGATAGTCGTATCATGATGTCTGGTATTCAATGCAACGCATGCTCTCATAGTCCCTACCAACTACATGCTCATGAAATAACATGGCATAATAATATCATACTATACCTAGCACCCTAGGCATATAGGCATGAATTTAAAATCAATTTAAATACATACACAACATGCTTAAATAAAATTATATAAACACGAACCACATCAAATATCAATGATACCACTTTTATTTATCTATTTTCCAAATAATAAAATTAATTTAATTTAATACACACATAACATGCTCGATAGAATCACATAGGCACGAAATACATCATCCTATCGTCAATTCTCACTAATACCAATCCACTATTTATCTACTTTTCAAATAATCATCAAATCATGGTATTTTCATCAATTTCGATTTAAACACGTTAAATATGAATTTCTAAACCATTACAATTTATGAATATCACAATTTATAACTCACAAGCCCCACAGTGCGTGAACTTGTAAATAAAGAAACGACTTCCCTACCTCTAGAAATGTGCATAAAAATGGCAACAAACCAGCACCGATTCCCGAATCGCAAACCGAAAAAGTATATTTTCGCACCGCTATCGGATATCGGGTACGAAGTTAATGCCCATCTAACCTCCGAAAATCACGCGAATCGAAGCACAACTCGACGACGAACCCATGCCATAACACTTGGCCACACCTACCCCGAGCAGCTCACTACTGCACCACCTCAGCCACCCACTCACCTCCGCACCAAGCCCTGGATCACGCGCGTCGGCGGCTTGAAACCCCCAGTCGGTCGTCGCCTTCCCCTCCCCACCGGTAAGACCTCTCACCCCACAATCTCCCACTATTCCTCTCTTATGCCCATGACCCACCCCTTTTCCTCTCTCTCTCTCTCTCACACACACACACACTCTCTCTCTGCAATTAATGAAGATAAAGAGAAAAAGACGACTAGAATTGGTCGGGAGCTTGGAGGAGGGCGCGTATGTCTTGTGTGGTGGGTGTGTGTGCGTGAGTATATATACATATATGCACATAATATATATTATACTAATATATATATATACACATAATTAATTAATAATGAAAATATTAATTTCTTCAACACCATAAATATCCACCCATCAAAATTTTAATTATTTGTTTTTAAGGAAATAATATAAACAAATTTCCGGACTTTACAGATGACCTAAAAGAGGTGTAAGTGTAATATATCATATCTCGAGGGGGTGTAAGTATAATTTACCCTTATTTATAAATAACAAAATAGTTAATAGTTACATTTATGTATAGATACAACACTAAATATATACACATAAAAATATGAAATCTATATTGATATATATATTATGTAATTTATGATCGGATTATCGGATCATATTAGCATAAATCCAAATCCAATTTGTTAAAAACTCAAATTATCGGATTCGAATCCTAATCGGGTTATCGGATTTTATTTCAATCCATATCCATCTAATTGGATCGAATTCGGATCAAAATCCGATCCATTGACAGGTCTAGAGGAAAAGATTGTCCTTGTTTGTCTTTTTACATAAGTTGTTTTCTAAAATTATTTCTTAGTAATATAATCCAGGATAATTTAGTAAATTCCCATCTCCGACCAGCTATCCAAACATAATTTAATCGGTAGGGGATCCATACGAACAACATGAATTTATATGTTATGTAAGCATATCATTGGGGGTTAAATCATTCGCAACCCTAAAAGGAAAAAAGTATTAGATATCATTATTTTAAATAGCCATTAAATAGCAATACATATATATTAAAAAAAAAAAGGTTCTAACCCCACAAGGATGATCTCCTTGGGACCTAGACGGAAACAAGGGTAGTTTTATAAAGGACTAATCAGGTGTTGTTCGTCAATTTGTTTTGTTGAGTTACACGAATAGGCCCCACAACAACTAGAATTGGATACGGTTGATCTAAGTTTTAGAATGTCTGTCCATGCCAACTGTGTTACGCCCGCCGGGGCAAAATATATAAGCATCAAGTAAATGGAACTTTGTAAGCATACTACTCAAATAAATTGTTCAACTTCCCTCACAAGAGTATTTTGACATACAAAAGTTGCACAAATGCATCTACTTGCATCTACTTTCGTCGTACTATGAAATTTCATCAACTGACTGACCTAATTTCATATTGCCCCCTATACTATCCAATTTCATCAAATCGCCTCATCTCCGTCTCATTTTTGTCATCTCCATCAATAAAATACCCACATGCCAGTCACATGGTATGTATATATTTATAGAATGGCCAAATTACCTCTGATATCATGCCCTCTCAAGTGCTAAAGGTAAAAGACTCTGAAGTGGACAAAAACACCCTCACCACGCTCCGCCCCCTCTGTTCTGTAAGCAGTAGACACGAATCTGTGTAAAAAATAAACCACATCAGTCCAACCATTCATAAATGAGAATGTGGAGACTGTTAAGTGTATAAAAGTATACATATATACATATATATAGTTATGAAGATACTGACCATGCCAAGAGTGTAGCAGGGAGTGTAGCAGGCTTCAAAGTTTCAAGAATCTGTGGTCGAAATCGGACCACTTCATAGCTTTAAAGGCAATCGTTTTGGAAGAAGCTTTCAATAGTACAAGTGAATGCAGACCTCAGCTGTTTAATCTTTTGCACCTGCTTTTACACAATCAACCAGGCTTTACTTCCACTTCCTCCCAATTTTAAACACAAATTCTTATTGTCAAGAAAGTAAAGTTTATATACATTGATTAGAACAGATTTGAATATGGAAGAGGACTCATAATTGAAAGAATGAGATTAAAGATGTTTCAAAATTATTGCCGGAAAATTGATTTCCCGGCGGGAGCATAGAAAATGAGAAAAAAAACAAATTGATAAGAAGACAGTGACATAGTTATCAAAACGTCGATAAATCAGCAGGACAATTAGCGGTTGAGCTAAATTTGCAGAGAACAGAAAGGACGAGATCATCCGGCAGCGAATCGAAGAAATCAGAGTCTCCGGCGGTGTCTTGTGGAAACTTCAAACATTTCCTGCAATTTCTTTGTTCTCAGGTGAAAACTGATCTCCTCTTGATCACTTCTCAAGTATCATGGTTCATGGACAGTCAATTTCGTTCCTGCACATCCATCAGGCGGATCCGACGATGAACGATCAAAATTAGACATATGTATAATAAAATTCTGTCAAAAAAACTAATCAACGATCAAAACGACGACGTTTTGATATTGCAAATACGTCAAAAAACAAATCCAAATGGCACCGTTCTAATATAAAGTGAAACGTGGTATTAAAGAAAAAATATGCAAATACATTTAATTGCCGACATTTTACTGAAGGGTGATTCAGTCATTTTACTTTGCCGTTAGCAAAGTTAACAGACATGAGACCCCAAGGGGGCAATTTGACGAAATTGGATAGTACAAGGGCAATATGAAACAGGGGGGCGCGCATGAATGTTTTTAGAATACACATGATTTGTTCAGATGATCATTTCTCTGTCCACAAAATGAATCTGGGGAGTTATTTAAATCAATGTAAATGCCTATTTGATCCCCATCTACCCTCCAAATATCAGGTCAATTCCACTTTTGGAAAGGTCTCTAAATGCTCAAAATAATAAATTATTGCAGATTTGTTAAAAGCTGGAAATTCTTCTCTTCTTAATTTTGTTTTTATAAAGGTTCAAAATATGATAAGTTTCTCTATAAACTTCCTTGTGCATATCTCATTTTCTCTCATTTTTATTAATTTCGAATGCAGTTGCATCCTAAGCATCCATTTATATGATCTATGTCATGATGCATGCACATTTTCAATCTAAGTTCTCTTGTCATTTTACTAATTGTTCAATATAAATTGTTTAAACGTGAAATTGTTGAAAATAAAATGAGCAAGATAGTCAAGTTAACGTGCAGACACCATTGATGCTTGAAATTGGGGGGATAGTGTTCTTATTATTCTCATCTTCAACACAAAGAAACATGCTATAGGTGACTTTTGTGGGATTTTGAGCCTTCGATAGAACATGCAAATTGCTAGCCCTCGATAAGCGAGAAAACACATAGCCTACTCTGCTTTAAGGTCACCACTATTTGGACGGGACACACACTAAAATTGCACAAATTAACCTATCTACTTGGCACCATGACTTCAAAGTAGATATTTGGAAGTGAGTAAATGATTGTTCGTATCTCGATGTGTGGACATTGTTTTTCCAAGGAGAGAACCAAATCTATTCTTCATCGAGAGATTCTTGAGCAATCGATTCGTTAGGTTCAAAGGCATCTCCTGCGATATAATACGCCCTTAACACTACACAAATCACTGATTGTTGTGATCGGATTGTATGATTCGCTTTATTCACCCACAAATGACTTTCAAATCAATCTCTATTCCAAACCCTCTAATAAGGCTATTTAAACTTTGGGATCTAAAATCTATTTTATCATAACCCCCTCCCCTTTCGGATACCTTTTTATATTCATTTTAAAACCATCTCCGAATGTAATCTATAAAATATTTTTTAACACCCCTTCGGAGATATATTTCAAATACCTGCCAGGGAAAGTATCCAATTTTAGTATAATATAACACCATTCCATGGGTAATTTAACTATATTCATTTTTTCCCTTTTAGAGGCGATTCTCAAACAATAAGAAACTCTCATTAGAGGTGATTTTTTATCCTATTTAAATGTTTTCCTTCGAGGCTCACTTTCTTAAACCCCTATCCAGAGAAATTTTCAATTCTATTCCATTAACCCCTCATATGGGGCATTTTCAATTAAATTAAGCCCTATCCGGAGGCACCCTTTTAAGCTACGCTCGCTTCAGAGACACCTTTCCAAATAAGCCCACATTCAAGACACTCATATCGTTTATGTTAGGAGACACACATTTCAACTAAGTTTTCTTCAGAGGCACTCTTTCAGTGAAGCCCTCCAGAGTCACTCATATCGTTTAAGCCCTCTAAAACCTTTTGGAGGCAACTTTCTTGCTAAGCCTTCATCCGAGGCACCCATGTTGTTTAAGCTCTCTTTGGAGGCACCCATTTTCAACCAAGCCCTCTCCCGAGTAGGGATGGCAAAAAAACCCGCCCCGCCCCGAACCCGCCCCGTTTATCCACCCCGTCCCGCCCCGTTTAGCTAATCGGGGCGGGTATGGGGCGGGTATCAATTCCCCGATTATAATCGGGGCGGGTATGGGGCACCCCCGCCCCGCCCCAAACCCGCCCCGATTAGGTATATATATATATAAATTTATATACATATATATATATATTCTCCTTAATTATAAATTTATATATATATATATAAATTTATATACATATAATATTCTCCTTAATTATAGATTTATTGTTTGATTTTGATTTCATATAGATTTATTCTAGAAAAAAATTTTAGAATAGTAATATTAATTAAAAATAAAATAATATTATTTTTTATTATTAAAATATATATTTTTAATAAAAATAATACGTAATCGGGGCGGGGCGGGGCGGGGACGGGGCGGGGAGCTAACCGGGGCGGGGCGGGGCGGGTCGGAAAAATAAAAACTTAAACGGGGACGAGACGGGTATGGGGCGGAGAAAAATAATCGGGTACGGGTACGGGGCGGGTGATACCCGCCCCATTGCCATCCCTACTCCCGAGGCACCCTTTCAGCTAAGCCCTCTACGGAGGCACTCATTTTACTTAAGCCCTCCTCTGAGGCACCCTTCACATCAAATAAAATTTTTAAGAGGCATCTCCAACTGCAAACTAACTTTTAAAAGGTATAATCAAATGCAAATGTACTTTTTAAGAGGCATCTTCAAATGCAAAATTATTCCTATTAAGAGGTCATCTTCAAATACAAAACATTATTTTTAGGAGGAATCTTCAATTGCAATTTTTTTTTAAGAGCCATCTTCAAAAGCAAAACTATTCTTTTCAAGAGGTATCCCCAAATTTAAAATATTCTTTTTGACATACACTTTTATTGAGAAATTATTATCTTAAAGAGATGTATTCACTTGCAAAATCACATTGTTAATTGAAGCAACATATTTTCAAGAGGCATGTTTTAATAGACTCTAATCATTCTCCCATGAGGCATCTTCAAATGCGCATTCTTAATATCTTCAATCAAAATTGCTCTTACTATAGGCACAAGCTACGTTGTGACCTAATTCTCTATCAAGCAATGCTATACATCATGAAAATAATTTCATGATAATATCATGAATTAAGAAAATGGCAAGGTTTGATATTAATTAGTTTCCATCATAATTCTTGAATACCAATTTTAACATCACTTCAATCTTTACCAACTAAAAAATACTCATTCTTTTTTTTATTATTATTATTATTATTATTTTTTTATAACAAACACGTGTCAATCCATGTATGCATCCACATCATTCAAGATATTATCAATTTCATGATGTTTAGCATTTCTCTTCCCTATCATAGATAAACATAGGCAGCTTGGGAATTTCCATGTCCGTTTACATTGCTACTCACGTACGAACGTGTTAGTAGCACCCTCGTGCTTCCCTTCTATTTTTTTTCCCCTATACACATCTCTACATGTGACTAGCAACCTTTCAAAACAACTATTTTCGAACTACATGTGACGTGATTCTCTCCTTGTATACATAGGCATCTTGGAATGGTTTGAAAACTAGTCGTCCCTTTACTTGCACGCCTTTTTAGGTCCGTAATTCTTTCGCCGGTTGAATCACTCCCCCCTAGGAAGCTATATATCACTACACAAGTAATGAAAACGAAGTAGGTAACCGTACGTAGTACTGGCGTCTTTGGTTGCCTAACACCTTCCTAAAGCATAAGCAAACTCCGAATCCATTGATTTGATTTTGCGTAAAAGAGTCATTCAAGGGCCCACATAACATGACACAATCTATCTTTACACACCGGAACATTCTTAGGTGACCTACTACACCAAAAGTCAATGTAAGGAGGTAACTCCCAATATACTGGCCCTATCTTTGCATCTCAACACCTTATATTCTGTCGCACATAAATGCTTACACGCTCTTCCGCGATAGGCGGTGACATCACCCACCCTTAGGGGGACGTCAAAGTGAGATAGGCGGTGACATCACCCACCCTTAGGGGACGTCAAAGCGCGATATATGTAAGGAAGAGATTCATACCAAAACCTTAAATAACCTGTAATCATTCCTCAAAGAATGTTCCCTTCTTCTTCTTAAGGTTTATCTACACTTGAACGATATTGCCTTCATAAAATCATTCATATGACCTTCATAGATACACCCACGTGAAGCTTATGCTTAGTGGGAACCAAAGAGGGACTAAAACCCTAGCTTTCTAGAGAGAGAAGATAAATCTAATTTTTCCATGTACATATATGTTTCCGTATTTGAATATTTGCATTTCTCCTAACTATCCCATTATATATAGACATATATGCAACTTGAAAACATAATTTTTCAATTTTTACATAAATATTTTTATGTCCACTTATATAACAAGAGATATGGGAGAGGATACATTAATATTATTACCATTTTGTCTCCAATGAATCAATACTCCACTCTATCTATACTACCTTGGACCAATTCTATTAATTCATTTATGAACTCTACTTTTACTAAAACCGGAAAATAATTATCACTAAGTCAATGTTGCAACACACCCCATTTGTGCAAAACTCATAATTGAATCAGCATTCGGATCGCATAATTAATAAAATTTTCATCTCTATAGTTATCTCCATTTAATCACATGAAATTTGGTAATCAATATGCTATATAATTTATCAAACCATAGGGAGGCCTTCAAAATTTTCTTGTGACCATATATTTGAGAGCAATGATGCTTGCACCAAATTGCTAGGCAGAATTGAGAGAGTGAATAGTTATAAACTATTGGATGACTTATTGTGGGACCCAAACATATTTATATTCATCATAACTATTCACTCTCTCAATTCGGTATACGTAACAGTTTCCTATAATTAATCAATACATATAAACTATGTGTCGATGCACCTCTTGAAGAGTAATGCCTTACGAACTACTAATCAAACTTACCTAGAGCGTTGGTCTAAGGATCCTGAAACTTCCACCTAATAAATCAAATTTATCATTACACAATACTTGAGTCAAAAAACTCTCATGCTTGAGAGCATATGTCAAGACAGGATAGGGAGCAATGATATAAAATGGTTGTTACAATAAATTCCAACTATTGTAAATCCAGCTTATATCTTAATTAATTAAAAAATCCATCAGTTATTACTGACCACGAACCATTTATAGAAAACCTACTAATGTAATTCTTTTTAAATTTTGTCATCTACATTCTGGTAACGAAAATTATGAGCCTTTCTAGCTAATTTGGTTCAACAGCTTCCAAAGCTACTCAGAGCATTCGATAATCAGTTCTAAGGTCAATCAATTGTTCAGAGAGTTAGATCCATTCTGAGAAATAGAGAGATAGAGAGAGAGACCAAAGACCATATAGACAAAAGAAAAGGAAAACATATTGCACTTTTTAACTGTTATGAGGTATAACAACAACATCATCTATGAGGCTAGGAGAGAAATACGATACGTTTGAAATTTGAAAAGGAAAAGGAAAAGCATTACAGCATATTTGGGATCAAATTACCTTTCATCATCCTTTGTTCTCAAGCTCCAGGAGTATAGACGCGAGCGTCTCTTCCTCTGGGGCATTGTCATCCCTTCCGCCAGCAGTTTGTGAGGGCAAAGAGGTGCCCAAGAAGCCTGTGAGCCCATTCTGCCTCAAGCACATCTGCATTGGAAAGCTTGCCTCATGTCCTGTCGTCTCCATTGACTGGTCTTCTTCACGGTTGGGATGATAATTCAAGTCTAGTTGATCCTTGCTGGTTTCACCCAACTCTGTTGGGATTCTACTTTGGCTTCTTTCATTATCTGAACAATCCATCTGTGGCTGTGCATGTGCAGGTGTGCCACCCATTTCTGATTCATCCTTCGGGAGATCCTGGACACTACCCTGTGCAATGCCTGCTTCACGTTCGGATTGGCGTTTCTTCTTGCGCAGCATGAGGGTTTTAAAGCGACGCTTCATAGAGATGCACACATTGCAGATGCATGTAGGCTTGTGCTTGCCCTTTCCACTTGGGGGCTGAATGCACACGATGCAAGAGCAGCCAGGGCGATGCCGAGGATGCCTTGTGGTCACTCCAACTGAAGGTTCTCCCGAGTCGCCCGCATTGTCCCCTAGAACTGCTGCAGTGGCTAATGCGTCTAAGCCAGATGGCTCACATTCTTGGGCTACCTGGTGGCTCTCTCTAAGTCTTCGCTTCTTAAGATCTGGAGAAGAAATAGAGGGCAGGCTATCACCAAGTATATTGAGTTTAATCAGGGAAAAACTTATTCAACCAAACAATAAACTTCAGTAAACAATCTTGGCACCAAAATGTCTCATGAAGATGGGTACGAATAAAAATAAAGTGGAAACCAGAACAAAAAATTAAATGAAACCCGCACAACAATAGACCATATGGTGTGAACAATTGTGCTAATGGAACAATTTAAGTTGTGTGGTGAAACTGACTACCATTTTGTTGGGCAAAGAAGCAAGGCCAATAGTGAGACTTGCTCCATCCTGTTTTGGAAGGAACAATCTTTGAAAGAACTAAAAATAAGAGGCAACACATTGCAGACAGGGTTTCATAGATATACAATTTACAACATGACAGAACTTCACATAACATTTAGCACCAAAAAGTTTGGACAAATACTTTTTAAATGCGGTAGTAAGGAAGAGTGATGTGGTCCACATGAGGGTAATGCTAGGAGAAGCGGATGACTCAAGTTAATGTGACTCGAATGTGTAAGAAACAGTATAATAGAATGTGGGAGGTTCGGGCATTAGATAAAACAGAAAGGAAAGATAGGATTCATATAGTTTACCCCAAGTAGTTTGGAAAAATAATGACAAATTAAAACTTTTTTTGTTTGGTTTTTTAATTTTGGAGCAAATGGAGAGATAAACAATGGGTACATTTCTAACAAGATGGATATAAATAGATAAATAAAGAACAGTTTACGTTTGTAACAAGATGGATGAGCAACTTCTCTAATGGAATAATTTAAATTGTATCCTGAGAAACATTGCAAAATGGGTTTACAGAAGCCCAACAACTTCAATGTCATTTCGTATGCCCACTGATCTCATTGTTAATATTAGCTGTTGTTGGACAATGTTATTTTCCAACTCAATACAATTTCTCCTGTCAAAATGAAATACAATATAAATTTAATTTCTCATTTTCTGTGCAAATCGGCAACTCTGTTCGACAAAGTGATTCTCCAACTTGATATAATTTCTCATTTGTGCAACAAACACCCTAAGGCTTACACTTCCATCTTATAAAGCATTCAAAGATCTGAGAACTTGAATACTTTCCCCAAACGATTCACATGCATCCTCATGGACACAAAAATTATGCAAGTATCCATATCAGATATGACATGAATGGGTTATAAGTAATGCATATAGGTCACACCAACTATCAAACGCTTTATCAACATAAATTTTCTTTAAATGAAGAACGGAACTTCAATAGAATTCCATCGAGTACTTTCCAAATTATTTTTGAAAGTATATGGAGTTTCTACATAGAATACACTATTTTATGCATAATTCATTTCCCCAAATACATAAAAGAAATATTCAAGTACTTCAGAAACTCAACACTGTCAACACACTCCAGTGAAGTGGAAATTCCACGTCGCCAAACATGTATTTGACCTCCATTAGTGGATATGCTTGGGCTTTTCTCACACAGATGCAAGAAACTGAGGGATTTAAATCTTTTTTTTTTCTGGTTTCAATTGTCAATTCACTTTCAGAAAGTAACGGGCTTCACAAGTTTTGTTACAAGAAGGAGGACACAGAGAAGCTTACACGTACCTTTGCCAACTCTGAAAAGGCTTTCAATTTCCTCTGGACTCATCTGATCAGGAGCAGAACAAAAAGATCTGCAAGAACATCATAAAGGAAATTATGACACATACAAACACACAAATTTACATAAATCATGTATCATTTACTAAAATCCTGTCTACCTCGGCTCACTCAGAATCCCAGCTACACAAACAAGATTAGTTTCGAACAACCCCTATAACACCCCAACCAAAAATGAAGGCTGGATTTGCTCGATACTTCCTAGCAGTACTATGTGGGACATTGTACAGCCCATTTATATGAGAATATAAAGAGTCATCTCACAAACTGTTTATCCAGAATAAAAGGACAAAGATAAAAATTGTCAGAGACCTGCATAAATCCCAACTATTGTCTGAGCACGTCCACTTTGGAGGGAGAAGAACATCCACGGGCAACTTTCGCCATTTGAAGCAACTATCACACTGGGCCCATTGTTCCTGTTCCCTACATAATAATTAATCCTCTCTAGATTTAGCTTTAGATGGTAACATTCCAAATAATAATGATGTAAAATAAATTATATTTTATTTGTTGGTGGGAGGGTGATATTGAGGATATATCTTAATCATGCATGTAATAAAGTGAAATTGAACTGGAGAGAATAACGCCTCTTTTATTAAATATTAGCATGACAAGAGATAAGGGAGCCAATTTTGGGCTGTTCATTCATCTACCCCAGAGAGAGAGAGAGAGAATTGCACGAGGCTAGATCACAGGGTCTTTCTAGCATTCATTATGCTCTCCATGAAGGCATATGCCCCAAGGCTCTAACCATCTTAGATGATGGAAGAAAAATGGAATAAGATATATTTCTATGCATGTAGAAAAGAGAAATATGGAATAAGATATATTCCTATGCATGTAGAAAAGAAAAGACAAAAAAGGTAAGTTACAAAAAGAAAGAGCAAGAGAGGAGGGGGTTCTAGATCAACAAGTTCATTTTCCACAACAGCACGCCCAGAGGCTTAACTTTCTTATGAAGTTAATGGTTCTGCCGCATCACATTGTGCTTTTGCCAGGTGAAAATCTGGTGATAGTTCACTTATATATGACTTACCCCCAAAAGTTCCAATTACTAAAATTTGAACTAAAAACACAGAAGAATCATGTTTAACAACATTACGGCCAAAATATACTCAGATTTTATTTATGGCAACTGTAACAGAAAAAAGAAAAAATATCACAAGGATACTAACCCAGATGGTTGAACTCTGAATATAGTCCTCTTCCCGAACACTGGTGGGTCCTATATAACACCAAAGCAATAATCACATACGTTTCCTGGATAACATAATGGGGTTTGACATTTCAAACTGTCTTAAGTAGCATTCCCTTACGCATAACTTCATATTAAAAAACAAACAAGAAGGCCTGACCAAGATATATCTAACACAAAACAGTAATCATTTAAATGGAACTACATACATCATATTCTTCAATTGCCTGGTCTTCGACCATGAAAATGGTTGGCTCACATGGGGGTGAGCGGAGCAACTCTTGAGATTCTCCCCATGTGACTCTCAGCTCCACAGCATCTTCACTATGCATCAGCAGCCTCTTGCTCTTTGATCCAATGTTTCGAGTCTTCTTCTCTGGAATCAGCATTGGCTGCTGGACTGGATTCTCGTTTTTCCTGTCCACATGCTTTTCATTTTGATGCCAACCAAAGATACCCCAATCAGAAAAAGTTAAATACTTGGACAGAGCAACAAGGTGAAGATCCTTGACGCCGTTCAGTGATGAGTCAAACTACTTACTGTTGGCAGGTTTTCGTTAACATTAAATAAAGACATTTCTCCAGAGACAGCACCATTAGGAAGAACAAATGTTTGGTCGACCTGTTGGTTTACATACAAATTGTATTTCAGATGATTAACACTAAAATAAAAAAGTATGATTTCCTTCTGCAATTTCCCAATAATTAAGATTATCAAGAACGACTATAATGAAGAACAATATTGCCTATGAAAAGTCGACCTGCATAACATCAGAGTTTGATGCCTTCCGAAATCCCATGACAAGTTCACCACCAGGAACTCTCCGACTAAAAGTCACTGTAAAAGGAGTTAATGATTAATAATATTCTCAAATGTAATAAAAATCAATTTCATATAATATTGTGAAGAGAGAAGTAACAGATTATCTGACTAAGTATGTCGCAAATGCTTTTAGTCAAAGCTTTTAGACATGCGATATGCATGCAATTACTGCTGAACATGAAGGACTTCCTACAACATCAAAGGATGTCATTGATCAAACTTATATAGGTAGAGAACATGGAAAGCATTTGTTGTCACTTAAAATTTATTGAACACTTTCGCAATAATAGAAAAACACGAACATGTTGAGGAGAATCCTTCGAATATCGATATAAACAAGCAGTGTCGCACGCCTATTATCATTCGCTGAAATTTTCAAACGGATCAATAACCATGAAAAGCATTTAGTCTTTAAACAGGAGTAAACACAACTAACCACTAAAACCAAATATATATATATATATATATATATATATATATATCTAACAAGAGAAATAACAATCCACAGTTAAAATATTACAGGATCTAATTAACACATTATCACTAAACAAATAAACAAATACATGTTGACTAGACATTATATTTGCTCTATGAGAAAAAAAGGGCATGCAGAATACCAGTATCACCAGCTTCTAAGTCCATATTCTGTATGCAAGGGGTTACACCCTCTAACACATACATCCGACTGTTATTGTTTGGCCAAAATCTAAACTGAAAGGTCCACTCTTTCCCCTTGACATCCTGAATTCTTAATGGTAGACCTTCTGATTGGTTAATAGGAGGAAAAAATTCCTGCATCAATTTCCATATCATTAAGCTTTGCTCTAGTGGAGAAACAAAATTTAACATTCAAATCATAAAAATAATAAACAAATAAAATACATAGAAAATAAAGATTAGAAAGCTATACAAGAAAAGATGAAAAAATAAATATAACGAGCAGAAAAGCTATAGAAGTAAGTAAGCAATTACTTCAGCACATGCTTTGGGGAGGACTAAACGACCAATTCGCCCTGCATCACTGGCACTTAAAACTTTCTCGAACAATGGCTCTATATTGGAATTCAAGCTTGAAGATATCAAGTTAAGTTCATACACTATAGTCAAACAAAGACATGCATATTACATAATGGAATCTAGCCAAAAAAGGGACAGTAGATCTGATCATGACAAGAACTAAACCGAAGGTTAACAAAAAAAACATAAGCATGGATACTCTCCAGATAATTTCTGCAGTTCTTGGTCAGTAATCCTTGGCCAATACCGCGGAAGTAATTGAACGCGGCCTCTCCCTTCAGCTGGAGGCCTCGCAACGCGCATCTGGGAAACCATCCCCTTATTTGAATCTGCACCTAGAGTTAGGCCGCTTTGGCAAGGCTTAGGTAAAATATAGCGTGTCCTTTGCCCTTGTTGAAAAGGAAGAACTTTGCTTTGTTCCCTCTCTTCGGCAACCTCACCAGGAAAAGGCACTGCAGAATTCAGTTGACTCAAAGGAGTGCTCAAAGAGAACATCAAGGATGGCTGAGCTACTGATTCATACGTATCTTTAACCCCTTGTCTTTGCATACAAGTGTCTGAACTGGAAAACATGGACAATCCAACAGGCTGTTGCATCAGATCAGGAAAGCCTGTGACAGCTTCCCCAATAGGACGTATGATGTTTAGTCGGTTATCTTGCCGCATAGATGTACTAGCCTCGTTGTTCTGAGTTTGAGGGAAATGGACGAGCTTATTTTCCTCCTTATTCTTGCTTGACTGCACAACTTTCCCGTTATCAACACACATACCATCGATTATATTTCCCAGAATAGAGGACTGTAGAACAGTGAGATTGTTTAATGTCAATGTGCCAAATCCATTAGGGATATCATTTGAAATCTGCATGACAAAGTCAAAGAAAGCTTAGATACTGTTAAATCTGCAGAATAGATTAATTAACCTGGTTGTATGCTTGATAATAGTGCCATTACTATGTGTTGAAGAATATTATATTTTACATTATTATAATAAATTAGGGTTTTGGCCAATAGATAGTCCCACCTATGTTTAGACTAGGATTAGGGTTTTTAACCGTCACACCCTACTTGCCTATTTTATCTTGGCTTGTTTACCACTCCAATTTTCTCTTATTTATACATGTCATGTCTTCTATTGTAATACACTGAATCAATATAATTCTTTTATTGTCTTCTTCTTTTATCTCTCTTGATTATATTTATATTTTACACTATGCAATACATATGCAGGAAACCAATTAAGTGAGCCTCCAGCTCAAGTGGTACTCCACTTTCCAAATGGAAGATTGAGTGTTCAAATCTCCGGGTCAATAGCTGGTGGGTGCGAGTAACTTGCCTACTAGAAAAGATAACCTTATTGACAACATCGCGTCATAAAAAAATGTTGGTTGGATTTATGAAAATTACTGCAATTATAACATTGCTATAGACATGGAATTTAGGACTAATAATTTAAACTGCCCTCCATTCCCATGGATTCAACTGGATCACAATACCAAACAAAAAATGTATAGATATATATAATTGTCAAGTGTTATATTACGATTCCTCAGGTTAGTGGCACAAAAAGACTGTTGATCATGGTTTGGCATTCTGCAATTAAATTACAGGATTAATCAAATGCTAGTCGCATATATGGATCACTTCCAACTTAAGAACATGGCTAGTGCTAACAGAACTGACAAAAAATCAACCAATGCATGAAAATATTAATAGTTCGACAACACTATTGATCAAAGTTAGCAATTTTTTATAAACTCCTCCCACATGTGTCACTTCCAAATTAACAACATGGCTGATGCTTCCAGAAATGGTCAAAATCCATAATATGTTTAGCCTGTGGTTGTGATGTATTGAATTTTAGAGAACCAATTACCTGTATTGGTCGCATTGGGTGAGTTTGTAAACCATTTGCACAGCTTATACACTTTATACCCCCAAAATCCAGGAAGTCATGCAAAGATTTTGAAGCGATACATCCACAGTGGATATGCTGTCATACCAAATTCAACTAGTCTTAGAAGCATAATGACGTAATTTCGAAAAAGAATGAGGACAAACAGATTGTTAGGTTACCTTTCCACAATTTTTGCATTCCCTCCAACCTGATTCCTCTATGTGGAATGTCTCACAGTAAAGTGAATTCTCATAGGCAGATCTAGTGCCCACAGGATGGCACATCAAGTAAAGGAGGCCATACAGAAAAGACATTCAATACAAAAGTTTGAAACGAATATAAAGTTAAATAATGTACAGAATTAGCCGAAACATTATTTTGAAACAAAGAATGCAAAATGCTTTCTGCAGTGTGAAAAGATACATTATCTACTGCTTAAAGAGCAATTAAACCAGGAAGCACAAGAACTATAAAGAAAGTGCTATGCTCATGTTGAGCTCGTGTTTGAAATAGACACTTTCCAAACACTTGTAGACATGTGTCTAGCACCCTATGGACTATTCTTCAAATTCAAGAAAAAAATTTAATATTTGTAATACTTGGCCTGCGCATATAAACGACATAAACATCAGTAGCTCCTCATCAGTATTCACCTAAAAACATGGACAAAGCTATCCTCAAGTTGGCTTTCCTGATGGTGCTTGTGATGATATCATCTGGCAAGTCTCATATATTCACATTTTTTCAAGAAGGTTTATATAGCATAAAACACATCCTTCAATAACTTGTGTCCGACTAACCGTAAAACAAGATCTATACAAAAGTCTCGAACAGTAATGACAAAAAAACAAAAGGCGAACTATATGATCTAGGCTCAGGAGGTGTGCAGGTGCAAGTATCTATCCAAGCATCAGACATATTGCATTCCAAGATTTACGGGCAGAAAGGCATGTGTAAATATTCATATGATTCCATATTTTTACTTTTTAATAGATTTAAATAAGTTCTTTATGTCCCATACCCATGTCCTACTGTTGAGTGTTGCGGGTCCGACTCAGTTACTCCAACTACTTTTGAAGCGTTCATATAATATAGTTGGGCCTATAAAAGTGAATTTATACACTATACAAAATGAAAATCTTAATGGTAATGAAATAGCCCCATCTGCCCAATACGAAATTTCCAGTATAAAAAAAAAGAAGAAATTATTTACAATTCCACACATTTCCTATAAAATCGTCACCATTTTTGCATTTGGTAAATTCAAAATAAGGTCAGCCATGAATTCTCCTTTTTCTTTTCTTATTCAAGTCATGTCACTAATACATATAATTTCCAAAGGTCTATTTCTTCTAATCCTTCCAATGTTAATTTTGATATGCCATCTGGTCTCTTAAATTGCACCAACATTTTTTCCTTCATTGGTGCAATGTCTGGTCTATGCTGAATATGACTATCATTTAGTCTTATTTCTCATCTTATATACAGTAGTTGTCACACTTTAGTTTTTCTATAACATGATGATTTTTAATTCCTTTAATTATCTATTATCTATTTTAACTTTCTCATCAATGACAAATTTTTGTATATTTTCTAATGCCCAACATTGGGCTCATATAATATTCATCCTATTAATATTTCTTTTTTGAACCCATTTATAATTTCTTAATAAATAGTATACCACTAGTTTAAAATCAATTTGACCAATCTATTTTAATCTTATATATTACATCGTTCTCTATTCCACAATTTTGACACTGAATATGGTTATTCCGAATAATCTTGTGATATTGAATTGATACCTTTGCAGTGTCTGGCTTGTATTATTGTTGAATTTACATTCTTTATGTTACTGTAATTCAGCTAATTTTTAAACTCCGACTCCAATGTGCTTGTTCATGTTTAAATATTTACTGCTAGAGTATCTTTAGAGGTGTTTGATAAAACCATGTTATTAAGAAACAAAATATATCCAGGACCTTTTTCTAACTTGTCTTGTATAATTTGTATCTATTAATAAAATTTTGTTATACATTCATGTATTTTTCATTCAATCAATGCCCAAATTAACTTTTTAAAAGTAGCCACATTACAATATCCATGCAACCCATCTCTGTTTGTGCAACTTAAAACTTGAAAAACCAATTGAATCAGAAATAATATACATATTGACCTAATTAATTTAACAAATTACACTATACTAAGATATCAGTTAAACATCTAATATTTCACATAATATGCATTGTATAATATCCCAATTCCAAAATTCCAATCCCTTCGTGTGAACTGCCAATTATCCCAATTCCAAAATTAAATATAACCACAAAAATCACCAAGACAAGATTTGATCAGCCACCAATGTACTATCTAAAACCAATTGATAACAGGAACTTTGATTATACCTTGATATATAACTGATCTTGTCATATTACTCATGACCTCCTTTCCTACACCCTTACCCCAGAACTAACCACTTAATTCCTAGAATCAAATGGAACAACAACAAAAATACATCTACAATTGCCTAACAAAATCAATAGACAAATTATGGGCATAAATTGCTCCCCATTAGGACAACAAATACTAATGAAGAAACAGAAAAAATCATAAACTACTTAGCACAAGCGTTGTTTGGCTTTTTAAAGTAAGAAATTTTTATCATATCAATATTTTTTTAAAAAATTTATAGAGAAGTACATTGAAAATTATTTAGCCATGATCAAACCAATATTTCAACATGCAAAGACACCCACATTCAAAAATAAATACAAAAAAGGAAAATTAGCAAAAAAAACGAACTTCTAACAAGAAAAAACCCAGATATGTCAACCACATAAATAGGCCCCATGAAATTTTTAATGCACACATTACAGAAAAAAAAAAAAAAAAAAAAAAGAAAAACCCCAAACATGCATGAGACATATATATTGAGATCGAAAATGAATAACCCAAATTTATTTACCATTGAAAATTCTTTAGCCATGATCAAACCAATATTTTAACATGCAAAGACACCGACATTCAAAAATAAACACAAAATAAGAAAATTAGCAAAAAAAAAAATCGATTTTCTAACAAGAAAAAACCCAGATAAATCAACCACATAAATAAGCCCCATGAAACTTTTAATAAACACATTAATTAAAAAAAAAATAGAAAACAAACATGCATGAGGTGTATATATTGAGATCGAAAACCCACAACCCAAAACTACCCTTGAACCATCAAATCAACCCAGAAACATAAAATTTTCCGAAAAAATAGAGCTAGGCTAAAATTGGAAAAAGAGGAAATTACCCGCAGTTGTAACAGAGAGTTGCAAATCCACCTGATTTCAATCCCCAACCTTTCTTCCATTGGAGAGTGGTTTCTGTCTTGCACAATTCGTTCATGCAAATCTTGTCCCCCATTCACCCAATTCCAATTCTATCCCGAAACCGATCTGCATGCAACCAAATAACCCCAAATCAAAGCCCTAACTCATCAATTTTACGATCCCATACACCAACACACCATAATCCAACACAGTAACAAAGATCTGAAATACCCACATAAATACATACACATATATATATAAAAAAAAAATTAACTGATTAATTAACCTTGTTCAAATCTAATATCTGAAATCCCAAATGCGAATAAGAAACATTGAAACTGGGTGGTGGAGTTAGCTGATGATAGAGAGTAGGAATCTGAGAAGTTGACGGTGAGGGTCGGTGGCGATCTAAGATAAAAAAAAAATTGACTATATATATAGGTATATATATGTATATAATTATAGAGAGAGAGCGTAAGTGCATGGAAAGTAAACAGATGCACAAAATGCATGCACGACACTTGAAGACACCGCGAGGGGTCGTCTCTCAAACTGTACTGCTCCTTTTTTATTTTTCTTTAGCAGTCCTGTTCGGTTCGGACAATGATGCTGCTACTAATCTCTCCCTTTGGTTTCGTGGATTCTTATGACACGTGGCTGAGGTCAATCTTTTTCAAACCAAATGTCAGGTAAGGAGATGAATTTAATGAAGGGTAATTATGGTAATACATATAAACAGATTCTTGTAATAGTGATATATATATATATATAT
The DNA here is from genome assembly GCA_963922005.1 of Cornus suecica. Lineage (NCBI taxonomy): Eukaryota > Viridiplantae > Streptophyta > Magnoliopsida > Cornales > Cornaceae > Cornus > Cornus suecica. The sequence continues at coordinate 60,091,815 of OY998239.1, forward strand.
ATATATATATATATATGGGTGAAAGGTACAAAACTCCCCTACACTATCAGGAATGTGCAAATAACCCCCTTATATTTCAATTTGTGCAATTAAGTCCATATAGTTTGGCAAAAATGTGCACAAAGACCCCCTGCGACACTGTTTAGGGAACTTTTCTGGCCAAAAAAAAAGCATATGCGTTTCACATGCTGTTTAATTTTATAAATACCCAAAATACCCTTATATTGTTACCAAAATGCCCTTCATTTAAATTATATATGTATATATGATTTGAATATTAATGTACACAATATACATTTCACTCTCTCTCCTTCCTCTTCTATCGTTCAACTAAATTCAAAACCACCAATTTCAAATCACCAAACAAATTAACAGCATAGAAATTCCAAACCATTTCAAGGTCTGAAGGGGGAGGATGAGATAAATTAAATCTCAAGCCACACTTTTCTTGCTTATCCTCGTCGTCACAATCTTCTTTGTCTTCTTCAAACCCAAACAACCAAACATCACCGACGAGTCATTCCCGCTGAGGTTGCCAGTGACAGGCGTGACGACGACAACAATCAGGTTAGGATTAGGGTTTTGATGGGGTTGATGGGTAGGGTTAGGGTTTTGAAGGTTAGGGTAGGGTTGATGGAGACAAAGCCGATGATGGGATTGATTAGTTACCGCTTATTACTCTCTCTCTCTCTCTCAATTTTGTTTCTCTCTTAATAATCTTCTCGATTGGGTTGGTTTTATGACTGATTTGTTGTTAGAACAAATGGGGTGTATATATATGGGTCTGTGTATAATATGATTTTGATTTGAGATTAATTATTTGATTGAATTGGGTTTGGGATCAAAATATATATTGTGTACGATCATTTATACATGTTGTGCATAAATGTATAATACGATCGTTGATGATCTGAACAACAAAAAACCACAAAAACACATCAGATCTAAGATCCAACAACACAAACAAACAAGATCTATACACAAAAATATATATATATATATATATGAAACTGAAATTTGATCGATCTTCATCTTTTGGTCAAAGAAGAAGATGAACGTACCATTTCAGGAGAGATCAGATCAAATAAAGTAACATATGGAGACATAACAGAACACAGATCAACAACAAAATCGAATAAAGAACAAGAGACACAGATCAAGATCAGCGGTCGACAAAGATCGAGCTCTGCGACATGGCCAAATAGACCTTCGAGTCGATGACATCACCGTGGCCAGAGAAGGCGGTCTCGAGGGACTCATCGGTGGTGGCCCAAGCGAGCCCACCGACAAAGCATCTGAACTCAACGTCTGCTGCCGTCATTGAAAGAGAGAGATTTTAGAGAGAGAAACAAACCCTAGAAAGAGAACTAAGATCTCGTTTTGTATATATGGTCTTTTTTGTCATTTCATAATTACCCCATTCATTATATTTAATTAAAAAATAAAATAATAAGGGTATAAGAGTAAAAACACAAGTCCGTCACCGGAAAATGACTTAGAGGGGTCAAAGTGCACGTTTTATAAAGTATGGGGGTGTTTTAAAACCTATAGGGGGTTATTTGCACATTCCTCATAGTGTAGAGGGGTTTTGTGCCTTTTACCCATGTATATATATATATATATAATACTACCTCAGTAACTTTCCTTGTTGCAACTAGGGGTGTTTAGGAATCGAACCGGAACCGGCGATTCAGTTCGGTTCCATAGGGGTTCGGTTCCGGTTCCGGTTCCAAAATTCCAAGAACCGAAAATTTCGGTTCGGTTCCGGTTCCGGCTTCGCGGAACCGAACCGGAACCGGTTTTTTTTTTTAATATATTTTTTTATTATTAACCAAAAAGACTAACAATAAACCTCCACTAATTTCAACAACAATACAAATCCAAACTACTTTTTTTATTCCACTAATTATATATTTGGTTTTGGGTTTACTTTAATTCAAATACTCTAGTTTATAATTATATTATTTTATAAAATTGAGATTTAAAAAAAAAAATTAAATATAGAAGGAACTGGAATTCGGTTCCGGTTCGGTTCCTTCCCTTTTCGGTTCTGATTCCGGTTTCAGTTTTTCAAGAACCGAAAAAATTGGTTCGGTTCCGGTTCTAGACGGAACCGGTCCTGAACAGCCCTAGTTGCAACTTTACTTCTGTAACTTTCCTTGTTGCAACTTTACTTCTCTCATATTAGTTGTTCACTATTACAAGTATTACTTGTCCTATATTAGTTATTCACTATTGTAATTTTATTTGTTCTAAAATACTTGTCCAGTTTGAATTTCAATACAATTTAATCTTTCACTTTCTCCAATTACTATTCTTTCACTAACTTTAAACAAATACCGGACCCCACCATAATATTCTATCATTAAGGACAAAATTAAAAATTGCACATTAATCAACCCAAATTAATAAAATATTAAAAAAATTCAAATTGAATAACTATTGTGGGAATGATCGAGTATAAGCACACATTAGTGATATATAATATTTGGCAAGTTGGTGTAATGGATTTGGACGACATTCATAGAGTGTACTTTATTCTATTGATATTAAATATATTTCTATTTTTATCCTTGTACAATTAAGTAAGGATAAAAATTACCCGGATACTTGTTTAGTTAGTAGAACAAGAATAATTGAAAAAAGTGAAAAAAATTAGTATATTAGGACACCAGAGTGTAAAATTATATTGGGACCTTTTAAATTGAAAAAGTGAACTATATTACAATGAGGGTGCATGGTATTTGGCAATTTTTATTTTTGACTCGCATGACCTAATGGATTTCGACGATATTAGTCTATTAATATAAGTATCGGTATTTTGTAACGTAAATATTACAAGTTGAATGATAAATACTATGGCATTGTTTGTTTATTAGTTGTGGTCCCATTTTTTTGGTTTAGTCATGATTTTTTGAGACCTGACCATATTTATTTTGCATTGGTCTCAAAAAATATTATCAGACCAAATTGAACCAAAATGACCTATTTTAGGACCACAATTTTTTGTGGTTCTATTTTGTCACAAAATCTATCCAAAATCTAATCAAAATATCCTCCAATAATTGAACCACATCTAACCAATATATAAATTAAAACACAAAAATAAAATAATAAAATAATGAATAATAAATAAAATGAATTAAATAATACGTAAAAATAAAAATAAATTTAATAATAAATAAATTAATAAAATAAAAAATTAAATAATAAATTAATAAAATATATTTAAAAATTAATACAAATAAATGAATAAATAAAAGTAAAAATAAAATAAAATATATTTAAAAATTAATATAGATAAATGAATAATAAAATATATTTATAATAAATATATATAATAATAAATAATAATATAAATAATAAATTTATAAATTAAATAAATAAATAATAATAAATGATAAATTAATAATATAAATAATAAATTAAATAAAACATATTTATAAATCAAGTAAAAATAATGAATAATAAACAAAATGAATTAAATAATAAATAATAAATAAATAAATAATAAGCAAAATGAATTAAATAATACAAAAATAATAATAAATAATAAATAAATGAATAAATAATAATATAAATAATAATTGAATAAAATATATTTATAAATTAACTAAAATAAATGAATAAATGATAATATAAATAGTAAATTAAATGAATTATATTTATAAAAAAATGAATTAAATAATACATAATAATAATTAATAAATTAAATGAATTAAATAATAAACAAAATAAATGAAATAAAATGAATTAAATAATACATAAAAATAATAATAATTAAATAATATAAATAATAAATAATAATATAAATAATAAATTTGTAACATATATTTAGAGAAAAATAAAAATAAATGAATAAATAGTAATAAATAATAAAAAATGAATTAAATAATATATAAAAATAAGAATAAATAAATAAATAATAAGAAAAATTAGTTAAATAATACATAAAAATAATAATAAATAAATAAATAATAAGCAAAAAGAATTAAATAATACATAAATATAATAATAAATGAATAAATATAATAATAATAAAAATAATAAATGAATAAAATATATTTATAAATTAATTAAAATAAACGAATAAATAATAAATTAAATGAATTATATTTATAAAAAAATAAATAATAAACAAAATGAATTAAATAATACATAATAATAATTAATAAATTAAATAAATACAATTAAATAATACATAATAATAATTAATAAATTAAAGGAATTAAATTATAAAGAAACTAAATGAAATAAAATGAATTAAATAATACATAAAAATAATAATAAATAAATATAATAATAAATATTAATATAAATAATAAATTAATAAAATATATTTATAAACAAATAAAAATAAATGAATAAATAATAAACAAAATTAATTAAATAATATATAAAAATAATAACAAATAAATATATATTATAATAAATAATAAATAAATAGTAAATAGTAAATGATAAATAATAATTTTTTTTAAAAGCCAAAATATCAGAGTGCATTATTTGCATATTATCGACAGTTGAAGTTGTTATATAATATTAGTGTGTGACTTGTGAAATTTGTGTGATCGTAATTTTTGTATAATGAAAAATGTAGCTTGTATAAAACCTATTTGTTGTTATGTTTGATAATTGGAGTGAAATAATCATATTCTAAGAAATGTTTACAAAACCAATATAACATTATTATGTAAGAAATACATAATAAAAATCAATCAAAAAGACTTTAACAAATGTTTACAAATCATATGTGTGGGTTTTAAGGTTACTACATCATATAAAGTATATTTAATATTTTCACAGTTTACTAGAAATTTAAGACCAGACCAGTTTGCCAAACATGGTATGGTTCAAAGAAGTTTGGAACTAGATAGTTTGTTAAACATAGTCTGGTTCCAGTTTCCTCAGACAAAGACCATCAAACCAAACCGCTTATCAAACAGAATTTCAGAACATCACTCGGACCAGACCAGACCAAAGGTAACCGAACCAAATCGGTTACCAAACGGGGCCTATAAGGAATGATAGGACAATCTTTTATTATACTTCAAAATTTTAATATGCTTATTTACAATTTGAGAAAATATTTCACAATGATTAACTTATTCACTATATCTATTCATGTAGTTGTTTTGTCTCTTTAATCCAATCTATTGTCTTTTAAAGGTTGATTTTTATATTTGTTGTTAATAGTTTATAGGTCATTTTTGTTGAGAATTGAATATTGGATTTGGGAATGTAGTGTGGAATTGGTTGAAATTAATGATGTATTATAATATAGGTCATTTTTTATTAAAAATTATTAAAAATATAAGTGAGTCGATGAGATTACTCTACTTATATTAAGGGTTATTTATACTGACATCCATGAGGTTTGGAGAATTACAGCTAGAGGCAATGTTTGAAGAGTGTGTTTCAATTGCCAGGTTTAAAAAAGTTGACAAACACCCCCTAACTACCCAATCCCCCATTTGACACACAATAAAAAGTCATTTTATTTATTAGTTCAATTAAACAAAAAAATTTAATTTGTCAACACTAATTAGATAATCTATTCAAACCCTAATTTCAATATAATAAAATAAAAAAATTATTTCAAAATATTAGATAAGATCAAATTTCATCAAGTGCAATTAATTAAAAAATCTCAAGCTATCAACCCTAGGTGGATAATAAAATAATTAATTATTCTTAAATAAATATCCCAATATCAGAAACCCTATTCCATATTTTTTAAATAAGTAAAATTACATAAATAATTCCCCAAGCAAAAAATAATATATAGCGGAGATTTTTATGTATTAAGTGTAATTAAATAAAAAGATCCAACATATCAACCTTAATCAAGTGAAATTTCTTCAATTAACTCCTAAAATAAAATAAAAAAGTGGTGTAAAGTGATATAATTGAGAAAGGGTATTATAGACATTTAACGCACCTGATACTTTTGTAGTTCTTTCATTAATCTGATTCAAGGGTATTGTTAATATTTCACACTCGTTTGGAAATAACTTTACTGACAGGGGGCTATGTGTTCACAAAATACAAACGTTGCATCTAGTTGTAATTCTCCAAACCTCAGGGGGTGGGACTGTAATTAAACCTTATATTAAATATAAACACAGTAAATTTCAAAATACAAAAATTTGTGAAGAATCAGTGTCAAGTCTTTTAAGATAATGTATATGCAAGATAGAATAATGAAAAATAAACTTCTAGAAAAATAAAAATAAACCAAGTTTTGAATGTGACTCGTTGATCATATGTGTACATGACTCCTTGATAAATCGAATTTTTTTTATAAAATATTAGCAAAAAAAGTAGAGTAACTTCCATGATTTCGCAAGCTAAAAATTGTAAGAGCTGCAAGTAGCTGGTTCAATTCCAACTGGTCTAATCTGATCTTGATTTTTAAGTGACCAGACCATGTTTGGTAGCATTGGTCCCCAAAATTAGAACCAGACCAAGTTAAACCAAATCAGACCAAAATGCCTTAATTATAGACCAACAAAAAAGGTGGTTCATGGTGGTCTGGTTCACATTTCATTAAACCAAATCAGACCAAAATCTTCAAACAATTGAACCACGAACCACAACCTTTCTCTTGTTGGTCGCCGCTCTCCACAAAACCCTAAATACGAACACACACCTCCTTCTCCATTTTCATCGGTCACCGATCTCTCACAAACCCATTGACTCAATACCTCCTTCTTCGATTTTCGTTCGTTAGGGTTTCCAATTCTTTAGCTCGCCGCCTCTCTCCACAAACCCTAGAACGAATAACACTCCCATCTCTCTCTCACAAACCCATAGATCGGCTTGTTATCTTTCAACCATTGTCCGATTTCGTTCATTTCTAGGGTTTTTCATTTCTGTGTTGGTCGATTATCATCATTTTGGGGATTTTCGAAATTTTTTCTTCACAAACCCTTCTCGATCTACTATATTTGTGGTCTTTAGTGGTTGGATCTGGAAGAGAAAATGCTAAAGTAGCTCAAAATGTTTGACAACTGGTACATATATATACACAACTTCTTGATGTTGGATACAAACATATATATATACATATATTAATTTCATTCTAATAGGTTGATATCTATAATTTCTATCGTTTGATTGTGCTTTTTCAACTCTGTATGTTGCTAAGGGTTCTCCAATATTGGATCAGAGTAGCTTGAGGCATATACTAGCTTCGGAAAGTGGTACTATCTTGTTCTCTGTAAATGCATAAGTGATGTCCACCCAGGGGTGTTAAAAATAATGCTTAAGAACGACCCATCAGGACGGCTAAGGTTTTACCTATCCAAGTGCATGAATCGTATTGTAGTCCAGTTCAACTTGAGAAAGGTTGTCGATCTCATAGAGACTAAGTCGTATTCTGAATTCTCGTAAAATAATACTCTTAAATTGCTATGAAAGTATGATTTGTTGTTTTGTGATTGATTAACTAATTAACTAATAAAGCAAGTTAGGATAGATTGAGACAAGAACAGTAGAAATAAAATTTAGGGTTTCCATACTCCACCACTAACCGCATAACATAGCTATCTACTTGCTCAATTGCAAGAGGGTGATCTATAACTGTGAATCGGGTCTTACCGCAAATAATCGAATACGATCCCAAAAAAGGTATTCTCCACCGGATTCACTACAACCCATCTCCGGATAGAGTATGACTAGTACATGTAAATTACTTTACTCTAATCTACTTCTACAACATGAATTTAAACTAAATCATGTCTATATCACCTTGCTAAGGCATGACCTGTGTAAACCTAGGGTTTCAAGTGTTAAACACCATTGTGTAAAAAATCATGAATTAAGCATTCGAGTTCTAGCCCATAGTGAATAATTATGATTGAGTAAGATAATATATTCATTCAATCTAAGACAAGAATTTGTAACAAATATAAGATCTTGTGTCAAGAATAAAAACAGTCACTCATCTACAACAATCATCACAGTATGGTCACAGCTTCCCCTTGTTACAATTGAAAACAAATAAAATAACTACATTACTTGGTTAGGGTTTTCTAGCCTAGATACCGGATTAATTGCTCATGGTAGAAGGAGACTGCATTGTTGATGTAGAATCGCCCTCCATGGTCGTCTTCTCCGGATCTCTAGGTCTTGAATGACTCCCTTCTTTGAAAGATGTAAATCTCCAGAAATAGTGCTCTGAAAATTATAGAATTAAAAGCTCTGAAATTATGTGATGAGAAGTCTTTTAGATTTGTAACAGACCTTGGTATTTATAGACAAAGCTGAAGGAAACCCTAAGGTTGCCATTTTTCATAATTTCACACCAAATCTGATCCAAACCCTTCAATATAATGTATAATATGTCATATACACGTTCATATAGGTATTGGGGTCGAACACAAAGTCATCCAGGTCAAAATGGATCAATTCGAGTCAAACTAGTATTTTGTCCCAAATCTGAAATATCTAGTTTTTTCTTGTAGACATGTCTCACTCTTTTGATCATAACCGGAGCTACACATATTGGATAGAGGCGAGTAATAGCTTGTTGGACTGATTTCAAGATCTTGATGTTAGACTCAATAATCACCCCATTTGGACATGTATTAACCGAGATATGGTCGTACGAAGTTGGCTGAAAATCTGGCATTGTAGCTACGCACCGTGCGTAGGAAGCTACGCACCGAGCGTAGATGGATTGTAGAAATTGCACTTTCTAGCCACTTTTAGCTGCTGGGTACGTAGATGGGGCGTATCAAAATCCTTGGAAACTATTTTTCTTGATAATTACTCTGTTTGAACCATCTCGACTCCCTTGTTATGATTCTTGAAGTTGCAGCTCTGAAAAATGACATTTTCACCCTCCGAGAGACACTTTTCTCTTGAAAACACCAATTTAGCTCTCTTCTTTGAATAGACACAAACACTTCTCTAGTTAATTCACCAAAGTTAGCTCGTTTTCTTCATTAAGCTCCTGAAACACGCTTAAACACACAAACGGCATAAAAATACCAAATAATAGAATGTAGAGATGTAACAATAGCAAGATAGGGGCCTAAAATGATCAATATTTGGCACCTATCACACCCCCAAACTTACATATTGCTAGTCCCTTAGCAATGAACTCAGAAAAACTTTCGAGACCTTTCTTGTGATGATAGTTTTTATTTTAACTACTCTATACTACTCTATACTAATCTACACTACTCTCTTGCTTTCGTGAAGGTTGACGATTACACTTAGCACGTATAACAAGCCTTTAAAACCCCTTGGTAATGCCGAGTAGACGAGTAAAGTCTCGTGAGGGTTAGCTATACTACCCACAACTTCTCCATTCTTTATTCTCACGCCTTCATGCATTCATATACTCATTAATCAAGTCATGATACAATACATAAGACAATACGGATTCAAATACTCACACTCACTACTAGGCAACAACTATCTTGAGCTTCGTGTCATGAATAATCCCCACTAAAGTAAAAGACTTCGTTACTCTCTACTCCCAATCCAGACAACCCTCCATATTTTTGTGAACATTCTACTACGGTATTTCAATCTCTCTTCTTCTACTTCATTGATCAAACTTTGCCTTTTTAGAATTGAATTCAACACTCATTCTTTCCACTATTATCCCTTTTTGTCTTTCTAAGCTCCGGACTTTCCAGCGAGGATTTTTAGTCCTGACCAACTAGACACAAGCTTCTTCCATGAGATTTATGCTCATTAGTTTTCTCCCCTTTTGACGCGAACACTCCTACTTTGTGGTAGGAGGCCTGATTACTTAGATCGAATAACTACTTATTGCATTTTATTTTCTCAAAATAAAATTTCAAATTATCTCCATTCCATCTCCCCTTCTCCCCTTTTATTGTGGCAAAATTAATTTTACAACTACATAGTCAAAGATCAACTATTTTTCCCATAGTGAATGTGTGCTTATAAGTCAAAGTTGTACTTTTCGGTTTCAATTTTACTAATCTATTCACCCATGTAAACCACATTACTTCACTTAGCTCGATCTAATCATTACTCTTATGAATGAGAATATTACATCACATATTACTCATGCATCATATACACAAACTCAATTAATTGTAATGCAAAATATTCATTCGTGAAAACAAAGAATTTCTCCAAAATTTTATATTTTTCATTTGTTTTCAAACTTATCAATTTTTTCAAAATATTTCAAATATTTTTTTTCAAAATTATTTCCTTATAACCAACTATACCTTCCCCCCAAACATAAATTAAACCATGTCCCCATGGTTCACAATCATACTCATGAGAAATAATATAGTTACCCTTGAAGCGCACTTTTGGGATTTCCTCTCTTCATGCTTATCATTCCCCCCAAACTTGAATCGAGCTATCTGTAGAAATATTCAACAAAACACACATACCCAATATTAAGAATCACCCCATTTGGACCTGTATTGACCGAGATATGATCGTACGAAGTTGGCTAAAAATCTGGCACTGTAGCTAAATGCCGCGCATAGGAAGCTACGTGCCAAACATAGATGTATCGTAGAAATTGCATTTTCTAACCACTTTTAGCTGTTGGGTCCGTAGATGGGGTGTAGCAAAATCCTTGGAAATCATTTTTCTTGATAATTGCTCTATTTGAACCCCCTGACTCCCTTGTTATGATTCATGAAGTTGCAGCTCCGAAAAATGATATTTTCACCCTCTGGGAGACTTTTCTCTTGAAAACACCTCTTTAGCTCTTCTCTTTTTATAGACACAAATACTTCTCTAATTAATTCACCAAATTTAGCTCATTTTCTTCATTAAGCTCCTGAAACATGCTTAGACACATAAACGACATAAAAATTCTAAATAATGGAATGTAGAGACGTAACAATAGCAAGATAGGGGCCTAAAATTGTCAATATTTGGCACCTATCAATAAGCTTGATTTTTGCATATGTATATGGTGTGTTCTTCTGGAATTTTATGATTTTTGATTTTTGCATATGTATACTATCATTTTTTCTCTGTAAATACACATATATATATATAAGCTTGATTTTTGCATATATATATGGTATGTTATTCTGGAATTTATGATTTTTGATATTTGCATATGTATATGGTGTGGATTATTTTTGATGATTAATTATGAGTCTGGATTTTGAATATGAGCATATTATATAATTACCATATAATCTTTTTTATTTGCTCACTTTTTTTAGATGAGTGAAAAACAAGCATGTTTTGACCATATGCACTATCCATTGAATAGTAAAATACTTTGAATTTACATATATATATATATATATACATATACAAAAGGGCCTAATACTTTGAACAAAATAGGGCCTTTGATATACAAACATGTTTTCACTTTATGATTGAGTTTCAATGTGGACAAAGGGCAGTGTTATACAAGCCTGTTTTTAGTTTATGATTGAGTTTCAATGTGGACAAATTGCAGTGTTCGTAATATTATTGAGTAATATTTGGAGTGGGAACTTGAATAAAGAATAAAACAGAGCATTTTCTTTTTAATACTATTATTGTTCATGTTTTGTTTTCATAGATGCATTTGATGGCATATTCAATTGAGTGGCATGTTCTGATGATAAACATATGAGTGAACTGCATGTTTTCATATACTGTAATTGTAACACCCCGTGTTATTTTCCCTTTTTCCTGAAATTCTTTTCGATTTATTTTTGGTTGTGACGTCACTTGTTCATGACGTCGTGATTATTATTGGTATTTCACGTGTAAATTTTTCGCGTTTACGTTTGGATTCGACTGAACGACGTGACCATCGTCTCCTTAATGATTTCGAGGAGCTTATTTGGCGATTATGTGACTTGACGGTGACGTTTAGTGTTTCGGATTTGGTGAAACGTTTATGTGAGTTCTAGTTGTCGACTACGTGGTTTTGTTTTGTCATTTGACGATTGGTGCTTCGAACTGGGTGGTGACATGCTTAGTATATCCGACGTTTAAGGTTTCGACTCAGTTGTCCGAGTTTGGCGCATAGTGTTTTAGGGGTTCGACGTTTTTGTTTCCCTTTGTAATAGGATTAGTACGTGTTTTGGTTTGACTTGTGTGCTTAGGGGTGTTTGTGTTTACATGATTTAGTTGCAACGTTAACACTTAGCATCTCGTTAGGCTTAGAATGTGCCATGTAACGTCTGGAGTTGTTATTTTCTTTCGTATCTAGATTGCTACGTGCCCATATATATTGCTGTGATTGTACTTGTTTATTTGTTTCGGATTTCTTTCGTGCCATAGTTGTTTGTAATTATCCGGTGTTCCCGTGGTTGGGTTTCACACCCCAGAATATTTATTTTGGATTATATTATTTATCGGGCGTCCCATAGATTTTCCGAGTGCGCGTGTATTCGTTTAGGGATTTTAAGATAATATTCCCTTCATTATTATTATTTATTATTAAATAGAGATTAAATGTTTCATTTTTGTTTAGTACTCAACTCGGAGGATTTTTTGGTCGTTTCTTTGCGAGGTTTTGATCCGGCATTTTCTCGGATTTCTTATTACCGGGATCTTTTGATTTTTGACTTGACATATCAAGTGTTGGGAAGAAATTTTTGGGTCATTATTATTACTTAATAATTATTATATGTAATAATAATTGTGGTATCAGAGCCATAAAGTTTCCTTGATTATCTAGTAAACTGCTCAGATCTGTTAATCTATAGCCTTTTATATGTTCCGTTTATATTGTTCTTCATCTTCTATTTCTCTGTTTGTTGGTTCCACCTCCCCATAAACCGTAAAACCAAACATTAAGTCCCTTAGTGAGCTTTTAGGTGTTTTAGGGCATGAACGGTGATGTCGTTGGGATAAGGTATGTGTTATGAAATGCAATAAATACCGAAAATTGGATAAAGCATAATTATAATGTTCAGATAATAAGAAAATTGATTAATCATGAGTCGTTTATTTAGATCTTCCTCCTCTCGACCTAGTCGAACAAACCTACCTTCCATTCCAGATAATAATGACATAATTAATGAAGAAGAACACATCTACACTGATCTTGAAAGTCACAATGATTGGAATATCCCAAGGGTACCCACAAATCAAATTTACAAAACCAGTTTCATTAAGTCAACCTTTTTTACAGAATACACAGTCAAAACTGTTGAACAAGTATATGCTATAAATAAAGAACACGAAAAATGCCAATTATTTTCTCCAAAAACTATAAAACAACATCGCGAAAGAGGATACAATTTTATCGATATTGGTCTTGTACAAATTGCAGTTGATCCATTAACTATTTTAGGACAAAATGCATCGATTCTTCTCTGTCTAAGAGATGCTAGATTCCTCGACTATAATCAAAGCTTAATTAGTGTCATTGAAACCAACCTATGTAATGGTCCGGTTTACTTTGATTGCTTTCCTAATTTTAAGTTTAGTCTAAGTGACCCTCACATACTAAAAGCTTTAACATTAAACATCAAAACTTCAGGATATGCCATGTTTGCAGGTGCCCAGCCTCTAAGCTTAATTTATAGAATTTACTACAAGACTATGAAAACCAATTTAAATGTTCATGCTTTAGTCAAAAGTCCTAAAGATCAAACTTTATTAATTCAAAGCAGTACTTCTAATGCAAATATTTGAATACCAAAAATGATTGCCTGGAAAGATGTTTCCCTCCCAAATGAATGGTTACTTGAGAATGAAAATCACCCAACCAAAATCGAAAATGATGTCCGAAATCTTGAACATGTGCAACAATTCCTAGATGGAACTGTTAAGTTAACATTTGATAGATCTAGACACAGTTGCTCTTCCGTTAGTTCAAACTCTAAAATGTTCACCCCCCTACTAATTAGAGAAAATACTATTAACCATGATACAGAATTCGTAGAATCTCAAGTCCACCAATCCAGACGTGATCATAGATTAAAAGGAATTCAAAAGGATGAACAAGTATCTACTCCTTATTATGTCCCAAACATAGAGACTGAAGATTCAATCTCTAACCACTCTCCTACACAAACTGATTTTGATACTGACACTGTTAATCCACAACTATGTGTTTTAAGTAAATCATTTTCCTATGACCTTTTAAAGTTAGAAATTGAAGCTAAGTCCAAAGAAAATAAAGCAAGACGACAAATATATAGAACAAGTTACACGCATGAGGAGAGGACAAAAATTACAAAACAAATGGCAAAACTTCATGATAACAAACCAGATAGAAATTAGTTTCTTTGATTATCTTGAAAATTACTACAAAAAAATTAATGTTCTTACAAAACATAAATGGTAAAAACATGATAAAACAATTGTTTCTTCTAGTCACCCTCCTTTAGAAAACTTAATTGTTAATCACCTGGGAACCGAAATCCCAGCCTCTCCTTTTAAGGTTGTCAACTCCGTAATCGATCCTAATACTAAAAAAATTATTGAACAAAATAATTTCACCAATCAATATTTAAGTACGCTAGGTTCTCAATTGGACAAAATAGAATCCAAACTTGACGCTTACACCCCTGTGACTAAAACTATTGATTCCCCTCTAATCAAGCTTCCTACAAAACGTCAAGGACTACCTAACAAACCAAGCACAAGTGACTCCTCTGCCCAAATTGATAAATTGTTAAAAGCCTTAGAATCATAACTAATCAAGGACGAACAATCCCTCACAGTTCTCAATTTTGATTCTCATAACGATACTGATAACTCTGAAACCTCATCTGAATAAGACACAGATAAAGATATACATAAGTTAGAAAATGCCTTTGCGATCAATAAGATCACACATCCACCAATTAACCCTACCAGTATTACAAAAAATTGGTATACCCAACCTACTCCTGTCGATATTCAATATGAAGAAAGAATCTTCCAAAACCAATTTTCTGTGTCATCTAAAAATATTTATGAATGGAATATTGATGGACTCTCTGAACAAGAAATTTTAAACAAATTAAACCACCTTTCTATGACAACCAATAGTTACCTTACACATCACAATATGCCTCAACCTAATATTGTAGAATTACTAGCCTCTGGATTTTCAGGCATGTTAAGAAATTGGTGGGATAAACATCTTACCCAAGAAGCAAGAGATAATATAACACATGCAGTCCAAAAAATAGAAGATGGAACCCCTATTTTTAATGAAGAAATTGGCCTCGGACTCCGTGATGGAGTCAATACATTAATTTACACAATTATAGATCATTTCATTGGAAGACCAAGTGACATTACTTCTAGAATTCATGATCAACTTAGTAACCTTCGATGTCCTACATTAAGTGATTTTAGATGGTACAAAGATACTTTCTTATCACGGGTTATGTTACGAGAAGATAGCAATAAACCATTTTGGAAAGAAAAATTTATTAATGGATTGCCCAGCCTTTTCTCTCATAAAATACGCACAAAACTCAGTAACACAACTAGTGTTATTGAATATGACAGTCTAACCTACGGTAATATTATTAGTTTAATCCAGAAAGTAGGACTCAAAATGTGTAACGTCTGGTATTTTTACAGGTTAATTTAAAATTTTTATTTAAACAATTATGTGTTTATGTGCTTAATGTGTTTAATTGTTTTAGCATGCCTTACATGTTTTACGTGTTATAAAAATTGTACGTAGCATGTTGAATTTTCATTTTGAATTTAATGAAAATTATTGAGAACGATTTTGAGAAAGAAATGACCGAGGGGTAAATGAGTAATTTCACATTTGGGACACTTAGTGGGAAGTGTAGAGATTTTGGGTGAGAAATTAGGGCATGAATGGCATTTTAGTAATTAGGGAGGATGACAAGGGGTAAAAGGGTAATAAAGAGTCTTGATGGCACTCTTGTAATTAACCCTAACTTTGGAAGATTTTGGTCATTTCCACCTTTCATGTGTTGTCTAATTCCTAGCCCTTGATCTCATTCTCCCATCTTTGTTTTGGACCCTTGGATCATAAGGCCTTGTTTGGTTGGCCCTTAAATGGAATAATCCATTATTCTTTGTCTTCCACTTGACAAGACTTTTTTTTCAACCATTGGATGGTTTGTTGATTTCCATATTTTTTCTAAGCCCTTGGATGATAAGGCCTTGTTTGGCAAAATAATGAGTTTTGTGAATTGTGTAAAAAGTCTTCCACTTGGCAAGACTTATTCCAAGCCCTTGGATTCATTCTTTTCTTTCCTAGCTTCATTTTGGACCCTTGGATTTGAGTAGGGTTAGTGGAGAATCTCTACACTTATGAGTTTCTCCCATTTGCAAGACATTCTTTCATCCACACAAATATCTATCTTCTCTCATAAGGTTCTTGCTAAGTTCTCCCCCATTTCACTCCTTCTTCTTCAAGTTGTCAAATTCTCTCTTCCTTGTGATGAGAATTTGAGGAAGGTTTGTGCATGAAAGTGGATGTTGGTGCTCCAAGCTTTCTTTTGAGCCTAATCTTGGTAAGTAATTTCTACTCCTTTGGAATTTCTAGTTTCAAACCCTAGCTTCTATTATTAGATTCTTGTCTTCAATTTTTGATTTATGGAGTTGTCTATCTATAGCTCTTGTTTGAAACTCCATTGAAGCTTAACTATCGGTTGGGTAGAGCTTAGTGTTGGCTTTGGAGGAGGTTGGGTGGATTTGAATCACTTGGAGGCCGTGCTTGTTCTTGGTGCTCTTGCTTGGAATTGAGGTAGGGGAAAAATGATTTGTCTTTGTTTTTGTATGAGGGTGTGTGCGTCTATGTGTATATATGCCGTATATATATATACAAGTTGGTCTTGATAGCTTAGACTATGATTTAGGCCCTTGAGAACATGATTTTGTGATATAAATTCATGTTGTGGTTTATTTCTTAGTAAATATGAAATTGTAAGTATTGTGATGATGGTGGTGTAACATATGGCCTAATAAAAGAGCATGTTGAGAAATGTTACTATAAATGTGAACTTGCTTATTAATTGTGAAATGATGAGCCTTGTAATAATTTGGATCCAATATAATGTTATTTGATAGAAGCATGTATTGAGATAGCATGTGGTTATGATTGAGAACGTTCATGCCTTTTGGGGTACATCATGTAGTGTCAAAACATGGGTGTAGGTTTATTCGTGTTGTCCACGAGTCTTTGGATTATGAAGTCGCAACCGGGTTGTGCATATGAAGTCGCAACCGGGTTGTGCATATGAAGTCACAACCGTGTTGTGCGTATGAAGTCACAACTGTGTTGTGCGTATGAAGTCACAACCGTGTTGTGCATTTGAAGTTGCAACGGGGTTGTGCATATGAAGTCGCAACGGGGTTGCGCATATGAATTCGCAACGGGGTTGTGCATCCGTTTCCGGATTTCAATGTCGTAACTGGGTTGTGCATTGAGTTTCACGGGTTAAGAAGGTGTACCAAGGGTTGAGTCACATTGCACTCATATGTCATATATGTAATTGCGATAATCTTGTCAAGGCATGCGATAATTTTGAATAATTATGATGTGAGCATGTTGGGGGACTTGTTTGTGGGGTTTGAAGGGGTTCCGGATTGGCGTGAGAGCCATGTGGGACAAGAGACCGACCTAGGGTTAGTGGCATGAACCTTGGTTGGGTTGAACCACTCGGACTACCGAGATGGAGGCAATGACGCTTCCTCTACTGGGCTAGTGAGCTCACCCCACGCCTTATATATTTTTCAGGTGATGATCCCGTAGGGAGAGTTCCGTAGTCTATCCGTGGACGTGTGGATGTATGTCCGCCCTTTTGTGCATGGGAGGCGGACCACACTTTTATTTTTGTTGGGCGTTAGGCTGATAAATATGTTCCTTTTTCATATGTAAACCAAACTTGTAAGACTATATTATTTTGATCCGGCTAGCATGTTTGCCGATGTGGTATGGTCCATGTATATCCCTTGGAGCGCTATGCGCGGGGATTGTATTCTTTTGGTGCACTTCGGTGTCGGATTGTGTATTTTGAACAACTACAACATATTTGGCCTTTGAGCGTTTAAATGTCACTTTTGAATATTTTACTTGGAGTTATGAACGTGAATTTGATGATTTGCTATGAAATGTGAGTATTAGGTGTTTAGCCGAAAACGGCATTTTTCTAGGTTTTCAAACTAACCCTTTTCGATTTGAATAGAAAAACCCGTTTTCACCTACCCCCGTAGCCGGTAAATTTTCTTGTTTTAGAAATGGTCTTAAACTCATTTTTCAAATACTTTGAATCTTAGAAACCGGTGATATTTAAAGCGGAGACCGGGGGCAAGACGGATAACTTTACGAACCTTAAATGGGTATTTTTGTTCAAAGTTCATGTTGTATTAGGATGACTTGAATCATAGATTAAATGTGCATCAATCAAATATAGGTTGGGTAAATATTTTTAGTTGGGAATTCAATCACTTTTTGGGTCATTTTTGAAGCTTCGTATTGAAGCAGTCGACTGCCGAAGAGCCGGTAGCCGACTGCCGGAAATATGACATTGCAGCTTCTTTTTCCTTTAGCTTCGTCTTAGGGCAGTCGACTCTCGCCATTGGAGAGTCGACTCTCTCCATTGGGAAGTCGACTCTCGTACACGGGCAGTCTATTCTCGGACATTCAGCCTTGTTTCGACCATTTTCAGAAATTCATTTCTCTCACCTCGCACCTTGGATTTAGGTCCCGTTTGTTTCTATGGGCTCTACTATGTCCAAATTATTGGAATAAAATTCTAAATGACCAGTTAAACTCTAAAATGACTATCTTACCCTTGGTGAAAGAGGGGTACCTCAGCTTTAGTTTTGGGTCGGTGTTGTCTGGCACCACTTTCGAAAATTAATATATCTTTGCTCGTGACTTCAAATTTAGTTCCGTTTGTTCGCACTGCTTGTGCTAGGTCCAAAGTTTGTAGGCGTAGTTGGAAATCACTATTTCATCCCTGATTTGACCATTTTACCCTTGGGTAAACATGGTGGGTCGAAATATTCCGTTCCAGGTACCGAGTGTTCGGTTTACTTCTTTTCCGATCCCGTGGGATCTTTTTGCCATCTTTGAGATGTTGTAGGTCTATTTTACCTATTTATAGGTATTTTTCGACTTAAATGGATTTTATTTCATTTCTGTTTTCTTCCGCATTCACTCCCTTAACTCTTAGGCTCGGGTTTAAAGTCCTAGGAAATTTGGGGCGTGACAAAATGTGTATAGATATGAAAATTAATAATCAGCTTAGCCAAGATAAAAAGAAGGCTAAATATGAAATGGGCACATTCTGCCAACAATATGGATTACCCCCAATTGCACCATCTCGGCAAACAAAGAAATCAAAACAAACAAAATCCTTCCCAAAATGATATACTCGCTTTTATAGAAGATATAATAAAAAATTTCAACATAATAAATTCTATGATAAACAAAAGTTTAAAAAGAACGAAAAATATACGAGGAAAACAAAACCTTTTGAGAAGAACAATAAAATTGATCTAACTAAAGTTACATGTTATAAGTGTAGTAAGAAAGGTCATTACGCAAGAAATTGTCCTGTAAAAAATAAAATTAATCAGTTAGAAATCTCTGATGAAACTAAACAACAAATTTACACAATTCTTGAGTTAAAAAACACAAGTGACAGTGATACTGAAATTGAATCTAGTTCCTCTACTGAATCTTCTGCCTCCTGTCCGAGTTCACCTGATATTAGTTTTGGGTGCAAAGATAGTTGTTGTACAAAAACAGTCAATATGCTAAATCGACACCAACATAAAACCCTTAATGTTCTCACCAAGGCAGAAGAACAACAACATCTTCTTCTAGACCTCATAAGTAAAGTTGAAGACCCAGATTTAAAATTTTTTTATCTTCAAAAACTTACTAAATTACTCACCATAAACAAAGATACTCAACCCCCTACCTTAAACAAACCGAATTTTAGTCTTCACAAAACTCTTGAACGTTTTACTCCTAAAAAAGAAGTCACTATACAAGACCTCCAAGCAGAGGTCAACATCGTTAAACAAGAAATCAAAACCCTGAAAAATGAAAGCCAAGATATAAAAACCCTCTTTCACACCCAACTCAAAGATCTAGTTAAAACTTCACACCAATTTTCAGTTTCTGATTCCTCTTCCTCTGATAGTAATGAAGATGATAACAACACAAATCTTTTCAAAGTACTGAAGAGGAAACCAATGGTTTGAATCTAATTAACCGAACCTCATTTAAAAAATGGAAAATAAAAGTCACCTTAGTTATTAATAAGGAATACCAAAAAACTGTCATTGTTCTAGTTGACTCTGGAGCTGATCTTAACTATATATAAGAAGGCTTGATTCCTAGCAAATACTATGAAAAAACAAATGAGAAACTCAGTTATGCTAATGGTAGTACAATGAAAATCAAGTATGAATTATCTAAAACTCATATTTTTCAAGATAATGTCTGTTTCAAAACTACATTTGTCCTAGTAAAAAATATGACTGATACAGTAATCCTTGGCCTTCCATTTTTATATTTTCTTTACCCATTTACCATAAATAATGATGGTCTCTCTACAACACATTTTGGTCAAAATATTACTTTTCCTTTTTTGCAAAAATCTTATAGTAAAAAACTCGAAAGCATCATTGATTTTTCAGTCTCTAAAAATATTTACATTCTCCATCATAAAGAACAACATTTAAATTCTTTAAAAGAAGAAATAATTCACAAACGAACAGAAACACAATTAAGCAACCCTACCCTTCAAAATCAGATAAAACAATATGAAAATAAACTTATTCAAGAAATATGTTCGGAACTACCCAATGCTTTTTGGCATAGAAAACAACATATTGTTAGTCTTCCTTACATCAAATCCTTCACTAATAAAAATATTCCAACTAAAGCCCGACCAATTCAGATGAATGTTGAAGTCTTAGAATTTTGTAAAAAAGAAATCAAAGACCTTCTTCAAAAGAAAATCATACGTCACAACAAATCACCTTGGTCTTGCTCAGCTTTTTATGTCTAGAAAAATTCTGAAATAGAACGAGGGGTACCACGTCTAGTCATTAATTACAAACCTCTTAATCAAGTCCTTGAATGGATAAGATATCCTATCACTAACAAGAGAGATTTAATTAATCGATTAGGGCAAGCAACCATTTTTTCCAAATTGACCTTAAGTCCGGCTTCTGGCAAATTCAGATTACAGAAAAAGATAAGTACAAAACTGCATTTACTACACCTTTTGGACATTACGAATGGAATGCCATGCCCTTTGGCCTTAAGAATGCCCCAAGTGAATTCCAAAATATTATGAATGATATTTTCAATCCTTTCAGTCATTTTTTCATAGTCTACATTGATGATGTTCTTATCTTTTCCAATAGCATTGAAGCTCATTGGAAACATATTAATTCTTTCTTCCACACCATCAAAATCAATGGTTTAGTCATCTCTGCTTCTAAGATAAAACTTTTTCAAACCAAAGTTAGATTTCTTGGTAATGATATATCTCAAGGACAATTCAACCCAATCAGTCATTCCATAGAATTTGCAGGTAAATTCCGAGACCAAATTCTTGATAAAACCTAGTTACAACGTTTCCTTGGTTCTTTAAATTACATTGCTGAATTTTACAAAGATCTTAGAAAATAATGTAAACCACTCTTCGATCGTTTACAATCAAACCCCCCTCCATGGACTGATTTTCATACCACTATAGTTAGGGACATTAAAAAATATGTCAAAACTCTTCAATGCTTAGGAATTCCTTCAGTCAACTCTTTCAAAATCATTGAAACCGATGCCTCCAACATTGGTTATGGAGGCATTTTAAAACAACAACTCTCCCCTACTTCTCCAGAACAACTTGTTCGTTACCATTCTGGAGCATGGAACAAAACACAAAGTAATTATAGCACTATTAAACAAGAAATTATTGCAATTGTTCTATGTATCAGTAAATTCCAAGATGATATTTAAAATCAAAATTTTTTACTTCGAGTTGATTGTAAAAGTGCCAAATATGTTTTAGAAAAAGATGTTAAAAATATAGCTGCTAAGCATAATTTTGCCAGATGGCAATCTATTTTAAGCATTTTCCAATTTGATATCGAATACATTCGTGGATGTGACAATTTAATCCCAGATTTTCTTACCAGAGAATTTTTACAAAACCCTGATGGATAACAGACAACCACAACCACGTCCCAGAGGAGGGATCCCTCCGGTCAGACCTCCTCCCCTAGTAAAAACTGAACCCTCTACTTCCCTTGCTTTAGTAAACAAGTTCACTTAGGGACTCCCTTAGGTCCTCGTCCTACCTTTTATTCAGCTCTAACAACTTCACATGATCCTTTCACCATTCATGCCCCAGTCATAAGTACTCCACCTCTCACCAGATACAACCCTCCAGGAAGATCAGAATATCTTCAAAAAACTTAGCATACCCTTTTCTACATCGAACCTCATTTTCTCACACAAATGACCCAATTGACCTAGTAAAACAGTCCCCCCCCCCCAAATTCTCATTGGATACCACACACCCCTAGTCACAACTTGCAATATTACAGAGATATCCTTTACCAAACCAATTTTGTCTTTATCAAACCTGTCCCTGATCGCAATGATCCAACCAAAGTCATTTACCACTCCTTGTACATTTTGAGAGTTGTCTCCCTCAAAGAGTGGGGAAAACATCCCTCTAAAATTTTCCTTTTTCAAACTGAAACTATTAGTCATTCTTGGTTCGTAAATTTTGATAGTAAATTTAACAGTCAACTCCCTTCTTGGTTTGTTAAGTGGTGGAATGACCATAGCCTAGACAACGATGTGATCCCTTAAATCCTCTGGGAACAAATCAACTATTTTGAAACTAAGTTCAAAATCCCTTCCTATGATCATCAATTCCCCCTACTACTAATTTTTGCCAAAAAATACAAAATCCCTTGGATTTTCAAATGGCATTACAGCCTTAAAGGTGATATTGGAACAGTATGTAGAGTCCATTATACTAAATGGTGGGATCCTTTCAAAATCGAAAGAATCATTCAACAAGTCCAACTGAAATTCCTAAAGGAAGTTTCTCAGCCACTCAAGGCTAGCCCAGTCACACAAGTCATTGAAACAGCACAATCAAGTTCCTCTACAGAAACCGCAGTCAAGAAATCAGCCTCCAAGAAGTCAACTTCCAAAACAAAACTCAACGAAAAAATGGAAAAGCTCCTTGCGCAAATAGAAGGAGATTCAAGCAGTAATGAAGAAGATGAATCGTCTACAGAATCCAAATACAGGCCATACCAGGATGCCCAAGATCCATTTGATCTGTCAAAAAATTAAGAGAAAGGAACACAGTCAAGCACAGTCAAGCTCAAGTCAACAGATACAAAGGCAAAAAAAGACAAGAATAGTGAATAGTGAATAGTGATCAACAGTTACAGTAAACAGTAAAATGACACAGTTCTCTGCCCCAAAAGTCAAAAAGACTACAGTGAAAGACAACAGTTGTCTGCCCAGAAAGTGAAGAAATCAACAATGTAAAACCTACTGTTAGTCACTAATTAACCCTAGAGGGGGGGGGGGGGGTGAATAGGGTGTTCAAAAATTAGGTCTAATTCTTTTCGAGATTAGAACACTCTCAAATAAAAACTATAATTTAATTTGAACTTCTCTAACTATTAATTTCAAGACACGATATCATACAAGATATTCAAGCAATTATGGCATGCAAAATAATTAAGTAAAGAGAAAGAGATAGAGAGATTTGACACCGTGATTTTTTCGAGGTTCGGTAACTCCTACTCCTCGGCTCAAGAACCCCTTCTTGAGACTTTTCCCGATCCTTTCACTATGGCCCTTCCTTCACAGGTGGAATGGCAAACCTTTACAACACAAGCCTCTCGAGCTTGTCCCTCAATCAAGAGAACAACCCTCTCTTGAACAATCGGTGGACTTCACTTGTCCGAGATTACAAATTCGTATAAATCAATAAAATCACTCAAGAACAAAAACACTCAAAACCCAAAGGTGTTTATGGAAGATAAATCAATATAAGCTCAAGTGTTTTTGGTGATTTTACAATAGCTCTAGAAATGTATTATCAAAGGGTATGATCAATGAATGATATTTGGAGAATAAGAAGAGATACTAGAGGTTTTGATTTTCAAAGAAACTTGGAGAAAATCAGATTTTCAAAGCTTGGTTTCAATGGCTTTTGTAGAGAAAAATTTCTGCAGATTTTTGATAGCTTTGTTTCTTCTTGTATTTCAATCTCTTAAACTTTAATATACACATCTCATTCTATATATAGCATAGCATTAGGGTTTTGAAGAATTATTATAGTATTTGAAAGATAAGAGTCGTTTGAATACCATTGAATAAAGTCCACAAAACATGGGAAATGTTTTCTGAAGAATCTGCAGGTTTTGAGGATCTTCTAGTCGACTGCTTCTCTGTTGTAGTCGACTACAATGGACCATCTAGTCGACTACATTGAGTTTTAGTCGACTACTTTGGACCATCTAGTCGACTAGAATGAGTTCTAGTCGATTACATGAAGTAGTCTAGTCGACTCAAGCTCTTTTCAGTCGACTCTTTTGATGTGGATGAAAAACCTATAGCTACTGATCATTTTAGTCGACTAGTAGAAAATACACATGCTTATTTTAGTCGACTCAAACATGAAAAACATTTAATAAAAGTATTTTTCTTTCCGTTTAAGTTCGGTAAAGCGTTTTTCATTTTATTTGAATTTGGTTCATTTTATACTTGAGCTTATACGATAAAATTGACGTATAAAATTACCTTGTTACAATGATCGCTTCCCGACCTATCTACCCCAAGTCTTGAGTCTTCGACTTTCGCCTTTGCCGTTGATTTTCCATTTGCGCTTCAATTTCTTTTACGACCTTTCGCTTTAATTCAAGCTTTCTTTCCGAACTTGCTTTCCGAGTCGTTTTCTTTCCGAGTTTGTTTTCCGAGTTGTTCACATGTATTTTGCTGAAAACTTAAGCTCGAAAATTCATTAGTATCAAACACTCTTCAATGGTTTGTTATCATCAATTTTGGAATTGTTTGCCGAAAGTAAATTTCAAAGCCAACAATCTCCCCCTTGATGATGACAAAACATTTTGTGTTTTGCTTGACATTTGGCGAAACATCAAGTGATGCTCCCCCTCAATATGTGCATACTATTTTGTTTAAATGCTCCCCCTTAGTAAATGAAATTTGCAATTTAATGGGCATTTTGATACAATATATAAATAGGCGCACATTTGAGATAACAAATATAAACAGCATATCATAGATGTTTCAATTTAAAATAAGCCGTTTATACTAAAAACAAAACATGGAAATAACAAACAAGTCGCAAATAACCATAACAAGCCACACAAAAACAGAAATTGCTAATATCGGATAATGAAATACATGATAGTGCAAATAGCATAATTTCTCCCCCTTTTTGTCAGCGTCGAGGGGTGCGTGAGCGAGGGTTCCTTTGTCTAAGAGTGAGGTCATCAAGTGACCCGGCCAGATTTGTAATACGGGTAGACATTTCCTCATCATGAAGAACAAGGCGCTCATTGATCAATCGAATGGCTTCCGTATTCTGATTTACGGTCGTATCAAGGCGCTGAAGCATTTGTTCCTGCTGCCTAAGTAGCTTCGTATTGCTTTGAACAACTCCAAGAAGTTGGGTGAGAAGAGCAGCCTGAGAAGCCGAAGCACTGTCCAATGGAGGAACTGAGGAAGAGGCTTCCTGGCGCGATGCAGAACCGCTAGGAGCTGGACGCGAACGAGGAGCAGGTGCACTTTCAGAAATGAAATTTCCTTCCGCATCAGAAAGAATATGCATATGCTTGACATGAGTAGCGTCAAGAAAAATAGGATGATGCTCGGATATTTCATTTGGAAATTTAAAGCCTTTCCGTTGTAGTAGATATGTAATGTGCGCGGGAAAGAAAAGCGGGCCAGATGGCTTGCGCTGACATGTGAGGATGACGGAACGGAAAATATAAGCTAAATCAACGTGGGTTCCTGTCAAAACGCAATAAACCAAAAAAGCCTCCATACGAGAAACACTACTACGACTACCAGTTTTAGGAAGAATAGAGTAAGTAATAACATTATGAATTAATCTAGCCTCGGGTAGTAGCATAGAAGAGGTAATACCGGCATTCTGCGAAATTTCCTTGTCGACGCATATGACCCGAACATCCTCAATACAATCGAAACCATCAGCCTTATACCAATCCTTGGAGAAGTGGCGGATACCGTCATTCGGAGGCAAGAAAATGCGCTTGATTTCGCTGTCATCAATGGTCTCGTCTTCACCACATAGATTAAAATGAAGATGAGGGAGTAATTTCTCCTTGTGATTTGTAAGAGAAGCGTAGAAAGCTTTGACAATTCGCGGAAATACCGGAATGTCAAGAGAAACGAAAAAATCCCAACCAATTGCTCGGAATAACTCGAAAGTTTGAGCCCGAATTTCAGTGCATAAATCTTGTGTGACAATACGGCAAGGTGTAGGAGCACGGTGATCAAAAACAATGATGACTTTATTTCTATTATCATCATCAAGAAGAAGTACCTCAAGAAGAAGAGGTTCATTCGACTCCTCTTCATCAACAGCCGTAGGAATGTGTGGATTGGTGGAGCTTTGGCCTCCATCAATGCGTGAACGTTTCCGAAATAGGCCTCGAGTCTTCGGTGGCATTGTAGAAGATGATGCACAAATGTATAGAGATATATAGATATATAATGGTGTATATATATAGATGTGAGAGAGTGAGAATGAAGAAATTTTGGTGAGGGAAATGGGTGGAAGATGATGGAAATGTGAAATTAATGAGAGATAGGTGATGATTTGAAGGTATAGATGGTAGTAGGAGAAGGATTGAGAGGAGAGGGTTTGAGAGTGGGTGAAGGTTGAAGGAGGCGGATGGAGAAGATGAAAGGGGGTTTAGGTTTTATAGTGGGTTGAGTCGACTAGGTCTAGGTGAGTCGGGTAGATTGAGGTTTGAGTCGACCAGGCTGGGTTTGAGTCGACTGGGAAGGCAAAGTAGTCGACTAGAGTGATGTTTGAGTCGACTAGAAAGTATTTGAGTCGACTAGAATGAGCAATGAGTCGACTAGAAGGTGAAGAAATTTCAATTTGTGAAGCTACTGACCAAACTAGTCGACTAGAATGGTTTGAACAGCACAGGATGAGTCGACTAGAAGGTGAAAAGAAAAAAAAATGATAAAACTAGAGAAAAATTCAAAAACCAAAAACAAAAATATCAAGAAAATATGGAAAATAAAGATTATTACAGAGTTTAAGATAAAACATCAAAATCCATGGCCATACCAATTTCTCGACGAATTTTAGAAAAAGATTCGTCCGCAAGTGGTTTTGTAAAAATATCCGCCAATTGATTTTTAGTGTCGATAAAGATCAATTCAACGTCACCCTTAGCAACATGATCACGTAAAAAATGATGCCTAATCTCTATATGCTTGGTGCGTGAGTGATGAATAGGATTCTTTGAAATACAAATCGCACTAGTATTATCGCATTTAATAGGCACGTGAGAGAAAGTAAGACCGAAATCAAGTAATTGTTGCTTAATATAGAGAGTTTGAGCGCAACTACTACCGGCTGCTACATATTCAGCTTCGGCCGTAGATAATGCAACGAAATTTTGCTTTTTACTTGACCAAGATACTAGTGAGTGTCCTAGAAAATGACAAGTGCCGCTTGTGCTTTTTCGATCAATTCTACATCCCGCAAAATCAGCATCCGAATAACTAATAAGATCAATTGAAGTTCCACGTGGATACCAAAGCCCTAAGTTTATTGTACCACTTAGGTAGCGAAAAATGCGTTTGACCGCAAGCAAATGAGATTCCTTAGGACATGATTGAAACCGGGCACATAAGCATACACTAAACATTATATCCGGTCTACTAGCGGTTAAATAAAGCAAACTACCGATCATGCCTCTATAATTAGTAATATCAACACATTTACCATTTTCATCTTTATCAATCTTAATAGAGGAACTCATAGGAGTTACGGCATGTTTGGTAGCCTCCATACCAAATCGCTTTAGCAAATCTTTAGTGTACTTGGATTGGCTAATGAATAAGCCATCCGAGTTTTGCTTGATTTGCAACCCTAAGAAGAAAGTCAACTCACCCATCATGCTCATTTCAAATTCGTTTTGCATACTTGTGGCAAATTCCCTACATAAAGAATTATTTGTTGAGCCAAAAATAATGTCGTCAACATAAATTTGGACAATCAATAAATTATTCTTAATGGTTTTTGTAAAAAGTGTGTTATCAATTTTCCCTCTTGTAAAACCATTTTGAGTTAAAAACCCGCTAAGTCTCTCATACCAAGCTCGAGGAGCTTGCTTTAAACCATATAGAGCTTTAGCCAATTTGAAAACATGATTTGGAAAAAGATTATTTTCAAAACCGGGTGGTTGCTTCACAAAAACTTCTTCTTCTATGACACCATTTAAGAAAGCACTTTTGACATCCATTTGATAAAGAGTGAAATTTCTATATGATGCAAATGCAAGAAGCATTCTAATTGCTTCTAATCTAGCTACCGGTGCAAAGGTCTCATCGTAGTCAATGCCTTCCTCTTGATTATATGCTTGAGCTACTAATCTTGCTTTATTTCGAATAATTACTCCATTCTCATCCTTTTTGTTTCGAAAAACCCATTTTGTGCCAATTATAGTTTGATTTTCGGGTCTAGGAACTAAACGCCAAACTTGATTCCGTTCAAATTGATTTAGTTCCTCTTGCATTGCTACGATCCAAGAATCATCACATTGAGCTTCGTGGAAGTTCTTGGGTTCGATTTGCGACACAAAGGCCATGTGGTTGCAAAAATATTTAAGTTGAGATGTGGTACTAACCCCTTTTGAAGGATTACCTATGACTTGATCAAGAGGATGATTGTGAACAATCCTCCATGCTTTAGGCATTGAGTTGGTCAAGTCATCATTGGATTGATGCTCAACTTCTCTCATTTCCTTTTGGCTACATGATGAGTTGGAGATATTGAGAGTATTTGGATTATCCTCAATTCCAACAACCTCATCTTCTTCTAGGTCAATTCTAGGTGATGGTGGTGAGGGTGATTCATCAAAGACAACATGAATAGACTCAACCATGGTTAGAGTCCTTTTGTTATAAACCCGAAATGCTTTACTCCTTGTAGAATAACCTAAGAAAATTGCTTCATCCGATTTGGAGTCGAATTTTCCAAGGTTGTCTTTATCATTTAACACAAAACATTTACACCCAAAAACTTTGAAATATCCAATATTGGGCTTTCGACCATTCCACAACTCATAAGGCGTTTTCCCCAACTTCATCCGAATAATAACACGATTAATTATATGGCAAGCAGTGTTTACCGCTTCCGCCCAAAGGCTTCGGGGAAGATTGTGCTCATTTAACATGGTTCTAGCCATCTCTTGTAGAGATCGATTCTTTCTTTCAACTACACCATTTTGTTGAGGGGTTCTAGGAGCTGAGAGGTCATGAGAAACACCTAGGTCATCACATAATTTCTCTAAGTCTTGATTATCAAACTCCCTACCTCTATCACTTCTAATTTTGTTGATTTTCAAATCTTTTTCATTTTGAATGACTCTATAAAATCTTTCAAGAATGGAGTGAGTTTCATTTTTATGAGCAAGAAAGTGAACCCAAGTAAATCTAGAGTAGTCATCAACTATAACAAGTACATAGAGTTTCCCGGCTAAGCTAGCCGTTCTCTCCGGACCAAAAAGATCCATGTGAAGTAACTCTAGAGGTTTAGAAGTGGAAATATCTTTCTTTCTCTTGAAGGAAGATTTAACTTGTTTGCCTACTTGACATGCGCTACATATTTTATCTTTCGAAAATTTAGTCTTTGGGAGGTCTTTGACTAAATCATTTTTAGATAAACGATGAATGAGGTCCATACTAGCATGTCCTAGACGTCTATGCCATAACCAACTATTTTCGCTAGATGTGACAAAACATTTAACATCTTGATCATGCAATTCACATAGCAACAAAGTATACAAGTTTCCATTTCTTTTGGCATTGAACATTTGCTTCCCATCTTTCTTGATTATGCATTCATTTGTCCTAAATATAACATCATAGCCCTTGTCACATAGTTGACTAATACTAAACAAATTATGCTTCAAACCATCAACTAAAAGCACATCATCTATAGAGAGAGAAGAGGAAATACCGATTGAGCCAATTCCTATAATTTTGCCTTTAGAGTTGTCTCCAAACGTTACGTTTCCTCCTTCATAAGGTTTAAGTGAAATAAACTTTGATTTATCTCCCGTCATATGCCTTGAGCATCCGCTATCAAAAAACCATTTTTCTTTTGATGCGGACTTCAAACATACCTACAAAACAAGTTCAAGTAACATTTATTGGTACCCAATCTATTTTGGGTCCATTTTGGTTAGATAGATATGCAATCGTTCCTTTTGGAACCCAAATTTGTTTCGTTACAACATTCTCTTTTCTATGAGAGTATGCAATAGTCCCTTTCGGAACCCAAACCATCTTTGACATAATTTTCTTCTTTCTATGAAAGCATACATTTGCTTTGTGTCTTTTTCTATTGCAATAGTAACAAGTAACATGTTTATAATCATTTGAAGATGCATGAGATGATTTTTTAGTAAATGTAGAGCTAAGTGATTTTCTCTTTTTCAATATAAGAGCATCCTTGTCAAAAGCATCATACCCTAGACCACATTTATCAAATGATCATTTTTGTCTTCCTAACATGATACTAAGGTTCTCTTTTCCTTTTGTAAATTTAGCTAAAACATTTATTTGATCATCAATAGTATTTTTCAACCGAATATTTTCCTTCTCTAGCTCAATGCTTTTGTCATTGCAAGAAACTTCTAAGTTTGAATTAGTGAGACTACATGAAGACTTATCTTTCTTAAGAAGGATATATTTTCTAGCTAATTTTTCAAATTCATCATGTAATTCTTCAAACACATCTTGCAATTCATTGTAATCAAGAAGAAGTTCATCATATGATAGTTTATCTAAATCACTTAAATTTAAATGTACCTCTTCTTCATTTTCCATGAGGCAAATGTTTGCCGTTTCCTCGCTACTTTTCTCCTCATCCGAGTCGTATGAGTCATAGTCCTCCCATGTGACGTTCATTGCCATCTTGCTAGGTCTTTTGTCGTTTTCCTTTTTGAGCTTGAAGCAATCACTTTTGTAGTGTCCCGGCTTTCCGCAATTGAAACACGTTGGGGGTTCCCTTTTGCTAGTCTCGCCTTTAGGTTCGATTCTCTTCATGAATCTTCCACCGTTTGCTTTCTTTCTTTGAAGATGTCTCTTGAATTTTTGGGTGAACAATGCAATGTCCTCATCCTCTTCTTCTTCACTCGGCTCATTGATTTCATTTTTAGTGAAGGCTTGCAAAGCTATTCCCTTTCTTGGCTTGATGTCGTCTTCACGAGCTTTCAACGTTATTTCCCAAGTGAGTAAAGAGCCGAAAATTTCATCGAGACTCATGGTGTTGAGGTCATAAGCTTCTTTGATAGCCGTTACTTTTGCATCCCATTTTTCCGGAAGGCTTCTAAGCACTTTTCGTGACGCATCGGATCTAGGAACAATTCTACCAAGATGCTTTAGTCCATTCAAAATATTTGTAAAACGAGACATCATAGAATTCACATTTTCATCATCTTTCATAGCAAATAATTCATATTCATGCATGAGTATGTCAATTTTGGATTCTCGTACTTGAGATGTTCCTTCATAGGTTACCTCAAGTTTATCCCACATTTCTTTTGCCGTTGAACAATTAGATACACGATTAAATTCATTTGGACTTAAAGCACAATTTAAATTTACTTTGGCTTTAGCATTGTATGACATGAGTTTACGATCATCATTATCCCACTCATTGGGTAATTTGGGGACGGCTTTTCCATCAACAATTTTAGTTAATACAAATGGTCCTTCAAGAACTACTTGCCAAATTTGGTAATCAATAGCTTGAAGAAAATCTATCATTCTAGTTTTCCAATAGCTATAATTTGATCCATCAAACCATGGGGGCCTATTATTCGATTGACCTTCAATATGAGTGACTAAATTCGATGACATGATCGTTCTCTAAGACGGTTAAGTCTAAAAAAATAGAGATTAGGCTCTGATACCAATTGTTAGTCACTAATTAACCCTAGAGGGGGGGGGGGGGGGAATAGGGTGTTCAAAAATTAGGTCTAATTCTTTTCGAGATTAGAACACTCTCAAATAAAAACTATATCACAATAAGTAAGTGAATGATTTAATTTGAACTTCTCTAACTATTAATTTCAAGACAAGATATTATACAAGATATTCAAGCAATTATGACATGCAAAATAATTAAGTAAAGAGAAAGAGATAGAGAGATTTGACACCGTGATTTTTTCGAGGTTCGGTAACTCCTACTCCTCGGCTCAAGAACCCCTTCTTGAGACTTTTCCCGATCCTTTCACTATGGCCCTTCCTTCACAGGTGGAATGACAAACCTTTACAACACAAGCCTCTCGAGCTTGTCCCTCAATCAAGAGAACAACCCTCTCTTGAACAATCGGTGGACTTCACTTGTCCGAGATTACAAATTCGTATGTAATCAATAAAATCACTCAAGAACAAAAACACTCAAAACCCAAAGGTGTTTATGGAAGATAAATCAATATAAGCTCAAGTGTTTTTGGTGATTTTACAATAGCTCTAGAAATGTATTCTCAAAGGGTATGATCAATGAATGATATTTGGAGAATAATAAGAGATACTAGAGGTTTTGATTTTCAAAGAAACTTGGAGAAAATCAGATTTTCAAAGCTTGGTTTCAATGTCTTTTGTAGAGAAAAATTTCTGCAGATTTTTGATAGCTTTGTTTCTTCTTGTATTTCAATCTCTTAAACTTCAATATACACATCTCATTCTATATATAGCATAGCATTAGGGTTTTGAAGAATGATTATAGTATTTGAAAGATAAGAGCCGTTTGAATACCATTGAATAAAGTCCACAAAACATGGGAAATGTTTTCTGAAGAATCTGCAGGTTTTGAGGATCTTCTAGTCGACTGCTTCTCTGTTGTAGTCGACTACAATGGACCATCTAGTCGACTAGATTAAGTTCTAGTCGACTACTTTGGACCATCTAGTCGACTAGAATGAGTTATAGTCGACTACATGAAGTAGTCTAGTCGACTCAAGCTCTTTTCAGTCGACTCTTTTGATGTGGATGAAAAACCTATAGCTACTGATCATTTTAGTCGACTAGTAGAAAATACACAGGCTTATTTTAGTCGACTCAAACATGAAAAACATTTAATAAAAATATTTTTCTTTCCGTTTAAGTTCGGTAAAGCGTTTTTCATTTAATTTGAATTTGGTTCATTTTATACTTGAGCTTATACGATAAAATCGACGCATAAAATTACCTTGTTACAATGATCGCTTCCCGACCTATCTACCCCAAGTCTTGAGTCTTCGACTTTTGCCTTTGCCGTTGATTTTCCATTTGCGCTTCAATTTCTTTTACGACCTTTCGCTTTAATTCAAGCTTTCTTTCCGAACTTGCTTTCCGAGTCGTTTTCTTTCCGAGTTTGTTTTCCGAGTCGTTCACCTGTCTTTTGCTGAAAACTTAAGCTCGAAAATTCATTAGTATCAAACACTCTTCAATGGTTTGTTATCATCAATTTTGGAATTGTTTGCCAAAAGTAAATTTCAAAGCCAACACCTACAATAAACTCTGTTATATCCTTTATATAAGCAGTCAAATGTAATGGTCTTAGGCCAGGTTTTAGTTTCCCTATTTTATTTCTACTTTGTAATTCTATTCTCTTATCTTATGAAAGCATACTAAGCCTCCGAACCCAGATGGATTGTCATACATCCACTTGTAAGTTCGTCTATCATAGTTAAATGTATTTTTGAATCGTAATAATATTCAGTTAAGATTTTCAGTCAATTGCAATTACTTATACTTATACTATTATTATATATTAAACTGCCTATATACTTATATAAACTGCTTGGACGGTTGTGTCCTATATACTAATATATTTACTGTTTACTGATGTCCTATATACTAATATATTTTCTGTTTAATGATTATATTATGTAATTGCTTGTATTTCTCTGATTTAAATCTATATTTACACCGTGATTTGTTCCTGCTCAATTCAATTAATAATTATTATATGTAATAATAATTGTCCATTTATTATTAATTAATGGGTATTTATATATATATATGAAATAATGGAATTATATATATATAAATATATGAAATATATATATATATAGATATATATGTATAAGTCGTGTATCAGTTGAGAGAGAGGGACGACTGACCACTGTACATCTTCTCCTTCTCTTTAAAATGACCAACACATCTTTCTCCTTCACAAATGACGACCTGCAACTCCTTCTCCCTCTTCAGTTCTTCTTCTTCATGGCATAATCAGATAAAGAGAGAGCATCAGACTAAAGGGAGAATGGAGAGAAAGAGATGAGGTCACAATAGGATTGGTGCTGGTGGAGGTCGCTAGAGCAGCGACGACTTGGCTTGGGGGTTGGGCTCACCGGATCTAGCAACGATGGCGTTGAAGGTGGTGTTTCATGGTCGGAATGGAAGTTTTGTGACCTAGATGGTCACTGGCGAAGGTCGCCGATCTGGTACGACGACGCAACGACAAGGACGAGTAGAGACGACAACTGTAGGTGGTGGTAGTTGCGGCTGAGCAACCGTGCAACAATGATGATTTCGACCGGAGCTTCTCGACACTTGATTGGGCTGGTCCGAACTCCGATGATCATGAAATTCGGGGAAAGGATGGGTTTTGTGGCCGTGTACATCATACTCGAATTTGGAACGAAACCGTTAAGCATTTCGCTAGGAAATTTAAATTTTCGGTACGATTTTCAGTTTCATTTTTTTTAGATTTGTTCAAATTTATTTATTGATCGCTAACGGGCTTTGAATATGCTGATTAGGATGGCAAGGCGATCATTTTGGTCCAAGCGAAAAGATTTTCAGACAACTTTGGTCGGCGGGTCCCATTTTTGGGCACCTGCACTATTCACACTGGGCCCATTTCAGGAATGTTTTTAGAACGTAAATTGAGGTAGGATATTTTTTTAAAATATATCTAACTTTCACGCTCGTGGCGTAGGGATCCGTAAATTTTATTATTATTTATTTGTCGAACATGTTTTAAATGTTTAGAAAATTATAATTTTTCTGATGTGGTATATTTACATAGATGTAATAGCATGATTCATGTTTGTAGCTATAGACGTGACTCAGGAGTTTTTTACGAACTCGGTAATGACATGTCTATAGGTGGGCTAGAAAAGAGGCGGAATATAGTAATTTCTTGAGAAAATGGAATAATTAAAAACCTACTTAAATTGGATTAAAATATGTGGTCTAACATCCTTTGAATTTGAAGTAGTTTAGTGAAATTTGTGGAAATTGTACATGAACTTAGAATGTGATATTAGTTCCCATTAGGCTTGTGTTTTACTGAAATTAGAACAGGTTAGAGGAGACATGAAAATGAGGGACGTGAAAACTTAGACGCTCCTCTAGTTCTCTTTTTTAATTTCTCGTAAATTATAAAAAGTTGATAAATTATAAACTGATGACCTTGTGATGGTTAAATTGTGATTTGTTACTGTAATTTAATCACCAACATGCTTTGAATCAAACAAATGAAAATGTATATTAAATCATTGAGCATTGGGTTCGTGTAGAGACATTTTGCATTCATGTAGCACCATGTATATATATATTTTTTTGGTGTTGGTAGCATGCCTCATGTGTATCACATATATGTATGGACCGTTTGGAAAGTTGCAACAACTAGCCAGGGGGTGTTCTCGCACCCAGGAAGCTAGCATTTCTCGAATCCTTAGAAGTTGAGGTTAGGGCTTAGGTCTCACTTGCCATTATGGATGAACTTGTGGTCTTCGTACTCTATTAGGTGACACCCACCCTTCCTTGTGCGGGCTTGTTACCCCCCACAAGTGATCAATTTGGGATTCCTTGATATCTGCTTAACCCTCATATAGATAGGGTTGCACTGGAGTTGCATTGGCACTGTCACGAGCATTGACACTGCTTTTGCATTCACATTGAGTATTAATTTGATATATGATTAACTGTTGAGATTTTCTGCTGTTAATGATCACTGATATTGAGCATATTGGATGTGGAATATTTTTAAAAAATTGATATTGTCCTCTTGAGCGCTACGACGCAATAGTTGTGACTATGATCATGCTCTTGGATATAGAGATCCATTGTTAATGTTAGAAAATTGAATAATGAAATTCTTAATGTGAATGAAGGCTTAAAAAACCTTAAGTTGGAAAGTCAAGAAATTTAATGATATTAAGAACCAAGAATGATAGAATGATGGTTGCCCTGGGTTCTAGGTGGTTATGTGGAGTTGATTAGAGAGTTGCCAAATTTCATAACTTATTTCCCTTGAGTTGGGCTTCTATTTGAGCTGGTCAATCCTCATACCAGGAATTATATGAGGTTGTGGTTTTCGGCCATAGAGGCCTTTGTTTTGGATGATTGATGTTACCGCGGGATGGCTGGCGTAACCCTCTAGTGGGGTGGTGAGTTTATTAAGTCAAAAGTCGGTCTAGGCTCGTTAGTCTTATCGTCTTTTTTCCGACTGTTGATATTTTTGAGCTTATCACTCTTCACTTCCATTTTGGTAAATGTTTTGAAAAATAAATGGTGTTTAGTTTCTGTACCTTGAAAGCTCAGTTACATTTTTGATCTTTGGGGTCAAACCAAATTTCTCTGAAGGTTTTGAAAACTTAAGGCTTTTAGATTTTTATAAAGCTTCGTTCTTCACTTACCCCGGGGCCCGTGATCTGTTTTTGAAAACCATAAGTTAAACCTTGTTTTATAAAAATGTTTTTTTAACTCTTGGGACCGGGAGTGTCTAAAGTAAACCCCATTTTGAAAAATGTCAGAAAATTCTATTTAAGAACATTTTTGTGGAGTCAGTGGGTACAGGGTACTATTTTTCCATGGTCTTGGAATCTCGAGGTTGTTTCCGAGATTTCGATTGCGTTTGAGTTCGAGAACTCCAGGTTTCTCCTAGTTAATTTCTCAGATTCCTTCTTGTGCCCGATTTTGTTAGGGCATTCTTTCAGAATTTTCCATAAAATTTTAAAATATTATTAAAGGTCTTAGTACTGGTTTTGAAAAAAATTAAAGGAGATTTTAAAATGGTTTTCATCTTGGACCCTGTGGTCATTCTCCTACCTCGTTAGCGTTTCCTTGATTGTATAGTAAACTTGGGTATTTTAGGGCCTCAGCCGTTAGTGCGGTCCTTATACTTATTTCTTTTGGTGCTCTTCTTGTCATATTCTCGAGTAAGAGACATGAGTTTGATTTGTGCACACATAGTGCGATTTTTAGTACTATTGGTGGGTTCAAAGACGTTGGAACTAAATAGATTTGACCGGGTCCTAAAACATTTTCTTAAAAACTAGCTGAATCCTTTGGGGTTCAGCATTTTTCTTTAAAATCCGAAGACCTCGGCATCCATTTGGGACCAAATGACTTCGGTATCCCTTTCTTGTGCCTCCATAGGTGGTGTGAGTTGGAAATTGTTTCTGTTGGTTATTGAATCCGAATTGGTGATAATATATCTTTCCGCTTATGTTCCTTTGAGTGAACGCATTAGTTCACTAGTTATTGTGGATAAAAGGACCGGATTGAGTTAGAAGTTGTGAGAGTGAGACTTTTCAGGGATGATTTGATAGCGGTATGGTGTAGAAATACAATTTTGTTAAGTTGTGGGCGTGGTTGTGATTATTCCTTTCTCGTAATCCATAGGAGTGACTTATTTACCTCAT
Source organism: Cornus suecica (assembly GCA_963922005.1). NCBI lineage: Eukaryota > Viridiplantae > Streptophyta > Magnoliopsida > Cornales > Cornaceae > Cornus > Cornus suecica. Next base: position 60,129,654 of record OY998239.1, read on the forward strand.
AGGAAATTTCAATGGTGTGCTCGGTGCACGATGCGATGGATAGTTAGTTCTTATAGTACCTCAGGACTAGGGTGCGTATTGGAGTATATATGTATACGTACAAACATGATTAGTCACTTACAAGATTATATATATATATATATCTCATATACCTAGATATATATTCGACCATGCTTACATGTTTTTATAGGATTGAGACTTGTGGGTTGTTCTATGTTTCATGCTTTATGCCTTCTTATGTGGTTGCGAGATATGATTTGGATTATTTGTGGGGCTATTTTGGGGTTTCGGATTGGCGTGGGTGCCAGGTGAGACAACTGACTGACCTAGGATATATGCATGCACACGGGTTGGTTAGAGGTTCCTGGCTAGGGGTGTGTTTGTTAGGGATATTATTGGTGAGTCATGGTTTTTGCTCACCTTCACACAAATTGCAGGTTTGCAGGTGGATGCAACACAATGTTCAACGATAATGGTACGGGTGAATTGAGACGTTTTTAATTAGTTTTATTCCTTTTATTCGTAGTTATCCTTGTATATTCTTATTTCTCTTGGGATCCAGTCTGTTGGCATATTCCATTTCGTTGTATCTTTTATATCATGTATTTATTATTTTGGGGTGTCATTGTGTTTCTTCGGCACTGCCAGGTGGTTTTCTTTGTATTTGTATTCGAGCATTGTGGCTTTGAAGGTTTTAGAAGGGTTGTGTAGAGGTAGCGGTGGTCTTCTTTCCACTATCTCGGCCCAAGTAGGTTTCTGGAATGTTCGGCTACGTGCCATTGTCATTTTTGAATTCATTGTTGGCAGGTTTCTTTTTCTGTTGTGGTTGTGTATCCGGATGTTCCATTTACAAACGGAACTCTGTCGGATTTTCGTTAGAATTCACTTCTGAGTTTCTATCACTCAGGTGGCATGGAATCCATTGTTTTCTTTCTTATTCCATGTATTTCGTTGTTGTTGTTGATTCTAGTGGTCGTTTTTAGTGACATCATACCTCGGGATTCACTGATTCTCCGGATGGGAGTCTTAGGAAGAATGGTGCGTGACAATAATGTAAGCAAATGAGGTATGTGAGTCCAAAAAAATCATTACATGTGTATATACTTTTATATATTTTTCCTTTATTATTTGCAGTATCATCATATATCCATGTTGAAGAACAAAAACAATTATAATCCCATATTATTACAGGCTTGTAAATACTGGAGAAATGAGACAACATTGGAATTGATGGATTTGACATTGACTGTTGGTGGAAGCTGCGAAGCTGATGCTTGAAGTATTGGAAATAGAGGACTCTATGGATGCCATAATATTTTGAATTTTTTGTGTTTTCGGATGTATAATTTTTAAAAATAATTTGGGTTGTAAACTGAGTAGTTATAATTTCTGAACAAGGATGATTTATGTTAGTTTATTTTAACTATGATGTATGTCATTTGCAATGAAAATGGTATTTTGGAAAAATATGTGTTGATCACTTGTCCAGGTCCTTTTTATACATGTTGGCAATTTAGGTAAGTTTTGTATATGTCTAACACCAATTTCTTAACAATTTAAGGGAGGTGCTATCAAATTTTTTTCAAAACTAATATGACATTATCATATAAAAAATACATAATAAAAGCCTTTAAAAAGATTAATCAAACATTCCATATACAAATTAAAAATCTATTTTGACAAATGTTATTACAACATAAAAAAAAAAATATTCAATATTTTTACACCTAGTTAAAAATTTCAGACTAGACCACTTTACCAAACATGGTCTGGTTGCAAAATTGTTGGACCCAGACAGTTTGTCAAACATGGTATGGTTCCAACTTTCTCAGACCGAGACCATTAGACCAGAACGTTTACCAAACAGACTTTCAGATCAACGACCAGACCGGTTGCCAAATAAGGCCTAAGTCACTCATTAATCACTAATCATTAAGTATAATTAAATATGCGAAGAATTAAAAGTATAGTCCCGAATATTATTTGGTTCCTAATAGAAGCAAATAAAATAATATAATAAAGTAAAATAATATAGTAATCACCTAATTATAATGGAAGCACCAAAAATTAAATTCTTAATGCAATTATGTTAGCTACCCTAAACAAATTGAGGAAACTAAGTTAAAATAATATATGTGACTAACACACTTGTATAAATAAGAGAAGTTCTGGTGAACATTTAAAAAACAACAAAAAAAAAAGAAAACCAAATTTTTTTGTTAGATGCCAAATATGATGTATTTTAGGCCCCTAACTTAGCATTGCTAGTCTAATTATATCATCATTCGATTACTCTTATGTGGTTTGTTATGTTTAGTGTTTTCAGGGGCCTTAATAGGAAAATGAGTTCATTTCAATGAATCATCCGGAAGATAGATTCATGGAGATCAAAAGTGATGTGACCACTAAAAGAAAAAGACATTTTGGGCCTGTCACGCCCAGAAGTTCCTTAGACCCCAATCATGAGAATCAACAAATCTCTAGGTATGATGTCAGTGGGAGCGATTACTAGAATCAACAATAATAATACAATATATGGAACAAAGATGTAAATTGTTGGTTCCATTCATAACTTAATAGAGTTTGATACAAGGATAATCATGGCATGTCAAAGTGTCGAACATAATACAATCCGTACAATGATTTGATGATTGATGGGTGCTAGGGGTTAGTAAAAATAATGATTAAGAATATAACCTAGATGTGCCCTAATTTTACCTCTCGCAAGCATACGAATCGTATTGCAAAATTGTATGTTTAAGATAGGGTTATCGAATCCATAGGACTAAGTTGTATTTTCTACTATGTTAAACTACTATAGTTGAATTAGGAAGACAATTTGATTTGTTTTATTTTCTATAACTAATTTGACAAATAATTAAAATAACTAAGTTGGATAAATTGGTTCTGAAGGAAATCAATAGATAAAGATTCTAAGGTAGTTCTGACGTCACCACTAACCGCATAACATAGACATATACTTAATTAATTGTAAAAGGGCGACCCGATGCTTGTGAATCAGATTAGAGTTTCTACTAGCATACTGTAATCCCCAAAAGGATACAATCCATCCGACTCGGCTACAATCTATCTTTGAACTGAGTGTGACTTGTGCATGCATATTACTCTACTCTAAACTACTCCTTAAAAGCAATAAATTAAACTAAACATGCATGCATCACCTCTCCTTAGCATAAACTGTCCAAACCTAGATATTCATGTTCATTAAGTACCATTGTGGGACAACCATAATTTAAATGTCAGAGTTCCAGCCCTTATGAGAAAATATGGTATGTAAGATAGAGTATTCATTCAAGCTAATACATGACATATAATAAACATAAAATCTTATATAAAATCCAAACTTCGTTCACTCAATCCACACAATCATCACATACGAGGTCTTCTGTTTCCCCTTTTACAATTAAAATAAATAAATCTACATTACTCCATTATTAAAAAAATCCTAGATACCAGTTTAACTTATCATGGTTGTGGTGAACTCTATTATTGACGTAGATACCGCTTCCATGGTAGCATCGGATCTTCTCTTTGTTATATGCTCGGGTTTCGGCAATAGCGCACAGTGTCACTCTCTGTTTGTCTCTGCCGGTGCATTCTTGTTCAATCCCTCTTTAATTCACCATTCTCCCTTTACAAGAGCTGAACCCTTTCTTTTATAGAGGGAGAAATCCTTCATTGAGAGTGTTTTTCTTCGTAATCAAGTAAAATCCTTTCTTTCGTGTCACGGGTTGAGAAATGATATAAATTTGATCAATATGGGCCTAAACATGTCCAAAGATAGTCTAGAATCCATTTTAGGTCAAGCAAAGTCGTGGCGGTTCCCAACAGAAAAGTCATCAGCGGCTAATGTCGAGTTATCGGGCTTTAAGTGAATAACTCATAGTGCAAAATTATCGAGAACTCGAGTGTATTACAGAGTTCTCATAGAAGAGCTACTGGTGCCCAATGGCGACCTAAGTTCTCTAGTGGTTTTGCTTACTTTTACGCCAGTGGTGCTAATGGTGACCACATTCCCGAGTACTCAGGCAAAAGCTTGAGAACTCGCGAATCCTTGTTTTTGTTCATTTTTTTTCATCTCAGCTCCGTTGGTCATTTTCTTCATCCGTCTACTCTCTAGTTCACTTGTATGGATTCTTAAACTCATCTTTGATTCAAATCCGAATTTTTTCATTATCGAATATTCGATCCGATAATCCAATCCGATTAGGTAAAAATAAAAATACAAAAATTATTAAATAAATTTTGATTTTATTTTTGTTTTTTTAAGAATATTAAATACCAAATTGCGTATTTTACAATCAATGCTTATAATACATGATTATAAAAATCATAAAAATGAAAAAGCAAAAAATAAATTGAAACATAATTAAGTATTCTTCTTAATATTTATATATTAATAAAATAGTATATATGTGTATATATAAAATTAATCGGATCGGATTATTATCGGATTGGATTAGTATAAATTCAAATTCAATTTGCTAAAAAATTGGATTATCGGATTCGGATCCTAATCGGGTTATCGGATTTTATTTTCAATCCATATCCGGCTAATCGGATCGGATCGGATTAAAAACCGATCCTTTGATAGGTCTAGTCACTACTAATATGTGATGTCCACCCAGGGGTGATGAAAAATAATGATTAAAAACGATCCCTTGGGATGGCCTAGGTTTTACCTATCGCAAGCATACGAGTCAAATTATAGTATAGAAACGGCTTGAGAAAAGGAATGTCGAACCCACAGAGAGTTGGTTATTCACTTCAGCAGTTAAAAAATATTGAATTATGGTTGAAAAAGTATTTGATTTGATTTTGAGAATTATGACAAAATTAACTAAGAACAAAAAGTAAATTGAGAGTTTGATCAAGAGAAAGACAAAACTAGGGTTTTCATCGCTCCACCACTAACCGGATAACATAGTTTCCAATTTGCACAATTGTAAAAAGGGAGATCTATTCCCGTGAATCAGAGCATACCGCAAATAGTCGAATACGCTCCCAAAAAGGATACCGTCACCCGGGTTCTCTATAACCCATCTCCGGACATAGTGTATCTAATGCATGCTAATTAATTTACTCCAATCTACTCCTAATGCATGAAATTAAACTAGAGCATGATACCTCGTCGAGGCATGGCCTGTGTAAACCTAGGGTTTCAAGTGTTAAGAACCATTGTTTAGAAAATCATGGATTAAACATCCGAGTTCCAGCCCATAATGAATAATCATGATTGAGTAAGAAAAATATATTTATTCAATCTAAGACAAGAATCAAGAACAAATATATAATCTTGTATCAAGAATAAAAACGATCACTCATCTACAACAATCATCACAGTATAGTCACAACTTCCCCTTTGTTACAATTGAAAAAAAATATAAAAAACTACATTACTTGGCTAGGGTTTTGTTAGAAAATCCTAAATACCGGTTTAGTTGATCATGGCTGATAGAGAGCGCATCGTTGATGTAGAATCGCTTACAATTCTCTTCTTTTCTGGAACTCTAGGTCTTGTATGGCTTCTTCTTGGAATGATATATGAATTTCTAGAGGCTGCTCTAAACATTATACATGCATAGAAGCTCTCTTAAATCTATAGCAGACCTTTCTATTTATAGACAACAGCCGAGGGAAACACTAAGGTTGCCCTTTTTCATAATTTCACACCAAATTGATCAAAATCCTATACTTTGGTGTATAATATGTGTATATCACGTGTATTAAAGTGTTGGAATCGCAGCCGCATCAGAAAAACTCAAGCTAGGGCCAAAATCATAATTTCACAATTTAAGTTCCCAGCCCTAACTATGCGTGGCGCATAGAGGCCCTACGCTCGGCGCGTAGGCTACGCGTAGGCCCGTTTTGATGGGGCATAGATGGGGCATCATTTTGGCACTTTCTAGCCACTTTTAGCTACTGGGTCCATAGGTGGATCGTAGCATTTTTCATGGAAACCACTTTTATTGGTAGTTGCTCCGTTTGAACCCCCTCGACTCCATTAACATGATTCTTGAAGTTGCGGCTCCGAAAAATGACATTTTCGCCCTCCCGGAGACACTTTTCTCTTGAAAACACCTCTTTAGCTCTCCTCTTGAATAGAAATGAGCACTTCTCTAGTTAATTCACCAAAGTTAGCTATTTTTCTTTGTTAAGCTCCTGAAACACGCTTAAACACAGAATCGACATAAAAATACCAAATAATGGAATGTAAGGACGTAACATTAGCAAGATATAGGCCTAAAATGGTTAACATTTGGCACCTATCAACATGCTCTCTATATCACTGAAGACATACCAACATATATATGAGCATATATTCATGTATATACCATAACATACTTTCAATTACATCCAAGGCACATTACATACATCGGAACAAACAAGTCCCCTATACAAGAATATACACTTGCGAGTACATATAATCAACCACTAATTCAATATTCGTGATATAATCAAAGTCTACATTTCTAGCATGCTTTGACATATATATATTTACATATATGTATAGATATACAACTAATACATAAATGACAACACCCAAAAGTCTACACATCCATACTATAATACAATCCCGGTTTTATACCGGAATTTACTACAACGCATGCTTACGTAATCAAGAAACAAAGAGACCACACAACGCTACCTCACTAGGGTGAAAACCCTAGGACACCAATGCCGAAATGAGAGAATGACCAAGATAATCTCGCCAACGCGAAGCCTTGAACAAGTTTTCCTTCAATGCCTCAGCCAAACCACGAACTAGCCGGAATTCGATCGCTGGAAAATGACACCAATTGAAAAATCCAAAATGGTTAACGGATTGCACTCGAACTCCTACGCAACATTAATAAAGGGTTCATGATCCAAATCAAAGAAAAAGGTGCTTAGATTAGAAAAATGAAAATAAACTCTAAACACCCAAAACTTTGCAAAATCAAAGAAAACTCGCCAACAAAAGGGTACTAAAACATAGCCCTCGGTAAGGAGAAGAAGTGGTTAGTTGATGCCATGACGAGAATCCGACCCGAACACGACGAAATCAGGTGAAGAAGCTATGAGGAACACTTTCCTTTCTTTTTTTTCTCTTTCTATCTCTTTTCTCTATATGGCCGGCCACTTAGTGGCCTTGTATGTGTGAGTGCGTATGTAAATGTATATGTGTGGCTAGGATAAGGAATAAAATTCAAACTAAATACCTCACCACCAAAACTGACTAAAACGCCCCTAAAGCCCCCCAAAACACTAAATCGCGTCCAAACATGCCCCGACGAATCCGAAAAATTCTAAAACATTCAAAAATAAAAAAAATTTAATTTTGAGTGAGGCGGGTCCACCGAAAATGCCCCTAGCCCACCAGACTAGCCTCGGGCTCATCAAAAACCCAAAAATAGAAAACCGCGTAAACACGCAGACGAACCCAAAAATAACACTCGCATCCTTACCAACGCACATAAACTCCTATAAAATAACAAAAGTAATAAAAGACACGACGTCCCACGTCAAAAATAAAAATGAAAAAATTACCCGTAATATAAAAAAAACTGAAGACGTTACAACCTCCCCACTTAGGAGATTTCATCATCGAAATCACCATGTATATTAGTTTGTGAACAACGTTTGGGTGATCAGGCCGAATTTCATGCTCATTTCTCTCGGTAACTGTATCGTCCATTATTTTTTCATTTATATTTATATTATTTTTTTGTTATGTTAATTGTTTTATATGTGTTTATATTTTTGTGACCTATTATTTTTCGATTTATTTGATTAAATTTGGTGTTTAATTGTTTTTATAATTTCGGTGGGCCCGGGACATACCGGGTGGGCATGGTGGCCTGGTTTAGTGCCTGATAATATTTATTTTACTTTTGAGAATCACGATATATCACCGGATACATTTATTTATGCATTGATTTTGATTTCGGTGATTTTAAGCATAAAGGGTAAAATGGTAATTTCACATGCTTAGAGGTGTTAAATGTGAAATAAGTCAAAAGAAGTTAATTCGCATTGAAATTCATCTACTGCAGAATTGAATATTAGTAGTTAAGCATTACATTACGCATATGCGTAGCCGTTCCTACGCAAAATCGTACCCAAATGCGTTGGTCCGCGTAAAATTCCACTTTCTAGCGACTTTTCAACACTGTATCACTGGTTTGCGTACCAAAAACCTAAAATACAATTTTTGGCATTTTTCACTCCTTTTGGACACCATTCACTTCTATAACACATATACCTAAGTATATGACTTGTAGAATGTTTGTTTTACCCTTCAGAACGTATATTTGGATCAAAATTCCGTTTTCCTTCTCTTTTGAATCGGCCACAAACACGACCTCAGTTAACTAACCGAAGTTAGTTCATTTTCCTTATTAAGATCCTGAAATACACTTAGACACACATACTGGATAAAAATACCAAATAATGTAATGATAAGACTTAACAATATCAAATTAGGGGCCTAGAATGTACATCATTCGGTTCCGATAACGCCCCCAAAATTCAATATCGCTAGTCCTTTAGCAATACATCAAGAAAGAAACTGAAACTTTCATGCAATGATTCTACTACTACTCCTACACTAACATATCTACCCCTTTTCTTTCATGAAACACTACAAGAAATCAGGGCTTTAACGACAGTCAAAACTGTCGCTAAAAGACCTAAAACTATTGCTAATGCTCTAAATGGACCGTCACTAATAATAGCGTCGTAGATGCTCATTAGTGACGGTACAACAGTCGCAAAAAAGTGGCTCAGTAGCGACGGTACAAGCATTACTATTGGATGATGTATTAGGCACGGTCCCAGATCGTCACTAATACCAACCTTTTTGTGACGATTAAACAGTCACTATTACCACTTTTTTCTCTAATGGTCTAATTTATTTTCTCCTACTCTTGGTGGCTTGGTCTTTTTTTATGTCATTTTTTGTCCTTATTTGTCTATTAACAGTTTTTCAAAATTGTAATAATATAAGACAACATATGAAATGAAAATCACATAAATAAATGCACTATTAACCATGAAAAGTTCCAATATATATTGCTTTGCTGAAATACAAAATTAAAGGACATAGAGCCTTGTAACAAACTTCTATACTTTTAAACAACAATATAAGGAACCAAAAAGAACCAATTAAGATGAAACATTATCCTCGTACGAATACCAAGATGTTAAATGAAAGAATTGAAAAACAAAGTTTTAAAACCAAGCCGAACATAGTTTAGACATCACTTGTTAAAACTTCCACATCATAACAACGATTGCAACAGAACACCACCATCGCAATAAACTTCAGCACAACAAATTATAATTAAACTGGCAACGCGACCCTTGAGAGAAAAACCTGTAAATCATTCTCCATTATTTCATCCTACAAAATAATTAACTGAGTCTTAGAAATTGCATGCATAAAAAATTATAAACCTATGAATAGTATTTAAAACAGTCTCTAATTCTATAACATCATAATTGATACACCAATGTCTTCTCTAAAATCATATACAATGCCAATTTTTGTAACCTTTTCTAATTTTAACCAATACCTTATCTTATCATTTGTTCTTTGAAGACTTTATCATTTCATCCTGTAATAAAGTTGAAACTTGAGTCTTAGAATTAAGACAAAAGTGAAATTTATGAATAAACAACAAATCAATGTAGGATATGACTTTGATAATCTAATTTGTAAAACTAAACAATATGAGATCTTGAAGTCAGTGCTTCATGCATTTTGATGACCTCAAGAGAATTACAGGCTTGCTCATTTATTTAGGAAATAACAAAAGAACATAACAATATATATGTACCTCTTCAATATTTTCCATAAAAAAATATTTAACTTCTAGAACCTGAGCCTTCACATTGGCAAGCTTAACATGCTTGATAAAGTCCATAGGAACCTGCATTCTTACTGATTCATCTGCAACTACACAGTATGCTTCAACATTAGTGTATTACCAAGCTTATATCAATTTAAAAGCTAACAGTTAGAACAATTACAAAAAATTTGGTCAACATAAAACAATAGGAGTAATTAATAAGAAAATAATAATAACCCCAAGGAAATAGACGGGACACAATTACTAAAAAATTGGGATGTGATTTGTTTTCCAGGGAATTCATTCCATTAAAGAAGCACAAGAATACAACAACCTAAATCTAGTGTACTTTAGAGACATAGACGCATAAAATAAAGTGAAATAAAAATGCAACAACCTAAGGATGTGAATTGAGTTTTGATTATAATATCTATTTAAATTTGAAGGGGGAAAGTATAGTGATCATAAATTTCAAAATGACATTGTTCTGCCAACTTTTTTGATAACCGTGATGTGCAGGCCAGCTACGTGCACCTCGACTAATTCACGGGACCCGTGCAAGGCAACCCCCACACAAATTGGGTAAGACTCAAACTATGTCCGCGATCGTGTCCATAACGAATTGTTTGCACATAGTAGAAATTGAACATGAGACCTCATGCTTCTTGAGGCGTTGTCCTGCCAACTTTTTAACATGCATCTCTCTTCCTTTATTTCTTTTTACTATTTATTTAAATTTCCCAATATACATAAATAAAAAAATAACTTTCTAAGTGCATTCTTTGTACATTTAAATGTTACGGTGAATTATTCAAGAGAGTTTGTATCAAGATACTACATTGCTATCTAGGTGTAGGATTATAATGGTGGAAAGGAAATTTACTAAACCCAACTAATCATGTAACAAGCAAGAAAAATAGACTAAAAAATCAGTAAAAAAACTATGGAACTGAAACTAATTATGTAGCGTCCGGTATTTTTAGGTGATAATTTAAAACTTTTATTAACACATAAGTGCTTATGTGATTATGTGCTTAATGTGTTTATTTACTTAGCATGACTTACATATTTTATGTGATATTAAAAATTATAAGTTGTATGTTATATTTTTATTTTGAGAATAATGAAAATTATTGAAAACGATTTCGGGAAAGAAATCACCAAAGGGTAAATGAGTAATTTCATATTTTGAGCACTTAGTGGAAAGTGTAGAAATTTTGGCTAAGTGTTGGGACATGAGTGGTGTGTTGGTAATTTGAGAGGATGACATGGGGTGGAAGGGTAATTAAGAGGCTTGATGACACTCTTGTAATTAACCCTAAGTTGGGATGAAAATTGTCATTTTACACATTCAAGTGGTGTCTAAATTTTAGCCATTGATCTCCTTCTCCCATCTTTGTTCTTAACCCTTGGATCATAAGGCCTTGTTTGGTTGACACTTAAATGCAAGAATGCATTATTCATTATCTTTTGCTTAGCAAGACTTCATGTTAGCCCTTGGATAAAACCTTTCTTTTATAGCTTTAATCCTACCCATTGGATTCTAAATACCTAAATGAGTCTCATACATATATACATATATACATATATGTTAGTTAAGTCTTTCATTCTCAAAGACAACACTCTTGCAAACTCACGTACACATTTTCTTCTTCTCCTTGGAACCGGCCACACAAGCTCTCTCTCTTGTTCTTGGTTGCAAGCCCCTTTTTTCCTTCCTCCATGCTTGGATATTGATGAGCCTGTGAATAGAGTTGGGTGGGTTGGTGTCTTGATATTCATCTACTCTTATTTGGTAAGCTTACTTTCACTTCTCTTGATTTCTGTCTAAATTCAAGTTCTAGCTTCCATTGTTGTTGAAGCTTTCTACTACTCTCATGGATTCTTGTTCTTTCCATGGTTGAAGTGTTATTAGACCATTTAGTAATTCATTTCTCTCCATGAATTATTATTGCTAGTTGGGGAGACTTGAAAACATAAATTGGGTAAAGGTGATGCTTCAAGCTTGGTTGATACTCTATTGGTTCTCTCTTGGAATCATGTTGTGAATGAGTTAGTGGTAAGTCTTTTACCTTGATTCAATTTATTTTTGGTTGGAACCCTAGCTCACTTTAATTTAGGGTTTCGCATTAATCTTGAAATTATTGCCTCCATTGGGGTTCAATGTATTGAAAACACCCCAAATTGACATTGTTGTTATTTTCTTGAATTTATAAAGGCTTGGAGAACCTTTTACAAATATTTGGAAAAATCCTCTTTGAAGCCATTATTCATTTTCTTGCCCGGTTGGTGGGTTTGCATCATTTGACTCAATTGTTGCGTTCCTTGAACTCGACTTGGAATTAAGGTAGGAAAAAATGAATTATTTTCATCTTTGTAAGAGGGTGTGTGCGTCTATGTATATATATATCGTATATATATGTGTGATTTGAGTCTTGATAACCTAGACGATGAGTTAGGCCCTTGAAAGCATGATTATGTGGTATAAATGCTTGTTGTGGTTTATTGCTTATAAATGTGATATTATGAGCATGTGGATAATTTTGGCATAATATATTGCATTAAGAGAAAAAACATGTATTATGATGGACCATGGTTATATGGTGTATAATATATTGCAAATGAGAAAATCATGTATTATGATGGAGTATGGTTGATATGAAATCATTCATATGTATTGAGTACATCATGTAGTGTCAAAATCATGGTGTTGGTATATGCGGGTGGTGTAATCATGTGTGGGTAGTCTGGTTTCAGATCGTAGCAAAACTGGCCAGGAGGGGTTCACCCCTACGGAACTAGTAAGTTCGAAAAGTGAGATGGTTTAAGAGTCGTAAGAGAGACTCATATTCTTAACTTTTGTGGTCATGGTGCACGGAGTTGCAATCTGGGTTCTCGTGTAACCGTCTTCCTTGTTGAAGTGATAGAGAGAAATATCACTTGGGAAGAGTCGGTGCGGTACTCTACATTACTTGATGAGCTTGTATCCTCAAAATTAAGTGTACAGAGTATGTATCTGTTAACCTGAGTTGGGCGCCGTGTGTATCATGGGGTGTGTAGAGTCATGGTGCATTTAGACTATCATATGTGTTATTATGATTTTGATTTTGAAGCATGCTATGTTTGAATGACTAAAATGTGAGCATGTTGGGAAAAATTGTTTGTTGGGTTCGAAGGGGTTCCGGATTGGTGTGAGAGCCATGTGGAACAAAAGACTGACCTAGGAGTAGTTGCATGTACCATGAATGGGTTGTACCACTCGGAATACCGAGATTGAGGCGATGACGCTTCTTCTACTAGGCTAGTGAGCTCACCCCATGATATATATATATATATATTTAGGTGGTGATCCCTTTCCGGGAGGTCAGTAGTCTTTCAGTAAAGATACGGTGTGGATTTCGCCCTTTTGTGCATAAGGAGGCGAAATATCTATTTTGTAGAGTAATAGTGTAATCCACATGTATAAATATGTTACTGTTGTTGTAAAACTTGTAAACAAATGCTAGATACTTGTCTTTTGCCTGCTAGCGTATTAGCCGAGTAGCTTGTATGATGTATATCCCTTGGAGCGTTATACGTGGGGATTAAATTATTTTGGTGCACTTCCGTGCCGGAAATGTAAGACTAGCATGTTATGAAAACTATGTTATGTTCTGCCTTGGTGTGGTGTAATTATTAAATATATAAATTCTTTTATCTTGAGTGTGATGTGAATAGTAGTTATTGAATGTGGTTATTAGATGTCCGGCCAAAAACAACATTTTTTTAGGTTTTCAAACAAACCCTTTCGTTTTGAACGGAAAAACCTGTTTTCGCCTACCCCTGTAACCCCGGTAAACTTCCTTGTTTTAGAAATGGATTTAAGTAAATTCATTTTCTTAGAGATTTCAAACTTTAGAAACCAGCGGTAGTTAAAACGGAGACCGGGGGTAAGACGGAAGATTTTACGAAAACTTACAAAAATCATTTTTATGCTAAGTTTACATTTTACGCATTTTATGACGTCTCGGCGACTATTTTTTGGTTCCTCCAAGAAAAACTCACTTTTCCGATATTTATGATTTTTCGGGACCGACGGCATGAAAAACGAAGCCATATTGCAAAATATGAGATTTTGCACGTTTTGAAAACTTGTTGACAAACCAGTGGCTGATGCTTCCAACACTTAAAAAAAATTTCAATTTTCCAAAAAAAACATTTTTTTGTGAGTTTGGGCATGTCAGCCAACAGCAGGACACGCATGGCTGCTGTGTGCGTGCGCACGCGGTGCATTGCAGCGCGCAGTGTCACACGCGGCATGGCATGCCATGGCCTGCTGCAGCGGCATTCGACGTCCAATGTTTGAAAATCCGTATTTTCCTCCTCGCAGACGGAATGGACCCCCGTTTGTATCTATGGGTTTTCCTATGTCCAAATTATTGAGATAAATTTGAAATGACCAGTTTAACCCTGAAATGACTATTTTACCCTTGGTGAAAAAGGGGTACTTCAACTTTAGTTTTTGGTCGGTGTTGTTCGACACTATTTTTGAAACTTCATATCTCTTTCGTCGTGGCTTCAAATTAGGTTTCGTTTGTTCGTATGGCTTGTGCTAGGTCCAAACTTTGTAGTTGTAGTTGGAAATTATTATTTTACCCTTGAGTTGACCATTTTACCCTTGGGTTAACATGGGGGGTCGGAATGATTCGTTCAAGGTACCGAGTGTTTCGGTTTACCTCTTTTTTGATCCCGTGTGATCTTTTTGGCATCTTTAAGATGTTGTATGTCTATTTTACCCTTTTATGGGTATTTGATGACTTAAATAGGATTTTATTTCATTTCCATTATTTCCGCATTCACTCCCTTAACTCTTAGGCTCGGGTTTTGGAGTCCTAGGAAATTAGGAGCGTGACAACTTGGTATCAGAGCGTGTTATTTCTTTATGTGATGATGGAAGAGTGTTGTTATCATGTTTCACTTATTTTTTTTCCTACTTACTATTGGTTTAAGTGTTCGTTCTCATCTTTGGTGCGTCATTGACTTATGCGTTTGTCGGCATGGCTTTGTGGTTTTGTTTGGCGTACTATGATTGTACTTGTGCATTACATGTTTAGTTGTTGTCATATAGAGAGCATGCCGTCATGTAGAGTTCGACCGCGTATCGTTAGAGAGGGTGATGCTCTGGGTCAAGTACCTCCGGTTGTGGATGAGAATGTGCCAGCACCTCCCGATGTTGGAGAGCTTATGTCGGCGTCTCCTTTCATGGATGGCGATCAGTTTGTGCGTGCTTTAGAGGCAGCTATGACACATGTTCCTTAAAGGCATCAAGTTGAAGATAAGGGCTCGCGTGCTCAAAAGGCTCTCCGGGATTTCGTACGATTGGACATACCTACCTTTATGGGTGGTCCGGATCCACTTGTAGCCGACAATTGGTTGGAGAAGATTACTAGTGGGTTTGATATTCTCAAGGTGGTTGATGATGATGTACGGGTCATGATTGCATTATTTCGACTTACTGGTGATGCTAAGGGTTGGCGGAAGTCTGTCATAAACACGAGGGACATCAGGGCTGCCACATGGTTGGACTTTCGCACGTTATTCTTGGATCGATACTTCCCACCACTTGCTAAGATGAGTATGAGGGACCGGTTCAATGAGTTGGTTCAGGGTGATTTGTCAATGACCGAGTATGAGCTTCAGTACACCAGTTTGTCTAGGTTCACGCCTGAGATGGTGGTGGATGATGAGGTGAAAGGATGATGTTTTATGAGAGGCTTGAGGGGCAATTTCAAGTCAAAGATTTCTATGCTTACTATGCTGACGTATCGCGAGGCCGTTACAAGGGCATTTTTTGTCGAAGAGGATGCAAGAGAGGGACGACTAGCTCGTGAGGCTAGGGACAAGAGCTTTAGAATTTCTTCATCTTCAGGCTTTGGGAACAAGAAAAGGCAGCGAAATAGCATTTCAACTTCGGTTGCACGACAACAGCAACCACAACAATAGTGTTGGGGATAGTCTATACATTCTTCTAGAGCATCTTTGGGTTTTGCTCACTGGGAGATTGTTTTTATTGCCAATAGCCAGGGCACATAAAGCCACAATGTCTATCTCATCAGCAAGGACAAAGTAGTGGTTCAGTGCATAATAAGGTTTGCTTCCAGTGTGGACAGCAGGGTCATATCACCAGGAACTGTCCTCGGGGATAGAGCAGTGGTACTCCTATGAGTGGGACTGGGTAGCAGTCTAGGGCTACCCATCTTGTAGGCCAGTCTGGGTATAGAGCATCGCAACAGCCATCACCAGCAGCTCTGGGTTCTTAGGCCATGACTTCGGCATATACTATCCAGTAGGCGCCATGTTCTCAGGGTTGTGCTTATACGGTCACAACAGCAGACAGTGTACCGGGACCTTCTATAGTGAGAGGTACATTTCTTGTGTGTGGTTGTTGGGCTCATGTTCTTATTGATTCTAGAGCTTTGCATTCTTTTATTACTTCTACTTATGCATCTACTTTGGGTATATGTGTTTTATATCTTCGTGTACCTTTATATGTTGACACACTGGTTGGTGGTAGCGTGTATCTATCTAGAGTGTGTCATGGATGCGATATTGTAATTGTTGGGCGATCGTTAAGGTTCAACTTCATTCTTCTAGATATGATGAGCTTTGACGTCATCTTGGGCACGGATTGGTTATCTACCTTAAATGCACAGATTGATTGCTTTAGGGGTCGGGTGTCTGTGTGCACGCCTAAGGGTGAGTATTTCCACTTCTTTAGTGATCGCAATGACTCCTCTACTTCTTCCTATTGTATATGGGGTCGTGATGTGTCCGGTTTTATTTTGGCAAGTCTATTGTCCGACAATGAGGTTCGTGGTCACGTTGAGGTACCTTATGTTGTGGGCGAGTATTGAGATGTTTTTCCCGATGACTTGATTTCTTTGCCTCTGATTCGTGAAGTGGAGTTTACTATTGATCTTGTACCAGGTACCGATGCTATTTACACGACATCGTACCGAATGGAACCGGCAGAGTTAAAGGAGTTGAAGGAGCAAATTGATGATCTCAAGGCGAAGGGTTTAATTCAGCCTAGTGTTTCCGATTGGAGTGCTCTACTACGTTTCGCTAAGAAAAAGGATGGTTCACTACGATTATGCATCGATTATCGTAAGTTAAATCGGGTGACGATCAAGAACAAATATCCATTTCCTCGGATTGATGACTTGTTCGACCAACTCAAGGGATCTAAGTTCTTCTCCAAGATTGACTTGAGGTCCGGTTATCATCAGTTACGGGTTAGGGATATTGATATTCCAAAGACCGCGTTTCACACTCATTATGGGCACTTTGAGTTTCTTGTGATGCCTTTCGGTGTGACTAATGCATCGGCAACATTCATGGGTCTCATGAATCGTATCTTCCACGAGTTCCTAGATAGATTTGTAGCAGTGTTCATTGATGACATTCTAGTTTACTCTACTACAAAAAGTGAGCATGAGGTTCATCTTAGGACCGTTATTCAAATCCTAAGAGAGCACCGATTGTATGCTAAGTATAGTAAATGTGAGTTTTGGCTTCAAGAAGTTAGATTTTTGGGGCATGTTGTTTCTGGAGGGGGCATTTCAGTTGATCCTTCGAAAATAGAGGCGATGATAGGTTGGAAGAGGCCGAGTAACATATTTGAGGTTCATAGTTTCCTTGGCATAGCGGGTTACTATCGGCGATTTGTGAAGGACTTTTCTTGTTTGGCGGTTCCTATGACTCGCCTCACGCGAAAGGGTATTGTTGTGAAAATAAAGATAAGGCAGAATAGATAGGCAGAATAGACAGGAAAGAAGAAAAATTGAGTAATTTTCTGTATATACATTTCATGGAGGAACACCTATATATATACAAGAAAATCCATAAATTAAGGAACTCATTACCACTAATTAAGGAATTACAAATGCACTAAACTTCCTACTAATTTATCCTTCCCACTATGTTTCCCACTACAAATCTTATAATATCAACAACACTCCCCCTCAAGCTGAAGAGTAGATGTCAATCAGTCCCAGCTTGCGACATATAGAATCAATGGCACTTTTAGAAAGTGCTTTGGTGAAAATATCTGCTAGTTGACGATTGGATGGAACAAAAGGAGTAATGATCTCTTTTGACTCAACTTTTGCTCGAATATAATGAAAATCAACCTCAATATGTTTAGTTCGCTCGTGAAAAATGGGATTACTAGCAATATGGATGGCAACTTGATTGTCACAGTAGAGAGGAGTCGATTCTTGTGCTGAAATACCAAACTCATGTAAGAGAGTCCTTAACCAAGTGAGTTCACAAGTTGCATGGGCCATTGCACGATATTCAACTTCAGCACTAGATCGGGCAACTACAGATTGTTTCTTACTTCTCCAAGTCACAAGACTACCTCCAATAAAGGTACAAAATCCATTAGTAGATTTTGTCTGATGGTGATCCTGCACAGTCAGCATCAGTATATCCCTCAATATGAAGATGACCTGAAGAACAGTAAAGAAGCCCACAACCCGGGGAATTTTTGAGATACTTCAAGATGCGAAAAGCTGCATCCAAATAAGGACTCTAAGGATTGGTCATGAACTGGCTGACGATACTAACGACATATGAGATGTCAAGTTGAGTGATGGTTAGGTAAATAAGTTTACCTACAAGCCTTCTATACATCTCTGGATCATCAACTAGATCTCCCATGTCTGATAATAATTTCAGGTTCACATCCATGGGAGTAACAACTGGTTTAGAGCCAAGATAACCCGTTTCTTTCAAAATATCAAGAGTGTATTTCCTTTGAGATAAACTGATACCTGCTTTTGATCTTGCTACCTCAATGATAAGGAAATAATGGAGCTTACCCAAGTCTTTGGTAAAGAAACGTGAGACAAGATGATGGATCAAAGTTTGGATGTCTTTCTTATCACTTCCCGTGATAACAATATCATCCATATAGACAACTAATATGACAATGCCAGTGCTAGTCTTCTTAAAGAAGACTGAGTGATTAGCTTGGCTTCGAGTCATACCATGAGCGACAACTGTCTTGCTAAACTTATCAAACCAAGCTCGGGGAGATTGTTTGAGTCCATAAATAGATTTCTTAAGATGACAAACATACTCCCCCTTGGAATTAAACCCGGGTGGTTGAGCCATGTACACCGTCTCGATGAGATCACCATGAAGAAAAGAATTTTTGACGTCAAGTTGGTGAAGAGGCCAATTAAGAGACGCAACAATGGAGATAATAATACGAACATAATTTAGCTTGGTGACTAGAGAGAAGGTTTCGGTGTAATCAATCCCATAGGTTTGGGTGAATCCTTTGGCAACTAGACGGGCTTTCAGGCGGTCCACAGTACCATCCGGATTTTGCTTGATAGTGAACACCCAACGACAACCAACCACTTGTGCATCAGCATGAGTAGGAATAAGATCCCAAGTATGATTCAACTTCAAAGCCCGTATTTCTTCTTCCATTGCTATTTTCCAGCCAGGATGAGAAAGTGCCTCCCTATAAGACTGAGGAACAATAGTAGAGGATACAGAGAGAGAAAAAGCCTTAAAGGAAGGCGACAAGTGATTAAGAGAGACAAATTTTGACAGAGGATGCTCAGTACATATGCACATACCTTTCCGAATAGCAATAGGAAGATCAATATCGGAATTAAGAAGAGGATTTGCAGACATTGAGATCGGTAATGGATGGATGGAGTAGACTCTACATTCTCAGGAGCAATTAAGACAGTTTGTGGATGATGTCGAGAGACACTCCGTGGTCGACGAGGAACATAAGCCTGAGATATAGTAACAATAACAGGAATAACAGCTGCAGTAAAAGAAGGTTCCTCAAAGAATATGACATTAGCACTAACAAAGTGTTTTTGTAAAGTAGGAATGTAGCACCTGTATCCTTTTTGAGTACGAGAATAACCAAGAAAAATGCATTTGTGGGCACGAGAATCAAGTTTGTCTCGATTGGGACAAAGATTATGAGCAAAACAAATGCATCCAAACACCTTTAGGGGTATGGTAAAAATATTTTTATCCGAAAACATTATTTGAAAAGGTGATTTTCCTTTTAGAATACGAGAGGGCATTCTAATTAAAAGATATACCGCAGTGAAAACTGCATCACCCCAAAAACGTTTAAGTACATTCATTTGGATCATGAGAGCACGAGCTATAACAAGAATAGACCCATTTTTCAGTTCAGCAATTCCATTTTGTTGAGGGGTATCAACACAAGATGTTTGATGGATGATACCTCTCGACTCAAGGAATTGTTGAAAAGTGCCAAGACGATATTCAAGAGCGTTATTAGTTCGTATGGCAAGAAGCTTAACATTAAATTGATTGGTTATTTCAGCATAAAAAGATTGAATTTTTTTGAACAATTGAGATCTTTCTTTAAAAACATATAACCAACTCATTCCTGAAAAATCATCAATAAAAGTGACAAAATAATGTGTACCCAATAGGCTAGTAGTTCTAGAAGGTCCCCAAATGTCTGAATGAACAAGTTCAAAAGGATGTAAACAAGGTGCATCTGTTCGAGGTTTAAACGAAGCGCGATAATGTTTACTAAGTTCACAAGTATCATAGTTAAACTTAGAGACCGAAGGTAAAGAAGGAATAAAATGTTGTAAATTGAGAGATGAGGGATGTCCTAGACGACAGTGCCACTGGTACGGAGAGGCAGAGTGGAAGGCTGCATGAACTGAGTTTGAAGATGACTGAAAATAGTAGAGTCCATCCTTTTCAAATCCCCCACCAATCATCATTCTCGCCTTTAGATCCTGGAAAACACAATGAGTGGGATAAAAGGTTACTAAGCAATTGAGAGAATGAGTAAGCTTGTGCACAGATAATAAATTGAAGGGAAAGTGAGGTAGATATAATACATATGAAAGACTAAGAGTAGAAGACTGAATATTAGCAATTCTGAGAACCAGAGTTTTGGTACCATAAGTTATGGTAACAAAAGATGGAGAAACAATTGGTGAAAAATTAGAAAGAAGAAACGAATTACATGTCATATGATCGGAGGCCCCTGAATAATTGATTCAAGGAGAAGTAGATGATGAGATGAGACAAGTATTACCTGAGGCAACAAGATTGGATGTAGAGGAAGAGTGGACATACTTGCGCTAAGTGATAGAATCGTACTCGGACTTAGTCATAACAACCTGCTCCTCAGAAGCAACAACAGGGTGAACATCGTCAAAGGAAGTCTGATTAGCCCAAGCGGGCTTCCCATGAAGTTTCCAGCATGACTCAACATTATGATTACTATGATTACAATGAGTTCAATATCTACTACCACGTCCACTGTTCGTGCGACCACCATGACTACGGTTGAGACGACCACCGCGACAAGTATTATGACTACGATCATTATGAGTAGAAGTGTCAATATGCCTAACATGAGCAACTAGGGCAGACTGGGCATCTTTCTCGAAGGCAGAAGAATGAATGGAAGCACGCCGGATCCGGGAAAATGTTTCAGTGACTGTAGGAATGTCCTTCCCAGAGAGAATTTGAGAGCTAATAGCAGCAAGTTCCGGTTTAAGCCCTGAGAGAAATTTAGCAACTCGGAATTCCTCTCGGTGTTGTTACTGAATTTTCAAGTCAGTTGTTAACGGCTGATAGATGTTCAGTTCATCCCACATACCCTTGAGATTAGAAAAATAGTCTTCAATCGAGCGATCACCTTGTTGAAGAGAAAAGATGTCCTGATAGAGCTGATATATCCGAGAAAGATTCTGCTTGGAAGAGTATAACTCCCGAAGCGTGCCCCAAATTTCCTTTGAGGTTTCAAGACACGAAACATTGTTAAAGACGTCCGGCTCCAAACTATTCCATAACCAGGTCATTATCTGGGCATCCTCTTGTTCCCATGTAGCAACTTTGGTGGCATCAAAAGGTTTGGTATCCTAAAGATAGGATGCCTTGCCCCGAGCTTTCAGAAACACAGTTATAGCACGCGACCATTGAAGGTAGTTAGAACCCTTCAATTTGGTATTAGTCATAGATCCAAAGAAAAGAGTGTCCTTGAAAGAATCCTTAAGGGATGATTTATCTTCCATTATAGTAGATAAACATTAGATTGTAGAGATAAGGGATAACAAAAACAAAATATGGCAATAACAAGTAGTAGCACGATTGGGGATGGCAAAAGCAATAGATTAAATTGTAGAGATAAGGGAAAAAAAAGAAAAATATGGCAGTAGCAGAATTGGTAGCATCAAGATTAGAGATGGCAACAACAAGTTGGTAGAAAATAGAGCTGAAAGAAAAGAAAATTTGGCAGTAGCCAGTGGCAGCAAAATCGGATCTGGCAGCAGCAAGGTGGTCACCAAGAAATGGAGATTGGAAAGGACAGTAGCACGATGTTTGTAAAGGGCAGTAACAAGGTGTTTGTAAAGGGCAGTAGGCTTATAAAGAAACACAAAGATCAATGGGCTGCTCTGATACCATGTTGTGAAAATAGAGAT
Source organism: Cornus suecica (assembly GCA_963922005.1). NCBI lineage: Eukaryota > Viridiplantae > Streptophyta > Magnoliopsida > Cornales > Cornaceae > Cornus > Cornus suecica. The sequence continues at coordinate 60,152,008 of OY998239.1, forward strand.
AAGGCAGAATATATAGGAAGAATAGACAGGAAAGAAGAAGAACTGAGTAATTTTCTGTATATACATTTCATGGAGGAACACCTATATATAAACAAGAAAGTCCATAAATTAAGGAACCCACTACCACTAATTAAGGAATTACAAATGCACTAAAATTCCCACTAATTTATGCTTCCCACTATGTTTCCCACTACAAATCTTATAATATCAACAACAAGTATCAAGTTTGTGTGGAATGACAAGTGTGAAGAGGCATTCGTTGAGTTGAAGACACGATTGACTATGGCTCCGGTATTGATTATTCTCGAGTGCGGCATAAGCTATGCGATCTATTGTGATGCTTCTCGCGAGGGACTAGGATGTGTATTGATGCAGTCCGAGAGAGTTGTGGCATATGGGTTTCGACAGTTGAAAACTCATGAGCAGAATTATCCTACGCATGACTTAGAGCTTACAGCGGTTCTTTTTGCACTTAAGGGATGGCAGCATTACGTGTATGGGGAGAGATTTGAGGTTTTCTCTAATCATAAAAGTTTGCAGTATATCTTTACCTAGTGGGATTTGAATTTACGATAGCGTCGATGGGTTGAGTACATAGAGGACTACGATTTTACACTCCAATATCACCCCGGGAAAGCTAATGTAGTGGCGGATGCATTGAGTCACAAGTCACATGCATTGTTGTTTAACATCTTTGTTCTTGAGTGGCGGCTGATGGAGGACATTGCAAAGTGGGGTCCTCAGTTCTGTGATAGTGGGGAGTCAGTAGTGAATTTATTTAGCATGGTGGCACATCCTTCACTTGTGAGTCGTGTAATTAAGGCTCAAGGATAGGATGACAGCATTACTTCGGTTCGCACTCGTATTGCTATTGGCAAGGTCGTGGTTGACTGGGTTTTTCACTCTGATGGAGGTTATCATTTTAGGGGTTTATTATATGTACCGCAGACTTTCCATGAGGAGGTTTTGCGAGAGTTTCATAGTTCCAGCCTTGCAGTTCACCCGGGTGGCACGAAGGTGTATCATAATCTTCGGCGTCATTATTGGTGGCAAGGGATGAAGAAACCAGTTGCAAATTTTGTGAGTCGTTGTCTTACTTGTCAGCAGGTTAAGGTTGAGCACCGAGGACCTGCTGAGTTATTGAATCCATTACCTATTCCTGAGTGGAAATGGGAGCATATTTGCATGGACTTCGTGACAGGGTTACCAAAGACCAAGAATCAGAAGGATGCAGTGTGGGTGATCGTTGATTGATTGACAAAGACTACACATTTTCTACCTATCCGTGAGACGGATAATGTAGAGGTTCTTAGTAGGCTATACGTGAAGGAGATTGTTAAACTTCAAGGGGTTTTGATTACTATTGTTTTGGATTGAGATCCCCGATTTACGTCACGATTTTGGCAAGCTTTTCAGAAAGTCTTGGATACGCAACTACGATTTAGTACCGCTTTCCATCTTCAGACGAACGGTCAGTCGGAGTGTACCATTCAGATCCTTGAGGATATGCTTCGTGCTTATGCTATTGATTTTAGGGGCAGTTGGGAGGATCATCTTCATTTAGCGGAGTTCGCGTACAACAATAGTTATTAGTCCAGTATTCAGATGGCAACTTTTGAGGCATTGTACAGTAGACCATGTCGTTCACTGACTTATTGGGCAGAGGTTGGTGATGTTGTTCTTTTGGGACCCGATATGGTTCATGAGGCAACCGAGAAGATTATAATTGCTCAACATCATTTTGTTACGGCACAGAGACAATAGAAGAGCTATGCGGATCGACGTAGCCGTCTTTTGTTCTTTGAGGTTGCTGATCATGTGTTTCTAAAGGTCTCACCTCGGAAGGGCTTGATACGATTCGGGAAGAATGGCAAGCTTTCCCCATATTTTATTGGAACTTTTAAGATTTTGGATCATGTCGGCGAGGTGGCGTATTGTTTAGCGTTGCCACCGGATTTATCACAAGTTCACAATGTTTTTCATGTCTCCATGCTTTGCAAATACGAGCCGAATCCATCTTATATCTTGAGTTGGGTGGATATCGATGTTGTCGAGGACGTGTCCTACGAGGAGAGACCCTTTAGGATCTTGGATGCACGAGAGCAAGTTTTGCGGGGCAAAACTATCCCGTTAGTTAAGGTCTTCTGGCACCACCGCGGAGTTGAGGAGGCGACTTGGGAGCGTGAGCGTGAAGTTCGGGAAAAATATCCGGACTTGTTTTCGACTATAGGTACGTCTTGATTTCGAGGATGAAATCTCCTAAGGTGTGGAGGTTGTAGCATCCAATATTTTGACGTGCTAATTTAAATTTTTTATTAACACTTAAGTGCTTATGTGATTATGTGTTTAATATGTTTATTTACTTAGTATGACTTACATATTTTATGTGATATTAAAAATTATAAGTTTCATGTTGTATTTTCATTTTGAGAATAATGAAAATTATTGAAAATGATTTCGGGAAAGAAATGACCGAAGGGTAAATGACTAATTTCATATTTTGAGCACTTAGTGGAAAGTGTAGAGATTTTGGCTAAGTGCTGGGACATGAGTGGCGTGTTGGTAATTTGAGAGAATGACAAGGGTGGAAGGGTAATTAAGAGCCTTGATGGCACTCTTGTAATTAACCGTAAGTTGGGATAAAAATTGTCAGTTTACACTTTCAAGTGGTGTCTAAATTCTAGCCATTGATCTCCTTCTCCCATATTTTTTCTCAACCCTTAGATCATAGGGCCTTGTTTGGTTGACACTTAAATGCAAGAATGCATTATTCATTGTCTTTCGCTTGGCAAGACTTCATGTTAGCCCTTGGATTAAACCTTTCTTTTATAGCTTTAATCCTACCCATTGGATTCTAAATACCTAAATGAGTCTCATACATATATACATATATACATATATGTTAGTTAAGTCTTTCATTCTCAAAGACAACACTCTTGCAAACTCACGCACACATTTTCTTCTTCTCCTTGGAACCGGCCTCACAGACTCTCTCTCTTGTTCTTGGTTGCAAGCCCCTTTTTTCCTTCCTCCATGCTTGGATATTGATGAGCTTGTGAATAGAGTTGGGTGGGTTGGTGTCTTAATCTTCATCTACTCTTATTTGGTAAGCTTACTTTCACTTCTCTTGATTTCTCTCTAAATTCAAGTTCTAGCTTCCATTGTTGTTGAAGCTTTCTACTACTCTCATGGATTCTTGTTTTTTCCATGGTTGAAGTGTTATTGGACCATTTAGTAATTCATTTCTCTCCATAAATTATTGTTGCTAGTTGGGGAGACTTGAAAACATAATTGGGTAAAGTTGATGGTTCAAGCTTGGTTGATACTCTATTGGTTCTCTCTTGGAATCATGTTGTGAATGAGTTAGTGGTAAGTCTTTTACCTTGATTCATTTTATTTTTGGTTGGAACCCTAGCTCACTTTAATTTAGGGTTTCGTGTTAATCTCGAAATTATTGCCTCCATTGGGGTTCAATGTATTGAAAACACCCAAAATTGACATTGTTGTTATTTTCCTGAATTTATAAAGGCTTGGAGAACCTTTTACAAATTTCTGAAAAAAATCCTCTTTGAAGCCATTATTCATTTTCTTGCCCGGTTGGTGGGTTGGCATTGTTTGACTCAATTGTTGCATTCCTTGAACTCGACTTGGAATTGAGGTAGGGGAAAAACGAATTATTTTTGTCTTTATAAGATGGTGTGTGCGTCTATGTGTATACATGTCGTATATATATGCGATTTGAGTCTTGATAACCTAGATGATGAGTTAGGCCCTTAAAAACATGATTATGTGGCATAAATGCTTGTTGTGGTTATTGCTTATAAATGTGATTTTATGAGCATGTGGATAATTTTGGCATAATATATTGCATAAAGAGAAAAAGCATGTATTATGATGGACCATGGTTATATGGTGTACAATATATTGCAAATGAGAAAAACATGTATTGTGATGGAGTATGGTTGATATGAAATCATTCATGCATATTGAGTACATCATGTAGTGTCAAAATCATGGTGTTCGTATATGCGGGTGGTGTAATCATGTGTGGGTAGTCTGGTTTGGGATCGTAGCAACAACTGGCCAGGAGGGGTTCACCCCTACGAAACTAGTAAGTCCGAAAAGTGATACGGTTTATGAGTCGTAAGAGAGGCTCATATTCTTGACTTTTGTGGTCAAGGTGCACGGAGTTGTAATCTGGGCTCTCGTGTAACCGTCTTCCTTATTGAAGTGATAGAGATAAATATCACTTGGGAAGAGTCGGTACGGTACTCTACATTACTTGATGAGCTTGTATCCTCAAAAGTAAGTGGACAGAGTATGTATCCGTTAACCTGAGTTGGGCGTCGTGTGTATCATGGGGTGTGTTGAGTCATGGTGCATTTAGACTATCATATGTGTGATTATGATTTTGGTTTTGAAGCATGGTATGTTTGAATGACTAAAATGTGAGCATGTTGGGGAAAATTGCTTGTTGGGTTCGAAGGGGTTCTAGATTAGCGTGAGAGCCATGTGGAACAAAAGACTGACCTAAGAGTAGTTACATGTACCATAGGTGGGTTGTACCGCTAGGACTACTACGATTGAGGCGATGACACTTCCTCTACTAGGTTAGTGAGTTCACCCCACAATATATATATTTTTCAGGTGGTGATCCCTTTCCGGGAGGTCAGTACTCTTTCGATAAAGATACGGTGTGGATTTCGCCCTTTTGTGCATAAGGAGGCGAAGTACCTATTTTGTAGAGTAGTAGTGTAATCCACATGTATAAATATTCTACTCTTGTTGTAAAACTTGTAACCAAATGCTAGATACTTATGTTTTGCCGGCTAACGTGTTAGCCGAGTAGCTTGCATGATGTACATCCCTTGGAGTGCTATACGCGAGGATTATATTATTTTGGTGCACTTTGGTGCCGAAAATGTAAGACTAATTCGTGTTATCAAAATTATGCCCTATTTGCCTTGGTGCGGTGTAATTATTAAATATATAAATTATTTTACATTGAGTGTGATGTGAATAATAGTTATTAAATGCGGTTATTAGGTGTCTGGCCGAAAATGACATTTTTCTAGGTTTTCAAACAAACCCTTTCATTTTGAACGGAAAAACCTGTTTTCGCCTACCTATGAAAGAAAAATATATATCAGTGTAGCTCACAAAAATGGGTGTTTTACCACAAAAACTAAAAATTGAAAAAATAAATAAATAAAAGGTTAATTTGAACATCCATGAAAAAGTACTACTTAAATATCAAAGAGATCTAATCTGTATATATATAGAGAGAGAAAATACCTAGCTATGATGATCTTAAGGTTGGTTTCCATGGCGGGATGAGATAAATTGTAAACAATTGACCACACTATTCCACTTAGCCCTACACATCCTTAATCTGAACGATTAGAGAAAGTGGGGGAGGCGGCCTTTGAAGTTTGAGAAAAGATGAGTTGTTGGGAGAGAAACTAAGGCTTTTCAGACATAACATATACATATGAAAACAAAACGTCGACATTTATTTGTATTTTTTACGTTTTCTATTTTTTTTTTTATTTACCAAAAACAATAATTTAATACTTTTAAGAAGCACTTATCCAAAACTAAAGGCGCTAAAGTTGCCACTTTTAATTTTTATGGAGTGTCAATGGCATCAGTGACAGTCTATAACATACCATCACGAAAAAAGGTGTTTTTAGGGACGGTTTTCTGGGCCGTCCTTAATGGACTGTGCCTAAAAGCCCAATTTCTTGTAGTGAAGGTATACGATTACACTTAGCATGTGTAATAAGTCTTTAAACCCCTAGGCAATCCCTAGTGGATGAGTTAAGTCTCGTGAGGATTGGATATATTACCCACAACTTATTTCATCCTTTATTCATATACATTCATTCCTTCGCATATTCATTAATTAAGTCATGATACAAAAAAAACAAAAACTATAAGAACACAAAGATTCCCACTCACTACCGAATAACAACTATATCGGCTCAATGTTGAGAACGGTCCCCACTATAGTGAACAACTTTGTTAATTTCTACTTTCGCTCATGATAACTTTTCATGTAAAAGTGAACTCTCTCCATGGCGAACTAGTCTACTTCTCGTATTTTGTCTTCATTGTTTCACTATGTTTTCTTCTATTTTTTTCATTTTTCTTTTTTTTCCTTTTCATAATCTTTCAAGTGGGTTTTAACGGACATTGGGCTAGATAGCTTTAGGGCACTAGGTGATAAAGCACTCATTGGGCATAATAATCCAAACCATATTGGCTCGCCTTTCTAATGATAGCATTTATTCTTTTCTCCACTTTTGACGCGAACACTGAATGCTTTGTGGCAGGAGGCATGGTTACTCGGTTCGAAACTACTCTCTACAAATAATCTTTTTTTTTTTCATACTATTTTTCATATTTTTTATGGCATTCAAAACTGTTTCGAAAAAATACTCAAAGATTAACTAATCTAACCACAGAGATCGTGTGCATATGCTTATAGGTCAAAGTCATCCTTTTCGGTTTCGATTTCACTAATTCATCCACCTATGTAAAACCACATCTTTTCACCAACTCAATCTAATCATAACTCTCATGAGCGAGAACTTTGCATCACATACTACTCATAAATCACAAACACATACTCAATCAACTCGTAATGAAAAACATTTATACGCAAGATCAAATAATTTTTCAAACTTTTTATGTATTTCAATTTTTTTTTGTTCATTCCCTTATTATATGAGCTATAACTATACCTTCCCCGCAAACTTAAACTAGACCATGTCCACATGGTCGTAAAGTAATAGAAGAATATAAATAGTTACCCTTAAAGCATGACTTCGGAATTATCCCTCTTGTAATGCTCGTCTTTCCCCCCAAACTTTTATTGAGTCACCTGTTAAGATATTCAACATAGCACACATACCCAATATCATAGCAAGGGAAAAAGAACAATTCGTTGAATTTTGAAATTTAGTACTCAATATATAACAAGGAATGAGTCTTTTATTAATAAAAGAAATCATGATTTGGCCTTAAGAGCCTACAATCCTACGAAATTTAAATTGCATCCTATACTAGAAAATTTAAATGACATGAGAAGTAAAATCTAACCCTAATCCTATCCCAACTACGACTCCTACTCATTCCTTGCTCTAATCTCGATTCATCCCATCTAGCCACTCACATGAAGCATGAGAGATGCCCTATCATCCGCACGCTCAAAATATTTATCTTGAAAATAGTTTGCACACGATAGACATTCTTCGTCCATATTATTAAGAAGAGTTCCCATCCTTATCTCAAGTATCTTGGATATTAACAACGGGTATGGGAGATGCCAATCCATCATAGGATCATATCGCCCCGGAAGAGTTCCATCCAACATCTTCTTAACCGTCATCATGTTATGCATAATGAGCTTCGACATTGATACCCAAATAGCCCCTTTTAATGCAATATAAAACCTTGACCATCATGTACCCTCACCATTTTTATGTGGTGATTTGGACAAACTTGCGATGTAAGCAAGCTATCCATAAATAAGAAATCCCATCAAATATGGTACTTCTCTATCGATGTATCCGAAACTGATGGTATATGCTAGGGCATATTGTGTTCTCCATTTATGCAACCGTATGATTCCAATTATTAGGCATTGGTGCATACGTTTTGCGAAGTGCTTCTGGAAACGCATTCGGTATCTTCTATACTTGAGCAAAGGTGTCAGCATCCACAGTTATAGTGTCATTTGCATCATCCATCCATACCCGAACAAATTCTACACCATCAACTTTCTCTATGACTATATTCTCATAAAAATGCCGAACCAAACTTGGATGTACTCACAATCCCGCCGGACTCTCCAAATTCTTCAAACCTATTTTCCTTAGAATTTTTAATCCCGGTGCAATTATCGGGTGCTCCATAGTTTCGTTGAGAAACATTAGCTCATATTGCAACCCATACATAGAAATATAGCTTTCGAATATACTTTTGTTCCTCTGGATCCGACTCCACATCTTCAATACCTTCCCGTATACTCGGATTATGCTCAAATCAACTACCTCAAGAACCTCCAATTTTGCTTCGTCAAATAGCTCGGTCATCTCTGGATCAGATTATATCTCATTATTGTCGTCCATTGCTAAATACGCATTCCAAAATGAATTGGAAGAAGAAAAAGAAGACATAGCTCTCTACACCCTTTTCTCTCTAGAATTGTATTGTGAATTATGAGAATAATGAGACATAAAGTGTTATATTTATAAATAGGAGATCACAATCTAAATGGGAGAGGAATCAGAATCGTAATTGGAGTTTGAGAGTGGAGGTTAATCATATTCGAACTCTTAAACGCACTTCAACTCCAACTCCTACTCGGAATAGGATTTCTACCTAACCTCCTAAATAATCCCCAAAACTAACACAAACTAACCCCTAATTAACTCTACTAATGTACAATTACATTGCTACCCTTAAACCATGTTTTTTGTCCAACATTTTAAAATCTTCTAGTGGACTGCCCCCTGTCCTACTCATATGCATACCCAAATGCGTAAATTGCAAATGGTTTTTTGTTTTTTTGTTTTTACACATTATGCACTCACTCATACCACAACATACTCTATACCCACACCCCCAAACTTAAATTCACAAATGTCCGCAGGTGTGCTCATAAGATCAACTCATGCTAACACAACATTACACACGAGCTCATGCATTCACAAAGTTTGAGATAGGCGAAAATAGATATTCGTAGCATAATTGAACACATAAACATGAAGTTTTACTACTGAGAATGAGAAAGATAACATAGAGTTCGATCATTTAAACGGTACAATGGATAAACTAAAACTATAACTACTCTATCCTAATATTATTCTCTAACTACTCTACTGGTGGCGGTGGTGACACATCAATACCGGTATGGCCCATGATATGGTGGATCAAAGCAATAATCTCCCTTTGACCTCTCTGTATTTGTCTTAACTCCTCTCGGCACCGCCTCACCTCCTCCCGAAGCTCCACTTGAGCGGCACATAACTTGACATACTGAGCACAAGTCAACCCAAATGGTGCCTCCTCAGGTGCTTGAGGCATCTCAGTATCCGCAACAACCACCTTCTATTCCTGAGGCTGAACTGGATCCACTCCCGTAGCCTCAACTCTAGCAGGCTCAACTACCGGTGGTGCAACTCCAACTCCAACTCCAGGTACAGGCATCAGCCTCTGCCTGAGAGTAGCATCACCTTTCATCCGTAACCATCCATTCTACCTATAAGAACATTTATAGTTTTATTTCTGTTTGGCATGTTCTAGACAATAACCATGTTGAGAGTTTTATGTATTTGCAATAGAGTTGTTGGTATGTTCGTTTCTATCTCAAGAAAGAAGTCAAAGAGTGTGTCAAAGTAAGGAAAGCTACCGGATGGAAAAATCATCTTTTCCAGACATTGTCATTTCATCGGAGGACAAAAATGTCATTTCCAAACATCATGACTTCAATCAAAAGCATCGGAGGTTCGAGATGACCAATCTAGTTCAAATATGAAAAATTGCAAAAGATGCAACATACCTATGTTGTCAAAGGCAAAAAGAGGCAGAATGGCTCTAACCTACGCTTTGGTTTTTGGAGATGGGAATGGACCCTACGCCCTAGAACTACGGCCAAGCGTAGATCCCAAGCATAGGTCCCAATGCTTGGTCACGTGATTACTTGTTACGCAGGATTTGTTTTGGGGTGCTTTCGGATTTTTCCAGTTTGGTCCTTACTTCGAGTTTTTAAGTGATCAATGACTTCAGATCTTTATGTATTGATGTATACACATATTTACATAAGATTTTAGAGGATTTATCAAGGTATTGTGAAATTACATAAGAGGGCAAGGTTAGGGTTTTCTATGAGAGCGTTTTTAAAATCTTTAGATGAGAGAGGGTGGAATGTTGTTGAAGTAGGATATTCACCTTCTACTGTGAAAGATGACGCGACCAATGAATCAACACCAAAATCGTCGAGCGAGTGGACTGCTGCCAAGACGAATAGCACGAATTGGAACTCGAAAGCATTGAATGCGTTATACAATGCTGTAACTCCGAGTGAGTTCAAGAGGATTGCTATGTGCGTAATTGCCAAGGAAGCTTGGGACATTTTCCAAGTCACTCTTGAAGGAATGTCGAAGGTGAAACAATCAAATCTTCAAATTTTGAATTCTCAATTTGAACAACTGAAGATGGATGAGGATGAGGTCTTTGCAGACTTTGAGGCTAGGTTAACTGATATTGTAATAGGTTGTCATAATCTAGGTGAGCCTATTCATGAGACTACCATAGTAAAGAAAATTCTTAGGTCTCTCCCTGAACATTTTTTATCTAAGGTCACTGTCATCTTAGAGGTCATGAGTCCTAAAGAAATTAAGGTTGAAGAATTGGCTGGAAATTTAAAATCTTATGAGATGGAGATGTTCAAAAATCCCCCTAAAAAGGCGAGTGGCACAAAAGAGAAGAACATAGATTTCAAAACCACTAGGGAGGATCAGGTTGAACTTGATGAAGAAAGTGAGTTGAGTCTAAAGGATATTGCCATATTTGCTAAGGGTTGAACAAATTTGTTAGGGCTAAATAGAATGGCCAGGGACAAAATTTTTGGGATAAGTTGGGTGAGTCTAAAAGTAGAAATAAGACTTAAATTAGGAAGGACAAGTCTAATCCTACATCGAAGAAAACCAAATGTTTTGAATGTCAAGGATATAGTCATATAGCTGCAGAGTGTGCAAACACTCTGAAGAAATCCAAAGGATTAGCTGTCAGTTGGGATGATGACTCTGACAATGGATCAACTAGTAATGTGACAGAATTAGAAGTAGGTGATGATTTTGAGAATTTCACTGTGTTTGCTGTACCGAGCAGGGAGGTTAATGAAGTTGCTTCAAGTTTGGCGATGTCTGAAGAAGAAAAATCTGAGAGTGATGAAGATTATGATGAAACGCTTCAAGAGCCTGATAATAAATTACTTGATAAGATCACACAACTTCACAAGAATCACATGAAACTGTTGACTAAAAGTCTTAACATGGACAAAGAACTGCATTCTTTAAAAGATGAATTAGCCAATAGTTCTCAAACTCTGAATCTTCTACAGACCCAAAAGGCCAAGTTGATTGAAGATTTGAATAAGTATGAACTTGAAAAAACTGAGGCTTTGAAGTTAATAGATGGTCTCAATAAGGAATTGGTTGAGAAATCTACTAAGATTGAAAATTTGGAAAAAGAACTGAAAGATGCTAACTCAACTGTTCAGAAGTGGTCTAGTGGAACTCTTAAGCTTAATCATATGTTGAGTGTAGGAAAGTCCGCAGGAAATACAAAAGGACTAGGTTTTGTTGGAGTATTGCAAAATTTAAATGTTGCTGTAAAAACCACATTTGTAAAAGCCTTCCAAGTAGCATCGAGTTCTTCAAAAGGAAATTTAAATTGGAATCCTAGGGCTCAATCTTATGTCAAAAGACCTATTGAAAACAAGTATTTTCTTACCCCTAGATATCATAGGAAGAGAACTGATGGAGTTCAGAGATTTGTTCCTATTTATCATCACTGTAGTGTCAGTGGTCACATTCGACCAAGGTGTTTGAAGTTGAGAGGGAAGACTCTGAAATCGGTGAAGGAACAAAGAGTTCAGCATGGAGATCATGTTCAAGATCAAATTCGAATATTGAATGAAGAAATGAAGAATTTGTCAAGATTGGCAAAAGGAGTTTTGAAGATGAAGAAGGCTTAGGTGAGAAAAATTGAGCTATACTGTTTTGTAGTTCATACTGCACTTAAAGCACGCAAGTCTACTTTTTGGTATTTGGATAGTGGATGTTCAAGGCATATGACTGGAGATAAGTCATTGTTTAGATTTCTCGAGGAATGTCATGGTGGGATAGTCACTTTTGGTGATGGAGAGAAGTCGAAGGTTCTAGGCAAAGGTACCATTATGGTTTTTGGTCTACCTAAACTAGAAGATGTGTTTTATGTAGAGGGTCTTAAAGCAAATTTGTTGAGCATAAGTCATATATGTGATAACAACCATAATGTCACCTTTTCTCCTGATAAATGTTCAATCATTAACTCTTCTGGGAATTGCGTAATGGAAGGTATGCGTTCAACTGATAATTGCTATTACATTGTTCCTAATTCTGAATTGTTATGCAATAGGGTTAAACTTGATGAAGTTGAAATCTGGCATCAGCGGATGTGACATGTTAATTTTCGTGAATTAACAAAAATTACTAATAGTGAAATTGGTAAGGGAGTCCTTAAGCTTGGTTATGCAAAAGGAGTTGTGTGTGGATCATGTTAGAAGGGTAAACAAGTCATATGTCAACATAAAAAGACAAATGTCATTGGTACTTCTAGATCTTTAGAGTTGTTGCATATTGATTTAATGGGTCCCACTAGGACCATGAGCAAAGGAGGAAAGAAGTATATTTTTTTCATGGTGGATGATTATTCGAGATTTACATAGGTTGGATTTCTAAGTGAAAAGTCTGAAGCTCCTGAAAGTTTTAAGAGAATTTGTTTAAAAATTCAGACTGAGAAGAATTGTTCCATTTCTAAAGTAAGGAGTGATTATGGAAGGGAGTTTGAAAATTTAGAAATTGAAGTGTTTTGTGAAGAGCGAGGAATAAAACATGAATTTTCAACACCTAAAATTCCTCAACAAAATGGAGTAGTTGAGAGGAAGAATAGGGTTATTTAGGAAATGGCCAATGTTATGTTACATGGTAGGAATGTTCCTAGGTATTTTTGGGCCGAGGCAATGAACATAGTGTGTTACACCTCGAACAAAGTTTATCTTAGGCCTGACACCTTAAAAACTCCTTATGAACCGTGGAATGGTAAGAAACCCAATGTGAAATATTTTAAGGTTTTTGGAACAAAAATGTTATATTGTTAGTGATCGTGAATCTATTGGGAAGTTCAAGTTTAAGAGTAATGAAGGAATATTTTTGGGTTATTCATTGACTTGTCGAGCATATAGGGTGTTTAACCTTAGAACTCAAACTATGATGGAATTTGCGAATGTAGTGGTTGATGACTCATGTGTTGATGAGTCTCTAATGTCTGTTGAGGACGAAGATGGTAAGCCATTCTTTATATTGGATAATAATTCTTCTGAGGTTGAAAAAGAGGACAATGTAGTTAGTGATGATACATCAAGTCCTGCAGAATCACATGATGCAATTGGTGATGTTCAGCCTACACCATCAAAGAAACCATCTGCAAGGGTAAAGTTGTACCATCCTTTGGATAATGTTATAGGTTTCGTTGATCAGATGATAGTGACTCGGAGAAAGGCTAGGAATGAGGTTTCGTATGTATTTTATACATCTTCTTTGGAACCTAAAAATGTCAAAGAAGCTCTTTGAGATAGTGAGTGGATTAATGCTATGCAAGAAGAACTTCAACAATTCGTTAAGAATGATGTGTGGTATTTTGTGCCTAAACCGAAAAAGATAAATATGATTGGTACCAAGTGGATTTTCAAGAATGAAAAAAATGAAAATGGTACAGTGGTTAGGTATAAGGCTAGGCTTGTTACTCAAGGATATACTCAGATGGAGGGTATTGATTTTGATGAGACTTTCGCTCCGGTGGCTAGGCTTGAATCTATTCGGATTTTGTTTGCTATCGCTTGTCATCTTGGATTCAAGTTTTATCAAATGGACGTGAAAAGTGCATTTTTGAATGATGTTCTTCATGAGGAAGTTTATGTGGAGCAGCCCAAAGGATTTGAAGATCCTTATTGTTCAGGTCATGTTTACAGGCTAAAAAAGACGTTGTATGGGCTAAAGCAAGTTCCTAGAGCTTAGCATGAAATGTTGACTGATTACCTGTTGGGAACAGATTTTACTCGAGGAGTGGACAAAACACTGTTTATTCAGAAAATTGAGAGTGATACAGTTGTTGCTCAAATCTATGTTGATGATATTGTGTTTGGATCCACTTTTGATAAGTTTGCTCATTATTTTGGAGATCAAATGAAACATGAATTTTAGATGAGCATGATTGGTGAATTGAACTTATTTTCTAGGGCTTCAAGTTAGGCAATTAAATGATGGGATTTTTGTTTCTCAAACTCGTTATGCCTTGGAATTGGTGAAGAAGTTTGGTTTGGAAAAGGCTAAGGATGCTCGCACTCCTATGAGTACAGGTGTTAAACTTAGCTTGGATACTAAAGGCAAATACGTCAATCCTACACTTTATAGGAGTATGATTGAGAGTTTGTTATATTTGACTGTCAGTCGACCTGACATAACTTTTAGTGTTGGTTTGTGTGCACGTTACCAGGCAAGTCCTAAGGAGTCTCATATTACTGTTGTGAAAAGGATTATCAAGTATGTTAAAGGGACAATGAATTATGGACTGTGGTATCCATCAGGTACTCATACTGATATCGCATCTTTCTCTGAGGCTGATTAGACCGGTAATGTTGATGATAGAAAAAGTACCAGTGGAGGGTGTTTTTATGTTGGAAATTTCTTAGTTGCCTGGCATAGCAAGAAGCACAATTGTGTTTCTCTTTCCACTGCTGAGACTGAGTGATAAGTGTGAAATATTATATATTTAAACCCCTTAATTTACATCTTTTAGTTCTATAGTGATATCTTTTATTCAAGTTTTATGATATTTTTGTGTTTATCTTATTTTCTAGGTCTTCATGAAGAATTCAATCAATTCCATGCAAATTAGGTCATCAACTATGCATGAAATATATTCATCCTGACAACCCTTTACTTAAATGCCTATAAATAATTCTGTGTTTTGATTCTGGAAATGGCATTGGTACCATTGGAAAGTTGATTCAGATACCTTCAATTTGAGCACAAGAATGACCTTATTTCGATTTGAAATGAAGGCGTTATGGCAGTTGCAAGTCAGCTTCAAAACTACAGAATTGTGCAGAAATCAATGCGGGTTCAGGTTTACCAAAGAGTGATGTGAATTTTACATTTTCTTGAAGATTTACCACATTCATTGGATTATGATTTTACAAGAGTAAATCTGATCCATTTCAAGAAACAAAGGCACATGGAAGAAACAAAGGCACATGTGAAAAGAAGACAATATGGTGGAAAGTAATGAATATTCAAACAAAAAGAAATCCAATTTCTCTTTTCTAGTTGTCATTTGATTCCATATTTTCCCTATAAATAGAGGTAGTCTTTCATTTGTAAGAGATGAAGAATAGGAGTGAAGAGAAACATAGTGATTTATATATTTGTAATGGAAGAGTAATTCTCTAGTTAAGGCTAGGGAATGAATTTAAAATGAAGAACCAAGTGTTTGCATATCCAAGTATTTAATGCTTCAAGGTTAGTATTATTGATAATATATGAATCTAATAATTTTTATTCAATGATTCTTTGCCTCTTTATGCCATGTATATTGAGTTCTTTGAATCAATGAATACACTTAGGTAATTACATCTAAGATTCATTATGCCATACAATGATATAAGTAATGCTCAACCCACTTTATGTGGTGTTCTTTGATTTCTTATGATCTTACATAGGTATAATGAATACTTTGAATGTAATTACATCTTTATAGTTCACAATTCTTATGATTCATATGTAATTAATAATACTACTTATTTAATGGGATTTACTAGATCATTAGTATGTTTATTATTATTGCTAATATAGGCATGATTTGTAGAGTTGCTTCATTAGCGACCACTTTCTTGCCATAGCATTTATAATGAACATATAATGATTCTATTAGTTAACTTATATAATTCATTTAGTATGTTAATTATTTATTGCTTATAGGCATGATTTGGAGAGTTGCGTTGTTAGTATGGATTATCCTACAAAGCGACCCCTTTCTTGCCATGCAAATATAATTAACATATGATGATTGTATTGGTTAATTTTTATTACTTATTTGGATATGTGGTACACTTGGTTTCGACATTGTAAAGGATTTCCCAATGCCTTAGTATTTAATTTAATTCAAGAAAACAATCAAAATCAATCAATCAAATCAATTCAAGGACAAAAATAAAATTCATTTTTCATACATCTTTCCGACTCTCCCTGAGGTTCGACACTTGGACTCACGAAGACTATATTAAAACTTGACTACCTATACTTGGGTATTGTAACGTGGAACACATTTCTAGACACGTCACTGAGTATATAGCAGTTGGTAGTTGTTGTACTCAGGTTTTGTGAATGCGTCAAATGTTGCAGGATTATGGTTTTTCTCAACGATGATTGTGTTCTGTGATAACATGAGTGCAATAAATATTTCTAAAAATCATGTTCAATATTCTGGGACAAAGCATATAGATATTCAACATCATTTCATTCATGATCTTGTTGAAGATGGTATAATGTCTCTAGAGTTCATATCCACAGATTCTCAGTTAGCAGATATCTGTAAAAAACCATTAGATTTTCAAAAGCATGTTAGTCTTAGGAAATCTATTGGTATAATTTCTTTAGAATAGATATCTTCTTATCTATCATTCTAGGAGCACATTGCATTATTTTTATAGAATTGATAAGTAATCATTCATTTGTATTATTTTTATTCATGGATGCATTTTATTTTCGAAAATCATAAAATAAAATTTTTGAGACTGTTGAGCTTGGACAAAATACAAAATTTGTCATATTTTACTCTATTTTCACATTTACTTGTCTCATTATGTGATACCCCCTAATTTTCGTGCATAGGTTGGCCAGGCCTATACCGAAAACTAGGGCGCATCAACACCCGATAATAAATGAACACAGAAGCAAAATACATATTTAATGAATAACAGAGTGTCAAAAGTTTAATTCTCATGAATAAACAAATTCAGAAATCAAAAACCCCAAAGGGTACAACTCGGGAATCCATATCTATGGACCCCTAAATCTTAATGAAGAAAAAAAACAAGAGTCAAAAAATATATAACTAAATTGAGTCCCTACATTGAACTGAAGTCACAATGGAAGAACTCGCGAATGAATGATAAGAGACCTCAACCCTGTGGCTGAAATTGCTGAGAATTTGAAACAACAATGGTGGGTCAGACCCACGAGCAGAGTAGACTCTACATGATCCCAAACAGAGTACCAATAATCCCATCATCTACCCATTATAAATATAAGAGTAATATTATAATTCCTATAAGTACCACACTTAAATATATATATATCCTCCAGAACATAGGCATAATAAATAAGGTACAATCATAATTGAATAATAAGTTAATAAACAAAAATAAAAAAAAATAAAGCGCAACCAAAAAATCAAATCACAAATCAATAGGCAAAACAAATAAAATAATACAATAACTAAACTACAAGTCCATAGGCAATTAACCCATGCCGAACCATAACCACGTACCCAAACTACATGTCATGGTACAGATGAGACTGCGTTAAGAGTCAGCCCATCGGGGTTTCCTCCATTCCAAAATAAAGTATTAATGATACCAAACAAATAAACACTATTTATGTCACATTGAGATAAAATTATTAACTATTTCATCTTTTCTTTTATTCTAATTTATTTATTTAATTATGATCGAAAATATAAATTTCATTATTTATATAGGCATGTTTTATTTTATTTTATTTATTTTGCACTTTATCTAGCACAAAGGATTAATAAACATATATATACTTTCGTACACAACTGCATTCCTATTATATATAAAATACAAGTCTAAGTATACAGAATTATGTTAAAGCTTAAACTACAACAGACCCACATTCCTACAGGCACCATCACCTAAATTACCTTCCTCAGCCGCCATCTTTGGGATTGTTAACTCTTATTAGGTTATTATTATTATTATTATTTATTTATTTTAACTTGGGTGATAGTTCAGATTCCTAACCCACAGTTCGCCCACACACACACACACACATATATATATATATATATATATTAGCATGTACCACTTTTATATGTACTCCAATCAGATCAATTGAATTGAAATTGATATCTTATAACCATCCATCACCTGTACTAGCACCAAGAATCCCATTATACGTGTCAAAGTTAATTTGTGCACCGAAACACACATGATCTGTATGTGCAAAATACTACAGCGGAGCACCCTTCTATATAGCATACATATTGCAATACAATATATATAATAACGCAGATAATATATAAACTCTTCAACAAAGACAAGAATACAATTATATGGATCTATATCCCTACACACGAATTTGACACACAAAAAAAATACAATATAAAGAGAATGCGATTACGGTCCAAAGGGGAAGAGAAGAACATTCTACTTGCCTGATCATTGGGCCAAATCATGCACGAACTGTAGGTTGATCGATGTTCTCTCCTCTCTTTTCTACGCGACTCGCGATTCTGTTATCTCCTTCGACTAGTCTGACAGAAACGTATCCCTAACTTAGGGTTTATTTTAGTTATATAAATATATATAATATATATATATATATATATTTATTTAATCCTTCCGATGGGCCCAAAAATATAATATAGCCCATTTGCTAATAAGCCCAATTAATTAACTCAAAAATATATTATAGTCCATTTAATTAACTTATAATTAATTAATTAAATTAGATTTACCCAATCTATGTAAATAATAAAAATACGGGGTATTACATTCTCCCCCCCCCCCCCCCTAATAAAGGAATTCCGTCTTCGGAATTCACTACATACCTGAACGAAATAGCTCTGGATACTTTGCACGAATTTCATCCTCTCTTTCCCAAGTGGACTCTACCTCATTGTGATGGCTCCACTGAACACGCAAAAGAGGAATGATCTTCTTACGAAGTACATGCTCCTTTCGATCGATAATGCGATAAGGTTGCTCCACATAAGTCACATCCGGCTCCAACTCGATCTCTCCTACATCAATATGCTGATACACATCCTCATCTCGTAAGACTTTCCGCAACATTGAAACATGGAATACATTATGAACCCTGTGCATAAAATCTGGCAGTGCTAATCGGTACGCCACCGGTCCAATCCTGTCAGTAATCATAAAAGGACCCACAAAACGAGGTGACAATTTCCCCTTCTTTCCGAACCGCATTACTCCCTTCATAGGAGACACCTTGAGTAAAACCTGATCCCCCACTCTGAACTCCAAAGTTTGAGTTCGCCGATCAACATAACTCTTCTGCCTACTCTGGGCAGTCCTCATACGGTCCCGAATAAGAGGAATCTTTTCTGAGGTGTCCTTGATGAACTCAGGACCAAATAATCTGTTCTCTCCAGCCTCAAGCCAACACACCGGAGATCTACAGGGTCGACCGTACAATGCCTCAAATGGTGCCATACCAATAGTATTTTGATAACTATTGTTATAGGCAAACTTTGTAAGTGGCAAATAGAACTCCCAATTGCCCTTGAAATCAAGGACACAAGCTTGAAGCATATCCTCCAAAATCTGGTTAACCCTCTCAGTTTGACCATCTGTCTGTGGATGATAAGTTGTACTAAGGTGCAACTCTGTACCCAAAGCCTGCTGAAAGCTCGCCCAAAACCCAGATACAAAGTTCGGATCTCTATCCGATATAATAGATAATGGAATCCCATGAAGCTTCACTATCTCTCCAATGTAAAGCTTTGCCAACTGCTCCGAAGTGTAATCAGAACGAACAGATAGAAAAGGGCAGACTTTGTAAGTCTATCAACTATCACCCAAATGGAGTTATGGTTCCGATGTGAGGTAGGTAACCCCTCAATGAAATCCATAGAAATGCTCTCCCATTTCCACTCAGGCACTGGAAGTGGCTGCAATGCTCCTGGTGGTTTCTGGTGATCGATTTTAACCATTTGGCAAGTACTACACTTGGAGACAAAAGCAGTTATGTCTCTCTTCATACCAGCCCACCAAAATTGACATTTCATATCCTGGTACATCTTATCCCCTCCGGGATGCACTGCAAATGGAGAGTTATGAGCCTCTCCCATCACATCTCTCCTCAAGTCATGAATATGAGGAACAACTAATCGACTCTTGTACCTAAACCCCCCATCTGAAGTAACTGAGTAAAATGGAATCTCTCCTGATGTCAACTCTGCAACTATATCTATACACTGCTGGTCCGCCCGTTGGGCCTCAATCACTCTTCGAATGATGACAGGTGTCACCATAACACATGCCGCAAAAGCGTCAGCTAACTCATCAACGAACCTCAACGTATTCCACTCAGTCTCGAACAAGGCTGAAAGACTAGCATAGGGTCAACGACTGAGGGCGTCATCCACTACATTAGCCTTCCCTGGAGGATACTGAATGGAAAAATGATAGTCCTTCACAAATTCCAACCATCTGCGCTGCCTCATATTCAACTCCCTCTGCATAAACAGGTACTGCAAACTTTTGTGATCACTGAATAATCTGAAAGCCTCACCTAAGAGGTAATGTCTCCAGATCCTCAATGCAAAAACCATCGCTGCCAACTCCAAATCATGGGTAGGGTAATTAAGCTCATGTGGCTTGAGCTTACGTGAACCATAAGATACTGGTCTCTCCTCCTGCATCAACACACAACCCAGACCCTGTAACGATGCATCAGTGTAGACAAGATACTCAACCCCACTCTGTGGAGTGGCCAAAACAGGTGCAGAAGTCAACTTAGTCTTCAGTTCATCAAAAGTTGTCTGATAGTGATCATCCCAAACAAATGGCACACCCTTTCTAGTCAAGTTGGTGAGCGGACCGGCGATCTTAGAGAAACCCTGAATGAATCTACGATAATAACTTGCCAATCCCAGAAAACTACGGACTTCTGAAGGTGAGGTAGGTTGTCCCCACTCCAGAACCGCTGAGACCTTCGCTGGGTCCACTGCAATCCCCTTCTCTGACACCGCAAGACCCAAAAACTTCACCTCTCTCTGCCAGAATGCACATTTCTCAAACTTTGCATACAACTGGTGCTCTTTAAGGGTCTGTAACACCGTCTGTAGATGTCTGGCATGCTCCTCCTCAGACCGAGAGTAGACCAATATGTCATCAATGAATACAATAACAAATTGATCTAAAAATGGCCTGAATACTCTATTCATCATATCCATAAAGATAGCTGGAGCGTTGGTCAACCCGAAAGGCATAACACGGAACTCATACGACCCATATCTGGTGAGAAATGTTGTCTTGGGTACATCCTGTTCCCTAACACGAAGTTGATGATAACCAGACTTCAAATCTATCTTCGAGAAGTACGTGGCTCCCCTCAACTGATCAAATAAATCATCAATCCTAGGCAACGGATACTTGTTGCGGATTGTGACTTTATTCAGCTCCCTGTAATCAATACAAAGACGAAGATAACCATCTTTCTTTTTCACAAATAACACCGGTGCTCCCCAGGGTGAAGTACTCCTGCAAATGAAACCCTGGCTAAGAAGCTGCTGAATTTGTTCCTTCAACTCCCGCATCTCCATCGGTGCCATCCTATATGGTGCCTTAGCAATAGGCCTGGTGTCTGGGGCTAAGTCAATAACAAAGTCAATATCACGACTCGGTGGTAACCCTAGAATCTCCTGAAAGACATCCTGAAAATCACGCACTACGGGAATACTATCCATGGATATAGTGATCTCCTCATGGGTCTCTGTATCAATATAAAATAAATGTGTACTAGACCCTCCATGTGGACGAGGCATAGCAATCAAGTACATCTCCTGACCCGGTATCGCAAAGACTATCGTCTTACCATGACAGTCCAACTGAGCATGGTAGTGAGATAACCAGTCCATCCCAAGTATCACATCATAAGAGTGCATATCAAGTACTAATAAATCAGCTAGAAATTTAAGCCTGCCAATATCAATAGGGACTTGATCACAACTCTCCCATAAAATTGTATCAACACCTACTGGCGTGGAAATACTGAGGGGTCGACTACAAGACTGAGTCAATAATCCAGATAAAGAGACAAACGACCGAGACACAAAAGAATGTGATGCACCAGTATCAAAAAGAACTCGACCGAGTTTACCATAAATAGGAAACATACACTCAATAGCCTGAGGTTCCCGAGGATCATAAGGCATGATGTTGTACACCCTGCCATAATACAACTGCTGTTGCGGCTGACCCTGTGGTGGTGGGGGTACTGGTAAAGCTGGGTACGCCAGACCCTGAATACGTGGAATATGTGGTGTCGGTAATGGTGGTGGTTTTCTCTGCCCCTGATGGTCGTGCTGACCTTGAGTAGCCTTAGGACATCTCTTAGCAGAGTGCCCAAACTCCCCACAACCATAACAATGTCCTTTGAAAGGACCTAAAAATCTCCTCTGGAAGTTTCCCTATTGCTGACCCTGTCCAATCTGAGGTGCTCCACCCTGCTGCCCCTGATGAGAAGTCATCTCCTTACTAGTATCATTGCTACCCTTTTGCTTTTTCCAAGGCTGGTACCTCTGAAATCTGCCTCTATCATTGTGGTTGCCACTTTGACCTTTTTCCTTATCCACTATCTGACTAGTGGAGTCCTTGTCACTGCGCTTCTCCCCCTTAGTTTTCTGGTAGTCCCTCTTGATCTGACAATGTTGTAGTGCTGCATCCACCACTTGAGCATAAGTGGTGTAAGTTGGATTGCCCATAATCACCTACCGAATGCGCCATGTCAAACCGTGCACAAAACAATTCTTCTTTTTCTCCTCTGTGTTGACCTCTTCGGGTGCAAACAATGATAAGCTAGTGAACTCTTGCTCATACTCCGCTACAGTCTTATCTCCCTGCTGTAAATCAAGAAATTCTTTTTTCTTAGCTGCCCTTACTGCAAAAGGGAAATATTTATCGTCAAAGCGAGCCTGGAATTGAGCATAGGTCAATGTGGCCCTCTCCTCTGAGGTGGTAACTGACTCCCACCACTGCAAAGCATCACCAACTAACTTAAAAGTAGCAAGCATCTGCTTCTGGACCTCTGTACACTCAACCATACGGAGATGACGCTCAATATCCTTCCGCCACTGGTGAGATACTTTTACATCAGTGGACCCTAAAAACTCTGGTGGATGACCTTTTGTGAAAGTGTTCCGAACTTTCTCCCATGTAACAGGTTGTACTGCCTGCTCAACAACGGGAGCCTGCTGAGGAGGCGGAAGATGAGGCTGCTGATTTTGAAGAGCGGTCTCCACCCCTGCAGCAACATCCTGAGCAATGATAGTTGCAAGATTAGGAGGAAGTTCAGCATTGCCATCCTGAGCATTGCCCTAACCCTGACTCGTATTCCTTCTCCTACGAGGCGGCATACTGAAATAACGGTTATACGAATCGTTAATACCACAACAACGAACTTTAAAAGAGTACAACGAATCCTAAATTTAGGCTCTAGAAATATCAGAATACGCAACGCAGAAAACCTAACGAAAACATCCATAGGACACTTGAACCCGGAGTGCTCTGATACCAACTTTGATACCCCCTAATTTTCGTGCATAGGTTGGCCAGGCCTATACCGAAAACTAGGGCGCATCAACACCCGATAATAAATGAACACAGAAGCAAAATACATATTTAATGAATAACAGAGTGTCAAAAGTTTAATTCTCATGAATAAACAAATTCAGAAATCAAAAACCCCAAAGGGTACAACTCGGGAATCCATATCTATGGACCCCTAAACCTTAATGAAGAAAAAAAACAAGAGTAAAAAAATATATAACTAAATTGAGTCCCTACATTGAACTGAAGTCACAATGGAAGAACTCGTGAATGAATGATAAGAGACCTCAACCCTGTGACTGAAATTGCTGAGAATTTGAAACAACAATGGTGGGTCAGACCCACGAGCAGAGTAGACTCCACATGATCCCAAACAGATTACCAATAATCCCATCATCTACCCATTATAAATATAAGAGTAATATTATAATTCCTATAAGTACCACACTTAAATATATATATATCCTCCAGAACATAGGCATAATAAATAAGGTACAATCATAATTGAATAATAAGTTAATAAACAAAAAAAAATAAATAAATAAATAAAGCGCAACCAAAAAATCAAATCACAAATCAATAGGCAAAACAAATAAAATAATACAATAACTAAACTACAAGTCCATAGGCAATTAACCCATGCCGAACCATAACCACGTACCCAAACTCCATGTCATGGTACAGATGAGACTGCGTTAAGAGTCAGCCCATCGTGGTTTCCTCCATTCCAAAATAAAGTATTAATAATACCAAACAAATAAACATTATTTATGTCACATTGAGATAAAATTATTAACTATTTCATCTTTTCTTTTATTCTAATTTATTTATTTAATTATGATCGAAAATATAAATTTCATTATTTATATAGGCATGTTTTATTTTATTTTATTTATTTTGCACTTTAACTAGCACATAGGATTAATAAACATATATATACTTTCGTACACAACTGCATTCCTATTATATATAAAATACAAGTCTAAGTATACAGAATTATGTTAAAGCTTAAACTACAACAGACCCACATTCCTACAGGCACCATCACCTAAATTACCTTCCTCAGCCGCCATCTTTGGGATTGTTAACTCTTATTAGGTTATTATTATTATTATTATTATTTTTTTTAACTTGGGTGATAGTTCAGATTCCTAACCCACAGTTCGCCCACACACACACACACACACACACATATATATATATATATATATTAGCATGTACAACTTTTATATATACTCCAATCAGATCAATTGAATTGAAATTGATATCTTATAACCATCCATCACCTATACTAGCACCAAGAATCCCATTATATGTGTCAAAGTTAATTTGTGCACCGAAACACACATGATCTGTATGTGCAAAATACTACAGCGGAGCACCCTTCTATATAGCATACATATTGCAATACAATATATATAATAACGCAGATAATATATAAACTCTTCAACAAAGACACGAATACAATTATATGGATCTATATCCCTACACACGAATTTAACACACAAAAAAAATACAATATAAAGAGAATGCGATTACGGTCCAAAGGGGAAGAGAAGAACATTCTACTTGCCTGATCATTGGGCCAAATAATGCACGAACTGTAGGTTGATTGATGCTCTCTCCTCTCTTTTATACGCGACTCGCGATTCTGTTATCTCCCTCGACTAGTCTGAATGAAACGTATCCCTAACTTAGGGTTTATTTTAGTTATATAAATATATAATATATTTATATATATTTATTTAATCCTTCCGATGGGCCCAAAAATATAATATAGCCCATTTGCTAATAAGCCCAATTAATTAACTCAAAAATATATTATAGTGTATTTAATTAACTTATAATTAATTAATTAAATTAGATTTACCCAATCTATATAAATAATAAAAATACGGGGTATTACACATTATACATATGTGAAGTAGAGGTATCAGACTGACCTAAGATTTTTGGATGTTCACTTGGCATGATTATTTTATGTTACAAAACTTTAATCTTAGGTGCTAGTTACTTCGGTGATTATTATAATGTCTGTTGAATCTGTTAATTTTTTTATTTAACCCGAAGACTAATGAGCATAAATCCCATGGAAGAAGCTCGGGCCCAATTGGTCGGGACTAAAAAATCATCGCTAGAAAGTCTGAAGCATAGAAAGACAAAAAGGGATATAGTGAAAAAGTTGAAAAGATGAGAAGGAGGAAATTGTGTGAAAATGAGAAAATATCTTTTAGTTTTTGCCTTCTAGTTTGGATCTTGGATTAAATTATCATTACGGTTGGTGGCGAGATTATCAGCTTTAGTCTGTATTGTTTTCATCTTACCTTAGTGCTTGCACATGAGAATTTTCATATATATATATATTTGTAAAACATGACTTGTGCATTCTTGAGTTTACAAAGTATGTATGCTGATTATCTTCTATACCATGTGTATAATGGTCGAGTTAAATATGAGAATATGATGTGTTAATGATTGACTTTGTGTCTCTAATGCCTTGCTCACAGATTTCTAAAAAAAACAAAAATATTTTATTTTATTTTTATTCATGACATTTTTCATTCATGCATTAGTAGTAGGGTCATGCATAGTAGAGATGTCCGTTACCCTGAGAATTTGGATATGATCTGATAAAGGTGTTATATCTTGGTGTTTTTCATTAAGTACTTCCTTGTATCTATCTACATTATTGATATGGCATATACTCTATTTGTTTGACTTTTCAGTGACAAAAAGGGGGAGAAGTATTAAGTGAGGGGGAGAGATTGAGATTGTTTGATTGATTCAGAGGGAGAAGTATTTAGCAAGGGGGAGTTTATTTATTTTCAGGGGAAGAATGATGATCATTATGTGTGCATTGTTATGATTTTCTTATGATCATTTTATGTCTGTTTTCCACACTTGCATTTAATGGTTTGTTCAGTATTGTGGTTACAAGATTGGTCGTCATGAAAACAAGGTGACAGTTTATATCTGTGTTTGTCAATGTGTGTTCATAGGCATAGATGTTATGTTGATTGTGAGGATATATTGTAAAACATGTTTTTGTCTCATAAATGCCAAGGGGGAGATTGTAAGAACATTTATAGTATTTTTTTTGTTTGGCATGTTCTAGACAATAACCATGTTTAGTAAATTGTGTGTTGAGAGTTTTGTGTATTTGTAATAGAATTGTTAGTATGTTCATTTCTATCTCGAGAAAAAAGTCGAGTGTGTCAAAGCAAAAAAAGCTACTCGAGGGTAAAATCATCTTTTCCAGACATCGTCATTTCACCGAAGGGCAAAAATGTCATTTCCAAACATCATGACTTCATTCAAAAGCATCGGAGGTTCGAGATGACAAGTCTAGTTCAATTATGAAAAAACTACAAAATATGCAACATACCTATGTTATCAGAGGTAAAGAGAGGCAGAATGGCTATAACCTACGCTTTGGTTTTTGGAGCTGGGAATGGACCCTATGCCCTAGACCTACGCCCAAGCGTAGGTCCCAAGTGTAGGCCTATGCCCTAGATCTACGCCCAAGCGTAGGTCCCAAGTATAGGTCTCAATGCTTGGTCATGTGATTACTTGTTACGCAGGATTTGTTTCGGGGTGCTTTCGGATTTTTCCAGTTTGGTCCATACTTCGAGTTTATAAGTGATCGACGACTTCAGATCTCTATGTATTAACATATACACATATTTACATAAGATTTTAAAGTATTTATCAAGGTATTGTGAAATTATATAAGAGGGCAAGGTTAGAGTTTTCTATGACTTGGCCTATAAATACCAAGGTTCTATAAGAGAAGAAGCTACGGTTTTTTACGACGATTTTTCAAGACGGTTTTTGAGAGATCTCTACAAGTTTTCTACAGATTCATATTCTTCTATAGAGATACATGGTGTCAGAATATTATTGAGTGATCATATATATTCGAGTTGTCACGCCCCATATTTCCTAGGACTCTAAACCCGAGCCTAAGAGTTAAGGGAGTGAATGCGGAAGAAAACAGAAATGAAATAAAATCCATTTAAGTCGTAAAATACCCATAAATAGGTAAAATAGACCTACAACATCTCAAAGATGGTAAAAAGATCCCACGGGATCGGAAAAGAAGTAAACCGAACACTCGGTACCTAGAACGGAATATTTCAACCCACCACGTTTACCCAAGGGTAAAATGGTCAATTCAGGGGTGAAATGGGAATCTCCAACTATGCCTACAAACTTTGGACCTAGCACAAGCAATGCGAACAAATGGAACCAAATTTGAAGTCACGAGCAAAGAGATATGAATTTTCGAAAGTGGTGTCAGACGACACTGACCAAAAACTAAAGTTGAGGTACCCCTCTTTAACCAAGGGTAAAATAGTCATTACATGGTTAAACTGGTCATTTATAATTTTATCCCGATAATTTGGTCATAGTAGAGCCCATAGAAACAAACGGGACCTAAATCCAAGGTGCGAGGTGAGAGAAATGAATTTCTGAAAATGGTCGAAACAAGGCTGAATGTCCGAGAGTAGACTACCCGTGTACGAGAGTCGACTTCCCAATGGAGAGAGTTAACTCTCCAATGTTGAGAGTCGACTGCCCTAAGACGAAGTTAAAGGAAAAAGAAGCTGCAATGTCACATTTCCAGCAGTCGGCTTCCGGCTCTTCGGAAGTCGACTGCTTCAATACGAAGCTTCAAAAATGACCCAAAAAGTGATTGAATTCTCAACTAAAAACATTTCTCCAACCTATATTTGATTGATGCACATTTTATCTATGATTCAAGTCATCCTAACACAACATGAACTTTGATCAAAAATACTCATTTAAAGTTCGTAAAGTTATCCGTCTTGCCCCCCGGTCTCCGCTTTAAATATCACCGGTTTCTAAGATTCAAAATCTTTGAAAAATGAGTTTAAGGCCATTTCTAAAACAATAAAATTTACCGGCTACGGGGGTAGGTGAAAACGGGTTTTTCTATTCAAATCGAAAAGGGTTAGTTTGAAAACCTAGAAAAATGCCGTTTTCGGCTAAACACCTAATACTCACATTTCATGGCAAATCATCAAATTCACGTTCATAACTCCAAGTAAAATATTCAAAAGTGACATTTAAACGCTCAAAGGCCAAATATGTTGTAGTTGTTCAAAATACACAATCCGGCACCGAAGTGCACCAAAAGAATACAATCCCTGCGCATAGCGCTCCAAGGGATATACATGGACCATACCACCTCGGCTAACATGCTAGCCGGATCAAAATAATATATTTCTACAAGTTTGGTTTACAAGGGAAAAAGGAACATATTTATTGACCTAATTCCCAACAAAATAAAGTGTGGTCCGCCTCCCACGCACAAAAGGGCGGACATACATCCACACGTCCACGGAGAGACTACGGAATTCTCCCAACGGGGTCATCACCTGAAAAACATATAAGGCGTGGGGTGAGCTCACTAGCCCAGTAGAGGAAGCGTCATTGCCTCCATCTCGGTAGTCCGAGTGGTTCAACCCAACCAAGGTTCATGCTACTAACCCTAGGTCGGTCTCTTGTCCCACATGGCTCTCACGCCAATCCGGAACCCCTTCAAACCCCACAAACAAGTCCCCCAACATGCTCACATCATAATTATTCAAAATTATCGCATGCCTTGACAAGATTATCGCAATTACATATATGACATATGAGTGCAATGTGACTCAACCCTTGGTACACCTTCTTAACCCGTGAAACTCAATGCACAACCCAGTTACGACATTGAAATCCGGAAACGGATGCACAACCCCGTTGCGACTTCATATGCACAACCCCGTTGCGACTTCATATGCACAACCCCGTTACGACTTCAAATGCACAACACGGTTGTGACTTCATACGCACAACACGGTTGTGACTTCATATGCACAACCCGGTTGCGACTTCATATGCACAACCCGGTTGCGACTTCATAATCCAAAGACTCGTGGACAACACGAATAAACCTACACCCATGTTTTGACACTACATGATGTACCCCAAAATGCATGAAGGTTCTCAATCATAACCACATGCTATCTCAATACATGCTTCTATCAAATAACATTATATTGGATCCAAATATTACAAGGCTCATCATTTCACAATTAATAAGCAAGTTCACATTTATAGTAACATTTCTCAACATGCTCTTTTATTAGGCCATATGTTACACCACCATCATCACAATACTTACAATTTCATATTTAGTAAGAAATAAACCACAACATGAATTTATATCACAAAATCATGTTCTCAAGGGCCTAAATCATAGTCTAAGCTATCAAGACCAACTTGTATATATATATACGGCATATATACATATAGACGCACACACCCTCATACAAAAACAAAGACAAATCGTTTTTCCCCTACCTCAATTCCAAGCAAGAACACCAAGAACAAGCAAGGTCTCCAAGAGTGATTCAAATCCACCCAACCTCTTCCAAAGCCAACACTAAGCTCTACCCAACCGATAGTTAAGCTTCAATGGAGTTTCAAGCAAGAGCTATAGATAGACAACTCCATAAATAAAAAATTGAAGACAAGAATCTAATAATAGAAGCTAGGGTTTGAAACTAGAAATTCCAAAGGAGTAGAAATTACTTACCAAGATTTGGCTCAAAAAAAAGCTTGGAGCACCAACATCCACTTTCATGCACAAACCTTCCTCAAATTCTCATCACAAGGAAGAGAGAATTTGACAACTTGAAGAAGAAGGAGTGAAATGAGGGAGAACTTAGCAAGAACCTTATGAGAGAAGATAGATATTTGTGTGGATGAAAGAATGTCTTGCAAATGGGAGAAACTCATAAGTGTAGAGATTCTCCACTAACCCTACTCAAATCCAAGGGTCCAAAATGAAGCTAGGAAAAAAAAGAATGAATCCAAGGGCTTGGAATAAGTCTTGCCAAGTGGAAGACTTTTTACACAATTCACAAAACTCATTATTTTGCCAAACAAGGCCTTATCATCCAAGGGCTTAGAAAAAAGATGGAAATCAACAAACCATCCAATGGTTGAAAAAAAAAGTCTTGTCAAGTGGAAGACAAAGAATAATGGATTATTCCATTTAAGGGTCAACCAAACAAGGCCTTATGATCCAAGGGTCCAAAACAAAGATGGGAGAATGAGATCAAGGGCTAGGAATTAGACAACACATGAAAGGTGGAAATGACCAAAATCTTCCAAAGTTAGGGTTAATTACAAGAGTGCCATCAAGACTCTTTATTACCCTTTTACCCCTTGTCATCCTCCCTAATTACTAAAATGCCATTCTTGCCCTAATTTCTCACCCAAAATCTCTACACTTCCCACTAAGTGTCCCAAATGTGAAATTACTCATTTACGCCTCGGTCATTTCTTTCTCAAAATCGTTCTCAATAATTTTCATTAAATTCAAAATGAAAATTCAACATGCTACGTACAATTTTTATAACATGTAAAACATGTAAGGCATGCTAAAACAATTAAACACATTAAGCACATAAGCACATAATTGTTTAAATAAAAAATTTAAATTAACCCGTAAAAATACCGGACGTTACACGAGTTCTCTTTTGATTTTGGATTTCTCCAATTGTGCTTTTACACTAAAGATCTTTATGCACAATTGGTTGATTCATCGCTGAAAAATCAACACACCGTCCATTGCAACGAGGTTGCTTTGATCCATCCAAGAGAAGAGGCAGAGCCGTCCGAGTATGAAGGAATTAGAGGATTTTAGACCGCGAGTAGAGAAAGGCAAATCAGGCGTGATTTGTGAGTCTCTCATAGTGTCTGGCAGATCAAGCATGCTTTGTGACGTACGAGTGATTTAAGGGTTTCAGACCGCGAGTAGAGGAAGGCATATCAGGAGTGATTGTAAGTCTAAAACTCTTATAAAGTCTGTACTTGTTGATTCATAGTGCATCGGTACCTGAGTGTACCCGTGGTTTTTTGCTTGGAACGTTTCCTTGGTTTTTTCACATATAATTCTCTGTGTCATCTTTTGCTTTATTTTTTGCACTATATTGATGTTTGCTTGATATTGCTTGATAGATCTGTTTTTCGAATTCACTTGAAAATTAGGGTTTGTGACTAATTAAAATTTAATTTTTTTCTAAATAGTTTTAATTGATCATAAAATCGACAAAAAGGCTATTACCCCCCCCCCCTATGCTATTTTCACTATCGTCTAGGAAATTTCACTACCATATAGATGGGCGATAGATAACAGGCACATAAACACATGTCTCATCCTCTTTAATATCCACCCTAGCATCGCCAATGAGTCCCATCACCAAGGTCCGAAATATCACCTGATACCCCTGGCGCTCAATAATACTGACATCCCATATCTCCGAATAGGCCTTAAATATGCCAGACCATATAATATGGGAGAAATAGATTCAGTAACCGAACTCAAAGTCTACAATGACTACACAAAATGGCTACATCTCTGATTGATGTGCCCATGTGGATGAATTTAAGAATGAATCACAATATCAAAAAACCATAGCTTTGGATGATAGTCTGTCTTTTTCATGCAGTTACGGTGATCGTCCGCACAACGTCCCTCGTATTGATCTTTAACCACATCCCATAACTCTGGAAACGACTTCAGAATCGGGGGAAAACGAGCCACCAAATCAGGTGGACACTCGTGAGGAATCCCCCATGCCTCTCAATGGTCTCAGGAGTGCTCATAAACCGGTGACCTCACACCTCTGTACTCATCCGCCGCTCTCCTGTATAATGCATCATATTTACCCAAAACTCATAAAGTAAGTCTGGGCATACCACCTCAGCTGGCGGTAGGGCTGTAAACGAACAGAGCGCTCGACAAGCTACTCGAGGCTCGACTCGCTAAGAGCTCGGCTCGTGTTCGTTTGACAACTAAACGAGTCGAGCTCGAGCTTGATTTATAGGCTCGTTTATTAAACGAGTCGAGCTCAAACATCCATGAGCTCGGCTCGTTTGTTTGCGAAGATACTCGCGAACACGTTCACGAATACGTTCATGAACTTATGTTCGTGAACATGTTCCTGAGTATACTCGCGAACATACTCGTAATCGAAGCTCGTAATTATGTTCGCGAACAGGCTCTTAATATTAATTTATTAGATAAAAAATGTTAAAAAAATAAAGAGAATATTGCCTCATACCCTAATTGGAGGAACTTCCTCCTACCTTATGATGTGGTTTAATGAAATGT
This sequence comes from Cornus suecica, assembly GCA_963922005.1. Taxonomy (NCBI): domain Eukaryota; kingdom Viridiplantae; phylum Streptophyta; class Magnoliopsida; order Cornales; family Cornaceae; genus Cornus; species Cornus suecica. Next base: position 60,184,629 of record OY998239.1, read on the forward strand.
GTACACATGTTCCTATATTTAAATTTGAATGAGATAGCTTTTTAAAGGTAAATTGGATTATTATTGTATATTTACTTTGCCTATTAAAATTTTATATTAAATTTTAAATTCAATGTAAAATTTAATTTGATCAATTTATTTTAAAATTGATCAAATTTTAAAATAAATAAATAAAATTTAAAAACATTTCTAGTTTAATGTTTAAAATTTTCCTAGGGTTTTATATTTCTGTACTGATTTAATATTTTTATATTTGTGTACCCTAGTCTTTGTTCGGTTGTTAATGTTTATTCTTACTATATTAAATTAGAAATATTGTTATTAATGTGTTCAATTTTGGTGTATTTGAACATTAAGCATGCGTTTGTTGGCACAGACTTGATTGTATTGTACGAACTCGTTTAAAGCTGTGAATTTGAGTATTTGAATGGTGTTTCCTTTTTAGGCTAATGTTCTGTTTGTTTTGGTGGGAAACATTTTCCCTGAAAATGTGTAAAGCTGTAATTTTCTTTACATTAGTTGAATATCAGTGGTAGGAGTTCATCATATATGGGAATTACTTTGGAACCGTCATTGCAGAGATTGGATGTTGTTTGATCCTCCCTGTGTCCTCACCTGGCTTCTCAGGCTTGTCTTTACCACTATACCAAGCAATGAAAATGGCCCTAGAATGAATTGTTTGAGACTGATCTTGAAATAATATTAAGTAATTTTGCTAGTAATTCTATATATTTAGAGTTTGTAAATATCCAAAAGTACAAAGTTACTAACTCAGTCATCTAATATAATTGAGAACTAATAATGATTAATATTATAAAATCAAATGAATTTGAAAATATCCAGATTATATAATATTATTTCACTCACAAAAAAATAGACTTGGAAAAATTGTATTCATTTGTTTCCATATTACCCAAATTATTTTCAATGTCACTTTGTTCCGTGTAATTACCCAAATTATTCATAACATACCATTCCTTGAGATTGTGTGGACAAAGATACTGAAAATGTAGATGGATATATAGACAACTTAAATATATATGTACAGTGAGTTCATTATCAACTGAATTTGGTACATGATATCCTTAAATTTATTTTTGTGATATTTCAAGTCCAAACATTAATATTTCAACAATATTCATTACATCTCCAAATGATGAGAAGGCTTAGTGCCAAAACGTGAAGAAGTTGTATATCAATATATCATATAAGCACCAAGAGCCAACAGCACCGACACCACCACCACTGCAACATTGATGGCCACCTTTCTACCCCTTCTAGACCTTGTAACCGAAAATTCGATTCCGGGCTTGTTATCCATTGCTTGGCTTCCTCCTAATTTATCAGCAGCATTGGCTGTTGCATTGAGGGTAGGTTTGTTACTCACTTGAGCATGTGCCTGACTAGTCTGATGTCTATTGTCTTGAGACTTTTGAAGTGATTTAGAAGTACTAGTACTAATTTTGTTGGGCATTACAATATAAAGAATGCCACCAGCAAACTTGGCATTGATTTCATTTGCATTGCAAGTCTTTGGAATCTTGATTTCTTTGCAGAAACGGCTCCATTTTGATTTTGTTGCATCCAGAGGGCATTCTCCGTTGATCCTTAGGGTTCCCACACTGTTTATATAGACCTTCAGCTGCTCCTTTTTGAATTCTATATATCACAAATCAATATATATATATATAAACTTTATTATCTACATAAATTGCTCATGTGTATATATATATGTATTGTGATTTGGTGAACTAACAGTGGCATGTGATGAGGATTTTGGACTGCTAGCTAGCTAGAAAGCAATTACTAGCATGCATGCTTTTTAATTTCACTAATGGCTTCTTAGGCTTGTTTGAGACTGATCTTGAAATATTTTTAAATTACTATTTTCTCTGATTTATCCAGTTTGGAAGGCTGGTGCTCTTAAGCTGAAGATGGGTAAGACTTTTATATATATACACACATACTATCACACTTAATTACATGAACACATTCTCTCTAGTCGATTAAAATTTCTATGATTTTTTTATAGGTGAATGCTGATGATGTTTATGATTACCATATGATCAAATTAGAGCAGAAGAGGAGTAAGACACACCCATTTAATCATTCATATTGAAAAAAATTCTATTTCTATGTACCCAAGTACAATATCTCTGATTTTTCTCGAGGAGGTTGGTTTCAGTCAAATTCGAAGGCTGCTTCAAATCCAGAGAACTGGCCTTTTGGCTTGGAGCCTTCCTGATTCAGTGTTTGATGGCATGACCGAGCTGGTTTGTTAAGGTGATGGTGTTGTCTTGTGTTGTTGCTTTGTTGCTTTGTTTCTGGTGTGGTGCTACTTAGTGTCCCTCATATTCAATTTCAATGTATTGCTGGTATGAGACTCTGTTTTTGGTTGGGTCATGTTGTTTGATTGATGTCCTCCAGCCTTAATGCTCGATGAATGGTGATGGTATGGTGTTGCTGGTGATGCTAGTTTTGTATGTAAATGATGTAATGTACTTGAAGGCATCAGTCTCTCTTTCTCTTTATTTTTTATTTCCTGAATGGTTTACTTTTTATATATTTATTATTATTATTATTAAGAAGAACAAACATAGAAAGAAATAACGATATAACAATAGTATGAAAACGAGTCGAGCTTAATATCGAGCTCGATAACAAGCTCACGAGCCGAGCTTAATAACAAGCTCGCGAGCCGAGCTCGAGTTTGCTAATTTAGGTTCGAGCCAAGCTCGAACAACAATATGTGACCTCGACTCGAGCTCGAGCCCGAGCTCAAACACTCTTCCAAACTAGTCGAGCCGAGCTTGAACAAGCCACTACTCGGCTCGGCTCGGCTTGTTTACAGCCCTAGCTGGCGGTATCAAAATTGGCTCCAACCGTCTATCTCGGAGGCACTGAATCCCCACACAGGAGCCATCATATCCTTAAACTCTGTTGCCATAAATGTCATCCCAATAGCATAGCCCTTATCCAGAGCTCTATCCACCAACCCCTCAACTCTAACAGTAGTGTCAGCTGGTGTAATGATATACAACGATCCCAGAAAGGAATGTGTCGGTGACTGTACCACTGGATGTGATACAGTGTGAGTATTTAAGGATACTACATTATCAGAGTCCTCAGATAAAGACGATGACACCACCTGACGTCTAGCTCGAGCTAGAATACTCTTTAGTGAATGTGATAGCTCTAAGCGATGTGATGACTTAGTTGTCGAGTCAGGGGACCTACTTCTCTGCCTAGAATGACCCACATTCTTGGTACGAGGCATTTTGTCAAACACCTATAGTACGGATTTCGAGAAATAATGAATAATCTAACCGAAACCAAATCAAAACCAAAATCACTTCTAAAATACTCTAATATGACTTTTGAACAAAGCCCCAAACTTAAATCACACTTTGAAATAAAAAAAACTCAACCTATTCTAGAAGTTTTTATACAAAACTTTGAAGAATGGATCGAAACATGATTTAAATTGGATTTGTATGTCAATATTAGTTTAGAATGATTATATAAGTAAGGGAAAGCACAAACGTTTGAGTTAATCTTACCAAATCGAAGCCGAAATTGGTTTTTCCCAAATTTGCACTTTTAAACCTTATTTTGGTTCTTCACACGAATCCGGAAGATCGAAACACGAATTGGACGTAAAAAGATGATGAAATGATGAAGACTTATTCTAGGTTTCAATTGTGGGTGGTGAGAGAGTTTTTGGTTGAGTGTAGAATGAGAAAATAAGAAAAAGAAGTCCCGTTTAAAATAAAGTTGCGACGGTTCTATTATGGGGTTGGGAATTATAAACGTAAGATGTTGATTTTGCTTATTTGTTACGATAGTAGTAGAGGGAGTGAGATAATTGGATTGTGGTGTTCAGTGTCTTAGGTCGGTTAAAAATATGATTAAGAATAAGACTATAATAACTTATCTTTACCTATCGTAAGTGCACGAATCGTATTGTAAAATAGTATGGTTTGAGACAGGTTATCGAACCCAAAGGAATAAGTCAAACTCTAAACTCTAGCAAATTAATACTCTTAAATTGCGATGATAATTTGATTTGGATGTTTATATAAAACTAATTAAGTAGTCAACTAAACTTAATAAAGCAATTAAAGATAGATTGAAATAGAAACAATAGAGATAAAGTCTAGGGTATTTCTAATGTCACCAATAACCGCATAATATAGATATTCATCCATTCAACTGTAAACGAGTGATACATCACATGTGGCTCAGATTAGTATTGCTACCAGCGAGTTCCTAATCCCTAGTAAGATACAATCAATATGACTAGGTTATAACCCATCTTTGGACTGAGTGTGATTAGTGCATGCAAACTACTTTACTCTAATCTACTCCTACAATGTAAGAAATTAAACTAAAAAATGTTTATATCACCTCTCCTTAGCATGGTGTGTCTAAATCAAGATTATCATGTGTTATGAAGCACCATTGTGTAGAAATTATAATTTAAATATCCGAGTTCCAGCTCATATTGAATAAACGTGATTGAGTAAGATAAAATATTCATTCAGTCTAAGATAAGAGTAGAACAAACGTATAACGTTATATTAAAATAACTACGGATCTACGCAAGCATCATGTGCGTGTTCTTCAGTTTCCCCTCTTACAATTGAAATCAATAAATAAATCTAAATTACTTGGCTAAGGTTTTGCTATAAAACCCTAGATACCCATTTAGTTACTCATGACAAAAGAGATATGCATCATTGATGTAGAATTCGCCTCAATGATATTCTTCTCTGGATCTCTTGGTCTTGAATGTCTCTCTTCTTTATTATGGAAATCTCTAAAACATTAGGTCGTGAGATCTCTCTTAATTTTGCTTTAAACCTTAGTATATATAAGAAAAGATGTTAAGAGTTCCAATTGTGTTGTAATTGCATCCTTTTTCAACTAGGATTCCCTATTTGTATTCCTCTTATAATTTGGAGTAAATATACCAAAAATAGGTGTAAATATATATTAGGCACGTGTTGGGAGGTGTTGAAGTACGTGACAAGTCATAAACGGTCGAATCCTATCATGTAACGCCCCAGCATTCCTAGACCCGAACCGAATCCAAGAGTGGTGGTGTGTGACATGAAAGTGAACAAAATAAAAAACGAAACGTTTGAAACCATTTTGAAAACATACGACTTGAGGTTCATTCAAGGGTCAAGATAGTCATACCATACACATAGGAGGTCAACGGTACCAACGAGAGACAAAATGAAGCCAAAATTGGAGAAGAAGAAAACTGGACCACACAGCCCAGGGCGCTCAAGCGGGGTTGTCCCGTTTGGGTCAAAAGTGTTCAAAATTAAGTCGTTTTGCTTCGGGCCTCTATTTTTGATACCTCATGTCCCAAAACATCATAAGTATTGGAAAATCAATTTTTAAACTTCTAGAACTCAAAAAAGGTCATCGGAGCTCGGGGTGAACAAAAAATGTGATTTTGGTCCCAAACCGGAAAAAAAATGAGTTTATGGCATTTTGCAAAAGTTGATAAAATGCTCAAGGGGACCTAGATCACTTCAAATACATCAAAATACATTCATTGAGCGCAAGATACATCGCCATACTCAATAGTACATGGAAATCATCCCTTGACATCACATAATACATGTTTGTTCTTAGTACAAGTACATAACGTAATGGCGCCGAAGTGCACCAAAAGAATATAGTCATCGCTCATACCCGCTCTAAGGGAGTACAATAACAATGTCACGACTAACATGCTAGCCTCCAAAAGAATATAAACACATTTTTTAGACAACGTTTTCTACAGTGAGCAAAAGAAAGTAAAGTACACATGAAGCTCTACAAAAATATCTAGCCCGCCACCATAAGCATAAAAATACGAACTACGGCTCCAAGAGGTAATCAAGTGAGCTAAGTGACTCCCAAATTGGGGTCATCACTTGAAAAATATTTAAAGTAACTGGGTGATCTATACTAGCTCAGTAGAGGAATCGTCACCGCTTCAATCTCGGTCGTTCGAGTGGTACAACCCCAAACAATGGTACATACATCTAACCCTAGGTTGGTCCATTGTCCCACATGGCTCTTATGCCAATTCGAAACCCCAACAAACCCAATAAGTTACCTCAACATGTTCTATATCGAGGATAAGCATATTAAAGGCAAAATATAGTAATAGGGAACGAAATAAACAATACCATCTCAAAATGGTACATAAGATGCAATGTGATGCAATACTGACTCTAAGGTCCACACCCTAGCCACTAAGGGTAATAGATATTACATGTCACCATAATCAATAACACGAGGATCAAACACACTCGTGAACGAGAAACCAAGTTGGGACCAAGTCCTCACCCATCGTCTCTGATTCCGGATTACTAGTCTGCTGGTAGCTAGAACATCCTCTCGCCAGTTGTTGCAACTATAATGCCCTGCATTTCCTTTCTCCTTTTTAGAATTGTTTTCCATTTGTCAACGGTTTGTGACATCAGTTATTCATGATGTCTTGTGCATTCTTGGCACGTGTTGATTTTTCGCATTTATGTTTCACGCTTAGCGAGATGACTTTAGGGACTTTTATTACTGGGTTCGTGGTTTCATTGCGATGTTGAAATTGGTGCTTCGATGGACTTTTTTGGTTACCGAATGCATTATTTTATTTTGTTCTCGACATCCCAGTGTAGCACTGGTTATGTGTTTATTTGTTGTGTTTATTTTTGAAACTTTTATGAGTGAGGGGTATTTTCAGAATTTCAGTTCTGTGTGAGTTGGTGAGGAGGTATAAGAGTCTTCCTAAGTGTTTCGATGTGTTCCGAATTGTTTTAGATTCATCTAGTGTCATCTTAGGGCCTTCGGCCCCTCCTTTCACTTTTCTATTCAGGGGTTATCGATATCTCGAGGTGTTTTACCGAGACCTCGAACCCTGGTGTTTCCAATATCTCGAGTTATTTTTACCAAGATCTTGAGGTATTTGCAGATTTGTATAAAAACAGGGTTTGGCCTAAAAACATTTCATTTATCTTCCCTCTTTTCCCCAATTCAGGATCTCCCCCCGCCCCCCCAAACATTTATCTTCATATTTTCCATATTTCATCACATTGGGCTTGGATTTTGATGTTATCTTCAACATAAAAGTTGATCATGGTGTCCTTGGCTCCGATTTGAGCTATGGATTGGTATGTGTTCTTCCCTCTTTGTGGGTTTCTCTTTCAAACCCTAGTTTTGGGTTTCCTTGACAAACCACTACTTGATTTTTTGTTTTCCTCTAGTATTGTGTCTTAATTTATGGTTAGGAGGCTATGACAAAGTTTTTCACCGATTGGTTCCTTTGGATTTGGTGTTTGGTGAAAGCTAGGGTTTCCTTGAGCTTGCTTTGCGATTTTTCTTGGTTCTCCATTCGAGGAAGGGAAAACTTATATTCTCTTTCATCCTTTGGTATGTGGGTGTGTGATTTTCATTCTAGAGTTTCCTAATCCTAGATGTGTATGTGAAGGTGTACACTTGAAAATATGAAATTAGGGTTCCATTTGCTTATGTGATATGATCTGTGTTTAAGGCGTACTTAGTAATTATATTGATTGGATTATGATGTATGCTAGATGGGTTATGGTTCTTGGACTTTTTTAGATAAAAGTATGCTTGTATGCCTATATATGTATGTATATAGGTATGGTTGTGTATATGTATAAGTATGAGTATACATATATGTTTATAGGTGCTAGTGATGTAGCCTTGAGAGTGTGATTAGATTAGCTCCCTTGGTTAATGAGTTATAGTGTGTATTTAAGTGATTTGTGTGATGTGGAGTCATGAACGTAGAACGTTATTTTTGTTCATTTTCTCTCTAGTGATTTGTGAAGATTATTATCTTGAAAGTTGAACCTGCGCATGGAAATGAAATAATATGGATTATTGCTTTAATTTAATGAAAAACATGTTTAAAGGAATCAAATTACTATCCTTGGGAAATAAAGGAAAACTTATTGGTTTAGAATGTGAATTGTACATGAGATAATATCCTTGTGAATTATTATTTTATTATGATTTAAAAGCATGTTAAATGATTGATTGACATTTATGTTGGCATAACACTCACTTGACATATCATGAGGCATGGAATGTAGTTGGTAGGAACCATGGGTATAGATTCATTATTATATGGTTTTCTCGTATCACATTCATGTACCTTTGTGAGTCAGCCTTCAGATAGTCGTAATAACTGGCCAGGTGATGCTTCTCGCTTCTAGTCGGACTAGTCTCCGAGCAAATAGAAACGATGGGTGATGACTTGTCCAAACTCTTTTTTTTCATGGACCGTGAAACTGGACATGTGGTGCTTCTCGCTTCCAGCGGAACTAGTATTACGAAAAACAGAGACGATGGGTGAGGACTTGTCCAAACTCTACTTTTCACATACCGTTTTTCTTATTTTTGATCTTCCTTGTTGAGTTTATACATCCTCTCAAGTGAATGATTTACGCTGCACTTTACATCCGGTTACCCTTAGTGTATAGTGTTTGCATTGACACCGTGTTGTCATTCATTTTGGGAATTAGCTTGAGTATTGACGTCATGATTAGATGGCATTGTAGAATCACATGTAAACCATGATATTATTTAATGTGATTGGGGAGCATGCTTGGTACGGATTTTGATACTAAATTCATATTTCAAAATAATGCTCAAATGTAATTGGATGATATGAAAATATGATTTACATGCCTTGCTTTTATAGTATAATGAGAGATGAATTCTTATACTTGTGGTTACACACTCTTATGCCCTTCGGTGGCTATGTAAGTTGGTGTAGTGACCTTATTTTGGTAGTTGAGGTTGATGATGGGTTGTAGTGTCAATTGTGAGTTGAGGCCTTAGAAAAAATGGGTGATAGTCTTATGAACTTAGTTGGTTGTGGAGTAAGACCATTAGGTGATTTTCACATTTTGAGGAATGTATCATCAACCGCACTTTTGAGGTTTTGGTTGAGTTAGACAAGGCTACGATTAAACCTAGTTGTCGTAATGGCAACAACCATTTAGGACCCTTAGTGTCCTTTGGAATTGTGTTTTGCTTTAGAGTTTTGGTCATTCTTGAATGAGTTCTTGTAAAGAGTGTGTGAGTTTGGATGTCGAACCTAGTGTGTTTGGGTTGGTGTTAGTCCCCTCTTTGGGTGGTCATTACCTTTCCCATGGTGAGGTTGTCTATCCTTGGTTCCCATCCTTCTTGGTTTCCTCGTTGACAATTAAAGTTTAGGTCGTGTCTTGCGGTGCCTTTAAGAGATTGATGAGATTTGGTTCGTAGCACCGTTTCCCATGTTGGTTGTTCCTTTGGGTGGTTTTAGCGTGGTTTCTTCATGTAACCATGATTTATGCCGACACTCGTACATGGTGTCACTCTTTTTTATTTGATTTTGTTTTCCCTCATTGCATATGCTCTTGAGGGGTATCTTGGTCTTTTCTTATGTCTATCATCGTTGTGGAAGGCATAGGCATGTTCAGAAATTTTTAAGTATTGAAATTCTTTTTTATCATTTTCAGGCTAGGTCGAGATGTCGGTAGAATCCCCGAGATCTCGAGCTTATTGGGAGTTTTGGTGAATGGCCTCTCTGTCATTTTCTCTCTTTTTCCCACTAGTGGAGTCACTGGCGGCTTGTTTTTGAGATCTCGATAGGCTCCAAGATCTTGAGAATTTACCCGAGATATAGAGATTTTGGCTGTTTTGCTATTTTGTTCTTTTCTTGTCTCGTTTCTTTTGAGGGTTTGTGCTACCCTTCTTAATTGTTTTCTATGACCTTGTTCATGGTATTGTGTTAGGTTTCGAAGTGTTGTCGTTTGACTTGACCTCCTTTGGTTGCATCGTGGTGCCGAATTCCGTTTCCTTGATTTTCTCTTCAATCTCTTGGAGTTGGAAACAAACAATCGTATTTCACTGGTCCAACGCATTATCTTCCTTCATTGTCCTCTGGAATATTATAGGAATCCTTGGGTTGTTGATTTGGCTAGTTTGAGAGTGTATCCTCTTAGTATGATTGCCTCATACCTTCTCCCATTTCTACGTCTCGGGCATGAGGCGTGTGGTTTAGTGCATACACGTAGTGTTGCCCTTCCTCTTCTTCTTGGTTGCCTTAATGTTCACATTAGGGACTTAGGAGACGAACGGATTAAACCGGGTAATAAAACTTTTTTTCTTAAAACTATTGGATCCTTGAGATTCATCTTTTATGATTTTTACTCTCGGCTTTCTGCGTTTGGTTTTTTTTATCTAGGTGTTTTCCTAGTCATGAGTGGATGTCTTTCACCTTAACATTTTAATTCGGTTATCCGTTGTTTGGCATTGGGATCTCTTTTCCCTTGCTTTTGTTCATGACCCTTATGTGGTCGTTCATGAGAATAGCGTTCGTGTGCTCTCCGTGACTTGATTGGTTAGCTTTCCTCATCTATAGTGAGAGCGTTGGTGACTAGATTACCCTTCTTGTGGATAGTGTTACGAGGTTGATGTGGTTATGTGATTAATGGCATTGATGTGAGAGCGGATATCTCTCTTTGGACTTATTTGATGTCCGCCCAGGGGTGATAAAATAATGGTTAAGAATAACCCCTTAGGACGGCTTAGGTTTTACATATCCCAAGCGCACGAATCGTATTGTAGCACAGAAACGGCTTGAGAAAGGGAATATCGATCCCACAGAGACTTAGATTATTCACTTCAGTAATCTAATAGTATTGAATTGTGTTAGAAAAATAGTTTTGAATTATTTTGTGATTTATAACTAAAATAACTAAAATAGAAAATAAATTGAGATTTGATCAAGATAGAGAAACACTAAGGTTTTCATTGTTCTACCATTAATCGCAGAACATAGTTTTAAATTTACACAATTGTAAAAAGGGCGATCTATTCCCGTGAATCAGAATGTACCGCAAAAAATTGAATACGTTCCCAAAAAAAATACCGTCAACCTGATTCGCTACAACCCATCTCCGGACAGAGTGTATCTAGTGCAAGCTATTTACTTTACTCTAATCTACTCCTAATGCATGAAATTAAACTAAAGCATGTCTATGATACCTCGCCGAGGCATGGCCTGTGTAAACCTAGGGTTTCGAGTGTTAAGAACCATTAATGTAGAAAATCACACTATGTTTATGATAACATGATTGTGTAAGAGGATATATTCATTCAATCTAAGACATGAATTAAGAACAAATATATAATCTTGTGTCAAGAATAAAAATGATCACTCATCTACAACAATCATCACAGTATAATCACAACTTCTCCTTTGTTACAATTGAAAACAAATATAAAAACTACATTACTTGGCTAGGGTTTTGCTAGAAAACCCTAGATACCGATTTAGTTTATCATGGCTGATGGAGACTGCATTGTTGATGTAGAATTGCTCACCATTCTCTTCTTCATCGACACTCTAGGTCTTGTATGGATTCTCCTTAGAATGAATCTCCAAATGTTGCTATGAAAATTATACATATCAAGCTCTCCAAAATCTGTAGTAGACCTTGGTATTTATAGACAAAAGCGAGGGAAACCCTAATGGTTACCCTTTTTCATAATTTCATACTAAACTGAGCCAAACCCTTTAATATAATGTATAATATGTCATATACACGTGCTTAGAGGTGGTGGGGTCGAACACAAATTCATCCGGGTCAAAATAGGATTTTGGCCCAAATCTAAAATTTCCAGTTTTTTCCTGCGGACATGTCTCACTCTTTTGATCAGACTTGAAGCTACACATATTCGATGGAGGCGTATAATAGCTTGTTGGAAACCTGACTTCAAGATCTTGATATTAGGCTCAAGAATTACCCCATTTGGACTTGTTTTGACTGAGATATGACTGCCTGAAGTTGACATAAATATGTGCTGAAAACACTGTTCTACGCTTGGGGCATAGGCAGGCCTATGCCTGGGGCATAGGGCCAAAATGCCCACGTGTAGCCCAGGCATCAAAATGACACTTTCTGGCCACGTTTTGTTACTAGAAGCGTAGCACAAACGTAGCAAAACCCTTGGAACCAACTTTTCTTAATAGTTGTGTCATTTGAACCCCCTGAACTCCTTTGGTATGATTCTTTAAGTTGCGGCTCAAAAAAATGATGTTTTTGCCATTCGGGATACACTTTTTTCTTGAAAAAACCTATTTAGCTCTCCTTTTAAATAGACACAAGCACTTCTTTAGTTAATTCACCAAAGTTATCTCGTTTTCTTCATTAAGCTCCTGAAACACGCTTAGACCCACAAATCGCATAAAAATACCAAATAATGGAATGTAAAGACATAACAATAGCAAGATAGGGGCCTAAAATGTATAATATTTAGTACTTATCAGTATTTATGGTGATGTAGTTGTTGGGAGCATAGTCATGCTTGTGTTATAGGAATTTAGTCCTCTCCATGTTGTGGATTTAGGGGGTGGTTTATGAATCTCACATGGTTCAGTGGTAGGCGTAATGTAGATTGTCAATGTGGGATAGAGAGGTACGAGTCATAGTGGTCTCTTATATGGTCCGCACTACATGTCTTTTACTTACTTGTCGTCTCTCTATATATATACATACGTATATATATAGGTGTGCGTATGCCATTAGTTATTATGATATGGTTTCATTATGTGCTAGTTACCCTGTCTATTGATGCATACTAGGGGAATAAAGGGATGTGTTACAAGGGTCTCTGATTAGACCAGAATTTGGTTATTCTAGGAATTAAGTAACTCGTTGTTAGTCTCTTTATTTTATTAATTTGATATTTTTATCTAAGTTATGTGTTTAAGTATGTTACAGGGGCTTTAATGCAAATATGAGTTAATTATGGGATTTTAGCAAAAATGTCTGATCCGGAATGACACTTAGAAGAATAAAAGCACTCAATTCAGAGCAAGGTACAAGTCAGCTATGCAGAGTACAAGTCAGCAAAGCACAAATCGTAGAAAATAAAATATCAAAAATTTAGAAGCCACCGAACGATCGGTGAACTTTCTGATCGATCAGCCACGCCAATATTGGGAACTGTGCGAACATACTGCATTATCTTTGGCTCTTTGTGAAAGTACAAATGAAGGACAAATTGGTCAATTCAAGCTATTACTTGGTTCTCACACCAAGTCATCTTGGTGTGCAAGCAAAGACATGCCATAATAATACCAACTTTTGTCTATAAATATGTGAAGACTCCATAAAGATCGATATCAAATCAAGTCTTTTTGACAATACATAAAATTATCTCTCTAGGGAGAATATTCTTCTCTAGAACCAAAGAACAGACTATCCAGTCATGGAGATGATTTCTACATCAGTGATTAAGTCTCCTCCATCCATGAACGGTTAAGTCAGTATCTAGGATTTCCAACGAAACCCTAGTCGAGTAATGTAGAACTTTAATAATTTGTATTGCAAAGAGGGGAAGATAAAGAACACTTATATGATGATTATGTAGTGAGAGAACGAACGTATTACCTAAATAATATTCTTTATTGATTCTCTTCTTGTCTTAGATTGAATTAATAATTAATCTTGAACAACTATGTTTTATCAATAGGAGCTAGAACTTTGAATGTTTAATAAAGGTTTCTACATAAATCAATTGATACACCACTTGAGATATTTGATCCATAAATTGAACGAATGTATCGGATAAATAAAAGAAAGAATTTATTAAATAATAATATAAATATGGGTGATAATCTAGTAGTGGCTCCGGCCGTTGTCTTTAAAGATTTCTATACTCCTGAAGATTATACTTCTCCTTTAGAAGTTTTGATACCAGGAGACAAGACGGATCAATATGAAATTAAACCTGCCATAATTAATTTGTTATGGAAATTTTATGGAAATGCTCATGAGGACCCTTGTCTACACATAGATGAGTTTCTAGAGGTTTGTTCTACTGTACGAATAAGAGGATATACGGATGATGATTTCAAAATTAGATTATTCTCTCACTCCCTAAAATATAAAGCTAAAATATGGTACAATACAATACCGACGAACATTAAAACCTATTGGAAAAATCTCTAAAAGAAGTTTTTACATAAATTATTCCCGGTAGGAAAAACTCATGAGACCCGTAGAGCCATTTTAATGTCACAATTACCTGGTGAGCAATTATATGAAACTTGGGAGCGTTATAATGAAATTTTACGAAAATGCCCTCATCACGAATTTCTGACTCACGAGTTGGTCCGCAGTTTCTATATAGGACTAGGAAAGAGTCATAAAAATATAGTTGACGCAACCTGTGGAGGAACATTTACATAAAAACTTGTAGACTTTCTATGAAATCTTTTCAAGAATCTAAGTGAAGATTCATGACAAAACATCATTAAAGCACCTCAAACTATCCTTACTAATCCTAAAGGACGAATAGTACCTTTGAAGTTAGTCAGATGTATGAAGTAATGACAAAAGTGGACGAGTTAAGTAAATATTTTGACCAATTGGTGCAAAATACTCACGTGAATCCCACACCTCAAGAAGTTTGTTCAGTGTGTGTCAACCCTTCACACTTTGCTATTAACTATCCCCAAATACAACCGGAACCTGAGTTTATCACTGAGGATGTTAACACTACTTTTACCAATCCGAATAATGATCCATTTTCAAATAACTCGGGTTGGCGAAATCATCATAATTTCTCATATAAAACTCAAAAGAATACATTTAATCAAATCATAATCAACCATCTAATTTCCAATCAACTAATCAATTTCGTCCTTTTAATAAAAACCCTAATCATCCACCTTTAAGAAATCAAAACAATACACCACTGATGAGACCACATGGTTTTGAAAAAGAAATGAGTGTATTGAATGAGTTTAAAAATGCTACAACTCCTACATACACATTCCCAATCTATCTCTAAATTAGAAACCCAAATTGGGTAAATAGTAAATTCAATGAATAGAAGAAAGGAAGGGAAATTGTCGAGTCAACCAATAACCAACCCTAAGGGGAAACATATGATTGAGTATATAACACCTATAGGAGAACCAACCATTGAAACAGTTCAAGCTATAACTACCCTCTGAAGTAGTAGAACCATAGATAATAGGGCGGAAGAGCAATTTGAGGAACAGACGAAGAAACAAAATACTAGTGAAGAAGTAATTCTTGGAAAAAAAAATAATATGTTTCTAAAAAAAAAGAAAAGAACTAATTATAGAAAAATAGACCATTACTCTTCAAAAAGAAATAGGGGAAACAAGTTATGAATCAAAAGCACCGTTTCCACAATGGTTAAGAGATCTTATTCCTTATGGAAAACAAGCAGAAAAGATTCAGGAGATGTTTGAAACTTTCCAACAAGTAAAGATTAATCTTCCTCTCCTTGAAGCTATTAAACAAATACCTGCTTATATGTTTTAAAAAGATTTATGTACTTAGAAAAGGAAGAAACGAACTCATACTGTTAGGAAAATAGTATTAACCAATCCTGTGAGTTCCATAATATCAAACACAATGCCACCAAAATATAAAGATCATGGAGCTCCGACTATCTCATGTGTAATAGGATACCAAAAAATTGGAAAAACTCTTCTCGATTTAAGAGCTAATGTAAACTTACTTCCTTATTCAATTTATCAATAGTTAGGGCTAGAAGAACGTTCGCCCACATCTGTCGTTTTACAAATTACTGATAGATCAACTAAACAACCAAGAGGTGTAGTAGAGGATGTTATTGTTCAAATTGATAAATTCTACTTTCATGTTGATTTTGTTATTCTAGATACTAAGCATGTGTATGATCCCAAAAAATAAATTCCTCTAATCTTGGGTCGACCATTTTTAGCAACTGCTAATGCATGCATAGATTGAAGAACTGGGGTTATGGATTTGTCATTTGGTAATATGAAAGTTAGGAAAAATGTTTTCTCTAATAACTATCAGTTACCTGAATTAGAGGAATGTTTTCTCACAGATACTACTGATGAACTAATAGAAGAAATGGCACCCCAAATATTAACTAAAGATCCATTAGTAAGGGTTATGACAAGCGATGAGATTTTAAATGATTATATTGAGTCATTAAATAAACAACATCTACCTGAATTGGAAGATATTGATGTAATTGAAAAAGCGTTGGGAATACCCTTTTGGAGGGCACCTAAGGAACCTTTACCTACTATATCAAGTACGCCTCCTACTCTGTCATTAATAGCTCCCCCTAAGTTGGAACTAAAAGAGTTACCAAGCCGTTTAAAATGTGTTCTTAGGACCTAAAGAGACATTACCAGTAATTATATCCGCTAAGCTAAATGAAGAACAATAGAGGAGCTTAGTGAGGGTTTTAGGAGAGCATAAGGAAGCAATTGGGTGGAGTGTTGCTGATTTAAAAGGAGTTGACCCTTCAATTTGTATGCATCATATTCATTTAGAGGAAAATGTTAAACCATCTAGGAAAATGCAAAGGAAATTCAATCCAAACATGAAGGAAGTAGTTAAAAATGAAGTAGTAAAATTATTGAATTCATGGATAATATATCCAATTTCTGATAATACGTGGGTAAGTCCAACATAAATGGTACCAAAGAAATCTGGTATTACTGTAGTACCCAATATAGTAGGAGAATTAATTCCCCAACGCACCACCACAGGGTCGTGTGTCTGCATTAATTATAGAAAATTAAATTCACACACTAGGAAATATCATTTCACATTACCTTTTATAGATCAAATCCTTGAGATGTTAGCAGGAGAAAGTTATTATTATTTCTTAGACAAATATTCTAGTTATAATCAAGTAGCAATTGATCCGGCAGATCAATAAAAAATAACATTTACTTGTCCCTATGGTACTTTTGCATATAGAATAATGCCTTTTGGTCAGTGTAATGCACCAGACACTTTTCAAAGGTGCATGATGTCAATCTTTTCCGATATGGTTGAGAAGTTCTTAAAAGTATTTATGGATAAATTCTCCATATTTGGAACAACCTTTGACGAATGCCTCGAACATTTAGCGTTAGTATTGAAACGAGGTAAGAAAACTAATCGTATCTTAAGTTGAGAAAATAGTCATTTCATGATTCAAGAAGGGATAATTTTAGGTCATATTATTTCGAAAAGAGGAATTGAGGTGGATAAAGCTAAGATAGAATTAATTTCTAATTTTCCTCTTCCAAACATAGTTCGGAAAATACGATCATTCCTAGGGCATGCGGGCTTCTACCGTCGTCTCATTAAAGATTTTAGTAAAATAACGAGACCATTATTTGGTTTACTAGAAAAAGATACACCCTTTGTGTTTAACGAAGAATGTACTGAGGCATTCGAGGTACTTAGAAGTCTTTTTATCTACTGCACCAATTATGCAGCCTCCTGACTAGTCTCGACCTTTTGAGTTAATATGTGATGCCTCAGATTATGCTATTGGAGCAGTACTTGGACAAAGAAAAGAGGAAATTCCTCATACTTTTTATTATGCCAGTAAAACTCTTATTAAAACTCAGATGAACTACATTACTACAGAAAAAGAATTATTAGTTGTGGTCTATGCCTTAGATAAGTTCAGGTCATATTTACGAGGGACCAAGGTTGTAGTATATTCCGATCATTCAGCGCTTAAGTACCTTTTATCAAATAAATATTCGAAACCTCGATTAATTCGATGGATAATTTTATTACAAGAGATTGATTTAGAAATCAGGGATAAGAAGGGTACAAAAAACGTAGTGGCTGATCACTTATCAAGATTAATATTAGAATCAACCATAGATGATACCCATGTAAAAGATTCTTTTCCAGATGAACAACTATTTCATACTGGTTTAGTTGAGGAAATACCATGGTATGCAGATATAGTTAATTACTTGGCTATAGGTAGGATACCTAGAGGATAGACGAAACAAGAACGGGATCGATTCTTTTCATAAGTTAAACATTAAATTTGGGAGGATCCATTCTTATATAAATATTGTCCTGACCAATAATTAGGAAGTGCGTTCCTAAACATGAGGTAACAAGTATCTTAAATTTTTATCATACTCTGGAATGTGGAGGACATTTTGGGCCTAAAAAGACGGCTACAAAAGTATTGCAAAGCGGATTTTATTGGCCTTCACTATTTAAAGATGCTTATGAATATTGTAAGAGATGTGATAAGTGTCAACGTTTAGGTGCCATCTCTCGACGTAATATGATGCCACTATCCCCAATTTTTATAATTGAATTATTCGATGTATGGACGATAGATTTTATGGGGTTGTTCCTAAAATCTCAAAAATATGAATATATTTTAGTTGGGGTAGATTATGTGTCTAAATGGGTTGAAGTTGTACCAACTAAGAAATCTAATTATCAAGTCGTCATTAAGTTCCTATAATTTAACGTCTTAACTAGATTTGGTACACCAATAGCTATAATTAGTGATGGAGGAAAACATTTCTGTAATAAATACCTTGGAAGTTTATGTGAAAAATACTCTGTTACTTGATAGGATCCAAATTTCATACATTTTAGGCCCCTACTTACGCATTGTTAAGTCTACATACATCATTATCTTGGTGTTTCTATCCCGTTTGCGTATTTTGAGATGTTTCAGGATATGTTATAACAAGTGAGTTCATTTCGGTGAAATAATTGAAATAATGACTCAAGATCATTCAAGAGCCAAAACAGAGGATAAATGACCCATAATAGACCATAAACAAGTTAAGGATGCAAGACAAGTGAAGTGGAATGAACTCGAGCGGAGAAATGAAGCAAATAAGGCAAAACAAAAAAAAAACATGAAGAACTTCCGAGTATTCGGTAGTGCTCATGCCGAGTACTCGGTAGGCCAAAATCCGCGCCATAACGTGGATGATAGTTGGTGTCTGCCCAGGGGTGTCAAAAATAGTGATTAAAAATTACCCTTTAAGACGACTTATGTTTTACCTATCGCAAGCGCACGAGTCAAATTATAGCATAGAAATGGCTTGAGAAAGGGAATGTCGAACCCACAGAGACTTGTTTATTCACTTCAGTAGTTCAAAAATATTTAATTATGGTTGAAAATTTTATTTGATTTGATTTTGAAAATTATGACTAAATTAACTACGAATAAAAAGTAAATTGAGAGTTTGTAATCAAGAGAGAGAAAACTAGGGTTTTAATCGCTCCACCACTAACCGCTTAATATAGTTTCCAATTTTCACAATTGTAAAACGGGCGATCTATTCCCGTGAATCAAAACGTACAACAAATAGTCAATATGCTCCCAAAAAGGATATCGTCAACCGGGTTCGTTACAACCCATCTCCGGACAAAGTGTAACTAGTGCATGTTATTTATTTTACTCTAATCTACTATTAATGGATGAAATCAAAGTAGAGCATGTCTATGATACCTCTTCGAGGCATGCCCTGTGTAAACCTAGGGTTTCGAGTGTTAAGAACTATTGTGTAAAAAATCATGGATTAAGCATCCAAGTTCCAGCCTATAATAAATAATCATGATTGAGTAAGAAAAATATATTTATTCAATCTAAGACAAGAATCAAGAACAAATATATAATCTTGTATAAAGAATAAAAATGATCACTCATCTACAAAAATCATCACAGTATAGTCACAGTTTCCCCTTTGTTACAATTGAAAACAAATATAAAAAGTACATTACTGGGCTAAGGTTTTGATAGAAAACCCTAGATACCAGTTTAGTTGATCATGGCTGATGGAGACCGCATCGTTGATGTAGAATCGCTCACCATTCTCTTCTTCTCCATATCTCTAAGTCTTGTATGGCTTCTCACCTTTGAAATGATATAAATCTCCAGAGTCTGCTCTAAAAATTATACATGTATTAAAGCTCTGAAATTATGTGAGAGAAGTCGTCAAAATCTGTAGTAGACCTTGGTATTTATAGACAAAGTTGAGAAAAATCCTAACTTGCGTTAGACTTCTATTGAGAATAGGATTCCCCTTTGGTATGATTTCCTTCCAAACTAAGTCAAACCCTTCAATCTGATGTATAATAAGTCTAAAACATGTGCTTAGAGGTGGTGGTGTCAAACTTAAAGTCATCCGGGTCAAAACGGATCAATTCGAGTCAAACTAGGATTTCTGCTCGATTCTAAAATTTTCAGTTTTTTCTGCATATACGTCTCACTCTTTTGATCATAACTAGAGCTACACATATTGGATAGAGGCGTATAATAGATTTTTAGAAATATGACTTCAAGCTCTTGATGTTAGGCTCAAGAATCACTTCATTTGGCCCTGTTTTGACTGAGATATGGTCGTCTGAAATTGGATGTTGTTTTTGCCCTGCTGTATGCGCCCAACTTCGGCCCGAAATATCAAAATTGGACTTTTTGTAATTCTCCATATTTTCGGACGCCATTTGTTCCTATGGCATGTATATCGATATATAAAACATGTTTAATGTCCGTTTTGCCCTTTCGAAATACGTCTCTTGGTTCAAAACTTAATTTTTCTTCTCTTTTTGAGTGGTAACAAACATAACTCGATTAATTCACCAAATTTAGCTTGTTTTCTTCATTAAGCTCCTGAAACACAGTTAGACATGAAAATCGCATAAAAACATCAAATAATTGAATGTAAAGACGTAACAATAACAAGTTAGGAGCCTAGAATGTACAACATTCGACAGCTATCAATAACGCAGTTCCAGAGGGATTTTCACGCCATGGTACGCCATTATACTTTCACTAAGTACTCGGTACTTCAACTTCAAGTAATCGAAGCCACCGAATTCAGCCTCATATTCAAACCACCATAACCTGATCAAAAAAACTTTAAATAGAGTGATTCAAAAGTCTAAATGCATCTCCATGAAGTCATCTTTCTAACGCATTTTGAATCACACAAAAATGCCTCCCGTAGCTCTAGATATGATCAAAATAGTGCAGCAGAGTTAAAGCTGAAAATTAACTTTGAGTACTCGAGATTTCTTCACCGAGTACTCGAGATTTGTCCAACTTTAACTTCATGGGCGGACCCCGTTTCAGCCCCATTTGACTTATTTTGCACTCCAAAATACCTTGGGACGTATTTTAGGCATATTATGATCATATTTCACTTATTTTATCATCAATTCACAAAAGGAAAGGATTTACTTAAAGGAAAGCAATCTAAATTCAAACAGGACTTGCTCAACCTCTATAAAATAAAGGGTTGGATTCATAGTTATGTATCTACCTATTTACCCTTCATATCCTTCATCATTCATCTTTTCAAGGGGAAATCATAGATCAAAGATCCGAGATCCAAGAATAAAGGCACGGAATTACGTGCCTTGGCAAAGGATAACCAATTATCATGGAGGCGGTGTCTATATCAATAATGGAGATCACTATAACCATGAGCGGCTTGCTTTTATTTATTTCAATTATAAAATGGGAAACTGAAGGACACATATGTGATGATTGTGTAGATGAGTGAACACATTTGATTCAATATGAGATTATATATCTATTCTATGTCTTGTCTTAGTTTGAATGAATATTTAATCTTACTCAATCATGATTATTCAATATGGGCTACAACTCAGATGATTAATTCATGATTTTCTACACAATGGTGGTTATTAACATGTAGTCTAGATTTAGACAAGGCATGCTAAGAGAAGATGATATAGGCATGTTTTTAATTTAATGTTTTAGGAGTAGTTGTATCGTAGATGCATGCACTAGTCATACTTTATTCGAAGATGGATTGTAGCCAAGTCGGATGAATTGTTCTTTTTTGGGGATTAGGGTTTGCCAATGTTGCAACCCTATATCTGATTCACATATGATGGACCGCCCTTTACAATTGAATGAATATAAGTTTATATTATGCGGATAGTGGTGACGTTAGAAATACCCTATAATCTATCTCTATTGTTTCTATCTTAAATCTATCTTTATTTGCTTAATTAAATTTAGTTGTCTATTAGTTTATAATCAAAACCTAAATCAAATTATCTTAGCAATTTTATTTTTTTTGAAAGGTAAGAAATATATTAAAGAAAAAAGAGCCCACGGGCTTTACAAGGATTCAAGGGGTATACCTCAGGTATTACAAACTTTATGAAATCCACAAAGCCACCAAAAGAAAAAAGCAATGCATCTATTCCTATTGAATCTAGCAACAGGAAGTAAAAAATAATACACATTGGGAGAGCAAAAAACTAATCCTTGTCTGAGCACCATATCCCATACAGCAATTAAGAGAAAGAAGAAGAAACGTAGCAGAAATGCACTAGTTCACTATAAGCTTGCAAATCCACACCAGCAACCATTGAGATCAGTAAACTGAACCAAGCATTCCAGAGAAAACCTCATACACAACAGAGTGCAACACAACACAACAAACCAGATATCCAGCAGAACTTCAGTGAGTTGAACCAGCATGATTAAAAATAGATAATGGGAGATTCCATACCTGAGCTAAAACAACATTAGCATGAGATTCTTTAAGATTATTGATGGTGTAGAATCTCAACCTAACAACTTGAATAATTATGGAAAATAAAGCTTTTAGAGATAGGAATTCCTCCTTGAAAATCCTTCTATTCCTTTCTAGCTAAATCTCATACACTGTAGCTGCAAATGCTAACTTATTTAAAATGGTAATCAAAGACTTGCCTTTCAAGGTCTTCACTGCCCAATTCATGATATAATCCCAGTCATCAGGCTAAGGAAGCGACCCCTTGTAAACCACCATATTCCAAAGCCTTCTGGTAAAACCACACCTGAAGAAAAGATGGTCTCTATCCTCCATATTCAGCTTACAAAAGACATAAGAAGCATTCTGAACTAGGCCAATAAAGAGAAAAAACTATACTACAATTATTTTAGCAATTCAAGAGAATTACTTTGCTATAATTTAGAATACGACTTAGCCCTTGTGGATACGATAACCCTTTCAAAAGTATATTATACTACAATACAATTTGTGCACTTGCGATAGATAAAAGTACGTCAACTTTAAGGTCTTATTTTCACTACTATTATTAATCATTATTTTAGCCTAGTCACGCAACCAATCAAGTTTTTGGCATCGTTGCTGGGGACTAACAGATATTCTGAATTTTAGTAATTTAGTATATTTTTTTACTTGCTTTATTTTGATTTTGTTCTTTTTAAAAGTTGGATTGTGTGTTTTGATGAGGTACATCTAAATAAGCAAAAGGAGAACCAAATGAGCAAGTGACCACTGTTTTGGTAGACCGTTTGTGAGTTTTAAGTGTATTTAGCATTATTGCACAATTCTACTTTACTTTTCCTACTTAATTTTTATTTCTTTTTATTTTTATTTATATTTATTATTTAGTATAAAAAAATGTATAACGCTTATACCAATTCGGTCGATATTCCATATTATAATACATATAATTCTAGTTAGCTAGATGAGCCCAGTTTTTCATATCACCAACCATACATAGGAAGTCAATATCAAAGCTTAAATCAAGATCCACGATATTTCGATCAACCATCGAGCTCTCAAGTATATGATCAATGATTTGGTTTTTCATCATATAATCAAGAGTACTACTTTCAACCATTTAGTAAATTCCAATTTGTGGACTCAAATCAATATTTTTCCCAAGAGCCATTGAGTTTTGAAGATAAGGTTTTAGCAGCCCTAGGAAATATTGAAGCAACCACTCGCGAGTGTGAGAAGATTACATACAAGGTAGACAATTCATACCTACAATTAGATAATCAAGAATTTTACTCGTATGATTTAAATCAACCTCAGTATGAAGATTTTTTTCCGGATCTAATTCAAGGTCCACCTCTCCCATTGAACGACTTTGAAGATAGAATATTAGCTATGTCACACCCCTAAATTCCAAAGACTTTCGAACCGGGACATCCAAAGAATTCGGGGTCGTGATCCATAAAATGAGCAACCAACTAAGAATATCAACATCAATAAAACGAATAGAATCATGTAAACAATATAATTCCATACAACCAAGCAGAAGCTAATACCAATTGATACACAAGGCACATCAAGGCGCCGAAATAATACATCTATACAATGATGCACTGATACAAGGAAGGGATATGCCAACAAACTGACTCCCAAGAAATCTAACCACAATCCCAATACAGGGGACAAGCAAAACAAACTAAAATGGAACAACCCTACATATGACCGTCCCGATCCCGCAGTGTCATCCGTAACACTCTGTCCAATCCAGAACCTACAACGAATAAACAAAAGAAAAGTGTCGTTGCACCCAAGCAACTCGTAGCCGAAACATCCCTGCAAACTGGTGTTTTGGGACACCAAGCAAAAGAACGCCGGGGTGACCTCATCGAAGACCCGTAGGAAAAAGGAAATCATAATCGTCACATCCTCCGACCGTACAATCCTAGTGCGAACTAACCCGTGCACATGCATCTAACCTAGGTCGATCAATCGTCCCACATGGCACTCACGCCAATACGAAACCTCTGGGAAAATCTCTCTAGTCCCCTACCATGCATCATTAAGGCAACTAACACATAACAAATCCATAATATAACAGCATATGACAAACGCACACCTATATATATATATAGAGAGAGACACAAAATAAGTACAAGGCACATAGTGTTAACCTCATGAGAGAACACTATGACTCGTACCCACCAATCCAACACTAGTAGTCTACACTACTTACAAAAACGTACTCCATGTACCCAATACCCTAGTGTACATAGTCAACCACTCTAGTGGCCATAACAATAACCAAAGGATCCAAGAAAACTAAGATCATCATGATGTCCATAAACATTCATAATCGGTACTAAGGAAAACTCTTAAGTCCTTACGTACCCACATAACCATCATCAATGCATATATACACAATACACCTATAACACCTCAATCTCTTCACAAAGGCGAACCACACTCACCTCAATATCACTAGTCATGCCACAATATCAATCTCATGATCCTATCCACAAGGAGATCAATTCCATCACTAAAATCCTCACTGTGAAGGGTAGGTGAACACTACCCTTGAGAATGACCACACAAGACCATGAACCCAAGCAAGGGATGAAAACTCCAATGCTAACCAAAAGAATAATTGGAACATCACGTCAACATGGAGGGACATCCACCCGTGATGAGGAAAAACACCCCTATGTATATGCACTAAGCCACACACATCATAACCGAAACTTAGAATGAAAGAAAGTATGAGACACACATACCGAGAGAAAAACACTCTCAAGTCAACCGAACAATCCCAACTCTAGGATTCCTATGACGTCCCAGAAAGACGAAGAAGGAAAAGTAACACACTGGAATCACAGAACCCAATGTCCATTTCCAACCCCACAAATAAAATGATGACACAAAAAGGAGTGGTTCGGCATCACGTCGTGACCAACACTCAAGAAAGTTGGATCTAAACCGATCATTCAAACTAACAAAACTCATCCCTAAAGACCACTAATCAATGCCTCAAGCATAAGATCAGAAGTGGTGAAGCACAAGGGAGAGAATTGAAACAAACTGGAAGAAAATGCATAAACTAGTACCACCGAGTTGTACAAAGAGTACTCGACCACCGAGTACTCGGTGACCCTCCATCGAGTTGTGACTGAACAAACTCTCTGGAATAATTTGAACATTTTCGCAAGTGCACTTCTCATCGAGTACTCGGTAGAATCTTCACCAAGTACTCGGTGGCCCCAGAATAACAAGTCAAAGAATGAACCCGAAAAGCTCTGAAACGATACTGGACGACTCCGAGCCAAACCCGAACACACCGAAACATCAACAACACCATGCGGAGTGACTCAACACTCGACATGAACCACGGAGAAGAAAGAATGAAGAAGGAAGTCCAAAAATGACAACACTTCAATGAAAATGGGAAATAACGATCCCATAACCCTATTCCCAACCGGGAACTCAATTCAACTCTTAAATAATCAAACTCATTGCAACCACCTAAGACAATTAAGTCAACAACTCCAAGAACACTCATATTCTTAAGATATGAAAAGGAATAACCTAGTAGTCGGTACCACATAACTAACTAGTTCAATCACTACCTCTTCCAATCCATTCAAACCTCAATTCACACTTAATATCACTTCTCTTAGATTACTAATGGAATCAAGAAACCGTTACAACACAAATGACTAGGATCAATCCTAACATCACTTAATCAACTTCAAACCTCGAAGTATAATCAACGATACATTCCTCAAATACGAAAAAAGTATCCAATGTCCATCACTACATAACCAACAAAGATCCCAAAGTATCAAGGATCATACACCCCTCAAAGGTGCTATAACATCAAGTGGTTAATACCCCACTATTAACCAAGGTCTCAAAACTATCACCCACCTTATCAAAGGTCACAACTCACACTCAACCCATAGTCCACTACCGACTTTACTTACCACAAGAAAGCCGTTAAACCAACTCATAACACCACCCTAAGGTATATAAGCATATAACAACAAGTATAAGCATTTATCTCACCTTATACTTTAAACAAGGCATGCAAATCATATTCCCACATTATACAATTTCACTTGAGCATTTTAATAACATATGAATTATATATCGCAATTCACATTAAACATATTCCTCAACCACATAGAATATATCATGATCCACGTGTAAACAGAAATCACATAATAACAACTTAAATGCAATGTGACTCACACACCTCATGATACACACTTTGCCCAACATAGGTTAACGAATACGTACTCCACCCATTTATAATGAGAAAGAGTACCGCAGCAATTCTTCCCAAGTGATTTTGACACTTCTCACTTTCAATAAGGAAGGCGGTTGCACGAGGCAACCCATGACTAAAGATTCGTATACCGAATGCACGAGGTGACCCGCGACTTTGAGAATGGGGCGACCCATCCTATACCCAATTCTCGAACACATTAGTTCCGTAGGTTGGGAACACCCCATGGCCAGTTATTGCAACGATTCAAAACGCTACAACCCATACATGATTACACAACCCGCATATACCAACACCATGATTTGACACTACACGATATACTCAATATGCATTCAGGTTCTCAATAACAATCATGTCCCATTACAATATATATGTTTTTCTCATTTGCAAAATATTGTACTCAATAAAACCATCATACTTACAATTTCACATTTATAAACAATGGTTCACAACATGTTAAATCATAATACATGTTTTTCTTATTTGCAATATATTGGACTCCATTTATCACAATGCTTACAATTTCACATTTATAAGCCATAATCAATAAGGATGCTTTCTCATGCACGATTCATGCTCCAAATCATCAAGTTATCCTTTAATTCACAAAGATAACATTTTCATCTATTTAACATACTTTTATCTTAATTAAACAAATTATACACATTAACTCATTTTAATGCACAAGTTTAATGTGAAGATGGCAACTTCAAGATTAACAAGAAAGGAGGAACTAGAATAACATTCTAAGTTCATAATCTCACACGCCACCAATTACCTACATCCACATCCCAAATCACTAACCAAGGTAGCTACCTTACTTACGCTATCAAGTCTACACAACTAAAACTCGGAAACATATACGTATACATATACTTACACTTATACATATATACCTCCATACTCATATACATATATATATATAGGCATACAAGCATATTTCAACTTCAAAAGTCCAAAACTCATAACCCATCTAGCATACATAATATACCTATCTCAAGGATGACATAAACATGGATTATATCACATAAACACATATAAATCCTAAATTCATATTTCTCAAGTATACACTTAGCAAAAATATAACTAGGGTTCGGAAGCCCTAAAATGAAATCGCACACTCACGAATCAAAGAACGAGAGATTAAAGATGTTTTCCCTTACCTCAAATGAAGAACAAGCCAACCACCAAACAAGGCCTATGAAACCCTAGCTTTCACCCGAAACTGAATCGACGAAACCAATCGGTGAAAAGTTTTGCCATAGCCTCCTAACAATGAATCAAGACTTAAACCACAAGGAAAACAAGAATCAATACATGGTTTGAAAAGAACACCCAAAACTAGGGTTTGAGAAAACAAAACTCACAAAGAGGATGAAAAGCTTATCAATCCATGACTCAAATCGAAGACAAGACTACCACGACCAATTTCCGTGTTGAAGCCGTAACCAAAATCCAAGCCTAAATAGATGATATAGGCAAAGATAGAGAGAAAAACCAAGTGGGAGAGAGTAAACTGAGTTTGAAGAAGAAGAGAGAAAAATAAGAAATGTTTAGGGCAACACTCACTTATATAGGCAATATGTGGACTCTGTCGAGTTGTTCATCAGGTACTCGGTAGAATCAAGGGTCCAGTACTCGGTAACCTCTGGAACAACAATTGTAAGAAAAGGCTCCAAGGCCCCAAAATGACACCGAAAAACTCCAAAATAATCCGGGACACATTCAAATACTCCAAAACACATAGGAAGACTCTCATACTTCCTCACCCACTCACACACAAGTGAAATACTAAGAATACCCCTCACTCTCAAACATTCAAAAAATATAAATAAACACATAATCACATAAGTGCTACATCGAAACGTTTACAATAACTAAGTAACACGTTCGAGCATGGAACATGTTCGCCGAAACATAAACGAGAAAACATTACGACGAACTCACGTAGTCACCAACAAAACGCAAAACCATGAAGTCGGAAATGAACTACCACGAAGTCATCTCGCTAAGTCCAAAACATAAACGCAAAAAATTTATACGTACCAAGATTACACAAGACGTCGTGAATAAGTGATGTCACAAAAATTAGCACTTGAAAAAGAATTCCAGAAAAGGAGAAAGGAAACACGGGGCATTACAAGCTACCCTTAGTACGTTAGAAACTGAATCACAATTACTCTATTCTCAATCACAACCCCTTAGTAAGTTAGAAACCCATGTAGGGCAACTAGCTAGAGCTTTAAATAAAAGAGAAGAGGAATGGCCACGTTAAGCGGTAGTTGATACAATAGGTCAAAGTATAGTTAAACTAGGATCCCTTAGTGATAAAAAGGAAACTAGTCCAGCCACTATAACTTATGACGATGACGAGGATGATTACAATCAAATGGAGGAAAAATTCGAGGCAAATAATGAAATCTCACAAGAAGAGTGGACACAAATTACTCCTTATATGAATTTAAATAACCATTTCCCCAAAGTCTTGAGGAACAACTCCATAATGATAAATAGGGAAGGGAATAATACTATGAAACTGAGGGGATTGACGAGGTGATGGTGTCACGCCCCAAATTTTCTAGGACTCCAAAACCCGAGCCTAAGAGCTAAGGGAGTGAATGCGGAAGAAATAGAAATTAAATAAAATCCATTTAAGTCATCAAATACCCGTACAAAGGTAAAAGAGACTCGAAACACCTCAAAGATGTTAAATAGATCATACGGGATCGGAAGGATGGTAAACCGAAACAATCGATACCTTAACCGAAACATCGGAACACCCTATGTTCAACCAAGGGTAAAATGGTCATTTGGAGGATGAAATGGTAAGTTCCAATTACAAACACAAATTTTGGACCTAGCACAAGCCATAGGAACAAATGGGGGTCCATTCCGACGTTCGAGGAGGAAAATACGGATTTTCAAACATCGGACGTCGTAAGCCGCTGCAGCAGGTCTGCACTTCAAATTCCGAAAATCTACCGTCAACTTCAGTCGACCATTTCTCACTCCAAAATGACTCAAATGAGGCGATTCAAAATCCTAAACGCAAGATCTTGAAGTCAGCTTTCTAAAACGCTAAAGAACTCCTTCATCCGACAACCGTAGCTCGAGATATGACCGAATTACTAAACGGTGGTTGAAGTGTGCGCGAGCTGTAGTCGACTGAAGGAACCTTTAGTCGACTAGAAGGAGCATTTAGTCGACTGAAACAGCCCTTAGTCGACTCAAAGGAGTATCTAGTCGACTGAAACAAGAATGTAGTCGACTAAAACAGTCAGGAGCTTGCGGAAATGAAGGTTTGAGGATTTAGTCGACTACCCAAAACTCTAGTCGACTATAAGGAGGGTTCAAGTCGACTAAACCAAGCAAGAAGTCGACTAAAACAGTCAGAGGCTTGCATAAATGGAGGTGAAGACTTAGGCTGCTACCTTAAAACTCAACTTAAGTCTGCAGAGGGAAAAATTTATCTCTACACCATCATGAACACTTATAGGAGAAAGGAATTAGCCTCAACACTAATAGGATGCTACAAAAACAATTTCCGAAACTCAAGAACTAGAAAGAAACAATTAATTTCCTCTAAATCTTTTACTTGAATTTTCGTAAAAATCATCTGTCTTGCTCCCGGTCTACGTTTTGAATAAACCACCGACTCTAAATTCTAAAATTTCTTTCAAACAACTTCAAATCAGTTTAAAACATAAAGTTTTTATCGGGTTTACGGGGGTAGGCGAAAACGGATTTTTCCATCCAAAACGAAAGGATTGGTTTGAAAACTTAGAAAAACGCCGTTTTCGGCCGAATACCTTATAATCACATTTCAAGACAATTAATTCATTTCACACTCAAAATTCCAAATAAAAGAGTTCCATATTTTCATTATAGCGCCCTAAGGCGAAACATGATAGAGTTTGTTCAAAATTACATATTTTCACGTTTCGGCACCGAAATGCCCCAAAAGAATATAATCCCCGCGCATAGCGCTCCAAGGGATATACATTTAGAATAACACCTCAGCTAACATGCTAGCCGGGTTAAAATAAAATAGTTTTTCAAATTCAACTTACATGAACAAAAAGAACATTTAAATACATGCTTATCAACTTAATGTCCCACAAAATAAGTATGGTCCGTCTCATGCACAAAAGGGCGGACATACAGCCACACGTCCACGGAGAGACTACGGAACTCTCCCAATGGGATCATCACCTGAAAAATATATAAGGCGTGGGGTGAGCTCACTAGCCCAGTAGAGGAAGAGTCATTGCCTCCATCTCGGTAGTCCGAGTGGTTCAACCCAACCAAGGTTCATGCCACTAACCCTAGGTCGGTCTCTTGTCCCACATGGCTCTCACGCCAATCCGGAACCCCATCAAACCCAACAAATGAGTTTCCCCAACATGCTCACAACATAATTTACCACAATTATAGCATGCTTCAACATCAATAACATAATCATACTTATGGGATAGTTCAAGTATAAATATAACTCAACACACCCCATAATATGCGCTTGCCCCAATTCGGGGTTAACGAATACGCACTCACTCATACTATGAGTAACGAGTACCGCACCGATTCTCCCCAAGTGATTTTGAAACTTCTCACTTCAACAAGGAAGACGGTCGCATGAGAGCCCCACTAGCAACTCCCATACTACGAAGATCCGAGAGTGGCGCCTACCACCACGATGGGGCAGCAACCAACCCTATATCCCAAATTCCCAGATTACTAGTCTGGAGGTGGGAGACACCTATACCTGGCCAGTTGTTGCGACGATTCGACACAAGACTACGTACATAGGTTTACACATCTCGTACAACCCAACACCCACGTTTTGACACTAAATAGTGTAACCAAATTGCATAAAGGTTTTCGATCTCAACCCTATGCCATCACAATACATGCTTACAATTCATATTTATAAGCCATAAAACACAACATGCATATATATCACAATATCATGTTCTCAAAGGCCTAAATCATAGGCTAAGCTATCAAGACCAACTCGCATACATATATACGGCATATATACACATAGACGCACACACCCTCGTAAAAAAACAAAGACAAGTCGTTTTTACCCTACCTCAAATCCAAGCAAGAACACCAAGAACAAGTAAGGCTTCCAAGAGTTAGCCAAATCAACCCAACCTCCTCCAAGGCCAACAATAAGTTCTATTCAACCGGTAGCTAAGCTTCAATAGAGTCCTAAGCAAGAGCTATAGATAGACAACTCCATAATCAAATTTTGAATACAAGAATCCAATAATAGAAGCTAGGGTTTGAAACTAGAAATTCTAAAGGAGAAGAAATCACTTACCAAGCTTTGGCTCAAAAGGAAGCTTGGAGCACCAACATCAACTTTCATGCACAAACCTCCTTCAAATTCTCATCATAAGGAAGAGAGAATTCTACAACTTGAAGAAGAATGAGTGAAATGAGGGAGAGCAAGAGAAAGAACCGTATGAGATAAGCTAGAGATCTTTGTGGTGAATGAGAGAAGTCTTGCAAATGAGAGAAACTCATAAGTGTAGAGATTTCCCACTCACCCTTCTCACCATCCTAGGGTTGATAGTAAAGATGGGGAAAAATGAATGAATCCAATGGCTAGAAATAAGTCTTTCCAAGTGGAAGACTTATTGCACAACTCACAAAACCCATTATTTTGCCACACAAGGCCTTGTCATCCAAGGGCTTAGAATAAAGATGGAAATCAAATAACCATCCAATGGTTGAGAAAAAGTCTTGCCAAGTGGATGACCAACAATAATGGATTATTCCATTTAAGTGCCAACCAAACAAGGCCTTATGATCCAAGGGTCCAAAACAAATATGGGAGAATGAGATCAAGGGCTAGGAATGAGACAACACATGAAAGGTGGAAATGACCAAATTCATCCAAAGTTAGGGTTAATTACAAGAGTGCCATCAAGACTCTTTATTACCCTTTTACCCCTTGTCATCCTCCCTAATTACTAAAACCCCATTCATGCCCTAATTTCTACATTTTCCACTAATTGCTCAAAATGTGAAATTACTCATTTACCCCTCGGTCATTTCTTTCCCGAAATCGTTTTCAATAATTTTCATTAATTTTGAAATGAAAGTTCAACATGCTACGTACAATTTTTATAACACGTAAAACATGTAAGGGATGCTAAAACAATTAAACACATAAGCACATAAACATTTAATTGTTTAAATAAAAATTTTAAATTAACTCGTAAAAATACCGGACGTTACAGATGGAGTACACATTACCTCATTCGTTGATGAAAAATTCATTGGACACAAATAATAGATATGGGATGAACATAGAGCATAACAAAGGAAGAAAGTTATATGATGATTATTATTTGTTTGATGTTGTGCTCATTTTTAAATTTTCACAATGGACACCGATTAATGACTCACTTCCCATACTTGGACCGACATTTGTTGGATGTGTAGCGGAGAGAAAAGGTGTTGGATAGTACAATTAGACGCAGTCTTGCCAAATACGATAAAGATTGACGTCGGTAATCTGGAATTGTATAATAATTAGATTTTCTATTCTTTTTGCATATGTTATAATTTATTTTATTTTGAGGAATGTTTTTAGGATTAGTTTAATAAATTTTGAGGTTGTAGAAGTTTAGATAGATTTTTCAAAATTTAAATTCTAAATTAAAGATTCGCTTATTAGGAAAATATGCATCCCTCCATGGAACTCTTATGCGGGCATGATATGATATAAGTTTGGCGGTATACTTTTAAAAAAATTAGAATTCTTTTTCAAATATTTTATTTAGTTTTTATTAAAAAACATTATATTGAATAAATATATATATATACATGTGTATATTTAGGATATATTTTCTTAAAGATTTTTTTATTAAAATAATTTGATTTAAATAAAATCATAAAAAAACTATATATAAATCACAGGATTCACCGAGTATTTGAAAATGCAATTTTGAGTACTCGAGATTCCCTGGAATTTATTTTTATTTTGTTTCTTTATTATGTATTAATTATTTCAAATTACTTCTTTTTAAAATCGGACATTGACTATACTAATTTAGTAGTTATTCATATTTTAAGTAATTTTTAACTTAGGAAAAGAGAGTTCTAAATTTTTTTCCATAAATACGAATTCCTTTTAAAAAATTAATTATACTTTAAAGTTCCTTCTAAGAAATTTCCAATTTTGTTCATTATATTCTAGATTTTCTGCCATATTGCATCCATTCCTCTCCTATAAAGGACTGGGATTTAAGTCTATAAATATAGAGCATTCTCTATTCATTCTTTCACAATTCACTCATCATCTTTTAGAGAAAGAGAATAGTAGGAAGTACCATATATTTTATCTCTACTGTTTCTATCTCAATTTATCTTTAATTGCTTTATTTTGTTTAGTTGTTTATTTAATTAGTTTACTATAAAAGTCTAAAACAAATTATCGTAACAATTCAAGAGTATTAGTTTGCTATAGTTTAGAGTACGACTTAGTTCTTTGGGTTTGATAACCTGTCTCAAGCCATACTATTCTACAATACGATTTGTGCACTCGTGATAGGTAAAACTAGGTCAACATAGTCTTATTCTTAATCATTATTTTAATCGACCTAAGACATCAATCAATATATAAATATATATATATACATGTATTCACAATAGTGTTGTTGCACCTTCTTTTAAATGTTGTAAAGTGACCTAAAGGTCTCTTCTGGTTCTCGGTTCATGTGTTATAGGCACAGTGATGGTTGTGCCACAGGTCTTAAGAGTCACATGTTTGGTGCACGGTAACGTTTTCATCATGGCTTATAGGGTTGGTATGTAGGGCACGTGTCCTGCTCGTACTCATGGTGTAGGCTTATTTTGTACTTTTAGAATGCGGTCGATGGTGTAAACTATTACTTGTGTGTATAGTTCGGGGTGCAGGGGTGTATCTTGGGGTCTTGGATTGACATGAGTGTCATGCGAGACAACAGACAGACATAGGATGGAAGAATGCACCACGAGATGGGTTAGCACGACCTGTACGGTCAGGGGATGAGGCGGTTAAGGCTTTCCTACTAAGCGTTGTTTCCTCCCCCCCCCCCCCCCCCCCCCCCCCCCCCCATTTAACATTTTTAGATTTGAGGCAGGTAATGAAGGATGCGCATCACGGCAAAGGCACCAGAGGATTTATTGTTTCCATTCTCCTGTTGTATTATCCCTTTTTGTGTACTTGTGATCGATGTTGTATTTTTTTTAGCTAGTCTGTTGGCATCATTTGTTGTATCGTTGTATTATGTTCGGTTCCGTCATGTGCCCCTATGTACTCACAATGTATTAACTCTATTCATGTACGTATTGGAACATTTGTATATGTAAATGTTCTCAGTTGTTTTATTATTGCTAGTACTTATAGTAGGTTGCTCTATCTTTCATCACCCTCGAGATCCTTGGATTTTCCGGTTTTGGAGTTTTAGAATTTTCGAGGGGTGGCCATAAATTTATCTTTAATTTTAATGTATTGCTTTACTTATCTTAAATTATTTGTATTTTCGAACCCACCTATCTATGGTCACAACTCACGTGCTAAAAGAATTAAAAGATATGTTTCTTTGGTAGATTTGGCGTTGTATTATAACCCTGAAATATAATAATATATATATTTATTGTAATTTGATAATTGACAAAAGACTAAATCTAACTCTACTTTTTGTTGCTTTTGTATATATATTACAGATTTCGGGAAGGACAATACTTGTTTTAGGCCATGTAAGTAGGAAGTTTCTATTTACATCCTAGGTGGTCCAATAAAAAGCATCCAATATTTATGAAAATAAAATAAAATTTTATATCTTATATTACAAGATTTTCTTCCCTTCTTTCTCCTCTCCTTTTTTCCTTCTGAAAACCTGGATCTATATTCTTCAAAGGCTTCCATTGCTGATCAAGGTGTTAGAACTTAAAGTTTTGTGCAAGCTACTCAAAGCCATTGATACGGGTTATCTGCAGTATTAGAGGCTCATATTCTTTCATCTTTTCTTCCCTTTTTTCCACTATTTAATTTAATTTGAATTTTTTTCAAGAAGATGAAGTTAAGAAAATAACGCTCTAAGAGAGCATATGAAATTTCACAAACATCTTGTTGATACAAATTCGGCATGAAAGTAGAGTACATGTAAAAGCTTGATGACTTCCAAAATATAAGCAAATTTATTAACGATCCCGACAAAAGAATAAAGTTGTTGTGACAATCCTTATACTTATTAACCATGGCTGTAATAGTCCTTACGTGGAAAACTTGTGGACCTTGTGGTATCAACCTTTTAAACCAGATATAAGTTTTGAAGGATTCAGAGTTGGGTCAAAAAAAGGGAGAGGAGATAGAGGGGCGCTAGAGAGAGGGAAAAAAATCTTGTAATATAAGATATTAAATTTTATTTTATTTTCATAAATAGATGGACGCTTTTTATTGGGCCACTTAAGATGCAAGTAGAAGTCAGCCTAAGACAAGTATGACCCTTTCAGGAATGCATGTAGATTCCTTAATTAATAACTAATCAGCATTAAATATTTATATATAATTGAGTTTTTTAAAATACACAAAATTTCTCCAAAATTGTTACACAAATCTATCAGGTCCGATGATAACACGATAGAATCTGTTTGCTACGCGAGATTTTTTAAAGAATCACGATAAGTTTTAGCCAAATTTGTCCCAAACCTCTCCCACTGTCATCTTATACGCCCACCCCAAAGAAAATAAACTTAAAGGATTTTATTTAGGGTTTACATCAAGAAACCCCCATATTCTATTCAATTTAATCAATTAACCTCTACTATGTCCACTTTGCCCCTATACTATCCAATTTTATCACTATGCCCCATCTTCCTCACATTTTGAGTCAAAATGTCTAAACTACCCTCCCTTAATAATATAAGGGGGTTTAGTGAAATCAACCCTTAAAAATATTATTTTTCGAAAATAAATTATATTTTTCGTAAAAACTATAAATTTCAATATATATATATATATATATATTTCAGAAAATATGATTTTTTTTCCGAAAGATAATTATTTTGCAAAAAATATATATATTATGTTCCAAAATATGATTTTTTTACAAAAAATATTTTTTTTGTGAAAAATATATATTATGTTCCAAAATATGATTTTTTTTGCGAAAAATAT
Source organism: Cornus suecica (assembly GCA_963922005.1). Taxonomy (NCBI): domain Eukaryota; kingdom Viridiplantae; phylum Streptophyta; class Magnoliopsida; order Cornales; family Cornaceae; genus Cornus; species Cornus suecica. The sequence continues at coordinate 60,221,472 of OY998239.1, forward strand.
TTTTTTTGCGAAAAAGTATATATTATGTTCCAAAATATGAATTTTTTGCGAAAAATATATATTATGTTTCAAAATATAATTTTTTTTTCGAAAAATTATTTTTTGCGAAAAAGTATATATTATGTTCCAAAATATGAATTTTTTCCAAAAAATAATATTTTTGCGAAAAATATATATTATATTCCAAAATATGATTTTTTTTCCGAAAAATAATATTTTGCAAAAAAGTATATATTATGTTCCAAAATATGAATTTTTCTGAAAAATATTTTTTTTTTGAAAAATATATATTATGTTCCAAAATATGATTTTTTTCTGAAAAATACATATTATGTTTCAAAATATGATTGTTTTTCTGAAAAATATTTTTTTGCGAAAAAGTATTTATTATGTTCCAAAATATGATTTTTTTTCCGAAAAATATTTTTTTTTGCGAAAAATATATATTATGTTCCAAAATATGATATTTTCCGAAAAATAATTTTTTTGCGAAAAATATATATTATGTTCCAAAATATTATATTTTCCGAAAAATAAATTTTTTGCGAAAAATATATACTACTATGTTCCAAAATATGATATTTTATGAAAAATATTTTTTTTGCGAAAAATATATATAAATATTTTTGAATTCATAATTTTTGCGAAAAATATAATTGATTTTCGAAAAATATTTTTTTTAAATGGTTGATTTCACTAAACACCTTATATTATTGAGGGTAATTTAGGTATTTTGACTCAAAATATGAGATAAATGGACATAATAATAAAATTAAATAGTATAAGTGACAAAATAAACACATTGAAGATTAATTTATTAAACTAATATAAAGGGTTTCTTGAAATTAACCATTTATTTATCCAAAAAAGTTGAAAGAAATCAGTTTAAAAAAGTAAAAAAGAATAAAATGATTCAGTACGGAGCTGGAGGATCTCTGAGAAGTAATCTGATTCTGAGAGGATATATTAGAAGGGAAAGGATTAGGAAGAGAGAGAGAGAGAGGGAGTCTCTTTCTTCTGCAATCGTATCACAATGACCCAAAAAGATCTCGGAATATCTGTAACTCGGTTTTATCACGATTTCTTACTACTCTTTCCCATCCTTCACTTATATACATATATATATATATATATATACACACACATATATATATATAGTACCATATTCTAATAAGATACATACATGTATATCCTTATTGTCTAAGCATATATTAATACAGGTCCCTGCTACCCCAACCACATTGTGTAGTGTGTGTCTTTGGTGTGTGTCAGAGAAAGCTCCTTTTCTCTGTATTTGTGTCTTGTTCTCTTTCGGCAGATTGAACTTTTTCTTCTTTTTTGGTCTCCTTTGTTAATTGTGTCTTGTCTCAGCTACAAAAACACACACAAAAAGAACAAAAAGAAAAAGAAAATTATGGCTTCTTCCTCTTGTTCATTGAAGGGTTCGGATGTTGAAGAGAGGCCTCATGTTTTGGCTGTTGATGACAGTTTAGTTGATCGCAAACTCATTGAAAGGCTTCTCACAAACTCTGCATGTAAAGGTATTTCTTTTTTTTTTTCAAATAATTTTCATCTCTCATTTTGTGTATTTTTAATTTTATGCTTTGAATAATGGTTATGATATACTTTTTTTGAAAAGAAGGTTATGATGTACTCGTTAAGCACATTCTGAGCTTTTAAATATCCTGATTGTAAATGAACTTGTACTATTTTTTCTCCTTTCAAATTTTTTTCTCGAAAATTAAAAGTAGTATATCTTCTGAAAAACCTTGTGTAAGTTTTTAATTTCTCTCTATTTATAATCATTTTTTTTGCTTTAAATTTCAAATCTCCCAAAGCTTATTATTAATATATAGGGCATATTTTATACCATAGAGGACACCCTTTTATATGCATATTATATGATCTTATATTCAAGGAAATTTCTTATTATTTAAATATAGGAATATAGGACGGAGATTGTATGTCCGGAGCTTGACCAAATCTCGTGCAATAGTAGTTTATAAAATTTTAAATTTTTTATTAAAAATATTTTGAAGCAAAAAGCAACAAATCTTGCCACCCAAATAAGTATAAATGCGTGTTTATTTATTTTTTATTTCTTGAACCGCATATACAAAACTAATATTTTTTTTATAACAAGAAAAAAAAACAAATATAGTCAATATTTGTTTTTCGTCGTCCAAAGGATTTACCTTACAACGAGTCTGGTAACAAAAAAAAATAACTGTAAGTAATTTTTTTTTTGGATAATGCTTGGGTCTTCTAAGATGAAGTTGGTCCTTAATACGATTTGTACATTTGGTTAAAAAAATTTCAGAAAAAGAAATTGAGATCAATTTTTATTTTTATGCATGATTTGGACACGCATTATTGGTGTATCTATTCTCAATATTCAAATATGTAAATTTCTTTGAAAACCACATTATGCTCTTTGTAGCCATATGCAATCATCATATTTTCCTTAATGATATTTATTGATTTGCATTATCATATTCAACTCAATTAGCGTGTATGAAAGCGCGTGGTTTAGTGATATCGCTTATTCAATTTGGAAGGCTCAAACAAGTGAGAATTATTTGTTATAAAAATAAAAAATAAAAAATCTAGATACATATTTATGACAGCCACATTTGGAGAGAGTGAATGAAGAATATGGGCAGACACCTCTCACTTTGAAATAGTAGGAGGTCATTGTGCACAAAATTTATAATGTAGGAGGCTTTATGCACCTACACCTATTAGCAAATTCCGCATGGTTCGTGATCTCCGTATTGATTTCGGTCCGGTCGTAGTTATGATATAACATATTAGGACTTTGTGGTTTGATGGTATTTTCATTCCTCTCCCAATCAGGTTTGGGGTTTGAGCCCTATAGGACTCATGTGGGGGGTGTGTGCTTGAAAATGAATATCGAACGAGTATGGATGCTCCGTAACAGTATGAACACCTTGAAAAATCATTACTAACCTGACAATACCTAACTCAGACAAAACGGCCATGCATAGTACTAAATTAAATGGTCAGAAGGAGCATTATTATGAAAGTAGTCTTATGCCCAGTGGACCGAGGGAGAATCCTTGATCACTCACTTCGTTTTAATCCGTGAAAATATTTATGGCATTGGTGGATTTAAAACTGGGTTGTAAAATAGTTGATTGGTAATATTGTTGTGGCAGTGACTACTGCAGAGAATGGACAGAAGGCTTTAGAGTTATTGGGGCTTGGAGATGGACAGCACATATTCAACAACAGCGTAAGTAGTTCTCTTTGTTTGTTTGTCTTTAAACATAACCATGTTATGTAATATAAGGTCAACAATGATTGGTTCTATTATTGTCCTACTAAGATGTGAAAACAGTAAAGGGCGGTGCCTGGGGCCTTCATATAAAACAAAAAGAATTTCACATCCACCCCTCATTTTACTCACATACACACATATATCCACACACAATAGTTAACGTGGTTCAGCCCCAACTTTGATCTACGTCCACGGACACTCAAATATCATTCAAGAAATATAAATATTACAATAATGTACACAACACCCTCTCATCAGTGCACTTCACATTCTCTCTCTCTCGGTGCCATTCGCACCAGGTGCACTTTGCACCCTCATATCTTCTCTCACCTCTCTTTTCTTGCTTTTCTTTGGTGTGTATTGCTTCTTCATCTCCGTGCATATTTATAGGCATTTTGCAAATCTATGTTTTCCACATCTACTGTGCAGACTCAACAAATATCTTTGGTTGGCACCGACCTTTGAAGCAATGTTTCTTGACTTTTTGCAATTCAAAATCTACTTTGTTTCTTCTTCTTCATTCAGCCACCATTGAAATAATCAGCCACCATTGGAACAGTGTAGCCCCTATAATTGATGTTAAGAATTTTAGTCAAAAGCTAACAAAAATAAATACGATAGAAATATATATATATATATATATATATATTATGGTTGATGGATCTGGCTTATAGGTACTAACATGTTCTAATGATATCATGAGACATTAACTGCATTTAAAAGTTCTTCAAGTTTAAGGAAACAAGTCTAGATGTAGTTAATGTTTCCCATATCCTTCTTTAGTATGTAGGATATGTATGACCTAGAATAGAACAATTCTCAACAATGCTATTCAAAATGATCTACCCTAAATATTTATATTCTTTAACACTCACCTCACAAGTCGCCTTCTTTGTGGTTCAACTTGTCTAACAAGTTTTTAACTTGGGCGACGGTGAGGCTTGAAGAGTTCCTGCTCCGATGTCATATTAACCACCCATTTATTCTAAAAACTTAAGCTATTAGAGATGGTTTAACTTAAATATTTTTATCTTTCAACATTCAATTGGATTTTATTATTATTATTTTTTTAAAAAAATAGTTATTTGGATATTTCGTTACCTACTTCCAAAACATATCCTCTTTACCGAGGGAGCACGTTGCCTATTGGCAAAAAATCATCATTCTCTTCCACTAGTAGACCTCCACCACCTCCGCCGCTTGGGTCTCCTCAAAATTGATAAATCTCAAAAACTCACCATTATACCTTGTTAAGAGTTGTAATTTAAAAAACTCCATCAACGCTTTCTTTCCCACGTAAAAAAATAAAATCATATTCATCACTTTTTGCAATTTAGTAATCTAAGCTTTTCTTTATGAAAAGCAAAATCCCTGTCAACCTGCCCATAGCACCAATGTTGACTACCGATATCATCCAATCCCTCTAGCCACCTTCATACCCAACATGGCTTTTAGAGTTTGATAGTGGGGAGGTGGTAGGTAACGGTAATAAAGGGGTTGGTATCAAAAAACAAAGATAGATAGGTATAGTTAGTGAATCGCCAAATTCGTAAAATTTTATTCAGATGTCTCACGTAGATTGAAGCAAGTCTTCCGGTAGAAGAGAGATCATTTTGATGGGGTAAAAGGCAAATATTGTCTTAAAGAAATATTAATCCTTCTCGATATCATTTTCAGCTCATATATGTGCTACTTTCAATATGTATTTGCAGGATTCTGGGGTAAACCTGATCATTACCGATTACTGCATGCCCGGAATGACGGGGTATGATCTCCTTAAAAAAATTAAGGTAATAAGTTTTTCTCTAATCAATTGATGTATTTCAAAATTAACATTAGCCCCAAATGAAAGTATGTTCCAAACTTTTTTTTTCCTTCAGTTTTTGCATATAAATAATGTATATCTTAATCATTATTTGCTGACAGGAATCATCGAACCTGAAAGAGATACCAGTAGTGATAGTGTCATCTGAGAATGTCCCTACTCGGATCAAGAAGTATTTTACTTGCACTGTCAACTTCATTATATCCACCTTGTTTGTTGTACATATATGGCAAGAAATCGAAAAAGGAAAAAAATAAAAATAAATTCTTATATTAATTTTTGCTTCCCAAACAGGTGTTTGGAAGAAGGAGCTCAAGAGTTCATGCTGAAGCCTCTCAAACAATCGGACATCAAGAAATTGAGATGTCATATGATGAAACTCGGCCATAACGGAAGGCTTTGCGTAGGAAGGTAAACAGAGGATACATTAGAAGACAACGATCAAGAGAGGCGAAAATCATATCCCAGAAAACCCACAGGAAAAGGAGGCCATATATATATGGGGAGTGAAGTGAAATGTATTAAGGAATACATTAAGAACACTTCAGGAAGTATATGATAGCATCAACTCCTTCATGAACTTGTCTCTTGTTATATTGCTATCACATCCCTATATCTATAGATGAAAAGATTTTTGTTTAAGCATATATATATATATGCAATGAATGTCATTGACTTTTTGTTTTTCTCTCTTTTCTCGAATTGTTAGCGGGAGATTTTTATAGTGATCATGCTCTCTTCTACCAGTATGGTAATGTGCATGTATGGCCTGTATAGGCAGGTTGAGGTAGATGTTGTGTAGGTTTCATAGTGTTGACTTGTTGTATGTTTGGCATCTAAAGGCCTTTTCAACAATGCGAAAGATACTTGCATTATTTTCAGGGTAAATTTCAGTTACACCCCCCAGTTTAGCCTATATCCCACAGAGGCCCTCTCAATTTTGAAATATCCAACTTACACCCCTATCAGTTCCGGCTGTTAGTTCAGTTGATGGGAGTGTTAAAAAGTAGTTATTTTCAAAAGACAATTCCTCATTTATCTCCAAAGCATATACCTACCCTAGGTTCCTCTCCTTCGCGGCTGCCACCACCACATCCTTTCCTCCGTTTTCATCAGTCAAGCCTCTCAAACCCTAGTCCCATCACTCAATGCATGCATATAATGTCATGCACAATCATGAATAACTCATGCTCAGTACCTTAGAAATTAGTCATGCCAATAAACAAAATGCGATAATTAAAGGGAAGTATGAGGGATTCTCCTAGCTCGGTTGAGATAATTAAAGGGGAGTAGGAGGGATTCTCCTAGCTCGGTTGGGATTTAGGATTTCCTGTAATTGCCTGTTAGCTCATTTAGAGTAATCAACCATATAATGAGTTGGTAGATTGTATGAGCCAGTGGCCGAGCCAGCATAGGCTCAGGGGCGGCACATGCCCCTCAAATTTTTTTTTTTTTTTTTACTAATATATATATATATATATATATATATTTGATATTCAAAATTGCCCCTCAAAATACTAGTTTTTTTTTTATTATTATATTAGGCCCAGACAAAAAAAAAAAAAAAACTAGTTGTGTTTTTTGGCCCAAACAAAAATCAAATTGGGCTTTTGGGAGAACAACAAATTGGTGTGTTTTTTGGTGATTGCAAAATGCGCTGGAGGGATATGGTTTTTCACTGTGCTATTGTGTAAGTTGAAAAATAAGAAAAACACATTCTAAAACATCCGATTCGGCGACAGTTCTTAGGGTTTGTTTGAGAGAGGCGGTTTGTGGTGATTCCTGATATTCTCTTCACTCTTCTTCTCCAATCAACAAAATCATTTTATTTTGAAAGAGGAGAATACAAGTCTTGATCTGGTACGAAATCTCTTCTTCTGCTTGTATTTTGATTTTTTTTTTTCAAATTTCAACGATGAAGAACTGTATGTACTGTGCTATGGTTTCGTTAGATGTTGTTCGTTTGGTGCTTTTTTGTTTATTTCTGATTTTTGCTAATTTTAAATCATGATTTGAAATAGCTATTCATCTGTGTTGTGCTAGGGTTTCGTTTTATGTTGTTGATTTATTATTTTTTGGTTTTTTGTGATTTTTGCTTCTTGTAAATCATGATTTTTGCTTTGTGATATGCTTCTTGTGATTCAATAGGGCCATTGGTATCAAATTGCTATTTTGAGTATATATCACAGTGTGTCTGCAATTCTGGGCCCAATTTATTTGTTCTTAAAATCAATTATGTATTAATGGTCTTAGTTGTTTGTCCTTAAAATCAGTTTTAGAACTTGGTGTGTATAATGCTCAGTTGTGTGGGATATTCCTTGTGTTATTGCTATCAGAATCTCATATATGTAAATAATTTTTTTTTAAAAAAAAAAAAACAGTTATGGAGAGAATCGATAGCTATTTCAAAAGAAAATCAGATTTGACTACCCCTACAGAGAGAAATGATGATATTGTAAAGTAAAGCCGGTTAGATATCAATTTTGAGGGGTCTTCAAGCTGATCCAGGACTACGAACTAAAATCTTAGACTACAATCCTAATATTCGGGATGAAATTTGTAGGGCATATTGGTTAAAAGGTCCTTGTCAACTTAAGAAGCATCAATTTCCCTGTAACAATTTTGGAAAAACATTACGTCGTTTCAGCCTTGCTTGGTTTAGTGAATTTTTTACTTGGCTTGAATATAGCATAACTAAAGATGCTGCGTTTTGTTTATGTTGTTACCTTTGAATATAACATAACTAAAGGGCAAGTGTAATCGTCATCAATGATATATTAAGTTATTTTTTATTTAACTATAATATACATCTGTTCAAGTTAATTTGAGGTTGAATAAATTTCAGCCAGTAGTGTTGGGATCACTCTGGAAAGCTCCACCGGACTTCATAAAACTTCTATCAAGCTCAAGAATACCCAGAAATCAAGGGAATTTACTGAACAATGGGGTCTTCACACTGAACACTGATGTTCCATAATCAGTTTCTTCACTATTGATTATGTTCTGTTTAGTTAGCATTATTGCTGCTTGTTGCAGCCCCTTCTCTTCTTTGAAAACGTTTTCTTTGTTTTGCATCTTTGACTCCCCCTTTTTTATTTCCTTTAATAAATTTGATTTACCCCCGAAAAAAAAATGTTGAATAATTTTTTTGTTTCATTACGCCCCTCCTAAAATAGAATCCTGGCTTCGCCACTAGTATGGGCATGAAATCTGATACGCACATGGATACAAAAATAAACAATTTAACTGTTAGTAATTCTTGAAAATTAACACATGCATCAATTTGTTAATTTAATCATTCAAATATCATAATTATGTGTTAATTTAATATTTAAAGTTGCATCCTCACCAAATCGGAGCTAAAAAAATGGCTAAAACACCTTTACCTCAATTTAGGAAAATTATCCAAATCCAAGGAAACCAAAATAAATCACAAAATCAGGACTGTAGAAGTAAGACTCACACAGCTAGGAACATATTTGCCTCCTATGACACGACCAAAATCCGTCGCCGAAAAATGATCATTAGAACCAACGTAATGGTTTGGTTTAAAAGATTAATTTTCCATTGAACTTTGCACTATATTTATATACAAGTTTTCAATCCTCTCTCTCAACAGAATCAATTTACAGAATAAGTCTAAATCAATCATATAAATTCTAACCTAAATATAGATATAAATAAACATAGAAATAAATCCTTGATTTAAGGCAAATCTTTGATTTGAGCAGCTAGATGGAGTCTGAAAGGTAAGGACCGAATTTGTTAGCTTATGGTGGCGGCTTAGGCTCTACACGCCCCCCTCAAGATGGTGCTCCCATTGGAGACACCAATCTTGGACCATAGGATAGAGAGTCGTTGTCGTGAGAGGGGCTTGGTGAGTGCATCGGCAAGTTGATCAACGGTTCCAACATGAGCTACACGAAGCAATCCTTGAGAAACTTTGTTGCGGACAAAATGAAAATCGATGGCGATGTGTTTCATACGAGAGTGAAAAACAGTATTGGCGCACACATAATTGGCCCCCACATTGTCATAGTAGATTATCGGTGGTTGAGGAAGATGGATACCGAGTTCATGAAATAGGGATTGAATCCAATAAAGTTCAGGAGCGGTGGAGGCAATTGCACGATACTCGACCTTGGTTGAGGAGTGCATAATTGAGCGGTGTTTACGGGAACTCCATGATATGGAATTGCCTCCAAAATACACAATATAGACAGTAGTGGATGTGTGATCATGAAGATTTCTAGCCCAGTCAGCATCGGAGTAGGCATGGAGAGAAAAAGGCATATTTCGCCGAAAAAATAGACCATGAAATATAGTACCTTTGAGATAACGAAATAAGCGCTTGGCAACGATCCAATGTGGTTTAGTAGGATTGTGCATGAATTGAGAGAGTTTATTCACAGCAAATGAGATTTCCGGACGTGTGAGTGTGAGATATTGTAAGGCATCAATTACACTGCGATACTCAGTTCCATTGGTGGGAGAAGAGCCATCCCGTAGTACAAGAGAACCAGTGATGGGAAGTGGTGTGCTAACGTCCTTGGCATCATCCATATGAGTCCGAACAAGATGATCACGAATGTATTTTTGTTGAGAGAAAAACAAACCATGAGTAGTATGAATAACCTCAACCTCAAGAAAATAGTAAAGGGATCCCAAATCCTTGATAGAAAATCGTTGCGAGAGAACATGGAGGAATCGAGAGACAAAAATTTCATGACTTTCTGTGACAATGAGATCATCTACATAGACAAGAAAATAGATGATGTGATCATGACAATTATAAATGAAAAGTGAGGTGTCTGATTTCGCATTCATGAACCTATAAGAGAGCAAAAATGAACTAAGTTCTTGGTACCAATCACGTGGTGCATGCTTAAGGCCATAAATAGCTCGTCGAAGCTTACAGATATGGGAAGGAATCATTGAATTAGTGAACCCTGGTGCCTGAGACATATAGACCTCCTAAAAAATATAGCCATATAAAAATGCATTATTCACATCAAGTTGGCGAATGGGCCAATTGTGTTGAAGAGCGATACTAAGGACAAGCTGAATAGTGGTGGGTTTCACAACAGGACTGAAAGTATCAGTGTAATTGATGCCGGATTGTTGGTGGAAACCTTTGGTGACTAAACGAGCTTTGTAGCGATCAATGGTGCCATCTGGATTATGTTTGATGCGAAACACCCATTTACAACCAATTATATTTTGGGATGGTGAATAGGTTATAAGATCCCATGTATCATTGCAAAGCAAAACATTAAACTCTTCCGATATGGCATGACGCAATTTAGGATCATGAAGTGCTTGGGTAACACAAGTTGGCTCAAGTGTCTCTGTGAGGTTGTGTTTGGTGGTAACATTTAAATACTTGGGATTAGGTTTAACAAAAATTGTATTGAGCTCGAGTGGCTATGGGGTGAGTACGAGTTTGAGTAGTAGTTAGTTCAGTTGAGGAGGATAGTGGGACATGCTCGAGAACAAGATGGTTGATAGCAGTTGGGGAGGGATTAGGCACAACTAGAGGTGGGGAATGTGGAGTTTGTTGTGGTGGCACATCATGGAAGGGACTGCTTGAGGTGGACTATTGTAGGCAGGCCTGGTTGGTGACATCTTGTGATGGTGCGAGAGGGGTGGCGGGAGGTGAAGGGTCTGCACAAGGAGAAGATGAGTTGATGTGGAACCTGAGGGCAAACAATCAACAGGTGTAGGCTGTCCAGAAGGTGTGGGCAGATCATGCAAGGTTAGCACACCGATAATTTGGTCGAAAACGACAAGATGAGGAGGAAACCAAGCATGGGATGGAAGATTTTTTGTGGGAGTCTGAAATGAGATAGACGAGTTAAAGGGAAACACAGACTCATCAAAAATGACATGACGCGAGATAAAGACACGTTGGGTGGACGAATCAAAACATTTATAAGCACTTTGAGTGATAGAATATCCAAGGAACACACATGGGTGAGAGCGATAGTCAAGTTTGTGGCTAGAATAAGGGCGTAATCAAGGATAACATAGACAACCAAATACACACAACTTAAGGTAATTTGGTGAGTCACCAAAGAGAGCCGCAAAGGGTGATTTGTTGCCAAGTGTAGGTGTGGGAAGGCAGTTGATTAGGTAAGTTGCAGCTTGAAAAGCATGGGACCAAAATAAAAGGGGTAAAGAAGAGTGGTGAATAAGGGTGAGGCCAGTTTCAATAATGTAGCGATACCGACGTTCGGCAGTACCATTATGTTGAGTCGTGTGAGGTGGGGTAGTTAAGTGAGTGATGCCATGAATAGAGAAAAATGTTCTTAATTTTTGATACTCGCCCCTACCATCGGAATAAATTGAGACAATGGAAGTTTTGAAATAATTTTCGATCATAGCTTTGAAAGTTGGAAAAAGAGTGTAAACGTACGATTTCCGTTTAAGAGGGTAAAGCCACACATATTTAGTAAAATGATCAATAAAAATAATACAATATTTCAAATTGTCCAGTGATTCAATTGGAGATGACCCCCATACATCAGTCTAAATGAGATAAGTGGACCACGACTTTTAAGAGAATAGTCATTAAAAAGAAGCTTGTGACTTTTACTACATTTGACAAGAAGGACACGAAGAAAAAATAACGGAGGTAGACGACAATGGTAAAGAAAAACTACTGGTAATATATTGAAGGGTACGATTTGACAGATGACCGAGTCGTTTGTGCCAATCTTGCATGGGAGCCTTGACACCAACCATGGCAGAGGGCGGGACAACATGCACTTGCACATTTTTTGGCCACTCATACACATTGTTCCTATTCAGGCCGCGAATGAGAATCTCTGCCGTGCGCAGATCCTTCACAACAAAATGAGATGGAAAGAATTCAATAGATGTGAATTTACAAAATTGAGAAACAAAACTAAGATTTTTTTGCATGGAAGGAACACACAAAATATTTGATAAAGTAAATGATTTAGATGAACTAGTGAGAGTGGTGGATCCATAATGAGTGATATGTAAACATGAACTATCACCAATAACAATGTTATCAGGTCCATCATATGGGGAATGAAGGGAGAGGTTCTGAAGATCAGAGGTGACATAGTTGGTTACGGCCGAATCGACGAGCCAAGGTTGATGATCAGAGTAGCCTGTGATAGTGTAGTGGGATGCTGGTTCTTGTGGTGAAAGATGGTGAGCCTAAGGACAACGTTTAACACTGTGGCCTTGTTAATCACATAGTTGACAGAATCCTTTGTAGCCACGTCCTTGAGAAACCCCATTTTTTTGGTTTTACAGAGATTGAAACCTTTGGTTGGCTTGATTATAGAATTGTTGGGGACAATTCGGATTATATGAAGCCCTTTGATTTGTTGAAGTTTTGAAGTTTTGAGGACGACCTTGAGTTCCACCATGATTGTTATGGAAGTTGCGATTAGAATTATTCATGCGGTAGGTTGCATTGGCGGAGATTGCCATTGGTTCACTTCGGTTCTCTTGCCGTTTGAGGTAGGCTTCATAGTCGAAAAGTTTATCATGAAGGTCCTCAAAAGAGATGGGATTTTCTCTAGCACAAATGTCACCAATAATTTCATTGAATTCATCACCAACTCCATTTAGGATCTGAATGACGAGATCATCATCGGGAAGCGGAGTATCAATGAGGGCTAATTCATCAGAAATAGCCTTAAGAGTTTGCAGATACTTGGCAATTGGTTTGCCTTCTCGAGGTCGAGTGATTTGTTCCTTGAGACTCATAACGCGTGAGCGAGAGCGGTTCACATAGAGACGTTTGAGTTTATCCCATGCTTCTTTGGAGGATTTGGTGGATACAATGAGAGTTGTAATTGAGTCAAAGATTGAGATGCAGATCACATGTAATAAAAGTTGATCTTGTCGCTTCCAAAAATTATTTGTTGTTATGTTGCCGGGTGGACATGGATGTGAACCATCTATGTAACCAAGCAAGTCATAGACAATAAGGAGGGAATCAAATTGTGCACTCCATGTTGGGTAGTTTAAAGGCGTGAGTTTGAGTGGAAGTTGAACATGAGCAATGGCGATCAAGGTCGTGTTTGAGTTGAGAGAAACTGAGGTATACATAAAGGTGGGAGGTGTGGTAGTGGATGATTCGTCTTCCACAGATGAGAGGATCAAGTTTCTCGTTAGAGATGAAGGCTTTAATACCATATAAGATCAGTATAATGATTTGGTTCAAAAGATTAATTTTCCATTGAACTTTGTACTATATTTATATACAAGTTTTCAATTCTCTCTCTTTACAGAATCAATTTATAGAATAAGTCTAAATCAATCATATAAATTCTAAACTAATATAGATACAAATAAACATAGAAACAAATCCTTGATTTGAGGAGCTAGCTGGAGTCTGAACGGTAGGGGCTGACTTGGTTAGCTTGTGGTGGCGGCTTAGGCACTACACAATCAGCATACCGAACTAATTAAATGGAAGACCTTGATATCTCCTACAATAACTATATAGTTGAATCATCCACATCTTACCTTAAAATTATGAAATCTAGAGAGAGAAAGTACATATAGAAAGACAAATTTTTAAAAAGTGGAGAACACCTATAAGAAATGGTACCAAGGCAAAGTGCTTGATGTGTAGAGCAAATTTGTAATGACACAAGACCCTAATCAATTCTTAAGGTTTCCAAATTGAAGAGAGAAAGGAAAAGCAAGCACTACACGAAAAATAACTTTCTACCACATGCAAAATTGAATTTTACCACTGTTTTTGTCCGTGGGTTAAGTCCTGTAGTTGTTTCTCAAGCACATTTTACCACGGTCAGCTAACTGTGGTGAAAACTAATGTTTTTATTACAGACTAAAACCGTGGTTGAATGTTTGAAATACCACCACAGTTCTTGCCCGTGATAATTTATTTTGACATTTCACTACGGTTTACTTTCATGGAAAATGATGACATTCAACCACGTGTACAAAAAGTGGTAGATTTATATAACATTTTACAATAGGCAAAACTTGTGGTAGTGTGAAATTCCACCACGCGCAGAAAAAGTGGTAGATTTATATGACATTCTAACACGGGCGAAACTTGTGGTAGAATATATGACATTCCACTATGATCTTTTTTCGTTGTATAATCCTATAAAATTCTACTACAATTTCTTTCTGTGGTAGAAGACCTTCAAAATTTGACTTTCTACTATGGGTTTAGCCCATTGTATAAAGTTTGTGTAAGTATATATATATCTATTGAAAAAATTAGAGTAATTTTCTCTGACCTCCCTTAAGGTTTGACATAATTATTGTCATATTAAAATTTTCAAAATATGGTGTTCAATCTCTGAGATTTTGTTGACTTCACTGCAGATACCTCTATTGCCTAATGATAGTTAGCTTTATTGAATTAAGAAATAATAAAAATATTAAAACCCAAAAGAACAATTGAGAGTGAAAAAAATATTGAAATAACCTCACCAACCAATAAATCCGACCAAACTACCCCGACTTACAATGTTAAATTTACGTAGTAATATTTCTCTTATCTTTTAAAATTCTTTCTCAATCATAGAAAGGTCTTTCTTGCTGTACAAAACAATATATCTCCCCCCCCCCCTCTCTCTCTCTCTCTCACACACACACACACATACAATCACACTCTTTAGTTTCGCTGAATCCCCTCATGGAACCACAAAAATCAAAGGTAGATCTTCACGCTAAACTTAGAGCCAAATCTTCACGATGGATCTCAAAGGTAGATCTTCATACTCATGGACATCTTTTTGCTCATTCCAGTTTCACGATCGTAAATAAAAATCACTTTGCATGATTAGCTTTGTGTGTGGAAACTGAAAAGAAAATGAGACCATAAAAGAGAGACTTAGCTCATATACGAGTGAGAAAGCAAAATGTGCAATTATGTCACGCCCCAAAATTTCTGAGGCCCCAACCTAGAGAATTAGTAACTTCCGAGATGTGACGTCAGTGTGAGCGACCACTAGAATCCACAATAGCAAGGAATACATGAAATAATAATAATAATAATAATAATGATTTATTCCATACACCACCAAAGGGTAATGAATACAATAGGTTACTCAAGGCATAAAAAAGTGCTGAATAAAGATACATCAGAACTGCAATACAATAATACAAAATATAAGGAAGGGATACGCCAAAGAGCTGGCTCCCAATAATACAATGAAAATCCCTATATACAATGAGGTAAATAAAAGAAACAAAAAGGCAATAACCATATACACATCCCCAAGTCATTCGTGCCGCTGCACTGCACGTCGTCCATCGCTGATACCTTTCCTGCAAGCTGGCGCGGAATACTAGGGTGTAGAATATCGGGGTGAGCTATGAAGCCCATTAAGTAAAAGGAAATCCTAACTGCCTCATCCTCTTACCGTTTAGGTAGTGCTAAACCAACCCACGTGCATCCATCTATCCTAGGTCGGTCTGTTATCTTACATGACACTCACGCCAATCTGAGACCCCTGAATAAAACCCACCAACCTCCTACCATGCTCAAGCCAGTAAATATAAAGCAAGTTACAAGTAAAGAGCATCAATCACATGACACGTTACCAACATATACAACAGTGCATACAAGAGGATATATGTACATATATATAAGTATATTTATATATATATGTAGGCAACACGTGACCTCAAATTCCACTTATACTCTCGCCCTATACTCCATCTCAGCAATCCACTACACACGCAACTGTACCCCCCCCCCCCCCCCCCCCCCCCCCCACAGACACGATACTCAACTTTCAGGAACTCGTCACAATGCTCACATCACAAAACATGGCCCAGAAGAGGCACTAAGCCGCCACAAACATTTACCTGAAGAAACCATTCCCAACCATCACACTAATGCTATTGCCACCCGCTAGTCGAATAAGAAATACCAACTAGACTTTTTATACTTTTAGGATACTCGTCCTCATCTCTAGACATTCTAGGGAGGGTAAAATAGTCATTTGACACTTAAAAGTGGTCATAAAATCCTCGGGAGTTGAAACATAAGTGAAGAGAGTTGAAACGATACCTTTAAACGTCAATTTTTGCCAAGGATAAAAATATCATTTCAAGGGGTAAAAGTATAGTTTAAAAGTGAAAGATATGAATTTCTAAAAATAACGACACACAATATGCCAGACGAGTCTAAGGATCGAATGAACCATCCTAAGCAAAAGACCTTAACTCACTCAAAACAAAACTAAATGAAGCGATCCAAAATCCTAAAAAAAGTCACCTTTCCAACGCTTTAAAGCACGTCTCAATCGGAGCACTGAGTTAAGAGATATGGAAGTTCAAAAAACGGCACGCGCAGGAGCGCAACTGGACACACGCATGGGGGTGAGCTCGCCCAAAGCTAGGGGTGAGTGCGCCTCTGGTCAGAATTTTTCCCCAAAAATTGCCCAAAATGTAATTTTTCAACTTTTTGCAATTTAATCCGATTTCGACGATTCCGGTCCCAAAAATTCACAAAAATTAGAAAAGTGATTTTTTTTTGCTTCGGAAGTTAAATTTTTTTTTGTTGTGCCCGGATGTGCAGAAAATGTTATTTTTATTTAAAAACCAAATTGTAAATTGTAACATCCCGTATTACTTTCCCTTTTTCTGAAATTCTTTTCGGTTTATTTTTGGGTTGTGATGCCATCTTCGTTGTTCATGACATCTTGTTTATTGTTGGTATTTCGTACGTGTAAATTTTTCGTGTTTAATCTTTCGGACTTGGCGAGACGATTTTGTGGGTTCTTGTTGCTGACTATGTGATTTCGTTTCAACTTTTGGCGTTTGGTGCTTTAGCTGGCCAGTGACGCGCTTTGTATGTCCGACGTTTTTGTTTTCTATTTTAATTGGATTATTACGTGTTTTGTTTTGCTTGCGTGCTTAGGCATGTTTGCATTTCCTTTGCTTTTTTTCTTCCTGTTTATATTTTCATGACACATGTTTTTTGATTTATTTGGTAAATTTGTATGTTACTTGTTTTAGGAGTTTTGGTGGGTCCGGGATGTACTCGGTGTTCTAGTGGTTGAGTTTCATACCCCGGATTATTTATTTCAGTTTGTGTTATTTATCTAGCGTTCCGTGGAATTTTCGGATTCACATAATTCCGTTTAGGATTTTTTGATGTCTTTTCAAATTTAATTATGCAAATATATATTATAAATATATATTATAAATTATAATATATATATGAATATTTATTATTATTGCCACCTATTATATATGAGTGTGGTTAATAATAGTGGGGAAGCATTATTATTTAATGTGTTTAAGAATATATATATATATATATATATATGTATTTAATTTTATGTTATTATATATATATTAGATATATACATATACATTTAGGAAACTAACGCATACGACAACTCTTCTGCTCTCTTCCTTATAAGCAATACCAAGCTCGGATGTTCTTGTCCTCCTTCATTGACTACTTCTCTTATTCTTCTTCATGACGAGAGAGACACAGAGAGAGAAAAAAAAAAGAGGTCGCCACTGTTGGGCGCAACCTAGGGCAGAGGTCACTGGAGTGCAGAGGTATCGGTGATGGCGATAATGGGGGGATCTGGCGGCGTGACGCGATAGTAAGTGGTGGCGCGGCTATAGGAGTTGTGCGTGACGACGATAGGGCTAGTTCTGGTCGAACTTTGTGACACTATTTCGGCAATGATCGGTGCTCCGATCATCGTGATTTTTGGAAGAGAGCTGGGTATTGGGTCCATGTACTACATACTAAAATTTGGTGCGATTCGGTTAAGCGGTTTGTCGAGAATTTCTTATTTTTGGGTATGATATTTGTTTGATTTTTCATAGATTTATTCTGTTTCATTTAACTATTGCTTATGGGTTTTGACTATATTAAATAGGTCAGCAAGGCGGTCGTTTCAGTCTAATCGGAATTTAATTAAGACATTGTTGATCGGTGGGCCCCACTTTCGGGCATGGACACTGTTTATCGATGGTCCCCACTTTTGGACTTGGACATGTTTTGGAGCTAATTTGAGCACACGCTTTGAGGTAGGGGAATACTTCTAACTTTTGTTTTTTTTAAATGGTAAGAAAGTTGTATTAAATGAAACATGGTCAAAAAACCTACAAAATACTAGGGGCATACCCCTAGGTTATTTGGGGATGTGACTAGTTTAAGGTTTCCTAAACCCTAGACTTTTGTGCGGATTATTTTAACACTACGATTTTGAGCATGCTGTAAAAAGCTATTAAATTATATTTTTGCTGGTTTTGTGGATTTTGTGTACATAGTTAGGTTTATATGTGAACCATGACTAGGTTATGACCGGATGTAGAAACCTATATATATACTTGCTTAAAATTGATGATTTTATTGTTAAGGAGATATTGGTGTATATGTCAGTGAGCATGATGATATATATATATATATATATATATATATATGGATGTATATACTTAGATGGGGGGTTAACTGGGCCCTGGGAAAACGAAGTTTGAAATTTAAAACTTGAGATTTAGGTTTTGAACCTAGACATGCTTGAGGCCCATTTGCTTATGAATTAAGAAATTTACTACCTAAAAGATGAATTGGGTATGAGATTGAGTATCTGAGATTTAATAACCTAAAGTGATTGAAAGCGTACTTGTTGAACTGAAAAATGACATTTATATAGCATTGAGAAATTATTGTTTAAACACGGTGAAAAGCAAGCTTATGAAAATTTAATTTAGAAGTCATGAAGGCATATTGAGCATTTGGTTCATGTGAGGTATGTTTATGATATAGTGAACACCATATGCATATTACCATCATCGGTGTCTTTTCTCATGCCTCCTTCATACCCGTATGTGGTCGAACCTTTTTGGGTAGTCGCAACAACTGGTCAGGAGGTGTCTCTCGCGACCTGCGGATTAGTATTCCGCTGAACATGGGGTGTGTGAGGACTTTTGTTCCGAACATTGGGTTTTTCCACGAATCCATATTCTTCGTGTGGTTGATGTTACCTGATAGGTGCCAAATCTATCTTGCTAATGTTATGTCATTACATTACATTATTTGGTATTTTTATGCCTTCTGTGTGTTTAAGAGTGTTTCAGGAGCTTAATGAAGAAAAAAAACTAACTTTGGTGAATTAACTAAGGACATGTTCATTTCTATTCAAGAGGAGAGAAAAAGAGGTGTTTTCAAGAAAAATGTATCCTAGAGGGCAGAAACGTCATTTTTTCAAGCCGTAACTTCAAAAATCATAACAAGAGAGTCAAGGGGTTTCAAATGGCATTATTCCTAAGAAACGTTGGTTCCATGGGATTTGCTACGCTTGACCTACGCTTCCAGTAGCTAAAAGTGGCTAGAAAGTGTTATTTTGACGCTTGACCTACGCTTGATCAATTTGTACCTACACTTGGTCAATCTGACCCCGACTTAAGTTCCTTTGAAGCGGCTGCGACTTGTACACCTCAATACACGTGATATATACATATTATATGCCAAATTGTAGGGTTTTACTCAGTTGGGTATAAAATTATGAAAAAGAGCTATCTTAGGGCCCGTTTGGTAGGCGGTCCGGTCTGGTCTTATCTGGTCCGGTCTGGTCTGGTCTTATCTGGGTGGTGTTCTGAAAGTTTGTTTGGTAAAACTGTCTGGTCTTATGGTCTTATTCAAACTGTTTGGTCTTATGTTTGGAAAATAATATAAAAAATAAAAAAATAATATATAAAATTCAAAAAATATATTAAGTATGAAAAATATAAAAATTTTGAAAATAATATAAGAAATTCAAAAATAATATATTTTTCAAATTTTATAAATTATTTCAAATTTTTTTATTATTTTTTGAATTTTATATATTATTTTTGATTTTTTATATTATTTTCAAATTTTTTATATTTTCTCAAAAAAAAAAAAATATATATATATCTAATTTTGTATATTATTTTTGAATTTTATATTTTTTTTTCAAATTTTATACATTATTTCAAATGTTTTATATTATTTTTCAAAACTTATATATTATTTTTTAAATTATATATATATTTAAAATTTTATATATTAATTTTGATTTTTATATATGTTTTTCGAATTTAATACATTATTTTAAAAAAAATTATATTATTTTTCAAATTTTATATATTATTTTCGAATTTTATACATTAATTTTTATTTTTTCTATTATTTTGGAATTTTTTTATTTTCCCAAATTTTAAATATATTTTTTGCATTTTATATATTAATTTTGAATTTTATATATATATTTCAAATTTTATACATTATTTCAAAAAATATATATTATTTTTTTAATTTTATATATTATTTTCAAATTATATATATATTTTAATTTTATATATATATTTCAAATTTTATGGTCCCATGTGTTAAGACAATTGTATATAAGACCACTTGAGACCACTTGAAACCATCATTTTTTGTTGTCTCAAATTACCACTTTTGGTCCCAAGTGGTCCTTGTTTTTTTGGAACCGCTTTTTTGAAACCGTGTTGCCAAACAGTGTCCTGTCCCAAAAAAGCCATGATGAGACCGGACCACATGGAACCGGACCGCGAACCAAACAGGGCCTTAGGGTTTCCCTCAGCCATTGTCTATAAATACCGAAGTCTACCATAGATTTTGAGAGAGCCTCTATGCACGTATAATTTTCAGAGTAGCCTCTAGAGATTCATATCATTCCAAGGAAAGAAGCCATACAAGACCTAGAGATCCGATGAAGAAGAGAATGGAGAGCGTTTCTACATCAACAATGCAGTTTCTCTCAGCCATGATCAACTAACTCGGTATCTAGGGTTTTCTAGCAAAACCCTAGCCAAGTAATGTAGCTTTTAATTTGTTTTCAATTGTAACGAGGGGAAGCTGCGACCATACTGTGATGATTGTTGTACATGAGTGGCCATTTTTATTCTTAATACAAGATCTTATATTTGTTCTAAATTCTTGTCTTAGATTGAATGAATATATTTCCTTACTTAATCATTATTATTCACTATGGGCTAAAATTCGGATGCTTAATTCATGATTTTATACACAATGGTGCTTAATACTTGAAACCCTAGATTTACACAGGTCATGCCTCGGTGATGCGACATCAGGTGAGTAAAAATATGTGGTTAAAAATAACACCTTAACGACTCTAGGTTTTACCCTACACAAGTGCACGTATCAATTGTAGAATAACAAATGACTTGAGTAAGGGATATCGATCACATAGAGACTAAGATTATCGATCACATAGAGACTAAGATTGTTCACTTTAGCAATTTAAAAACACTGAATTATATTTTATGAGAATGATTCGTTTGAGTGGTCAAAGACAAAACTATCTATTTTAACTACTAATTATCTAGAAAGCAAAGTAAATTGGTTGTGATTCAGATGAGAGAGAAAATTGGGGTTTTCATCACTCCACCACTAACCGCATAATATAATTCCTCACTGTATCAACTGTAAGAGGGCGATCCATAACTGTGAATCAAATCGTACCGCAAATAGCTAAATACGGCCTAAAAAAGGAGTACCATCAACCAGATTGTGACAACCCGTCTCATGAATGACCTAACTAGTACATGCCAATTATATTACTCTAATATACTCCTAATGCATGAAAATAAACTAAAGCATGTCTATATTAAATCGTCAAGGCACGACCTGTGTCAACCTAGGATTTCAAGTTTCATTACTACCATTGTGTAGAAAACCATAATTAAGCATCCGAGTTCATACTCATATTGAATAATCATAGTTATGCAAAATAATACATTCATTCCATCTAAGACAAGAATTTAGAACAAACATATAATTTTATATTGCAAATTAGAATGGTCTTTTAACTACTACAATCATCACAGTATGGTCAACAGTTTCCCCTCGTTACAATTGTAAACAATGAAAGAACTACATTACTTGGCTAGGGTTTTGCTAGAAAACCCTAGATACCGAGTTAGTTGGCCATGGTAGAATGTGACTGCATCGATGATGTAGAAACGATCTCCATAATCTTCTTCTTCAGATCTCAATATAGGCAATGGTGTAAAGAGGCCCTTTTCAATCTTTTCACTCTCAACTCCATACAAACCTTAATCTTCTGATATATATAAGTGTATATACATGTATATAGAGGTCTGGAGTCACAGACACGTCTTCACATCGAACCGAGGGTAGAATAGTAAAAATCTTCAAAAACCACAAATTCTTGCTGCACATACGCTTCAAGCGTAGAAATGTGATTTCCAGCCACTTTTTGAAACTGAAAGCGTAAGAAAAAACGTAGGTATTTTATGAAAAACCACTTTTCTCCGTGAATGCACCAAAACAATCGTCTTAAACCCACGATACTTTTTGTCGAAGATGACGACTTCTAGAAATCCCATTTTTGCCCTCCGAGAGCCATTTTTGTCTCGGATTGCCTCCGTTACTCTCTTCTTGGATAAAAATAACACACTCTTCAGTTAATTCCCCGAAGTTAGCTCCATTTCTTCATTAAGCTCCTGAAACATGCTTCAACACGTAAACAACATAAAAATACCGAATAATGGAATGAAATGACGTAACAATAGCGAGTTAAATGGTCAAAATGACTAATATTTGACACCTATCACACCCCAAACTTACATATTGCTAGTCCCTTAGCAATAAACTCATGAAACTTTATTGTGATGAATTTTAATCTATCTACTCTAACTAACCTAACTTAACATAATCTACACTACTCCCTTGCTTTCGTGAGGGTCGACGATTACACTTAGCACGTGTAACAAACATTTTAAACCCCTATGTTACTCTTAGTGGACGAGTGAAGTCTCGTGAAGGTTTCCAGTGATGGTACCTACAAACATCTCAGTTCTCTATAATCACGCAGTCATGAGTTCACACAAGTTCAATTAAATCATGATATAATACAAAAGACAGTATGGATGCAACTATTCTCACTCATTACCGAACAATAATTATATCAAGATTCATGTCATGAATGGTTCCCCCTAAAGTGAATGATTTCGCTACTTTCTACTCTGAATCCAGAAAACCTTCCATGATTTTGTGAACACTCGACTATCTTCTCCTACTTTATTGATCAAACTTTGCCATCTTTAATAAAAACGTGCTATTTCCATCTTTCCACTTTTCATCCCTTTTTATCTTTCTAAGCTCCGGACTTTCCAGCGAGGATATTTAGTCCCGACCAACTGGGCCTTAGCTTCTTCCAGGGGATTTATGCTCATTAGTTTTCTCTCCTTTAAACGCGAACAATGATATTGGTGATACCATGGCCCGGTTACTCAGATCAAAGAACTACTTTTTGCATTTTATTTTCTCAAAATAATTTTTCAATTTTCTCCATTTCAACCATAACATCTCCCCTTCTCCCCTTTATTGTGACAAAAATATTTTTTCTACTACATAGTCAAAGATCTACCTATTTCCCATAGTGAATGTGTGTTTGTGCTTATAGGTCAAAGTCGTCCTTTTTAATTTCAATTTCACTCATTCACTCACCCATATAAAACCACATCATTTTACCAACTCGATCTAACCATTACTCTCATGAATGAGAATATTACATTACATATTACTCATGCATCATAAACATAAACTCAATCAACTTGTAATGCAAAACATTCATGAGTGAAAACAAAAAACTACTCCAAAATTTTAAAATTTCAATTTTTTTCAAAAATTTTCCATTCCTTATAATTCTATACCCTTACCCCCAAACTTAAATCAGACCATGTTCCCATGGTCAAAAATAATATAGGAGAACAAATATAGTTACTCTTGAAGTTCAATTCTGGCTTCCAAAGCAAAACATGAATCCCCTCCCCCAAACTTGATTTGAATCACCTGTAAATATAATCAACAAAGCATAAATACCCAATCATAGCAAGGGAAATGAAATTTCAAACATATCTAGAAAGTCACACCAATTTTTCAAGGAATTAAAAATTCTTTTTTTTATTTATTCAAAATAATGATAAAAAAAGCAAAACATGATTAGGCCTTACGGGCCTACAATCCTACAAAAATAAAAAATAAAAAAATAAAAAAATAAAGAGGTGGCCTTAAGGGTCTACCGTCCCTAAAAACAAAACAAAGCATAACCAAAAATCCTAATACTAAAACTAAACCATCATTATCTTTGTCATCACTAGTCATGGCGCTCTATAACCATATCCATAAATCCGCGTTCTTTTTCCACTTTTCCAAATCTTCCTCCAGATATATCTTCATAATTGTCCATCACATCTCATCCAACTCTTTTATCCTATCACCCAATTACTCTGCAATGATCTTTGATAATAGAAACGGGTATGGAAGATAATGTTCAAAGTCATCAGCACCCACTCATTCTCTACTTACAATTGCACGGGCAATCGACATCTTAGCCATGATCACCGTTGGAATACACACTTTATACCCATGAGTTAGGGCATACAACATTCTAAGCATCGTGTGATCTCTCACACTCGTCCGAGTATTTGGTCGAATTTGAGCCGAAACGACACAATCCAAATAAAGCAGATTCGACTTCAGTCACCAATTTTCACATGTCTTATCTCCTGGATCTGACATAACACACAATTCTCTCACCATCTCCTCATCCGTATGGGACCATACCTGAGGATGCTCCATCAGTCTTCCTTCTAAGTTTGCTAGACTACCAATCGGTATATTCCACGCATCAGCAATACTTTTCCTTCCTATTACTACAGGAGCACTCCACTGAGTCACTTTAGCCGACATAACCTCAAATCCTGGCGGTCCGGTAATCTTCATATTTTTATAGAACCTTTGAACCAAGCCCGAATATACCTTCTCTCCTGCCGGTTACTCTAAACTTCTCAATCCTCGTTCCTTACGGATTTTCCTCCCGGGTGCAGTTAATATGTGGTTCATCCTTTCTGGACAAAATACCTCCTCAAATTGCATCCTGCACTCCAGAAACGATCTCGGTGTGAGTTTTTTTGTTTTTTTATTCCGGCTTAGTGTTCCATTATTTGAAATTTTGGCCTTTACATGTTGTTCTTCACCCTCAATGAATTCCTCCAGGTTAGAATAATTCTCATGATCACTAGCCATCCTCACAATCTCGGAATAGAAAAAAGAAGAAGAAATAATAGAACAAGAGAATTTAGCCTTATTGCTTAATTATTGTGAATTGTGTATTGTGCCTTCTCTATAGGTGTATTTATAGATGGATGTAGTAGAATCAAAGACGAAAATGATTTAAAATTCTTGGCTGAATTTGAAAGTAGAAGCAATGAATAATCCAACTCCAACTTGTACTTTCATTCCACTTCCTTGTCGGATTAGGATTACTCTAAAAATTCTACAAAAATTAAAAAAAAAATCCTAAAAATACCTTAAAAAAATCCTAATACAAATACATATACAAACCAGGCCAAAACACCGCTCAAATAGGGAGAATTTTCACTTTTTCAAAATCCACCTCGTAGTACCCTACGCTTCAAGCGTAGGTTGGCTTGGAAATTTTTATTTTTATTTTTTATTATTTATTATTTATTATTTTTTTCACCTAATACTCTTCTGATCAATCCAACCCATAAATCACATACACCCCCAAACTTAAACGCACAAATGTCCGCATAGTGTGATATAACATTTCGAAATAACTTAAACTATCAGCACATGTAAAATAAGCGTAAAAATCCAGGGATATTTCTAACGCAATACGATTGATCATAAAAATTGCTATTTTATATACTAAGAAAATAACAAAAACATTTAGAAAATAATCATCCAAGCGGTCACATAAAGCCCTATACGAAACTATCCACTCGACAATTTATCTCTAATGTAAAAAAAAAATGTTTAAAACAAAAACATAACTAAGCCTCATCATTAGAGGTTGGTGGTGTGCGTGGAATCGGCACACCCATATGTTGACTCATACGATCAATCCTATGAAATAACCGCTTATGATCTCGCCAACGAAACACTGTCTCACGCTACCTAGCCAGTCTCTCCTTTGCCAATGTTTGCTCTAGCCCCTGCATCCATGCAATAAGAGCATCAAACTGTTCATGAGATAGAGTAGTAGTACCATCTACAGGTGCCTCTGGCAACACAACCTCCTCCTCAGCAACTGGCATCTGTTGTACAACAACATCATCATCAATGGCCTGAGTATATTGAGCCACACCCGCATCAGCCTGTCCAGGATCATCACTAAAAATGGGAATCAAATGAGGAATAAACGTTGCCGAACCTTGGTCTCCTTGCGCAAATGGATATAGTGTGTATATAGGCCCTCCCACAAAATTCGAGGAATAGAAATCCACCGCCCGAACTCGAAATCATAGTGGAGGGCTGGAAATGGCGCATAACACATGGTAGTATGACTATGAGGAAGAATCTAGGACTGGACTATCACATCCCAAAACCAGAGCATCGGGTGGTAGTTTGCCTTCTTCGTGCAGTTTCTATGCCTATTAGCCCACTGCCCTGCGGTCTGAAGTACAACAAGATCAGAAATAGATGGTAATACCTCAGGCATATATGGGAACTCAGCAGCTAACTCGGGTGGACACTCGTCTGGAATACCCCATGCATTAGCAATAGTCTGGGGAGTAATCTCGATCTCAGTACCTCGGACTACTATCCGTAGTCTCATCCCTCTGCTGAAATGCTGCATGTGTAGCTAGAACTCTAAGATCATATCCTCGCAAATATGCAGGTTAGCTAAGTCAAGAATAGGTAATAATCGGCGGGCCCTCAGCCCGGCCTATCGTCCAGGCAGGTACATGTTGTAATCCTTTAAATATCCTCAATAAATATGTACGCTCCTTCTGGTACCTCTTCCAGATCGCCCGGTCTAGTAAACCCTCAACAAATGTTGTCCGGGGAACAAGTAAAAATGTAGTCAAATCTCTGGGGTAACCCTTTATAGGTGACTCAGGTACCCCTCATCCGCACAATCATCATCCTCCTCATACTCAACATCATCCTCCTACTCGACACTATCACTCTCAGCATCCTCATCCATCTACTTAGCTTGTGGATCAGACATAAGGAGCGGTGATGGTGCCCGTCGAGCAATTGGATCAACAATAAGTCGACCATGTGGCAAAAGGATCTCGCGTCCCTGTATAGAGCTTTCTGGTACCTATGTCTCAAAAGATGAGGAAGATGAAGATACAAAATTGACATATTGTGGTCTCACTGCGCGTGTACTCCAGTGGCGAATAGGTGCTTGGTCGGGAGACGATGATCTCGACCTCTGCTGAACATCATGCTCTACTGGTCTAGCCGTCTCGGCCACTCGCCTCGTTGTGCCCTTAACCCTTGCCATACCTATAATATGGAATTTTTAAACAGTAGGCGATATTATTCCAAACACCAAATCAAACTCAAAATAA
Organism: Cornus suecica; assembly: GCA_963922005.1. NCBI lineage: Eukaryota > Viridiplantae > Streptophyta > Magnoliopsida > Cornales > Cornaceae > Cornus > Cornus suecica. Next base: position 60,248,963 of record OY998239.1, read on the forward strand.
TCTAAATATATCCCGTACGATGATCAAACAAGCTTTCATCCCAAAAATTCGATATTCATTCCGCTTTCGAAGTAAAAAAACTCAACTTTTTGGAAAACGAATCAAGACACGATTTGGATCGGACTCGTTCATAAATACTAGTTTAGAATAGTTAAATAATTCATATGAAATCAAAGTAATGGAACAAAACTCATCGAATCGAGAGAAACGATGATTTTCCAAAAAATGAGTTTCGGAGACTTTCCGAGTTTTTCACGTGAATCCGGATCAATCACAAACTAATCTGACAATCCGCCGTTAAATGATGATGAGGAATCGGATGAATAAATGGTAAAAACAAACCTCATAAATATTGGTGGATAAATGAGGGAGAAAGAAGAGTTTGAATGGAAATTGAGGGAATGAATTGACAAGTCTGTTTTATAACAGGCCCGTCGTTACGCTTGAAGTGTAGGTCCACATAGCCCAATTTTTTTTTCTTCGGTCTTCAAATGTCGTCTTCAACCCCTTCCACTCTCAGTGCTTCCTACACACCCCGAGCTCATCTTCTTGGCTCAATTTACACATCCTACTCAAATGATGATGGCCTCGCGACTCAATTTTACAGACTCGATCTTAAATACCGAAATGACTAAATTACCGTCTACAAGGATCAAAAGCTACTCTTCATCACCTAATACCAATATTTAACGTCGTTGGTGCGATGTTGTTGCCTCTCAATACTCTGGATCAAGCTTATCCAGTTTGGGTGGTGGTTCAATTAGATCAATCATTTCTACCACATACTCGGCTGGTTGAACTTCTATGTAGTGCTTCAATCTTTGTCCATTCACAACAAACTTCTTTCCAATATCAGGATCATAAGCTCCACAACTCCATGGGGGAAACCTTCGTAATCTTGTATGGCCCATCCCATCTCGATTGGAGCTTACCAGGAAACAACTTGAGTCTCAAATTAAACAGCCAAACCTTTTGGCCGGGCTAAAAAACTTTCCTTGTAATATGCTTATCATGAAACACTTTTGTTCTAGCCTTATAAATTCGAGAGTTTCATATGCATTATTTCTTAACTCCTCAAGCTCTTGAAGGTGGAGTTTCTGTTGCGCACTAGCTTTCTTTATATCGAAATTCAGTCTTCGAACCGCCCAATATGCTCGGTGTTTTAGCTCTACAGGAAGATGACACGCTTTACCATACACAAGACGATATGGTGACATACCAATTTGTATCTTAAACGCAGTCCTGTACGCCCAAAGTGCATCATTTAGCCTTCGTGGCCAATCCTTCAAATACAGATGCACAGTCTTTTCCAATATATTTTTAATCTCCTTATTAGAAACCCCCACTTGACCTTGTGATTGGGGGTGATATGGCGTACCAATTCTAGGAGTGACACAATACTTCTTACACAGAGCAGTAAGAAACTGGTTGTCAAAATGGCTTCCACTATAATTGATAAAAACTCTTGGCAAACCAAATCGTGAGAAAATATTCGACTTTACAAATTCTTCCACCACGTCATGGTCAACACGTTTGGTGGCTATTACTTCTACCCCTTTCGAAACATAATCAATCCCCACAAGTATATACTCTTTCTTATCTACTTTTTCAAATGGCCCCATGAAATCAATACCCCATACATCAAATAATTCTACAATCAGAATCGGGGTTAAAGGCATCGTGTCTAGTCGAGATATGGATCCAAGATTTTGACATCGCAGACATGCCTTGCAAAACTCGAAAGCATCTTTAAATATGGAAGGCCAGTAAAATCCACTCTGCAGCACCTTGTGGGTTGTCTTTATGAGCTTCGAAATGCCCTCCACACTCCAACATATGACAAAATGTCAGTATGTTTTGCACCTCACTCTCGAGGACACATTTTTTGATAATTTGATTAGATCAATACTTGTACAAATATGGATTTTCCTAGTTATAGAATTTGACTTGGCTGAAGAATCGGTCTCTCTCATTCTTAGACCATCCTTTTGGGATTCGACCTATGGCTTTATAATTGGCAATGTCAGCATACCACGGTATTTGTTCCACAACAGCCACATTGAACAGATGTTCATCCGGGAAAGAATCCTTAGGAGGAGTAGTTTTCTTTGTGGATTCGACAATAATCCTTGATAAATGCTCCGCAACAACATTCTCTGAACCTTTTTTATCTTTGATTTCCAGGTCGAATTCTTGTAACAACAGAATCCACCGAATCAATCAGGGCTTAGAGTCTTTCTTTTTCAGCAAATGCCTCAGAGTGACATGATCCGAGTAAACAACAATCTTGGCGCCCAATAGATATGATCGGAATTTATCCAAGGCGAAAACAACTGCCAGCAACTCCTTCTCAGTAGTTGTGTAGTTCATTTGAGCTTCATTTAGAGTCCTACTGACATAGTAAATGGCATACGACAACTTTTCATTTCTTCGACCCAACACAACTCCTATGGCATAGTCAGAAACGTCACACATGAGCTCAAATGGTAGAGACCAATCTGGTGGACGAATAATCGGAGCTGATGAGAGTTGAGTACGCAGCTCCTTAAAGGCGTGAAGGCACTCTCCGTCAAAGACGCAAGTCGCATCCTTAGCCAATAAGTTACATAATGGCTAGGCAATTTTGATGAAATCTTTAATAAACTTCGATAAAACCCAGCGTGGCCCATAAAAAAACATATATGCTTAACAGATAGTGGAGGAGGCAATTTTGAAATTAATTCAACTTTTGTTTTATCTACCTCTATCCCTTGCTTTGATAGAATATGGCCCAGTACTATCTCCTTTTAAACGATAAAATGGTTCTTTTCCCAACTTAGGATCAGATTCATCTCCTAGCATCTCTTAAGTACCAGTTCTAGATGTTTTAAACACTCTTTAAAGGTTTCCCCAAAAAACTAAGAAGTCATCAAGGAATACTTCAAGAAATTTCTCTATCATGTCAGAGAAGATAGACATCATATACCATTGGAATGTTGATGACGCATTACACAAACCAAACAACATCCATCTAAAAGTAAACGTGCCATATGGACAAGTAAAAGTGGTTTTCTCTTGATCAACAAGATCAATCGCCACCTGATTATAGCCAGAATACCCATCTAGAAAGTAGTAATAACTCTCCCCGGCTAACCTCTTCAGGATTTGATCAATGAATGGCAAAGGAAAATGATCCTTTCTGTTGTTTAGGTTGAGCTTCCTGTAATCAATTACACACACACCACCCTGTGGTCATGTGTTGTGGAATTAGTTCACCTTTTGAGTTTGACACCACAGTGATGCCCGACTTCTTCGGCATCACCTGAGTTGGACTTACCCATGTGCTATCAGAAATGGGGTAAATGATACCCGCATCTAGCAATTTCACCACTTCTTTCATCACCACCTATTTCATATTTGGATTCAGCCTTCGTTGCATTTCTTTTGATGGTTTCGTATCCTCCTCAAGATGTATGCAATGCATGAAAATCGAGGGGTCTATGCCTTTCAAATCAACAACACTCCATCCTATTGACTCTTTGTTCTTACTTAGAACCTCAACTAGACTCGATTCCTATTTTTCTGTCAATTTTTAAGATATGATCACAGGAAGAGTCTGACCGGGTCCCAAGAAAACATATTTCAGCTTTTCAGGCAATTCCTTAAGTTCCAATGTAGGAGGAGAAGTTAATGATGGAATTGGTGGAGTATTTGAAACTATCGGAAGAGGTTCAACCGGCTCCCGCCATGGTTGAGTGTATAAAGCAATCTCCCTCTCATCCAACTCTTCATTTTGAAGCTTCCAATGTGACTCCCAATCAGCCACTTCCTCATCCGGCCATTCTCTAGTCATAAATGACTCCAACTCGTCCTTTTCCAAGATTTGAGTCAAAAAATCTACTATGATATCATCCAGTTCATCACACTCATTAATCTAGAAACATTCCCCTGATTCAAGCAATTAATGGCTTCCTTCGAGCACATTCATCCTAACCTTTATATTTCTAAATGTCAAATCCATGGCTCCGATTCTGCAGTTAATGCATGCATTTGCCGTGGCCAAGAATGGTCTTCCTAATATTACTGGAGTGTGTTTCTTTGAGTCAGGGACATGTTATGTATCCAGGACTTCAAAATCAATCAAATAATAAAACTTCCCAATTTGAACAATGACATCTTCAAGAACTCCTCTTGCCTGCTTGACTAATCGTTCAACAAATTGAAGTACGATCTCAGTGGGGCTGAGCTCACCCAACCCTAGCTGTTGGTAGACTGAATAATGAAGCAAGTTAATACTCGCACCTAGATCAAGAAGAGCTCTACCAATTTCCTGGTCACCAATGACACATGGAATAGTGGGAGCACCGGGATCTTTTCTCTTAGGTGGAGTATCGCTTAAAAGTAATGAACTCACTTGCTCAGTCAAGAGTATTTTTGTTGGATTCTTCGCTTTTCTCTTTTGCTTTTGGGTATAAAGATCATTGAAAAACTTAACGTAAGGAGGTATCTGGGTGATTACATCTAAGAGGGGTAAATTAATCTTGATCTGTCGTAATGTTCCCAATATATCAGATTCTTTCAGCTTTCCATACTTTTACGGCCTCTAAGACGCTGAGGAAATGGCACTGCCTCCTCTTAACTTGCCTTGTCTTACTCTTCAAATAATGTCTGATCGACATTGTCTTCCATCGATGGTTGGTCTTTCTGCACTCTTTTAGCCTATTTCCTTGCAGCCTCCTTCCTCTACTATTCTTCAGCTTCCTTCCTCTTCTCTTGTTCGACTTCCTTTATTTTCTGCAACCTTTCTTCATGCTCTACCTCCACTCTACTCTCCACTTCCCTACCACTTCCTAGAGTCGTAATTGCTTCAACCATTTCATTAGGTTCTTTGACAAATGATCTGAGCTCCAGTGCTTGTTGTGGCCTTGGGTTAGCGATCGGCTGACTAGGTAATCTCCCTGGTTCTCTTACATTCCTTTCATTTTCCACTTGGACCATCTGCATTTGCAGTTGTGCTAATGATTAGGTATGAATGCCTAGCTTGTTATGAATGTCCAGTATAACTTACTATAACCTATTAGTCTGGAAACCGAGTGGAGGAGTTTGGCTTCTTTGAGGCTAGGTTTCGTAGTTATATGGTTGTACAACCTGATTGTTTTTGAATAGCTAAAGATCTTGGGAATTATTGAAGGGCTGAAGAACTTGGGAATTATTGAATGATTGGAGAGCTTGGGAATTATTGGTGTTCTGGGTTGGTAATTGGACTGAGAATTTCTAGCCATGATTGTTTGTTGTGAGTCGAATGATTGTTGACTCTGTTGGAACCTTGGTTGTTGGTTTTATGATTGTTGTCTCTCAGTGAACCTTGGTTTTGGGTTATATGACTGATGTCTATCTGTGAATCTTGGCTGTTGATTGGATGATTGTCCCTATTGGGACCTTGATTGTGGATTCTCTACATTGGTAGATTTGTACGACGGGAGTGGGTGATTTTTGGCATTGGAAGTGTATGAGTTGGTGAAAGGAGCATTATTGGAATAGTTCCATGATGCGTTGGCATCTGCAACCATTATCTCCTGACACTCATTTTGGGAATACTCTGCTTCGACTTCATGCATCTCTCTAGGAGGGGAATGACTTCGCTGCATAAACTTTTCAATTCGTTCTATTTTTTTCTCCAAACAATGCCATGGTATCTCTCACATCATCATGCTCTACAACATACGATTTCTCAGATCTCCTATCGTGTTGCTCATCTCTAGACCTCAGCTCAGATTGATATTAAATTGTGTTTTCACTGATATTATGAAATATCTCCAAAAGTATTTAGTTGGTTTCAAGATAAACTGACCTTGTGTTGCCGCATCTATCAAAGTCTTATGCGCCTCTCCAAGTCCCACGTAGAAATTTTTAGCAATATCTTGTTCAGAAAACCTATGGTGGGGACACTTTTACGAAATTTCATTATCTCTCTCCCAAGCATCATGAAAATGTTCACCAGGTAACTGTTTAAAGCTTTTGATTGCATCTTGTGCTTCAGAGGTCTTTCCTATGGGATAATGTTTTTCTATAAATTCTCTCTTAAGGGCTTCCCAATCACTTTTAATTTCTTTTGCTAATTTGATGTACCATATTTTAGCTCTCTCTTTCAATGACCAAGGGAATAATCTCACTCGCAAGTCATTTTTGGGAAAATTGTCATACCTAACAGTAGATGTTACCTCTAGAAAATCATTGATGTGCTGGTAAGGGTCCTCTATTCTAAGGTTTGAAAATTTTGGAAGCATATTAATCATACTTGTCTTGATTTCGAAGTGTTTCACTTCTTCTTCCTCCGAAAAATCAGCATAGGAGTCGTACGCATCGGGCACGTAATATCCTTTCAGGGATGTCTCTGGTGCCTTTGGTGGGTAGGCTCTTTGGTCACGCATCACTTATTCTTCTAACTAGCGCTGACGCTCATCAATAGCTCGACGTATACGACGGAGAGTCTTTTCGATCTCAGGATCGTACTCGACTAACGCAGTGCTAAAATTAGAACGGGTCGATCTATCGGTCATACGCTACTTAAACAACTATTTTTTTCAAAATTTTTGTGAAATAAAAATTAACTAAATTAACTACCTCTAAACTACTTTAACTATAAATAGAAAATCAAGTTTAGAATTAAATGCAAAAATCAAGGTAACATTAAAACTCACAAAAGTTACAAACGCAACTTTAGAAGCTCTGCTTTTCCCTTCTATGTTCTTCGGAGTACTTGTCAATCACACAAAAATCTAACTTTAGCTATAACTAGCATAACGCAATGCAAATAAATTACTAAAGCTATTTGAACAATACTATGTCCCCGGCAACGGTGCCAAAAATTTGATGCGACATTAGGTATGTAAAAATATGTGATTAAAAATAACACCTTAACGACTCTAGGTTTTACCCTACGTAAGCACACGTATCAATTTTAGAATAGCAAATGACTTGAATAACGGATATCGATCACACAGAGACTAATATTGTTCACTTTAGCAATTCAAAAATACTGAATTATATTTTTTGAGAATGATTCGTTTGGGTGGTCAAAGACCAAATTACCTATTTTAGCTAATAATTATATAGAAAGCAAAGTAAATTGGTTGTGATTTAGATGAGAGAGAAAACTAGGGTTTTCATCACTCCACCATTAACCGCGTAATATAATTCCTCACCGTATCAACTGTAAAAGGGCGATCCATAACTGTGAATCAGATCGTACCGCAAATAGCTAAATACGACACCAAAAAGGAATACCATCAACCGGATTGTGACAACCCGTCTCATAAATGACCTAACTAGTACATGCCAATTATATTACTCTAATCTACTCCTAGTGCATGAAAATAAACTAAAGCAAGTCTATATTAAATCATCAAGGCATGACTTATGTCAACCTAGGGTTTCAAGTTTCATTACCACAATTGTGTAGAAAATCATAATTAAGCATCCGAGTTCTAGCCCATAGTGAATAATTATAGTTGTATAATATATTCATTACATTTAAGACAAGAATTTAGAATAAATATATAATTTTATATTGCAAATCAGAATAGTCTCTTAACTACTACAATCATCACAATACGGTCAACAGTTTCCCCTCGTTACAATTGAAAACAATGATAGAACTACATTACTTGGCTAGAGTTTTGTTAAAAAACCCTAGATACTGAGTTAGTTGACCATGGTGGAAGGTGACTGCATCGATGATGTAGAAACGATCTCCATTGTATTCTTCTCCAGATCTCTAGGTTTTGAATACTTTGAATGTGAACCTCCACAACTGAACAACCCTAATGAACGTCTCCTCTGATATTTCTCTATCTAAAACTTCCTCACATTGATATATGATCGTGTATATATAGGCAATGGCGTAAGGAGGTCCTTTTTTATGTCTTTTCACTCTCAACTCCATACAAACCCTAATCTTTTGATATATATAAGTATATATACATGTATATAGAGGTCTGGAGTCACAGACATGTCTTCACATCGAACCGAGGGTAGAACAATAAAAAATCTCCAAAAATCGTAAATTCTTGCCGCACCTACGCTTCAAGCGTAGAAATGTTATTTCCAGCCACTTTTTGAAACTGAAAGCTTAGGTATTTTATGAAAAATCACTTTTCTCCATGAATGCATCAAAATGACTGTCTTAAACCCACGATACTTTTTACTGAAGATGACGGTTTTTGGAAATGCCGTTTTGGCCCTCCGGGAGCCATTTTTGTCTCTGACTACCTCCTTGACTATCCTCTTGGATAGAAATAATACACTGTTCAGTTAATTCACTAAAGTTAGCTCCATTTCTTCATTAAGCTCCTGAAACATGCTTTAACACGCAAACAACATAAAAATACCAAATAATGGAATAAAAAGACGTAACAATAGCGAGTTAAGGGGTCAAAATGACTAAAATTTGACAACTATCACTCGGCAATGTAATATAGACATGATCTAATTTAATTTCATACAATAGGAGTAGATTAGAGTAAAGTAAATAGCATGCACTAGCTACACTATGTCCGGAGATGGGTTGTAGTGAATCCGGTTGACGGTATCTATTTTGTGGTCGTATTCGACTATTTGCGGTACGATCTGATTCACAGTTATGGATCACCCTCTTGCAATTGAGCAAAGAGATAACTATATTATGTGGTTAGTAGTGGAGCGATGAAAATCCTAATTTTCAAAAAACCTAGATTTTAAATATATGCGTACTAGATACCATTTATTCAAGAGAGAAAAAACTAGGATTTTCATCGTTCCACCACTAACCGCAAAACATAGCTTTCAATTTGTACAGTTGTAAAAAGGGCGATCTATTCCCATGAATCAGAACATACCACAAATAGTCGAATACGTTCCCAAAAAGGATACCGTCAACCGGGTTCACTACAACCCATCTCCGGACAGAATGTATCTAGTGCATGCTATTTACTTTACTCTAATCTACTCCTAAAACATGAAATTAAACTAAAGCATGTCTATAATACCTTGCCTATGTAAACCTAGGGTTTCAAGTGTTAAGAATCATTATTGTAGAAAATAAAAATTTATTTAGAATAATCATGATTGTAGAAGAAAATATACTCATTCAATCTAAGACAAGAATTTCTGAATAAATATATAATCTTGTCTCAAGAATAAAACCGTTCACTCATCTACAATAATCATTATACCAGTTTCCCCTTCATTATAATTGAAAACAAATATTAAAAGCTCTATTACTTGGCTAGGGTTTTGCTAGAAAACCCTAGATACCGGTTTAGCTGTTCATGGTTGAAAGAGACAACACTGATGATGTAGAATCAACCACCATGGTTGTCTTCTCCGACTCTTTAGGTCTTGTATGGCTTCTCACCCTTCAAAAGACGTATAACTCCAGAGGATGCTCTGAAATTTCAACGTGTGTAAAAAGCTCCATCAAACTGATGTAAAGCTCGGTATTTATAATCAAAGGCCGAATGGTTGCCCATTTCGGTTATTTTACACAAAACTCGTCAAAACCCTATATTCTGATATATATGTGTATATTCTCGTGCATCGAGGTGTAAAGTTATAGCCGCCATAAGGGAAAACTGATGTAAAGCTTGGAATTTTTAGCTTTTATTTCTTCCCAGGCTCCTACGCTTCAAGCGTAGGAGTAATTACGCTTGAAGTGTAGCTCTGCCTCCGCTTGAAGCGCAGACAGATGCATATTTTATTTGGGATGCGTAGCAGATGCGTAAAAATAGCACTTTCCGTTAGCAATGAACTCAGGAAAACTACCTTGTGATGATTTTTATCCTAACTAACCTATACTAATCTGCATTACTCCCTTGCTTTAGTGAGGGTCAACGGTTATACCTAGCACGGGTAACAAGCCTTTTAAACCCCTCGGCCGAACCAAGTGGACGAGTGAAGTCTCGTGAGGGTTAGCTATACTATCCACAACTTCTCCATTCTTTGTAATCACGCAGTCATGAGTTCACACACGCATTAACCAAGTCATGATAAAATGCATAAGATAATATGGATGCAAATACTCCCACTCACTACCGAACAATAACTATCTCGAGCTTTGTGTCATCCCATTAAAGTAAATGACTTCGTTACTCTCTACTCCAATCCAGACAACCCTCCGTGTTTTTGTGAACATTCTACCATGGTATGTCAATTCCTCTTCTCCAACTTTATTGATCAAACTTTGTCATTTTTCCTTAAAAATCATTCTTTCCATCATTCCATTTTTATCCCTTTTGTCTTTCTAAGCTCCGAACTTTTCAGTGAGGATTTTAGTCCCGACCAACTGGGCCCTAGCTTCTTTATTGGGATTTATGCTCATTAGTTTTCTTCCCTTTTTACGCGAACAATGATATTGGTGATACTAAGGCCTGGTTACTCAGATATAATAACTACTTTCTGGATTTTCTTTTTTAAAATAAATTTTCAACTTTTTCTCCATTCTAACCATAACATCTCCTCTTCTCCCCTTTTATTGTGGCAAAAATTATTTGTTCAACTACATAGTCAAAGATTAACTATTTTTCCCATAGTGAATGTGTGTTTGTGCTTATAGGTCAAGGTCGTCATTCTCTATTTCAATTTCACTAATTCATTCATCCATGTAAAACCACCTCACTCTTATGAATGGAAATATCACAACACATACTACTCATGTATCATATACACAAACTCAATTAACTTGTAATACAAACCATTCATGCGTGAAAACAAAGATTTTTTTCTCAAAATGTTTTTCAAAATTTTCATTCCTTAACTATACCCTCACCCCTAAACGTAAAATAAACCATGTCCCCATGATTCATAATACAAAGGAGATAATACAGTTACCCTTGAAATGTGACTCCGAACTTCTGCAATAAAACACTTGAGCTCCTCCCCCCAAACTTGATTTGGATCACCTGTAGATATACTCAACACAACACACATAATCAATATCATAGCAATAGAAAATAAATTTCATCATAAATATCCAAAAATCATCAAAATATTGCTCAAGGAATGAAATTTTTTATTAAAATAACATAGAAAAGATTTGGCCTTAAGGACCTACAATCCATATAAATTTAAAATCCAAAGACGTGGCCTTAAAAGACTACCGTCTCTAAAAATTGTAAGTGCAAAGACTTGGCCTTAAGGGACTACAGTCTCTAATAATTGGAATTGCAACCTATTTACTAAAACAAAATAAAATCCTAATCCTACATCCTAGTCCTTTCTCGAGTCCTCCTTTTAATCTCTCTCAGCATGTGGAATCTGACCTAAAACCCTCTAGAGATTGGATGCCTTCTCCAATCAAACAAAATCCTCATTCGGGTAGTGCTTTGTGAATATGCAACGTACTTCACCCATCTCTTTCAATCTCTCACCCAATTGTTGCTCAATGATCTTCGATATCAAAAACGTATATGGGAGATAGTACTCCATCACATCCCTACCTGAAAATTTTCCACGAACAATCTTATGAACCATCAGAATATTAACCAATATCACTGTCGGAATCGACACCCAATAACCTTTAGACATAGCATATAGCAATTTGATGTATGAATATCCCCTCCAACATATTCTATGATTCTAACATATTTGAGCAGCAAACACACAATCCAAATATAGCAGTTCTTGCTTTAACAAAAAACTCTCACAACTCGTTTCTCCTACTTTCGGAACATGCATGACACATATCTCAGTAATCATCTCTTCATCTGTATGTGGCCATTTTGACGGGATTTCTTTAAACATGACCTTCAAATGAGTCGGACACTTGTCAGGGATCTTCCATGCCATTTCAAACAATCTCCTGATTACCTCTATAGGATCACCCCTATCAGTCACTTGAGCTTTCACTACTTCAAATCATGGCGGTTCCTCAATCCATATCTTTTCATAAAATTTCCGAACCAACCGTGGATACACCTTTTGTCCGGGCGACTACTCTAATCTCTTCAATACTAATTAACTGAGGATTTCCTTCCCGGGTGCAGTCAATAGCTTGTTCAATCTTTTCGAATGAAACTTCAACTCAAATTGCATTTTGCACTTCGTAAACGCAGTAGGTTTGAGTCTTTTCCTTTTTCTGCTCGTAGCTCCTCTATTTGTACTCACCTCTCCAATATTCAAATTCTTTCCTCCCATATCTTTGTCCTTGGGTAAGACATATTCTTCAATAAACTCTTTAGGATCTGACTCGATCTCATAGTCACTCTCTACACGCTCACCCCTGGGATTATAAGAAGAAAGAGAAGAAGGAATAGAGTAAGAGAAACTAGCCATCTTGCAGAAGCCCTTGTGTAAATTGTGAATTGTGTCTCTCAATGGGTGTATTAATAGATGGATGTATCAAATTTACGGAGGAAAATGATTTGGACTCCTTGTTTAAATTGAACAGTGGAAATAAATTAACAATCCATCTTTGACTTGTATTTCAATTCCACTTCCTATCCGGACTAGGATTACTATACAAACTCCTAATTAAATCCTAAAAATACCCTAAAATAAATCCTAATAAAGTACAGGTACAAAACCAGCAAAAAAACCCCTTAAAACGGGCAAAATTTTAAAATTCCAAAACTCTTCACGTTCTCCCTTACGCTTCAAGCGTAGCCCTGACTAGAATATTTTTTAATATTTTGTTTTCACAAACCCACCATACCTGTGCTCCAACATCTTTCTCTAGTAACAAACCACACTCCCCCAAACTTAAACACACACATGTCCTCATTTGTGCGACTCCATCGAGAAAAACTGTAAGAATCACGCAATTCTACACATACATCATCATAGTCTCGGGAAATGAACAACATGAACAATAATTTTTCACATATATGAAAATTTTTAATTTTATAAATATCAAAATACAAAAATTAAACTTAGAATTCAATCGTTTCAGTTGTAACATGAAACACCTATCACTAACTATCCACTGAACAATTTAACTCTAATGTAAAACCAAAAAATACCAAAAACTATAACTAAGATGCACTACTACTCATCATCCGCCTCATCCGACGAAGTAGGCGGAGTCTCTGGTAATGGTAATCCATCATGCTCAAAATGTGCCTAAACCAAACCATGTAACCGTCGATAACTACGCTGAAGTCTCGTCTCCACCCTCTGGCACATCCGTCCACTTTCCAGCTGTACCTTCAGATTGGCTTGCAACTCCCATTGCAAGGCCGTAATCTCCTCTTTCTGCAATCAACTCTTGTCTCTCAATGCTATCTGTCCTACCATAATGGCATCAAATTGCTCCTTAAAGAGCGTCACTATCGCTCCAGCAGGCATTTGAGGAATATCTGTAGCCGGTCCAACCTCACCTTGAGGTGGCTGAGGTATAGCATCACCCTATGGCGACGGAGGTAAAACATCACCTTATAAAGCCTCATCCTCCGTAGGACTAGCCGGAGGTGTCATAGGAGGATCAACTGGACGAAGACCCATCGGGCCCGTCCTCTCTAAAGTCACCTTTCTATGTAAGTGCTTCCAGTTTGACCGCGACATACTAGACGTAATACATGTTCCCCTGCTCAAAATAGTTCCTCTCCCCCTCTTCATCGGCCACAATCCCAACATCCTCCATAAGCCTCATACACAAAGTCGGGAATCATATCTGAAATGTCTTGCCCTCGACCTTGGTCGCAGTCCGTAAGTCTGTGTAATGCTGCTTCAGGCCATGCCATAGGACTTGAGGAATCGACACCCATCTAGCAAATTGGAATGCATAATGGAGGAGAGGAAACATCTGATACCGATGTGCAGTATGCCCATGAGGGTGAATCTATGAATGCAAAACTGTATCTAAAAACCAAAGCATCAGATGATAGTCAGACTTCTTCATGCAGTTCGCCCGTCTGTTTACAAAGGACCCCTCAGTCTGTAACTCCACTAACTATGGCACAGTGGGTATCTGCTCTGGTAAGGGGGAAAGTCATCCACCAACTCTGGCGGGCAATCATCTGGAATCCCCCATGCCATGGCAATACGCTGAGGCGTGATCTCAAATATAATCCCTCTAACCTCTATCTTAAGCCTCAGACCCCAACTAGCGTGTCGCATATACAACCAAAACTCATGGATCATGTCCTTGGAGATGAACTCCGAATGAGGTGTCAGAATTGGCAAAAGTCTCTTCTTCCGTAAGCATCTGATCGTTCATCGTGGCACTGACACCATCTCTTAAAAAACTGCAACATTATAACTACGCTCCTGCTGGAAACCTCTATCCAGTGCCTCATCCAATAATTCGCTCACCACCGTTGTAGGTGGCTTAGGTATCAATGATACCATCACAACTGGCACCTCATCCTCCTATGGCTCGGGTGCCACTGGTGGTATAATAGGTGGTGATGTGGGCGAAAAAGCAATCGGTGAATCCACCGGTGAATCAACTTTGTCGGGTGGTGGAGAAGGTGATCTGTGGGCTCACACTAAACGTATCCTCCTCTATGGAGGTGAAGGGATAGGCGACCTCGGGCGTGAAGAACTCACACCTCTTCTCTATGTCTGCGGCATCAAGCCTACATTCGGGATTTTTAGAAAATAATTAGCGGATCATTTCGGTTACCGAATCGAACTAAAAATCATTACCAAATTGACCCAATAGGACATTTAAATGCAATCCCAAACCAAAATCACGCGGAGGAGCCGAAAATATCAACTTTTAAGAAACGGATGAAAACATAATTTTGATCGGATTCGTTCATCACTACTACTTTAGAATAATTAGAAACATAATTAGAAACGCAAATAATGAAGAAAAACTCACCGAATCAAAAGATTGGTTGATTTCTCCAAAAAGTGGTTTCTGAAACCTTTCGAGTCCTTCACGTGAATCCAGAAGATCAATGCACAGATCTGATGCACAAGCTACGGGGTTTCATTCGAAATTCGATGGGAAAGATATAGGAAGGGATTTCAGGTGATTTGGCGGAGAAACAAGCGAGAGGGAAGAGTTGGAAGTTTGAACTAGGGATGGAAATCATGAACTGACGCGTATATACACATCAGTGGCCTATGATTCAAGTGTAGGCTTTACTACGCTTCGAGCGTAGTTTAGCCCATGCCACTTTTTTTATTTTCTTCAATTTTTTATCTTTCTCCGTACTTTCTCCAATGCAACCACTCCTCGCACCTTGTATACACCTTATTAAACACTTCAATACCCTTCTTGTGACGATGACAAGCTTATCACTCGATCTTACAACTCAACAACACAACTAAAATGAACTACACTTCATTCTATAACTACAACCTAGGATCAAAAACTATTCTTAATCACCTAGTACTAATGTTTAACGTCGTTAGCACGACGTTGCCACTTTTCAGTATTCGGGCTCAAACTCTTCCAGCTTGTGTGTTGGATCAGTCAAATCCATCGTCTCCACCACACACTCAACTGGCTGGACATTAATGTAATGCTTCAATCTCTGACTACTCACAACGAACCACTTTCCGATATCTGGATCATCAAGCTCTACTGCTCCATGGGGGAAAACCTTCGTAATCGTGTACGGTCCATCCCATCTTGACTGAAGCTTACCAGGAAACAACTTTAATCTCGAATTGAACAACTACACCTTCTGGCCGGGCTCAAAGACTTTGTTCCAAATGTGTTTATCATGAAACGCTTTCGTCTGAGCCTTGTAAATTTGAGAGTTCTCGTAAGCATTGTTTCTCAACTCCTCAAGCTCTTGAAGTTGGAGTTTCCGCTGAGCACTGGACTTCTTTATATCAAAGTTCAACCTCCAAACTGCCCAGTATGCTCGATGCTCTAGCTCAACAAGGAAATGACACGCCTTACCATAAACAAGATGGTACGGTGTCATACCAATCGGCATCTTATACGTTGTCCTATAAGCCCATAGTGCATCATTTAACCTTTGAGGCCAATCTTTTAAATCAACTTGCACTGTCTTCTCAAAGATATTCTTTACTTCCCTATTCAAAACCTCCACTTGTCCTTGTGACTGGGGGTAATATGGTGTACCAATCCTATGATTGACGTCGTACTTCCGACATAGACCACCGAGAAAACGGTTATCAAAGTGTTTTCCGCTATCACTGATTATCACCCATGGTATACCAAATCTCGAAAATACATTAGACTGCACAAATTTCAACACTGTCTCATGATCAGCGTATTTGGTAGTTACAAACTCTAACGATTTTGACACATAATCAACCCCCATAAATATGTACTCTTTCTTGTCTGCTTTCGGAAATGGTCCCATGAAATCTATACCCCATACATCAAACAATTCTATGATCAAAATTGGGATAATAATACATCTGTAAAACCCGGCATGGCCCAAGAAAGATCTTATCTGTTTAACAGACATGGGAGGAGGCAATTTTGAAATCAATTCAACTTTTTCCTTATTAACCTCAATCCCCTTTTTTGATATAATGTGGCCAAGTATTATCCCCTCTTGAACCATGAAATGGCTATTTTCCCAGCTTAGAATTAAATTCGTCTCTTTACATCTCTTAAGCACGAGTGCTAGATGTTTTAAATAGTCTTCAAAGGTTGCCCCAAAAACTAAAAAACCATATATAAGCACTTCCAAGAACTTTTCCACCATATTAGAGAATATTGACATCATACACTTCTGGAATGTAGCTGGCGCATTACATAAACCAAAAGGCATCCACGGATCTGATCAATAAATGGTAAGGGAAAATGATCTTTCCTGGTATGAGAATTGAGATTTTTATAATAAATACACACATGCCACCCAGTGGTCGTGCGCTATGGAATCAGCTCTCCTTTCGAGTTAGGTACAACTATGATACCTTATTTCTTTGGCACCACCTAAGCAAGACTCACCCATATGTTGTTGGATATGGGGTAAATAATACCCGCATCTAACAAATTTACCACCTCATTCATCACCACCTCCTTCATATTCTGATTTAGTCTCCATTTCATCTCTCTAGAAAGTTTTGCATCCTCCTCTAAGTGTATGCGATGCATGCAAATTGAGGGGTCTATTCCTTTCAAATCAACAACGCTCCATCCTATTGCCTCCGTATTGTCACTCAAGACCTTGACCAGACTCAATTCCTATTCTTCTGTCAGCTTTGATGGTATGATCAAGGCAAGAGTCTTATTGGGTCCCAAAAAGACATATTTAAGCTTTTCAGGCAATTACTTCAGCTCCACGGTAGGAGGAGTTATCAATGATGGAACTGGTGGTATTCGATATCGTGGGAAGCGACTCAATCGGCACTTTCCATGTCTGTCCATATAATGCAGTCTCCAATGCAGCAATGCCTGCGTAGTTCTCACTCACCTGCTCATTCCAATCCTCAGGTTCATCTTCTAATCTCACTCCAATGAGAAACGACTCTATCTCATCTTTTTCCAAGATTCTAGGTGCAAATTCTTCTACAATCTCATCAACCTCGTCAATTCGAACACAATCAACTAACTCAGGAAGTTGATGATTGGCATAAAAAACATTCATCCGCACTTTCATATTTCCAAATGACAACTCCATAGCCTTTGTTCTGTAGTTGATACACGCATTAGCCATGGCCAAGAACGGTCGTCTTAAAATCACAGGGATATGTTTCTTGGAGTAGTGGACAGGCTCTATATCGGGAATTATAAAATCCACCAAAAAGTAGAACTTGCTCACTTGAACAATGACGTCCTCCAGACTCCCTATCGCTTGCTTGATTGACCGATCAACAAATTGGAGCACTACCAAGGTGGGATTGAGCTCTCCCAACCCTAGCTGTTGGTAAACTGAATAAGGAAGCAAGTTAACACTCGCACCTAGATTAAGAAGAGCTCTACCAATTTCCTGATTGCCAAGGACACAAGGATTAGTGGAGCACCGGGATCGTTTCTCTTCGATGGTATGTTGCTTAAAAGTAATGAACTTGCTCAGTTAACAAGATTTTCTTCGGGACCTTCGCTCTGCTTTTCCACTTTTGGGTACAGATGTCCTTCAAGAATTTAGCATAGGTAGGAATTTGGGCGATAATATCCAAGAGAGGCAAATTAATCTTGACTTGCCGAAAAGTCTCAAGCATGTCGGTTTCCTTATGCTTACCATATCTGACTGGTTCTCTCAGATGTTGAGGAAAAGGCGTTGCTTCCTCATAACTCGTCCTTTCTGGCTCTTCTGGTAACGTCTGATCCATATCTACCTCCATCTGAGGTTGGTCTTTATGAACCTTCTCAGCCGCCTTTTCCGCTACCTTTCTCTTACTCACCATTTCTTCATGTTGCTCCTCAACCCTATTTTATACCTCCTTCCCACTTCCCAAATTCGTGATAGCTTGGACCATCTCATGCTGATTTTAAGCAAAAGATCCAAGCTCCAACGCTTGTTTAGGCCTTGGGTTGACCACCGGCTGACTGGGAAATCTCCCTTCATCTCACTTGTTCTGCGCATTGTACACTTGACCCACCTGTGCATCCAGCTTTGCAATCGCTTGAGTATTAACGCCTAATTGGTTCTGAATGGTTAGCAAAGTCTTGTCCAGGTTAGGGTGGTGGAGTCTGACTCCTTTGAGGTTGGGGTTGGAAATTTGGTTGGGATTGGTAATTGAAAGGCCGATTGCCTTGAGAGTTAGGCTAAAAATATTGAGTCATGATTTGTGGTTGAGAATTGAATGATTGTTAACTCAGAGGAAAATTTGTTGGAGGATTTTCCACATTCTGAGAACGGTATGAGAGATGTGGATGATTTTGCAAATTCGAATTATAAGTATTGGAAAAAGGAGTATTGTTTGAACTGGTCCATGCTGCATTAGCATTAGCGGTAACAAACTCACTACTCTGACACTCATTTTAGTGAAAATTTGGTCCTACTGCTAAGACCTCTCTCAGGGCTAACTATGTAAGATTAATGAACTTATCGAGCTTTTCCCCTAACACAACCACCGATTCTCTGACATCATCATGGTTATCTGCTTTATCAATGATAAATGCTTTTTCAGATGTTTTTTCACGTCCATTCCGCGCACGCATCTCAGATTCATATTGAATCAAATTGTCGTTAATACTGTCAAACTGATGCGATGTCAGGTGTGTAAAAATATGTGGTTAAAAATAACACCTTAACGACTCTAGGTTTTACCATACGCAAGTGCACGTATCGTATTGTAGAATAGCAATGGCTTAAGTAAGGGATATCGATCCCACAGAGACTGAGATTGTTCACTTTAATACTTCAAAAACACTGAATTATATTTTCTAAAAAAATAGTTTATTTGGGTGGTCAAAGACCAAATTATATATTTTAACTAATAATTATCTATAAAGCAAAGTAAATTGGTTGTTGTAAGTTACTAAAATACCCTAGAGGGGGTGAATAGGGTTTTAAAACTAATTTTTTACTCTTTTTAATTCTTACTAGAACATGCAACAAGGTTCAATAATAATTTACAAGGTAAATATGTAATGAGTAATTTTATTTAATTCCAACAAGCTATTTACCACACTATAAATTAAGCATGCATGAACATAAAGTAAGGAGATAGAGATAAAGAAATTGACACTGTGATTTTTACGAGGTTCGGTAACTCCTACTCCTCGGCTCAAAGAATCCCCTTCCTTGAGACTTTCCCGATCCTCACACAATGGCTCTTCCTTCAATAGGTGGAATAACAAACCCTTTAAAAAAGAGCTAACTAGCTCTTCACACAATCAAGAGAACAATCCTCCCTTGATACAATGGGCTTCACTCACCCAAGATCACAAATTTGTGTATGTAATCAATATATCACTCAAGAAACAAAAACACTCAAAACCCTAAGGTTTTTATGGAAGATAGATCAATATAAGCTCAAGTGTTTTTAGGTGATATTTCAAGAACTCAAGATATATATATTCTTACAATATATTTTCAATAAGAGAATAAGCACAAAGCTTGAGTTTAAATCTTCAAAATGATAGGAATGAAAAATGAGATTTTGATCTTTCTTGCTATTAAAAATTTTCCAGAAAGTGCTTGAGAGAAAATAGTAGATGAATGAATTTTCAGAAAAATTTCTCACACAAGAACCCTTGGCATTTTTAATCCATATCTCTTTCTTTATATAGTGTAACACTAGGGTTTGGAGAGTGTATCTCACCCTAGACAATATGGAGAGTAGGACCTGAAAATCTGCAAGCAAAATCATTTCTTTTTGGGCAAAAATATTGTTTAGAAATACTTTTCCTTAAAATCCTGAAGCACCCAGTCGATTGCCTACCGACACCCAGTCGACTGCCTCCATGCTTAGATTTAAAATATTTTCCCAACGGCTAGGGTCAGTCGACTACCTCAAGAAGGCCAGTCGACTGCCTCATGAGTCAGTCGACTGCCTTGGATAGGCCAGTCGACTGCCTCAGGTAATAAAAAATGTTTGAAACTCTCTGGTTCAGTCAGTCGGCTGGGTCCTTAACTGCCAGTCGACTAGGCACAATCAGTCGACTGCCTTGGACAGGCCAGTCGACTGCCTCATGCAGTCAAAATGTTTTATAGCTCACTGGTTCATCCAGTCGGCTGGGTCCTTAACGGCCAGTCGACTGGGTCATAGTCAATCGGCTTCCATTTCATGGCCAGTCGACTGGGTGACTCCAATAATTGTTTTCAAGGTCCGTTTTTTATCCGTTTGAGTTCGTTTGATTTATTACTTGAGCTTATAAGACCAATCAACACATAAGATACATTGTTACAATATTCTCACCCCGACCTATTTACCCCAGGTCTTGAGTCCAGCTTTTGTTCTTTCTTTGATCTTTTTGTCCTTCTTCGAGTTTGCGCTTGAGTTTCCTTATCGCTTGTTGCTTTAGCGATCTTCCCAGATCATTTACCTGTACTTGCTGAAACACTTAGCTCAAAGCCATATTAGTACCAAACACGGTTTTGAATGTTTTATTAATATCAAAATAAGATTTATTGCTTGAAATAAAATTTCAAAGCCAACAATCTCCCCCTTTTTGATGTTGACAAAACATTTCGTGTTTGCGCATAAATGGTGAAGTATCAAGTGATACTCCCCCTCAATGTGTGCATCATTCATTTTTATTTGCATGCTCCCCTTTAGGAAATAAATTTTGCAATTTGATATTCATTTACGTAATGCATGGAGAGTTAATAGAAACAACATATTTCAATTCATAATTTGCGAGTTCGGTACATGTTGTTTTACTACTACACATTGCAAAATGATAATGCATAGAAATGAAACGAAGCATGAACAACAAACATAAAACATAGGTAACGTCCTATTACACAAAATAGACCTATGGCCAACACAAACACCCTAATACATTCTCCCCCTTTAACAACATCAAAAAGGCGGAGGGTCACGACGAAAGGCGTCCATGGTAGTGGCGATGCGGTCAATCTTGTCCTCAAGACGCTTCATATCCTCGGCCGTCTTCCTCTGGACCTCCTCATTACGCTTTTGGGCCTCTTCATTGCGCTTTACGATTTCCAAGATTTGGGTAAGAGTTTCGGGATTTCCCCCGAACCCAAAATCTGGAATATCGAAATCGCTACCAAGAGACGGAAAAAAAGAAGTCGGAGCATCCGGACGAGGTGCCTTGGGACGCGAAACATCATGACGAGGAACAGATGGACCGCCTGGTCCGCAGGAGGGGCATCCCTAAGTGAGACCAACACTCCATCCGCATTCTTACCGATATGCATCTGCTTGAGATGAGTGCAATCCAGAAAAATTGGATTGTGCTCCGTAGGCTCGTCAGCAAGTGGCACACCGTTCCGACTGAGAAGATAGGATAAATGGGTAGGAAAAATAAGTGCGCCTTTCTTCTTGTGGCACTCGAGGATTGCTGAAATGAAGAGGAAGACAAGATTGACCTTCCGACCGGTCATGACACAGTAGGTTAGGAAAGCTTCCATAATCGATACAAGACTCCGGCTTCCGGACTTGGGCAAAATGGAATACGTGATAATATTGTGCACAAGTCTAGCCTCGGGAGTAAGCGAAGAAGAGGGAAACTCAGCAATGGCAGTGGTGGTTTTATTCACTGAAATGGCCCAAACTGCTTCGAGAGGATCGAAATCACTCGAAGAGTACCAAATAGATGGGCAGTAATAGGTGATACCGCCAGGAGGTAGCCGAAAAACAGTATTGATTACTGCTTCGGTGAACTCAACAGAGACGCCTCCAACATCGGAGTAAAGTGTGCGGGTGGGAGGACTCGGTTGTGAAGGATTGAGCAGATTTGTATAAAATGCTTTGACGACGCGCGGATAATGTAGAACATTAAGGGAAACAAATAAATCCCAACCCATATTGTGAAAAAGATTGAACGTATTAGCGCCAATCTCTTCACACAAGGGTTGAGTCACAATGCCACTCCGAGCAATCTTTTGATGAATGAATTGAGTTTCGAAGCAACGAACACTGTTTTCATCACCGAGAAGAACAGTCAGAGACATCGGACCAGATTCAGATTGGGAATCAGGGTCCTCATGAACAGGAGACGGAGGTGGATGAGGTGCAGCCGAAGAGCTTCCACCCCTACGGGCGCGTTTCTTGAGGCGCACGACATTAGGAGCCATGAGAGAGATGAGAACCAAGATGATGGAAAGCATTTTGAGAAGAACAATGAAGAGAAATGATGAAATCAGAGAGTGAGAAGTGAAACCGAAAAAAAATATATATGGATATATATATGGAGATAGATAGCTTAAAAAGAAGAGGGGAGTGGTGATGATGGAGGAGAGGATCGTGGTGAAGTGGAAAAGTGGTTTAAAGATGAGTAAATGGCGTGAAGGAGAGAAGAAATGGGAGAGATCGTGGAGAGAGTGGAGAGAAGACGAAGAGAAAGAAGAAATAAAAAGAAGGTTCGCGCAGAGGCAGTCGACTGGCCATATGGAGACAGTCGACTGGCTCATGACCCAGTCGACTGGCCAATGGAGGCAGTTGACTGGCTGAAGATCGTTAAAAACACAAAAACTCTACTGGTTGATCCAGTCGACTGGCCGTATATGAGGCAGTCGACTGGCCCTCAAAAAATATTTTGAAAAATTTTAAATTTTGAAAGCCGAGAACGTGGACGAGAATTTGTGAAAATTAACTGATGACTTCAAAATCCATGGCCATTCCTAATTCTCTACGAATTTTTGAAAATGGTTCGTCCGAGAGGGGTTTAGTAAAAATATCCGCCAATTGATTCTTAGTGTCAATAAAAACCAATTCAAAGTCGCCTTTAGCTACGTGATCCCGTAAAAAATGATGCCTAATCTCTATGTGCATTGTGCGAGAGTGTTGAATAGGATTCTTTGAGATATAAATAACACTAGTGTTATCACATTTAATCGATACACGATTGAAAACAAGTTCAAAATCAAGTAATTGTTACTTAATGTAAAGAGTTTGAGCACAACTACTACCGGCCGCAACGTATTCAGCTTCAGCCGTAGATAAGGCAACCGAATTTTGCTTTTTACTTGATCATGAAACTAACGAGTGACCTAGAAAATGACATGTACCAATTGTGCTTTTCCTATCTACTTTACAACCCGCAAAATCGGCATCCGAATAACTCGTTTGATCAAATGAAGTACCACTTGGATACCAAAGCCCTAAGTTAATCGTCCCGTTAAGATAGCGAAAAATATGTTTTATGGCTAGCAAGTGAGATTCTTTAGGACAAGATTGAAAGCGAGCACATAAGCATACACTAAACATAATATCCGGTCTACTAGCAGTTAAATAAAGTAAACTTCCTATCATGCCTCTATATTTAGTAATATCAACACATTTTCCATTTTCATCTTTATCGAGTTTAATAGAGGTACTCATAGGAGTAATGGCATGTTTGGCTTCCTCCATACCAAATCGCTTTAGCAAATCTTTAGTATACTTAGATTGACTAACAAATAAGCCATCCAAGCTTTGCTTGATTTGCAACCCTAAGAAGAAGTTCAACTCACCCATCATACTCATTTCAAATTCGTTTTGCATGTTAGATGTGAAATCCTTGCAAAGGGAAGTATTTGTTGATCCGAATATAATGTCGTCAACATATATTTGGATAATCAACAAATCATTCTTGACAGTTTTTGTAAATAGAGTGGTGTCAACTTTGCCTTTAGAAAAACCTTTTTGAAGTAGAAAATCACTAAGTCATTCATACCAAGCTCTAGGAGCTTGCTTTAACCCGTACAAGGCTTTAGATAATTTGTAAACATGATTTGGAAAACGTTCATTTTCAAAGCCGGGTGGTTGCTTCACATACACTTCTTCATCTATAGTTCCATTTAGAAAAGCACTTTTGACATCCATTTGATAGAGAATGAAATTTCTAGATGATGCAAATGCAAAAGCATTCTAATTACTTCTAATCTAGCTACGGGTGCAAAGGTTTCATCATAGTCAATGCCTTCCTCTTGATTGTAACCTTGAGCTACCAATCTTGCTTTATTTCGAATAATCACTCCATTTTCATCATTTTTATTTCGAAAAACCCATTTAGTGCCTATTATAGTTTGATGTGTGGGTTGAGGGACTAAATGCCAAACTTGATTGCGTTCAAATTGATTTAGTTCCTCTTGCATAGCCATAATCCAAGAATCATCACATTGAGCTTCGTGGAAGTTCTTGGGTTCAATATTGGACACAAAAGCCATGTGGTTGCATAAGTCTCTAAGTTGAGATCTTGTGCTAACACCTTGTGAAGGGTTTCCTATGACTTGGTCAAGAGGATGGTTGTGCACAATCCTCCAAGATTTAGGAATTGAGCAAGTCAAGTCATCATTTGATTGATTTCCAACTTTATTCTTATCCATTTGCCTACTTGACGAGTTGGAGATATTGAGATTATTGAAACTATCCTCAATCCCTACAACTTCATCATCATCTAGGTCAACTTTAGGTGAGGGTATAGGTGGTGATTCATCAAAAACAACATGGATAGACTCTACCATGGTTAAAGTCCTTTTGTTAAAGACTTTAAAGGCTCTACTTGTTGAGGAATAACCTAAGAAAATTGCTTCATCCGATTTGGAGTCAAATTTTCCCAAGTTATCTTTATCATTTAAAACAAAACATTTACAACCGAACACCTTGAAATACCCAATATTGGGTTTCCGACCATTCCACAACTCATACGGAGTTTTACCCAATTTCATTCGAATGATAACTCTATTCATGACATGACAAGCGGTATTTACCGCTTCCGCCCAAAGACTTCGGGGAAGTTTATGTTCATTTAACATAGTTCTAGCCATTTCTTGTAAAGATCTATTTTTCCTTTCAACTACCCCATTTTGTTGAGGAGATCTTGGAGCCGTGAGATCATGAGATACACCAAATTCATCACATAATTTCTCTAGATCTTGATTGTCAAATTCTCTACCCCTATCACTTCTAATTTTCTTGATTTTCAAATCTTTTTCATTTTGAATGACTCTATAAAATTTATCGAGAATGGAGTGAGTTTCATTTTTATGAGCAAGAAAGTAAACCCAAGTAAATCTAGAGTAGTCATCTACTATAACAAGTACATAGAGTTTCCCGGCTAAGCTAGCCGTTCTTTCCGGACCAAAGAGGTCCATATGAAGTAACTCTAAGGGTCGAGAAGTGGTGATATCTTTCTTTCTCTTGAAAGAAGATTTCACTTGCTTACCTATTTGACATGCACTACATATTTTATCTTTTGAAAAATTAGTCTTCGGGAGGCCTTTGACTAATTCATTTTTAGACAAACGTTGAATGAAGTCCATACTAGCATGTCCTAAGCATCTATGTCATAACCAACTATTTTCACTCGATGTGACAAAGCACTTAACATCTTGTTCATTTAATTCACATAGCAACATAGTATATAAATTTCCGTTTCTCTTTGCATTGAACAATTGTTTTCCATCTTTCTCAACTATGCATGCATTTGACCTAAAGATAACATCATAACCTTTGTCACAAAGTTGGCTAATACTAAACAAGTTATGCTTTAAACCATCAACTAAAATACGTTATCTATAGCAAGAGAATGAGATATACCAATAGATCTGATTCCAACAATTTTGCCTTGTGAGTTATCTCCAAAAGTAACACTTCCTCCTTCATAAGATTTTAGGGACATGAATTTTGATTTGTCTCCCGTCATGTGCCTTGAACATCCGCTATCAATGAACCATCTTTCTTTTGAGGCGGACTTCAAGCATTCCTACAACACAATGTTACGTGACTTTTATTGGTACCCAATCTATTTTGGGTCCATTATGGTTAGATAGAAATGCAATAGTTCCTTTAGGAACCCAAAATGATTTTGTTACCAAATTTTCTTTTGCACGTAGAGATTCAATGGTTCCTTTTGGAACCTAAAACATTTTTGAGACAATTTTCTTCTTCTTTCTTAGAAAACATGCATTTGCTTTGTGACATCTTTTCTTGCAATAGTAGCATGAAACATGATTGTGATCAATAGAAGTTGAGAGTGAAAATTGTTTTGAAAAAGTATGCTTCAATGATTTTCTTTTCTTCAATAAAAGTGCATCTTTGTTGAATGCATCATATCCTAAGCCGCATTTGTCAAAAGAGTTTCTTTGTCTTCCTAGCATGATGCTCAAGTTTTCTTTTCCTTTTGTGAATTTTGCTAAGATGTTTATTTGATCATCAATGGTCTTTTTCAACAAAATATTTTCCTCTTCTATCTTCATACTTTTGTCATTAGTTGCATTTACATCAACTATGGTGTGGCAAGTGGAATTACATGAAGATTTAGATTTCTTGAGCAAACTATGTTTTTTAGCTAGTTTTTTAAACTCATCATACAAATTTTCAAATGCATCTTGTAATTCATTATAAGAAAATAAAAGCTCATCATATGACAAAATGGAATTATTTAATGCATGTAAATTTAAATGTACCTCATCTTCATTTGCCATGAGGCAAAGATTTGCAATTTCTTCACCATTCTCTTCCTCATCCAAATCACAAAAGTCATAATCATCCCATGTTGCATTCATGGCCATTTTGTTTGGTTTTTTCTCGTTCTCCTTTTTGGGCTTGAAACACTCATTTCTATAGTGCCCCGGTTTACCACAATTGAAGCAAGTAATAGACTCCTCCTTGCTTGTCTCTCCTCTTGGTTCATTGCTCTTTAAGAACCTCCGACCTTTAGCCTTCTTTTGTTGAAGAAATCTGATAAGTGTCAAATATTATATATTTAAACCCCTTAATTTACATCTTTTAGTTCTATAGTGATATCTTTTATTCAATTTTTATGATATTTTTGTGTTTATCTTATTTTCTAGGTCTTCATGAAGAATTCAATCAATTCCATGCAAATTGGGTCATCAACTATGCATGAAATATATTCATCCTGACCACCCTTTACTTAAATGCCTATAAATAATTATGTGTTTTGATTCTGGAAATGGAATTGGTACCATTGGAAAGTTGATTCAGAGACCTTCAATTTGAGCACAAGAATGACCTTATTTCGATTTGAAATGAAGGCGTTATGGCAGTTGCAAGTCAGCTTCAAAACTGCAGAATTGTGCAGAAATCAATGCGGGTTCGGATTTACCAAAGGGTGATGTGAATTTTACATTTTCTTGAAGATTTACCACATGCATTGGATTATGATTTTACAAGATTAAATTTGATCCATGTCAAGAAACAAAGGCACATGGAAGAAACAAAGGCACATGTGAAAAGAAGACAATGGGGTGGAAAATAATGAATATTCAAACAAAAAGAAATCCAATTTCTCTTTTCTAGTTGTCATTTGATTCCATATTTTCCCTATAAATAGAGGTAGTCTTTCATTTTTAAGGGAGGAGGAATAGGAGTGAAGAGAAACATAGTGATTTATATATTTGTAATGGAAGAGTAATTCTCTAGCTAAGGCTAGGGAATGGATTTAAAATGAAGAACCAAGTGTTTGCATATCCAAATATTTAATGCTTCAAGGTTAGTATTATTGATAATATATGAATCTAATATTTTTTATTCAATGATTTTTTGTCTCTTTATGCCATGTATATTGAGTTCTTTGAATCAATGAATACACTTAGGTAATTACATCTAAGATTCATTATGCCATACAATGATATAAGTAATGCTCAACCCACTTTATGTGGTGTTCTTGATTTCTTATGATCTTACATAGGTATAATGAATACTTTGAATGTAATTACATCTTTATAATTCACAATTCTTATGATTCATATATAATTAATAATACTACTTATTTAATGGGATTTACTAGATCATTAGTATGTTTATTATTATTGCTAATATAGGCATGATTTGTAGAGTTGCTTCATTAACGACCACTTTCTTGCCATAGCATTTATAATGAACATATAATGATTCTATTAGTTAACTTATATAATTCATTTAGTATGTTAATTATTTATTGCTTATAGGCATGATTTGGAGAGTTGCGTTGTTAGTATGGATTATCCTACCAAGCGACCCCTTTCTTGCCATGCAAATATAATTAACATATGATGATTGTATTGGTTAATTTTTATTACTTATTTAGATATGTGGTACACTTGGTTTCGACATTGTAAAGGAATTCTCAATGCCTTAGTATTTAATTTAATTCAAGAAAACAACCAAAATCAATCAATCAAATCAATTCAAGGACAAAAATAAAATTCATTTTTCATACATCTTTCCGACTCTCCCTGAGGTTCGACACTTGGACTCACCAAGACTATATTATAACTTGACTATCTATACTTGGGTATTGTAACGTGGAACACATTTCTAGACACGTCAAAATCTCTTGAATTGTTGAGTGATTAGGGCAATGTCTTCATCAACCTCTTCTTCGATTCTCTCATTTGCTTCACTTTTAGGCTATACCTTTTCTAGGCTTGGCGTCTTCTTCACGAGATTTTAAGGTAATTTCCCATGTAAGGAGTGACCCGAAAATCTCATCAAGACTCATAGTGCTAAGATCATATGCTTCTTTAATAGCCGTCACCTTCGCATCCCATTTGACCGGAAGGCTTCTAAGGACTTTGCGTGCCGCATCGGATCTAGGAACAATTCTACCAAGATGTTTTAGTCCATTCAAAATATTAGTAAAACGAGACATCATAGAATTGATATTTTCATCTTCCTTCATGGCAAATAATTCATATTCATGCATAAGTATATCAATTTTAGATTCTTTAACTTGAGTAGTTCCTTCATAAGTAACTTCAAGTTTATCCCACATTTCTTTGGCCGTGGAGCAAGTAGAGACTCGATTAAATTCATTTGGACTTAAGGCATAATTTAGATTAACCTTAGCTTTGGCATTAAATGACATAAGTCTACGCTCATCATTATCCCATTCGTTGGGCAATTTGGGAATAGTTTTTCCATCAACTACTTTGGTAATAGTAAAAGGTTTATCAACAATAACTAGCCAAATTTGATAATCAATAGCTTGAAGAAAGTCTATCATTCTAGTCTTCCAATTACTATAGTTTGAACCATCAAACCATGGGGGCCTATTGTTTGATTGTCCTTCTACATGAGTGACTATGTTTAAGGCCATGATCGTTCTCTAAGACGGTTAAGTTTAAAACAAGTAGAGATTAGGCTCTAATACCAATTGTAAGTCACTAAAATACCCTAGAGGGGGGGTGAATAGGGTTTTAAAAATAATTTCTTACTCTTTTTAATTCTTACTAGAACATGCAACAAAGTTCAATAATAATTTACAAGGTAAATATGTAATGAGTAATTTTACTTAATTCCAACAATCTATTTACCACACTATAAATTAAGCATGCATGAACATAAAGTAAGGAGATAGAGATAGAGAAATTGACATCGTGATTTTTACGAGGTTCGGTAACTCCTACTCCTCGGCTCAAAGAATCCCCTTCCTTGAGACTTTCCCGATCCTCACACTATGGCTCTTCCTTCAATAGGTGGAATAGCAAAACTTTTACAAAAGAACTAACTAGCTCTTCACACAATCAAGAGAACAATCCTCCCTTGATACAATGGGCTTCACTCACCCAAGATCACAAATTTGTGTATGTAATCAATATATCACTCAAGAAACAAAAACACTCAAAACCCTAAGGTTTTTATGGAAGATAGATCAATATAAGCTCAAGTGTTTTTAGGTGATATTTCAAGAACTCAAGATATATATATTCTCACAATATATTTTAAATAAGAGAATAAGCACAAAGCTTGAGTTTAAATCTTCAAAATGATGGGAATGAAAAACGAGATTTTGATCTTTCTTGCTATCAAAATTTTTCCAGAAAGTGCTTGAGAGAAAATAGTAGATGAATGAATTTTCAGAAAAATTTCTCACACAAGAACCCTTGGCATTTTTAATCCATATCTCTTTCTTTATATAGTGTAACACTAGGGTTTGGAGAGTGTATCTCACCCTAGACAATATGGAGAGTAGGACCTGAAAATCTGCAAGCAAAATCATTTCTTTTTGGGCAAAAATATTGTTTAGAAATACTTTTCCTTAAAATCCTGAAGCACCCAGTCGACTGCCTACCGGCACCCAGTCGACTGCCTCCATGCTTAGATTTAAAATATTTTTCCCAACGGCTAGGGTCAGTCGACTGCCTCAAGAAGGCCAGTCGACTGCCTCATGAGTCAGTCGACTGCCTTGGATAGGCCAGTCGAATGCCTCAGGCAATCAAAAATGTTCGAAACTCTCTGGTTCAGTCAGTCGGCTGGGTCCTTAACTGCCAGTCGACTGGGCACAGTCAGTCGACTGCCTTGGACAGGCCAGTCGACTGCTTCATGCAGTCAAAATGTTTTATAGTTCACTGGTTCATCCAGTCGACTGGGTCACAGTCAGTCGGCTGCCATTTCATGGCCAGTCGACTGGGTGACTCCAATAATTGTTTTCAAGGTCCGTTTTTTATCCGTTTGAGTTCGTTTGATTTATTACTTGAGCTTATAAGACCACAACACATAAGATATCTTGTTACAATATTCTCTACTCGACCTATCTACCCCAGGTCTTGAGTCCAGCTTTTGTTCTTTCTTTGATCTTTTTGTCCTTCTTCGAGTTTGCGCTTGAGTTTTCTTATCGTTTGTTGCTTTAGCGATCTTCCCGAATCATTTACCTGTACTTGCTGAAACACTTAGCTCAAAGTCATATTAGTACCAAACATGGTTTTGAATGTTTTGTTAATATCAAAATAAGATTTATTGCTTGAAATAAAATTTCAAAGTCAACAGTTGTGATTCAAATGAGAGAGAAAATTAGGGTTTTCGTCACTCTACCACTAACCGTATAATATAGTTCTATCAATGTAACAATTGCAAGATGACGATTCATAACTGTGAATTAGGTCGTACCGCAAATAGCTAAATACGACCCCAAAAAGGAGTACCGTCAACTGAATGATGACAACCCGTCTCATGACTGACCTAACAAGTACATGCCAATTATATTACTTTAATCTACTCCTACTGCATAAAAATAATATAAAACATGTCTATATTAAATCGCCATGGCACGCCCTGTGTCAACCTAGGGTTTCAAGTTTTATTACCACCATTGTGTAAAAAACCATAATTAAGCATCCGAGTTCCTGCTCATATTGAATAATCATAGTTGTGCAAAATAATACATTCATTCCATCTAAGACAATAATTTAGAACAAACATATAATCTTATATTGCAAATCAGTACGGTCTCTTAATTACTACAATCATCACAATATGGTCAATAGTTTCCCCTCGTTACAACTGAAAACAATGAAAGAACAACATTACTTGGCTAGGGTTTTGCTGGAAAAATCTAGATACCGAGTTAATTGGCCATGGTGGAAGGTGACTGCATCAATGATGTAGAAACGATCTTCAGTCTTCTTCTTCAGATCTTTAAGTCTGAATATGGCCCTCAACAGCAACAAGACTGAACGTGAGAGAACTCTCTGCATGAACCGGTCAACCCCCAACGAACAAACCCTAATGAACGTCTCTTTTACACTGATATATGATCGTGTATATATTGGCAATGGTATAGAGAGGCCCTCTTCAGTCTTTTCATTCTAAATCTCATGTAAGCCCTAACTTTTGATATATATAGGTGGGTAAATAACAGTTTCACCCCCTGTTAATAGTGTAAATTACACCCGCACCCCTCGGTTTTCGCTAATTACAGTTTCACCCCTCCAGTTTAGGCATTTGTTTCATTTTCACCCCCTCAACTCATTCTCCGGCGAGGTCAAACCGGGTCAACCAAAATCTGATATGCGAAATAACCAAATTACCCTTATATGTGTGTAAAGACTTGTTTGCCCATCTAAAATGATGTGAAATGCCTAAACTACCCTCATCACTTATATATACATATATATATGTGTGCATAAATATATGTATATACCCATATACATATATGTATATGTATGAATTGGGTATTGGGCAAATTCAATCTATATCATAGAAACATAAATTGGGTCAAAGATCAACAAATACGTCTTATAAGAAGCATGACCAAAAATATCAAAAAATAAACACACCCATTTCATATGTATGTAGATATATATATGTGCGTATATATATATAGATATATATATATAGTTATATATGTGCGTGTATATATATAGATTGGTGTATATATATATGTGCGTGTATATATATAGATAGTTATATATATATAGATATATATGTGCGTATATATATAGATAGATATATATAGAGATAAAGATAGAGATATTTATAGATAAATATGTCATTTTGTTTTGATTTTTCTGTAATTGAAAATGGACAATTAATTGAGTATGGGTAGGAATTGAGGTTTGATAATTGGTAGTTCATTTTAGGGTTAGGGTTTGATTTGAGGGGTTTAGGAGAGAGTAGGAGTGAGATGAAGAAGATGATGGAAGGGTAAATAGGTAATTTAACATAAAATAATATTTGATTATTTAAAATAAATATAAAAAAGGGGTATAAGAGTAATTGCACATATCCGATTGCCGGATATGGGATTCAAGAGGTGAAACTGTAATTAGCAAAAATTGAAGGGTGCGGGTGTAATTTACACTATCAACAGGGGGTGAAACTGTTATTTACCCTATATAAGTGTATATACATGTATATAGAGGTTTGGAGTCACAGACACATCTTTAAATTGAACCGGGGGTAAAGCAGGCAAAAACTATCAAAAATCACAAAATCTTGCTGCAGATACGCTTCAAGCGTTCCTCCAAGGGTAAAAATGTGTTTTGCAACCATTTTTTGAAACTAAAAGTGTAGGCACAAACGTAGATATTTTATGAAAAACCACTTTTCTCCGGACATGCACCAAAACAACCGTCTTAAACCCACAATACCGGTTAGATGATGGCTGAAAATGATGGCTTCTAGAAATGCCGGTTTTGCCCTCCGGGAGCCATTTTTGTCTCAAACTGCCTCTTTGAATAGAAAGAACACACTCTTCAGTTAATTCACCGAAGTTAGCTCCATTTCTTCATTAAGCTCCTGAAACATGTTTTAACACGCAAACAACATAAAAATACTAAATAATGGAATGAAATGACATAACAATAGTGAGTTAAAGGGTCAAAATGACTAATATTTGACACCTATCACAGACATACCAAAAGTTCTTTCGTTGGCGTTAGTGAAACTTACCTCCTACTGCTGCGTCAATCAAATTTTTATCCTCGGATCCCAATTCAAGATAGAAGTTCCGCATGATGTCCTGCTCCATGAACTTGTGATAGGGGCACTTTCGCAGAATTTCATTGAATCTATCCCACGCGTCATGGAATTCCTCACCGGGAAATTCTCGGAAGTGGGTAATTGCTTCCTATGCTTCATGGGTCCTACCTGCGGGAAATTATTTTTCTAAAAATTCAGCTTGTAAGGTTTCTCAATCTCTTTTAATATCCTTATCTAGAATGACATACCATCGTTTAGCTTTCTTTCTCAACAAAAAAGGAAATAAACGCACATGTAAAACATTCACACTTAGATTCTCAATTGTGACTATAGAGGCCATTTCTAACAAATCATTCATATGCTGATACGGGTCCTATGTCCTAAGTCCAAAATACTTCAGGAGCATATTAATGACACTAGATTTGATCTCGAAGTATTTGACTCCATCTTCCTCTGGAAATTCAGCATACAATTTGTACGCGAACGGTGCATAATATCCCTTTAAAGATGTGGCTGGTGCCTTTCGCGTATTGGCATTCTAGTCAGACATCTCTTCTTGCTCCAACTATTGACGACACTCTAATTCCCTAGCTCGACGATTTCGATGAAAAGTTCGTTCAATCTCAGGATCAAAGGGTACTACCACAGTATTAGGGTCAAAAAGGGATATCCTATCAGTCATGCACTAAGCTAATTTTTTTTCTTTTTGATTTATAAAAACATAATTAACTACTTCTAATTTCTTATAAATATAAACAGAAAATACAGCAAAAACTAAGTACAAAATTAAGCTAATCTAAAACTCACAAGAGGTCCGTCGACGCAACTTCACGCTGCTCCGCTATCTCCCTTTATACTTTTCAGAATACCTCTCAATCACACAAAAATTCTAACTTTAGATACACTATAATAACGCAACACTACTAAACTACTAAAGAAATGAATAATGTCAATTCCCCAGCAACAACGCCAAAAACTTGATGACTATCTAGAGGGGATAAAAATAGTAGTTAAAAATAGCCTCTTATAACTGCTTAGGTTTTACCTATTCGCAAGCGCATGAGTCAATTTTAGTATAAAAATGGCTTGTGATAGGAAATGTCGAACCCATAGGAACTTGGTTATTCACTTCAGTAGTTTAAAAATATTAAATTATGGTTTGAAAAAATATTTGATTTAAGTTCTGAAAATTGTAACTAAATTAACTAAAAACAAAATTTAAAAGATAGTAGTGATTCAAGAGAGAGAAAAAACTAGGGTTTTCATCGCTCCCCACTAACCGCGTAACATACCTTTCAATTTGTACAATTGTAAAAAGGGCGATCTATTCCCATGAATCAGAACGTACCGTAAATAGTCGAATACGTTCCCAAAAAGGATACCGTCAACCGGGTTCGTTACAACCTATCTCCGGACATAGTGTATCTAGTGCATGTTATTTACTTTACTCTAATCTACTCCTAAAATATGAAATTAAACTAAAGCATATCTATGATATCTCACGAATGCATGACCTGTGTAAACCTAGGGTTTCAACTGTTATGAACCATTATTGTAGAAAATCACAATTTGTTTAGAATAATCATGATTGTTTAAGAAAATATACTCATTTAATATAAGTCAAGAATTTATCAATAAATATATAATCTTGTATCAAGAATAAAATTGTTCACTCATCTACAACAATCATCATGGTATAATCTCAGCTTCCCCTTCATTACAATTGAAAACAAATATTAAATTCTACATTACTTGGTTAGGGTTTTGCTAGAAAATCCTAAATAACGGTTTAGCTACTCATGGTTGAAGGAGATTGCACTATTGATGTAGAATCAACCAACATGGTTGCCTTCTCCAGCTCTCTAGGTCTTGTATGACTTTTCATCCTTTAAAAGATGTATAACTCCAGAGGCTGCTCTGAAATTTCAACGTGTAAAAAGCTCCCTCAAACTGATGTAAAGCTTAGTATTTATAAGCAAAGGCCGAGGGAAACCGTAATGGTTGCCCTTTTTGGTCATTTTACACAAAAACTCATCAAAATCCTATATTATGATCTGTGTGTATATTCACGTGCATCGAGGTATAAAGTCGCAGCCACCATAATTATACTTAAAGCGTAGCTCTGCCTACGCTTGAAATGTAGGCAGATGCGTATTTAATTTGGGATGCATAGCAGATGCATAGAAATAGCACTTTCCAACCACTTTAAGCTATTAGATGTGTAGGGCATGCGTAGCAAGACCCTCATAACCAAAATTTCTTGGGAATAGTGCCATTTGAACCCCCTTGACTCGCTTGTCATGATTCTTGAAGTCGCGGCTCGAAAAAATGACATTTATGTCCTTCAGAAGCCACTTTTCTCTTGAAAACACCTCTTAAGCTCTCCTCTTGGATAGAAATGAATATCTCTTTGGTTAATTCACCAAAGTTAGCTCTTTTTATTCATTAAGCTCCTAAAACACGCTTAAACACATAAATGGCATAAAAATACCAAATAACGGAATGAAAAGACGTAACAAATGCAAGATATGGGCTTAAAATAAACAATATTAAGCACCTATCAATTTTCTCCACTACTCCGAAACTCGGACTCAATGGTTACAACTAACCAAAAGGCCTCACCACTTAGGTAACCGAAGTCTTATCCACAAGTTCTATACAACCACGTAGAGGGGTACAAACACATAGAAATTATAAGAATTTTCTATGTCGTTCGTTCATAGGAATAACAAGTACCTCCATTCATTTACATTCACAACTTCCTTTCAATTATCATCGATAGTATATCAAGCTAGACAATGAAAAGTTTATTGGCAAGATTCGACATAAATTAATCGTCTTCAAGGCATATAAATTCATAGCAATGCAATTTCACATAGAATAGTTCAGAATTCCATCTTAAAGATGTTCTTAATGCACAAATTTGTATCATACATTTATGTCATGCTTTTCATGCTCATGCCCAATGCAACTGTCACGCCCCGAATTTTAAGAGTCCAAACCCGAGGTGTGATATGTGGGACTAAGGTTTTAAAAATAGTAAATAGGCTATTTTGAAAAAATATAAATGTTATTTCGAGAATTCATTCCTTTCAATTGAAATTAAAATGAAAAAAAACCCTGTTGATTTATAAACACGTTTGGTAAAAGATTTTGCAATATGACCTTTGTCAGTCACTAATTAACCCTAGAAGGGGGGGGGGGGGTGAATAGGGTGTTCAAAAATTAAGTCTAATTCTTTTTGAGATTGGAACACTCTAAAAAAAAAACTATATCACAATAAACAAGTGAATGATTTAATTTGAACTTCTCTAACTATTAATTTCAAGACAAGATAGCATACAAGATATTCAAGCAATTATGGCATGCAAAATAATTAAGTAAAGAGAAAGAAATAGAGAGATTTGACACCGTGATTTTTTCGAGGTTCGGTAACTCCTACTCCTCGGCTCAAGAACCCCTTCTTGAGACTTTTCCCGATCCTTTCACTATGGCCCTTCCTTCACAGGTGGAATGGCAAACCTTTACAACAAAAGCCTCTCGAGCTTGTCCCTCAATCAAGAGAACAACCCTCTCTTGAACAATCGGTGGACTTCACTTGTCCGAGATTACAAATTCGTATGTAATCAATAAAATCACTCAAGAACAAAAACACTCAAAACCCAAAGGTGTTTATGGAAGATAAATCAATATAAGCTCAAGTGTTTTTGGTGATTTTACAATAGCTCTAGAAATTTATTCTCAAATGGTATGATCAATGAATGATATTTGGAGAATAAGAAAAGATACTAGAGGTTTTGTTTTTCAAAGAAACTTGGTGAAAAAAACAGATTTTCAAAGCATGGTTTCAATGACTTTTGTAGAGAAAATTTCTGCAGAATTTTTGATAGCTTTCTTTCTTTTTGTATTTCAATCTCTTTACCTTCAATATACACATCTCATTCTATATATAGCATTGCATTAGGGTTTTGAAGAATGATTATAGTATTTGAAAGATAAGAGCCGTTTGAACACCATTGAACACAATCCACAAAACATGGGAAATATTTTCTGAAGAATCTGCAGGTTTTAAGGAACTTCTAGTCGACTACTTCTCTGTTGTAGTCGACTAGAATGGACCATCTAGTCGACTAGATTGAGTTCTAGTCGACTACTTTGGACCATCTAGTCGACTAGAATGAGTTCTAGTCGACTACATGAAGTAGTCTAGTCGACTCAAGCTCTTTTCAGTCGACTCTTTTGATGTGGATGAAAAACCTATAGCTACTAATTGTTTTAGTCGACTACTAGAGAATACACATGCTCATTTTAGTCGACTACAACATGAAAAACATTTAATAAAAATATTTTTCTTTCCGTTTAAGTTCGGTAAAACGTTTTTCATTTCGTTTGAATTTGGTTCATTTTATACTTGAGCTTATACGATAAAATCGACGCATAAAATTACCTTGTTACAATGATCGCTTCCCGACCTATCTACCCCAAGTCTTGAGTCTTCGACTTTCGCCTTTGCCGTTGATTTTCCATTTGCGCTTCAACTTCTTTTACGGCTTTTCGCTTTAATTCAAGCTTTCTTTCCGAACTTGCTTTCCGAGTCACTTTCTTTCCGAGTTTGTTTTCCGAGTCGTTCACCTGTCTTTTGCTGAAAACTTAAACTCGAAAATTCATTAGTATCAAACACTCTTCAATGGTTTGTTATCATCAATTTTGGAATTGTTTGCCGAAAGTAAATTTCAAAGCCAACAATCTCCCCCTTGATGATGACAAAAAAATTTGTGTTTGCTTGGCATTTGGCGAAACATCAAGTGATGCTCCCCCTCAATATGTGCATAATATTTTGTTTAAATGCTCCCCCTTAGAAAATGAAATTTGCAATTTAATGGGCATTTTGATACAATATATAAATAGGCACACATTTGAGATAACAAACATAAACAGCATATCATAGATGTTTCAATTTAAAACAAGCCGTTTATACAAATGAAAAACATGGAAATAACAAACAAGTCGCAAATAACCATAACAAGCCACTCAAAAACAGAAATTGCTAATGTCGGATAATGAAATACATGATAGTGCAAATAGCATAATTTATCCCCCTTTTTGTCAGCGTCGAGGGGCGCGTGAGCGAGGGTTCCTGTGTCCAAGAGTGAGGTCATCAAGTGACCCGGCCAGATTTGTAATATGGGTAGACATTTCCTCATCATGAGGAACAAGGTGCTCATTGATCGATCGAATGGCTTCCGTATTCTGATTTACGGTCGTATCAAGGCGCTGAAGCATTTGTTCCTGCAGCCTAAGTAGCTCCGTATTGCTTTGAACAACTCCAAGAAGTTGGGTGAGAAGAACAACCTGAGAAGCCGAAGCACTGTCCAATGGAGGAACCGAGGAAGAGGCTTCCTGGCGCGATGCAGAACCGCTAGGAGTTGTACGCGAACGAGGAGCAGGTGCACTTTCAGAAATGAAATTTCCTTCCGTATCAGAAAAAATATACATATGCTTGGCATGAGTGGCGTCAAGAAAAATAGGGTGATGCTCAGACATTTCATTTGGAAATTTAAAGCATTTCCGCTGCAGTAGATATGTAATGTGCGCGGGAAAGAAAAGCGGGCCAGATGGCTTGCGCTGACATGTGAGGATGACGGAACGGAAAATATAAGCTAAATCGACGCGGGTTCGTGTCAAAACGCAATAAACCAAAAAAGCCTCCATACGAGAAACACTACTACGACTACCAGTTTTAGGCAGAATAGAGTAAATAATAACATTATGAATTAATCTAGCCTCGGGTAGTAGCATAGAAGAGGTAATACCGGCGTTCTGCGAAATTTCCTTGTCGACACATATGGCTCGAACAACCTCAATACAATCGAAACCATCAGCCTTATACCAATCCTTGGAGAAGTGGCGGATACCGTCATTCGGAAGCAAGAAAATGCGCTTGATTTCGCTGTCATCAACGGTCTCGTCTTCACCACATAGATTAAAATGAAGATGAGAGAGTAATTTCTCCTTGTGATTTGCAAGAGAAGCGTAGAAGGCTTTGACAATTCGCGGAAGTACCGGAATGTCAAGAGAAACGAAAAAATCCCAACCAATTGCTTGGAATAACTCGAAAGTTTGAGCCCGAATTTCAGTGCATAAATCTTGTGTGACAATACGGCAAGGTGTAGGAGCACGGTGAGAAAAAACAGTGATGAATTTATTTCTATTATCATCATCAAGAAGAAGTACCTCAAGAAAAAGAGGTTCATTCGACTCCTCTTCGTCAACAGCCGTAGGAATGCATGGATTGGTGGAGCTTTGGCCTCCATCAATGCGTGAACGTTTCCGAAATAGACCTCGAGTCTTCGGTGGCATTGTAGAAGATGATGCACAAATATATAGAGATATATAGATATATGATGGTGTATATATATAGATGTGAAAGAGTGAGAATGAAGAAATTTGGGTGAGGGAAATGGGTGGAGGATGATGGAAATGTGAAATTAATGAGAGATAGGTGAGGATTTGAAGGTATAGATGGTAGTAGGAGAGGGATTGAGAGGAGAGGGTTTGAAAGTGGGTGAAGGTTGAAGGAGGCGGATGGAGAAGATGAAAGGGGGTTTAGGTTTTATAGTGGGTTGAGTCAACTAGGTCTAGGTGAGTCGGTTAGATTGAGGTTTGAGTCAACCAGGCTGGGTTTGAGTCGACTGGGAAGGCAAAGTAGTCGACTAGAGTAAGGTTTGAGTCGACTAGAATATATTTGAGTCGACTAGAATAGCAATGAGTCGACTAGAAGGTGAAGAAATTTCAATGGTGAAGCTACTGACCAAAATAGTCGACTAGAATGGTTTGAACTGCACAGGATGAGTTGACTAGAAGGTGAAAAATGATAAAAATAGAGAAAAAATCATAAAAAAAAACAAAAATATCAAGAAAATATGGAAAATAAAGATTATGACAGAGTTTAAGATAAAACATCAAAATCCATGGCCATACCAATTTCTCGACGAATTTTAGAAAAAGATTCGTCCGCAAGTGGTTTTGTAAAAATATCCGCCAATTGATTTTTAGTGTCGATAAAGATCAATTCAACGTCACCCTTAGCAACATGATCACGTAAAAAATGATGCCTAATCTCTATATGCTTGGTGCGTGAGTGATAAATAGGATTCTTTGAAATACAAATCGCACTCGTATTATCGCATTTAATAGGCATGTGAGAGAAAGTAAGACCGAAATCAAGTAGTTGTTGCTTAATATAAAGAGTTTGAGTGCAACTACTACCGGCTGCCACATATTCAGCTTCGGCCGTAGATAATGCAACGGAATTTTGCTTTTTACTTGACCAGGATACTAGTGAGTGTCCTAGAAAATGACAAATGTCGCTTGTGCTTTTTCGATCAATTCTACATCCCGCAAAATCGGCATCCGAATAACTAATAAGATCAATTGAAGTTCCACGTGGATACCAAAGCCCTAAGTTTATTGTACCACTTAGCTAGCGAAAAATGCGTTTGACCGCAAGCAAATGAGATTCCTTAGGACATGATTGAAACCGGGCACATAAGCATACACTAATCATTATATCCGGTCTACTAGCGGTTAAATAAAGCAAACTACCGATCATGCCTCTATAATTAGTAATATCAACACATTTACCATTTTCATCTTTATCAATCTTAATAGAGGAACTCATAGGAGTTATGGCATGTTTGGTAGCCTCCATACCAAATCGCTTTAGCAAATCTTTAGTGTACTTGGATTGGCTAATGAATAAGTCATCCGAGCTTTGCTTGATTTGCAACCCTAAGAAGAAAGTCAACTCACCCATCATGCTCATTTCAAATTCGTTTTGCCTACTTGTGGCAAATTCCCTACATAAAGAATTATTTGTTGAGCCGAAAATAATGTCGTCAACATAAATTTGGACAATCAACAAATTATTCTTAATGGTTTTTGCAAAAAGTGTGTTATCAATTTTCCCTCTTGTAAAACCATTTTGAGTTAAAAACCCGCTAAGTCTCTCATACCAAGCTCGAGGAGCTTGCTTTAAACCATATAGAGCTTTAGCCAATTTGAAAACATGATTTGGAAAAAGATTATTTTCAAAACCGGGTGGTTGCTTCACAAAAACTTCTTCTTCTATGACACCATTTAAGAAAGCACTTTTGACATCCATTTGATAAAGAGTGAAATTTCTATATGATGCAAATGCAAGAAGCATTCTAATTGCTTCTAATCTAGCTACCGGTGCAAAGGTATCATCGTAGTCAATGCCTTCCTCTTGATTATATCCTTGAGCTACTAATCTTGCTTTATTTCGAATAATTACTCCATTCTCATCCTTTTTGTTTCGAAAAACCCATTTTGTGCCAATTATAGTTTGATTTTCGGGTCTAGGAACTAAACGCCAAACTTGATTGCGTTCAAATTGATTTAGTTCCTCTTGCATTGCTACGATCCAAGAATCATCACATTGAGCTTCGTGGAAGTTCTTGGGTTCGATTTGCGATACAAAGGCCATGTGGTTGCAAAAATCTTTAAGTTGAGATCTGGTACTAACCCCTTTTGAAGGATTACCTATGACTTGATCAAGAGGATGATTGTGAACAATCCTCCATGCTTTAGGCATTGAGTTGGTCAAGTCATCATTGGATTGATGCTCAACTCCCCTCATTTCCTTTTGGCTATATGATGAGTTGGAGATATTGAGAGTATTTGGATTATCCTCAATTCCAACAACCTCATATTCTTCTAGGTCAATTCTAGGTGATGGTGGTGAGGGTGATTCATCAAAGACAACATGAATAGACTCAACCATGGTTAGAGTCCTTTTGTTATAAACCCGAAATGCTTTACTCCTTGTAGAATATCCTAGGAAAATTGCTTCATCCGATTTGGAGTCGAATTTTCCAAGGTTGTCTTTATCATTTAACACAAAATATTTACACCCGAAAACTTTGAAATATCCAATATTGGGCTTTCGACCATTCCACAACTCATAAGGCGTTTTCCCCAACTTCATCCGAATAATAACACGATTAATTATATGGCAAGCAGTGTTTACCGCTTCCGCCCAAAGGCTTCGGGGAAGGTTGTGCTCATTTAACATGGTTCTAGCCATCTCTTG
Organism: Cornus suecica; assembly: GCA_963922005.1. NCBI lineage: Eukaryota > Viridiplantae > Streptophyta > Magnoliopsida > Cornales > Cornaceae > Cornus > Cornus suecica. The sequence goes on from OY998239.1 coordinate 60,291,678, forward strand.
TAGAGATCGATTCTTTCTTTCAACTACACCATTTTGTTGAGGGGTTCTAGGAGCTGAGAGATCATGAGAAACACCTAGGTCATCACATAATTTCTCTAAGTCTTGATTATCAAACTCCCTACCTCTATCACTTCTAATTTTCTTGATTTTCAAATCTTTTTCATTTTGAATGACTCTATAAAATCTTTCAAGAATGGAGTGAGTTTCATTTTTATGAGCAAGAAAGTGAACCCAAGTAAATCTAGAGTAGTCATCAACTATAACAAGTACATAAAGTTTCCCGGCTAAGCTAGCCGCTCTCTCCGGACCAAAAAGATCCATGTGAAGTAACTCTAGAGGTTTAGAAGTGGAAATATATTTCTTTCTCTTGAAAGAAGATTTAACTTGCTTGCCTACTTGACATGCGCTACATATTTTATCTTTCGAAAATTTAGTCTTTGGGAGGCCTTTGACTAAATCATTTTTGGATAAACGATGAATGAGGTCCATACTAGCATGTCCTAGACGTCTATGCCATAACCAACTATTTTCGCTAGATGTGACAAAACATTTAACATCTTGATCATGCAATTCACATAGCAACAAAGTATACAAGTTTCCATTTCTTTTGGCATTGAACATTTGTTTCCCATCTTACTTGATTATGCATGCATTTGTCCTAAATATAACAGCATAGCCCTTGTCACATAGTTGACTAATACTAAACAAATTATGCTTCAAACCATCAACTAAAAGCACATCATCTATAGAGAGAGAAAAGGAAATACCGATTGAGCCAATTCCTATAATTTTGCCTTTAGAGTTGTCTCCAAACATTACGTTTCCTCCTTCATATGGTTTTAGTGAAATAAACTTTGATTTATCTCCCGTCATATGCCTTGAGCATCCGCTATCAAGAAACCATTTTTCTTTTGATGCGGACTTCAAGCATACCTACAAAACAAGTTCAAGTAACTTTTATTGGTACCCAATCTGTTTTGGGTCCATTTTGGTTAGATAGATATGCAATAGTTCCTTTTGGAACCCAAATTTGTTTCGTTACAACATTCTTTTTTCTATGAGAGCATGCAATAGTCCCTTTCGGAACCCAAACCATTTTTGACATAATTTTCTTCTTTCTATGAAAGCATACATTTGCTTTGTGTCATTTTCTATTGCAATAGTAGCAAGTAACATGTTTATAATCATTTGAAGATGCATGAGATGATTTTTTAGTAAATATAGAGCTAAGTGATTTTCTCTTTTTCAATATAAGAGCATCCTTGTCAAAAGCATCATACCCTAGACCACATTTATCAAATGATCCTTTTTGTCTTCCTAACATGATACTAAGGTTCTTTTTTCCTTTTGTAAATTTAGCTAAAACATTTATTTGATCATCAATAGTATTTTTCAACCGAATAGTTTCCTTTTCTAGCTCAATGTTTTTGTCATTGCAAGAAACTTCTAAGTTTGAATTAGTGAGACTACATGAAGACTTAGTTTTCTTAAGAAGGATATATTTTCTAGCTAATTTTTCAAATTCATCATGTAATTCTTCAAACACATCTTGCAATTCATTATAATCAAGAAGAAGTTCATCATATGATAGTTTATCTAAATCACTTAAATTTAAATGTACCTCTTCTTCATTTGCCATGAGGCAAATGTTTGCCGTTTCCTCGCTACTTTTCTCCTCATTCGAGTCACATGAGTCATAGTCCTCCCATGTGACGTTCATTGCCATCTTGCTAGGTCTTTTGTCGTTTTCCTTTTTGAGCTTGAAGCAATCACTTTTGTAGTGTCTCGGCTTTCCGCAATTGAAACACGTTGGGGGTTCCCTTTTGCTAGTCTCGCCTTTAGGTTCGATTCTCTTCATGAATCTTCCACCGTTTGCTTTCTTTCTTTGAAGGTGTCTCTTGAATTTTTGGGTGAACAATGCAATGTCCTCATCCTCTTCTTCTTCACTCGGCTCATTGATTTCATTTTTGGTGAAGGCTTGCAAAGCTATTCCCTTTCTTGGCTTGATGTCGTCTTCACGAGCTTTCAACGTTATTTCCCAAGTGAGTAAAGAGCCGAAAATTTCATCGAGACTCATGGTGTTGAGGTCATGAGCTTCTTTGATAGCCGTTACTTTTGCATCCCATTTTGCTGGAAGACTTCTAAGCACTTTTCGTGACGCATCGGATCTAGGAATAGTTCTACCAAGATGCTTTAGTCCATTCAAAATATTTGTAAAACGAGACATCATAAAATTAACATTTTCATCATCTTTCATAGCAAATAATTCATATTCATGCATGAGTATGTCAATTTTGGATTCTCGTACTTGAGATGTTCCTTCATAGGTTACCTCAACTTTATCCCACATTTCTTTTGCCATTGAACAAGTAGATACACGATTAAATTCATTTGGACTTAAAGCACAATTTAAATTTACTTTGGCTTTAGCATTGTACGACATGAGTTTACGGTCATCATTATCCCACTCATTGGGTAATTTGGGGACGACTTTTCCATCAACAATTTTAGTTAATACAAATGGTCCTTCAAGAACTACTTGCCAAATTTGGTAATCAATAGCTTGAAGAAAATCTATCATTCTAGTTTTCCAATAGCTATAATTTGATCCATCAAACCATGGGGGCCTATTATTCGATTGACCTTCAACATGAGTGACTAAATTCGATGACATGATCGTTCTCTAAAACGGTTAAGTCTAAAATAAATAGAGATTAGGCTCTGATACCAATTGTTAGTCACTAATTAACCCTAGAGGGGGGGTGAATAGGGTGTTCAAAAATTAAGTCTAATTCTTTTCGAGATTGGAACACTCTAAAAAAAAAACTATATCACAATAAACAAGTGAATGATTTAATTTGAACTTCTCTAACTATTAATTTCAAGACAAGATAGCATACAAGATATTCAAGCAATTATGGCATGAAAAATAATTAAGTAAAGAGAAAGAAATAGAGAGATTTGACACCGTGATTTTTTCGAGGTTCGGTAACTCCTACTCCTCGGCTCAAGAACCCCTTCTTGAGACTTTTCCCGATCCTTTCACTATGGCCCTTCCTTCACAGGTGGAATGGCAAACCTTTACAACACAAGCCTCTCGAGCTTGTCCCTCAATCAAGAGAACAACCCTCTTGTCCGAGATTACAAATTCGTATGTAATCAATAAAATCACTCAAGAACAAAAACACTTAAAACCCAAAGGTGTTTATGGAAGATAAATCAATATAAGCTCAAGTGTTTTTGGTGATTTTACAATAGCTCTAGAAATGTATTCTCAAAGGGTATGATCAATGAATGATATTTGGAGAATAAGAAGAGATACTAGAGGTTTTGTTTTTCAAAGAAACTTGGTGAAAAAAAACAGATTTTCAAAGCTTGGTTTCAATGACTTTTGTAGATAAAATTTCTGCAGAATTTTTGATAGCTTTCTTTCTTTTTGTATTTCAATCTCTTTACCTTCAATATACACATCTCATTCTATATATAGCATTGCATTAGGGTTTTGAAGAATGATTATAGTATTTGAAAGATAAGAGCCGTTTGAACACCATTGAACACAATCCACAAAACATGGGAAATGTTTTCTGAAGAATCTGCAGGTTTTAAGGAACTTCTAGTCGACTACTTCTCTGTTGTAGTCGACTACAATGGACCATCTAGTCGACTAGATTGAGTTCTAGTCGACTACTTTGGACCATCTAGTCGACTAGAATGAGTTCTAGTCGACTACATGAAGTAGTCTAGTCGACTCAAGCTCTTTTCAGTCGACTCTTTTGATGTGGATGAAAAACCTATAGCTACTAATTGTTTTAGTCGACTACTAGAGAATACACAGCCTCATTTTAGTCGACTACAACATGAAAAACATTTAATAAAAATATTTTTCTTTCCGTTTAAGTTCGGTAAAGCGTTTTTCATTTCATTTGAATTTGGTTCATTTTATACTTGAGCTTATACGATAAAATCGACGCATAAAATTACCTTGTTACAATGATCGCTTCCCGACCTATCTACCCCAAGTCTTGAGTCTTCGACTTTTGCCTTTGCCGTTGATTTTCCATTTGCGCTTCAATTTCTTTTACGGTTTTTCGCTTTAATTCAAGCTTTCTTTCCGAACTTGCTTTTCGAGTCGCTTTCTTTCCGAATTTGTTTTCCGAGTCGTTCACCTGTCTTTTGCTAAAAACTTAAACTCGAAAATTCATTAGTATCAAACACTCTTCAATGGTTTGTTATCATCAATTTTGGAATTGTTTACCGAAAGTAAATTTCAAAATCAACAACCTTTAAAAGATTTACTCCGGGAAGCGATAAAACCTGTCGATATATTAAAATATAAACCCTTTCCAATTCACATTTCAAATATCAATCTCAAATGGTCCACCATCCCACCACGTGCCATCCAGATACTATTTCAAATATACATTTCATATTTAAACACACTATATTAAATGAAAAGGTTTACAACCTCCGTGTTTTACATTTCAAAAGTTTACGAACCCAAAGATAATATATTCAAGAAAATATACACCAAAATCCTTCCACTTCTAAACAAGTAAGCCCGACTGTTAGGTGAGTATAAAGCGTCACTCCACGGGTACAACTAGCGTCCAATGGGACCTGCATCTAAGAGGACGTGCAAAGGGGTGAGCTCTAAGCCCAGTAGAGGACGAAGATAATAACTAACATGTGACAAATAACATAGAAAATTATTATATAACACATTAGATTACAAGTAAAGCGAAAGTAATAATAAAATCAAACATGTCAGAACCCAAAAGGTTCCTTAAATTTTCCACACGCCCCAAAGTTAATTCCTATCTTAAACCCTTCTAGAGACTATTTCACCCTAGAACCGTGCCCCACGTATAAATCTTCGGTCCTTTGAAGGACTGTTTCACCTTGAGACAGTGCCCCTCGCGTAAGTCTTTGGTTCCTTTTAGGTCCCTTTACCCTAGGACAGTGTCCCTAAAAATTCCTTAATCTCTGGGACACAGAGCCCCTCACGTGCTACCTCATTAACCCGCACTCGTAGTGTTAAATTAGTCCAATTTATCACAACATATCAAACCATGTATCCAAACATATCACGAACAGATTTAACTCAAACCGATTAAACATGGTAACTATTCAAGTTATATAAATACCAACTAAAACAGGCTACTATAACAATTCATGCGATTACACACATCCATCTCGTACTAAAACAGCATATAAACTATTATAAAGCATGACTTGTTAAAAAAATCAAGTAATTAACAATTATATACTAAGATTACTATAGAACCAAAATATATGCAGTAAATCCCTACACTCAGTCCAGATATATCAGGTGTCCTGCTGGTATATCATATTTCAACCCACATACTCCAACTACTCGAATATATATATATATATATCAGGTGTCCTGAAGGCTACACCAAATAGACCAAACAATAATTCCATTACAATTTCAATATCCTTGTAATTTAAGAAGCAAAAACTCATAACAATGATAGGAATCAATGTTTAGGACCAAATCAGGAACCTATATCCAAATAGAAATAGAGAAACTTCCAACCATCACATAAATATACCAACTATCCCAAATACTACTCCAACTTGTAAGAATTAATCAATTAATTGCATATAAAACAGGTTGGATATGTAACTCATGAGTAAACAGTTTATTTCACATGAATCTCAGAAAAATATATATATAGATTTTGAAAAGAGTAAACCCCCTACCTCAAGTATGAAAGCTAAGTGAAGATTAAGGTAAAATCTGCAGAATTGTTTTCCTTGCCAAGCCGAAACGGAACTTCCCTTTTCCGCTCTTGTTCTCTCCCCCACCACTCTAATGTACAAGGTGATCTTTGGGTATCTTGTGAGGCGGTTTCTAAAAAAACTGGATCAGACCCAAATCAAATGAACCTAATTCAAATACTACATGTACGTGTCTTGAGTTGGGAAGCGGTTGTGGTGACTCATCTTCTCTATATCTACTTTATCTCTTCTTTACATACATAGATATATGGATATCTACATGGATCTGTTTATATGTTATTAAAGTACACATTTCATGTACACATGTAATTCCATAATTAAAGTAGTGTAGTGTCACAACATTCAATTTAATTACCCCACTCCTGGGGTCCCCATATGGTGAATGTGAATGTGAATGTGAATGTGAAAGATTTTAATGTCACTTAAATATATACACTAAAATTCACATACCACCTCAACACTATATAAATATATTTAATTTTAATGCAAGGAAAAGTCATCCATACCAAGTAGTAATAATTTTATTTATTTTCTTTTCATACTGCCTAATGACATTTAGATATATTATATATATATAAATATATATATTACCAATTCAACTAAATATAAAATTTTAATCTTAAACAACTAGTACTAAACTAAAGAAATATTAAATTTCAACTAGACATTACCAAGCTAGAAGAGTAATAAATAGAAAATTAAAATCTAGGATCTTACAGCCTACACAAGAGTTAAATGGATATTAAGAATCTCAAACCATTCACTTATGGAGGTACCAAACCCGCCAAGAAAGGTTGGGTGTCGCCGATAGAGTACACCCTCTAACCAGTTGTTACAACTATCCCAACGGTCCATGCAAATAAATGATATCAATGAGGCATGTTACTAGCACCGAATATACATATGCACATGGAGTTACATAAATGCAACTATGCCTCTAGATGGACCCCATGCTCAATGATTTATCATGAATTTCCATTTTAATTCTCAAGCACGCCCACATTATTTTCATGCAACAATTTTCTCAATTTTCCACTTATTGCCATCTTTAATGCATTAACGTGCTTATAATCAAATTAAAACAACAAGTCGCGATAGATCATTGACAAGAACGTCCAAGTTTTTAATTCATCAAATTTTCCTGATTCACAAGGAAAAGGGGCATAAGGTAACGCCTAAGTTTTAAGTTTTAAGTTCTCAAGTTGATTTGCATACCGTAAGTTTCAAGGAGCTCAAAAGGAGTTCAATATCAATCCATACAACACATAAGTCCATAGATTTGTATATATACTCTGGGACACACCTAGTGTCTCAAAATCCACTTTTCTTAAGGACTAGTCTATATACTCCTCTAAGACTACATTTTTTATCCCTACAAACTTTCACATACTGTAAATGCAGAAAAGTTACACAATAGAAATTGAGATCAAAAAATTGGATCTCTCCTCATTAATCAAAGTCCTTTATTTATACAAATTGTGATAAATGGGTCAAGCCCATGTACCCAGGTTTATCAACCCCTTAAATCAAGGGATTTGATAAACCCTAACCTTTTTGGACTCTTCATACTATAATTGGATTACTTCTTGCCTTGTGGACCACACTTTAGCTTCTAGAATTTTCCATGGGCCCATTGTTGATTTCAGCCTGCTTGTTTTCAGCCCATCCGTCTTTCGGCCCATCGGTCCTTGGCCCATCCGTCGTCGGCCCATCAGTCCAGTGGCCCATCTATAATTGGGCCAAATATTTCAACCATTACACAGGCCCCTGAGGTTATGGGCTTGACATTCATTCTAAAGCCCATGACCTAATAAATGTAAATACCTATGTATGTGTACACTAATAGCTTTTATGGGAAATGAAGATGATGAGTTGGCATGTCATTATTGCCTATTAAATGATATGCCAAAACGTGAGGCCATTACTCCCTTAAATCCCGCACCATGACGGCTTTGGCGTGCCTTTCGGACTTCGTGCAGCTTTTTTGGCTTCCTTCTCTCCTTCTATAAAAACCCCTTCTTTCTTCACTTCTCATCACATTTCATATTTTGTAACTCCCTATTCTCGTCTCTGTCTTCTTTAGCCCTTCATTACTGGGATTTGCTTCTTTGTCATTGCCGCTGCTCATTCCGTCGCTCATCTCAGATATCGTAGAAACCTGTTGTTACTCAGAGCTTTTGTAACTCTTCCTTCACCAACTAAGTAAGTCGATCGGTTTTCTTCTTTTCTTCTTTCTTTAATTTATCACCTTTACCTCCTTTTGTCTCTTCTACATTTCTTAACGTTATGTCCGATAGTGATGATACCCGGTCGGTAGAGGAACTAGTTTTACCTTCTGCCTCAGGCACCGATTCCACTAGCAGTGACACTCCCCAGCCTGTTCCTAGAGGAACTAAAAAGACCACTCTTAAAAGTACTGACCTTTCGGGTTCCTCAACGACCGGTCCTGCGAAATCCAAGCCTTCTGAACCATTCGTAGTGGCCCCACTTAAGAGGACCCGACCTGAAGTGGACGTCAAACACCTTCGGGCTGAGACCCGAGTTCCCCAGGATGTTGATGTGTCCCCCTATCCTGGCTATCTAGACTTTTCCCAGAGCCAGGGCCTAGCCCCCGGTAGCATTCTGCTATCGGCATCTCATCTTAGGGTTCTAAAGTTTCCTCTTCATCCCTTTTTTCACTATGTGTTTTTCATGCTAGGGTTGCACCCTCTTCAATTGAACCCGAACAGTATTAGGATCATATCCATGCTTCTGTTGTACAATAGGGATATGGATCTGAACTTAGGCCTAGCCGACCTCCTCCTTTGTTATTTTTTCCAAAATGTCAGAGCGAGTAGAGGTAGATACAACCTTTTCCCCTTTCACGGCCGCAGCATCTGTACCGATACTGAAAAATCGGACAAGGGATGGAAGGAACGAATGGTAGTAGTGAGTGGCAATTGGTCGTACCCTTTTTCTCGTATTTTCCCGATCCCCAATAAGTTCGGTCCCATTCGTCTGCCTGTCTACCGCCCCCTTCATAAGGCTTATTGCCTCTGTGACCATTGTGACCTTCACCGGGGGGACTATGCCTTCAAATTTATAGGTTACGAGGACAAGGATCTTCCCCTTACCTTTATAAAACAGCGGATAGGCCTCTTGAAAACCCATGTTTGGGGCAAGACCCGACGGCTACTGACCTGCTGACCATGGAAAATCTTGAATCGATCTCTAACTTGGGCTCTGGTGTTGACAGGATGGACCTGCCTGGCAAACCTATGTCCGCCAGAATCCCTCAACTTCCCGAAGGGATTACGCTTGTTGATGCTGTGCCGTTGTCAACAGCACCGCCTTCGACTTCGGTGCCTCCTCCTGTTCGGAGTCCGCCAGCGCCACTAGCGCAGAACCCATCGGTTCCTCCTCCGCCTCCTGTCAATGCTCCGACTGTGAGGACCAGATCCAGTACAACTGGTGGAGTGGGTACTAAAAGGGCCAGGGCACAAGCCGAGAATGCTTCTTCAAGCAAGGCTCCTGCTGCCCCTGAATCATCCCAAGCTCTGATCCTTTGGGAGCCTAAGTTTCTGCTGCCAGATGGAACTCCAGTTTGTGCCGATCAAATCACCTTTAACCATCCGGAAGCTCTTCGGGCTATGGCCAAAGGGATCTGGACACCAGCTGATAGGGCGGCTCATTCAAAAATCACCAGGACTGATCTGGCTAAGAAAACTTCGATAATGGTTATGGAGGCAAAAGACTTCAATCATCAGTTTGTGTTTTCTATTCCGTTTGTTGACCGCTATTTGTGTAATAATCCAATCTTTATTGTGCAGCTTCTCTACGGCGTTCAGGCCTACAACAGTCTCCTTGAGACTGATGTCAGAGAGATGGCCGGTATGAAGGCTCAAATAAAGCAGAAAGAGATCCACCGGGTTTCTCTGGTCAATGAGGCGGATGGTCTCCGCCAGACCGTTTCTGAACAGAAGACTCTTCTGGAAACCGGTGAGGCGGAAAAGCAGAAACCTGATTGCCAAAAAGCTGGTTCTGGCTGCCGAGCTGGAAAAAGCGAAAGAGGTTGCTAGGCAGATGGCAGCTAAAAAAGCTGAATCTGATAGAATCTTGGCAGAATCAGAAAGGCTTCTTTCCCTTGAGCGGGAGAAGGTAGAGGTGTGCCGTCTGGGAGGGCTTGACATGTTCAAAAGATACAGTGTCATCTGTGACCTTCGAGCGGTCAGGGCCTGGAGATGTAGGCATGAAATGGAGCATATCCCTCTGGAATCCCGGGAATTCAAGACCGCAGAGGCATTCGATGCCCATATGGGAATACCCTTTCCTTATGAAAACCCTCCTGCCTCTGAGAACGAGGAGCGTTTTGCTGCCATCCTGAAGGGGAAAGAATACCATCCTCCCGAAAAGTAGCCAGGGCAATTTTATATGTTTTTGTTTCCCCAAATGGGCTAATTTCTTGTAACTTCCTTCATTTTTAATGAACAAGAACTTTTATCCCTTTTTTCCAGTAATTATTCGTCCTTTGTGTGGGTTTTTATCATTTCGTACTTAGCTTTTATGAAACAATCGAGCCTTCGGACATATGGCCCCTAAGGCTATTTATTATTTATTTTAACTTCACACATTTAGGAAATTTCAATGAGTCACAAAGCCTTCGGGCAATGAGCCCCTGAGACTTGATTTTATCCGCTGATTAGTTCAAATCAGATTTGAACTCAAACACTTGGGAAATTTTAGCAAATTGTGAAGCCTTCGGGAATTTGGCCCCTGAGGCTTGACTTCATCCTCTGGTTTGTTCAAATCAGGTTTGAACTCAAACACTTAGGAAATTTTAGCAAATTGTGAAGCCTTCGGGCATTTGGCCCCTGAGGCTTGATTTCATCCTCTGGTTTGTTCAAATCAGGTTTGAACTCAAACACTTAGGAAATTTTAGCAAATTGTGAAGCCTTCGGGTATTTGGCCCCTGAGGCTTGACTTCATCCTCTGGTTTGTTCAAATCAGGTTTGAACTCAAACACTTAGGAAATTTTAGCAAATTGTGAAGCCTTCGGGCATTTGGCCCCTGAGGCTTGACTTCATCCTCTAGTTTGTTCAAATCAGGTTTGAACTCAAACACTTAGGAAATTTTAGCAAATTGTGAAGCCTTCGGGCATTTGGCCCCTGAGGCTTGATTTCATCCTCTGGTTTGTTCAAATTAGGTTTGAACTCAAACACTTAGGAAATTTTAGCAAATTGTGAAGCCTTCGGGCATTTGGCCCCTGAGGCTTGACTTCATCCTCTGGTTTGTTCAAATCAGGTTTGAACTCAAACACTTAGGAAATTTTAGCAAATTGTGAAGCCTTCGGGCATTTGGCCCCTGAGGCTTGACTTCATCCTCTGGTTTGTTCAAATCAGGTTTGAAATCAAACACTTAGGAAATTTTATAATCCTAGAGCCTTGCATAAAAATAGAATTTATCTTTATTGAGATGAACTTGAAAATCATGAAGCAGAGGTACCAATATCGGGCACAGATGCTTCGTAACAAGGGTGTCATAGAAAGACACAGTTTTATTTCTTAAAACAACTATCTAAGGATAATACCTCTTTAACCGATAAGCATTCTGAGAGTTGGACTCGAGGCGGCCTGTTTCGTTCTTCCGAACCCGATAAGCACCACGTCCGATAACCTCAACCACTGTGTAAGGTCCTTCCCATGTCTCTCGTAATTTTCCTACAATACCAATCTTTCTTCTGAGCACCATATCGCCCACTTGGAACTCTCTTCTTTTGACTTTCTGATTGAAACGTGCTCTAACCTGCTGCTGATAGGCAGCCAATCTTATCCCGGCGGCTTCCCGTTTTTCTTCTAGGAGATCTAGATCATGGGCTAGGTGCTGATTGTTTGGACCTTCTTCCCAGGCTTGACTCTTTAAAGTAGGTACTTTTAGCTCAGTCGGGATAACTGCTTCGGCCCCATAAGCCATGGCGAAAGGGGTTTCTCCAGTTGGCTGTCTCGGAGTAGTCCGATAGGACCACAACACCTCAGGCAATTTCTCCAACCAAGCCCCTTTTGCGTCTTCAAGTTTTTTTCTCAGTGTGTCAAAAATTGTTCTATTCGTCCTTTCGGCTTGCCCATTTCCCTGCGGGTAGCCGACGGAAGAAGTGTTTTGATTGATCCCATGCTTTGCTAAGAATGCTTGAACCCTTCTGTTGTCCAGGTTGGTGCCATTATCCATCATTATGGTTTGGGGTAGGCCAAATCTACAGATGATGTGGCTCCAGATGAATTTTATAACATGGCTGCCTGTTATGGTGGGATATGCCTCCGCTTCCACCCATTTGGTAAAATAATCGGTAGCCAGGAGAACATGTGTGGTACATCTTATTGCCTGAGGGAGAGGACCTACAATGTCCATGCCCTATCGGGCAAAAGGGTGAAGAATAATAGTTGGGTTTAAGAACTCCGGCGGTGGGTGAATGGCATCTCCGTGAAACTAACATTTTTTGCAGTGTCTGACATAAATTTCAGCGTCCCTTGCCAAGTAGGGCCAGAAATACCCCTGGGTGAGGACTTTATGAGCTAGGGATCTTCCTCCGGAGTGATTGCCACAAGCTCCTGCATGAATCTCTTCCATAATTGCCGATGCCTTGGAGGGGGTGAGACATCTCAAGTATGGTCCGGAAAAAGACTTTCGGTATAGTTGGCCATTGTATAGGGCATATCTGGCTGCCTTCATTCTTATCTTCCGGGCTTCTGATTTAGATTCAGGCAATGTACCAAATCTCAGATAATCTACTATCGGATCCATCCAACTTGGTTCCCATGGGATGACCATTACTTCTTCGGGGGGTTTCAAGCTGGATTGGGCGATGAAGTCCATTGGCACAGTGCGAGTCATACTTTCTTTTGTGGCGGAGGCTTGGTTGGCCAGATGATCTGCTGCAGAATTGTCCCCTCTAGGAATATGTTCAAAGTTTATTTGCTGGAACTCTTCGGTCTCCCTTAGAACCAGATTCTTATAGGCTTCCATCTTCGGCTCTCGGGTTTCGTACTCCCCATTTAACTGTCGCACGACTAGCTGGGAGTCGCTTCGCACCTCTGCTCTTTGAACTTGAAAGCTTCGGGCTAACCGAATTCCTGTAAGGATGGCTTCATACTCTGCTTCGTTGTTAGAAGCTGGAAATTCCAGTCTAACGGATTGTTGGATTTTAGTACCATCCGGTGTCACGAGTACTACTCCAATTCCTGCTCCGTTGATGTTGAATGATCCATCCGCGAACACGACCCACAATCCAGGCTCAACTTCTTCTGTGCAATCAGTAGTTTCTGTCTCCAGTAGGAAGTCAGCTACTGCCTGTCCTTTGATGGCCGTTCGGGGGACATAGGTTATGTCAAAAATCCCCAGTTCAATCGCCCATTTCGATACTCTCCCAGATAACTCAGGCTTCGCCATTATGGACCTGATCGGAGTTACGGTAGGTACTATGATCGGGTGTGCTTCAAAATAATGCCGCAGACGTCGTTTAGCATTGACCAGCGATAGTACTAGCTTCTCCTGCTTTGAATAACGGGTTTCTGCATCAGCAAGGGATTTGCTGGTGTAGAAGACTGGTTTCTGGTACCCTTTGCCCTCCTTGACCAGAGCGGCGCTCGTAGATGTTACTGAAACGGCCAGATATAGGTGCAGCGGCTCATCGGCTTCAGGGGTTGCCAGGATCGGGGGCTTCGTCATGTAACTTTTGAGCTGATGCAGGGCCTCCGCTTGCTCGGGCCCCCAGACTTCTCCTTGTGCCGCTCTTATTGCCTGAAAGAACGGCCTGCACCGATCGGTTAACCGAGAGATGAAACGACTGAGGGCCGCTATTCTCCCGGTTAGCACCTGGATTTCTTTCCTAGACTTTGGCTCAGCTGTCTCTACGAGAGCTTTGACTTGTGCAGGGCTAGCTTCTATTCCCGTCCGATCAACTATGTGCCCCAAAAACTGGCCTGAGGATACTCCGAAAGAACATTTGGCTGGATTGAGCTTCATATTGTACTTCCGGAGGGTGTTGAATACCTGCTGCAGATCGGCGAGATGGTCTCCTTTTTCCTTGCTTTTGACCACTGTGTCATCAATGTAGGCTTCGATGGTGGATCCCATCATCCCTTGGAACACCCTTCTGACCAACCTTTGATAGGTAGCACCTGCATTCTTTAGTCCAAAAGGCATAACCGTATAACAAAATGTACGTGACTCAGTGATGAAGGCGGTCTTTTCCTGGTCCTCCGAATCCATTCGGATCTGGTTATAGCCAGAGTATGCATCCAGAAAGCTCAGGCGTTCGAATCTTGCGGTGGCATCTACCATCTGGTCGATCTTTGGTAAAGGGAAACAGTCTTTCGGTCATGCTTTATTCAGATCAGTGAAGTCAACACATACCCTCCACTTGCCGTTTTTCTTCTGGACCACCACCACGTTTGCCAACCAGGAAGGATACTGAACCTCTTTTATGAATCCTGCTTGCAGAAGTCGATCAACCTCTTCGGCTATAATCTGGTTTCGATGGGCTCCCATTCGTCTTTGTTTCTGTCTAACGGGCTTTGCGCCGGGATTCACATTGAGAGAATGTAGGGCAACTGATGGATCAATACCGGTCATGTCCATATGGCTCCACGTAAATATGTCAGCATTGGATCGGAGAAGGGATTCCATTTCCTCTTTTTCTTGTGGATTAAGGCCTGAACCAACATAGGTAAACCTTTCAGGGCGATCGTGACAAATTTGAACTTCCAGTAGTGGTTCAACTGCTACCGGTGATCCCGAACCACCCTCCTGTAATTGCTATTTGGCATCAAGTACTGTCTTGGACTGCGACTTTTGTTCTGGTTCCGTTCTCCTTTTTAGACTTCTCATAGTGACTGCATAACACTCCTTTGCCGCTACCTGATCGCCCCTGATATCGATTACGTCAACTCCGTTCGGATCAATACACCGCATGACCTGATGCATGGTAGAAGGGACTCCGTTCATACGATGGATCCATCCCCTTCCCATGAGGAGATTATAGGAAGGTTTGACGTCCACCACCACGAAAGTCTCTCGGAGTGTGCGCCTCGCTGCCGTTACTGGCAGCTGGATTTCCCCCACTGGTTCCACTCTATTTCCATCGAATCTTGCTATCGGGCTTCTGGATGGGACTATTTCCTGGGGGTTGATTTCCAATTTCTCAAAGGCCCATTTGGTGATAATGTTGGCACTGCTTCCTGGATCGACCATTACCCTCTTGATCAGGCAGTTGGAGACCCTGGGGGAGATAACCAGGGGGTCGTCATGAGGTGTCTGAATATTCTGCATATCCGCAGAGGTGAAAATAATCCGGGCATCCTCTTTCGGGCTTCAAACCTTGGAGACTTCTCCAACCCTTCGTAACTTCTGGGCTTGCCGCATCTGTGATCTACGAGCTTCTTCCGCTTCTGACCGACTGGGCCCTCCATGGACCATGTGAATGACCCGTACGGGTTGTCCCATAGCTCCCTTGGTAGGGGCATGCGTTGCTTGATCTGATCGAGCTCCTTCCTTGGCAACATACTCGGTCAATTGTCCTTTTGCAATCATGGCTTCCACCTGTCTTCTGAGGCTTCTGCACTCATTAGCGTGGTGCCCGTATTCGCCATGGAAAGCGCAGTGCCTCGACATATCCCTTTGGTCCATCGGTTGTCTGATGGGAGGTGGTGACCGGTAGATTCCTTTGCCCTTTGTTTCCTGGTACAGCTTTGCCAAGGTCACTTTTAAGGGGGTGACCTTCTCCTCAAACCTTGGTCGTTTCTCTGGGGCTGGGGAAGGAGCAGGAGGTGCGCTCGGTCTTTTCCGGTCTGGTGCCCGATCCTTTACCCTGGAAGGTTCGGACGCTCTGGCCTCTACTGTTGCAAAGGCGGTCCTTCTTTGTCGTATGGCCAACTCCTCTTCTATTCGGAGGTGCCCTTGTGCCCTAGAGTTGAGCTCTCCAATATCGGCTGGCGGCCTCTTGACTAGGGACTGATGGAACTTCGTTCCAGGGATCAGGGCCATTCTGAAGGCTTCGACGGCTGAATGTTGATCGCAGTTGTCAATTGAAGACATCTCCACATTGAACCTTGAGACAAAACTTTTCAGGGATTCGCCCTTTTCTTGGATCATGGTGAACAGACTGGAGATAGTCTTCTTCTGCCTTTTATTGCCAAAGTACTGTGCGATAAACAACTCGCAGAGTCTGAGCCAAATACCGATCGATCGGGGCGGTTGCTTTCTGAACCACAGGAGGGCTGCTTCGGTCAGGCTGGTGGGGAAAACTTTGCAGAGTAAGGCCTCGTTTTCGTTGTAAACATTCATCTTGGTATGGACGTGATAGATGTGTTCGGTTGGATCTTTTGTACCATCGAACAGGGTGAACTTCGGTAATCTGAACCTTTCCGGATAGGGCACGCTGGTGATCGAGACGGTGAATGGTGTCTGAACGGCGTCTATGGATGCCTCGGAGGCCAGATCGATTGGGGTCTGTACTTTCAGGTCCCTAAGCACGTCTCGTTGGAATCTTAACATGATTTCCTCTAGTTTTTTCATGGTCAGGACCTCCTCAGGATTACGCGCCCCAAGAACCTGTAGGGATGACTCTGCCTGTTCCTCACGATCGTTGTGGGCTCTAGCGGGTAGGTCATCCATGTCTGTCTGGCGGCCTACAGACCGTTCGCGTTGGCCGGACTGCTCGTCGTCATGGACCTCCTGTGGATTCTGTAGTTGAGCCAATTTTGCCGTCAATTCAGCGTTCTGCCTTTCTAACTCGGCAGTCCTCTCCTCTAGGGCTCGTCTGATCGGATCTTCTGGTTGCTGGCCTCCGTTTGGAGGTAAATCGGTATGTTGTGAATTTGTGATCGCCATTGTTGGTACGAATCTTAGCTTTTTTGCAGAGGGTGAGAAACTTATTGAAAAAGGATTTCAATAATAGCGTTTCCCACAGACGGCGCCAATTGTGTAAATGCAGAAAAGTTACACAATAGAAATTGAGATAAAAAAATTGGATCTCTCCTCATTAATCAAAGTCCTTTATTTATACAAATTGTGATAAATGGGTCAAGCCCATGTACCCAGGTTTATCAACCCCTTAAATCAAGGGATTTGATAAACCCTAACCTTTTTTGGACTCTTCATACTATAATTGGATTACTTCTTGCCTTGTGGACCACACTTTAGCTTCTAGAATTTTCCATGGGCCCATTGTTGATTTCAGCCTGCTTGTTTTCAGCCCATCCGTCTTCCGGCCCATCGGTCCTTGGCCCATCCATCGTCGGCCCATCAGTCCAGTGGCCCATCTATAATTGGGCCAAATATTTCAACCATTACACATACACATGTATATATATATATATATATATATATATATACGTACATATATATATACACACATATCTTCATCCATTTCAAGAATCATTCATGTCATAATCCACTTATCCTACATCAAGCCAAAATAAATAGATTTCAAGTACACACATAGGCAAAACATATTCACATAAACCATTCTAGCATGCTTGGATTCACAAAATTCACATAACACAAATTTGAGTCTAAGGTCTAAGAAAACCCTAGAGCGTTTCGCACCCCTATGTAT
This sequence comes from Cornus suecica, assembly GCA_963922005.1. NCBI lineage: Eukaryota > Viridiplantae > Streptophyta > Magnoliopsida > Cornales > Cornaceae > Cornus > Cornus suecica. Next base: position 60,309,028 of record OY998239.1, read on the forward strand.
CCAAAGTGGAGGATGTTAGAAGAGTCCCCTACCTCAAGTGAAGCAAGGAAGAAATTATGGTCCAAGAAGCAAAGCAAGTTAAGAAAATCTACAAGTGAGGTCCAAGACCCACCAAATAATCCTCAAGCCTCCAAGAACTGATCCAATTGGTGAGAATGCATAAATTAGTGCCTTGATCAAAAACTAAGAACAATAGAAGCAACATATCAAAATTTGGTAACAATTCTTAAGAATTTTCAAGACTAGGGTTTGGGGAGAGAAACCCTAAAAGAATAGGAGATACTTACCAAATCATTGCTCAAATGGAAGATAAGAATCCAAGGAGAAACTTTATAGCTGAACACAACCTTCAATTCTCAATGAAAAGAGGAGAAAAAATGAAATCAATGGAGAACATAAGGGAGAGAGAGTGGCCGGATGTAAAGAGGAAATGAGAGAGTGTTTGTGAAATGTTTTCCAAAATGAGGAAGAATAAGTCAAAACAAATATATATGTATATATATATATATATATATATCTCCAATTCTTCTCCAAAATCCTTCACTATGGAAGGTGAAGATTAAACCAAAGAAAGATGGAAGGCCAAGATTAACCCAACAAAACCCTTAAGATCCAAGGGCCCAAATTAATGCTAGGAGACAATGAAATAGATGGTGAGATGAGAGGTTGACAACACACCACTTCAAGATCAAAAATATCAAGCTATATATATGTGTATGGAATTTTCCACTAACAATTTCTCAAATCCGATTACTCAAATTCAAGATACGAAAAGATGACTTTAATGGAGGGCGGAGGTGATAACAACACACCAAAAATATAGCAATTTCTATCACAACTACTCTCATCCAATTGCCAAAATTAAAGATGGAAAAAGATGGGATGAATGAGATCATGACACCTCAAAAGGTCTAGATATTTCCACACAAAAATCCCACCAAACAAGTCTCTAAGATCAAAGGGTGGTGAGATGAGATAGAAAACGATGAAATGAAATCAAAGGCTATAATTTTCCCAACACACACACACATATATATATATAACACAAAGTCTCAGAATTTTCCACTTTCAAGGATGGTGTTTGAGTCTTGCAACAATGAAGGGTCAAGATTATTCTCAAGAGAAGACTTTCAAAAGTCTAGAATTCTCCTCATTCAATGGGTAGGATTAAATCGAGTTAAAAATGAAGGATTGAGAGGCAAAGTCAATGCAAGACTCACAAGTGTCTAGACTTTCCCACTAAACCAAGTCTTGCAAACAGATTTACAAAAACGCCACTTACAATGCTAGTAGGAACCAACACTTAAAAAAAATTCATACTTTTCCACTATCTCCTCAAGTAGTGAAAATACCATTTTACCCTTAAAAATGTTTAAAATTTTCAAAAATGATTTCATTAGATAACATAATGTATATAATGATGGAATGAAATCTCAAAAATAAAAATGAATACTCTCGGGCCTCAACCAAACATTGGGTTCACCGGGTATGTCCCGGGGCCTTAGAAACCCTAAACACACGAAAAATATAGAATAATTCCGAAAACAAAATACAAGGAAAACAATCATGTAGGCAAGTAATAATTCACACATAAAAGAAAACAAAACATCGGACGTTACGAAGCGCGTCCCAAGCCTGCCAAAGCATCAAAATGAAGAACGTCGTACCAAATCCACGTAGTCGGCCACGAGAATCCTTGAAGTCATTCCGCGAAATTCGAAACATCAAACGAAAAAAAATATACATAAAAATACCAAGGATGCACATGACGTCATGAACAAGTAACGTCACAACCCGAAAATCAATCGGAAAGAATAACGAAAAAAGGGAAAGTAACACGGGGTGTTACAGATTATGATTAGTTGGGGAGTGATAATGATGTTTTCGGTGGTGTCAAATCAAGGATATTATAGCATTTTAAATGATATGATGACATTAGGCATGTAAAACACAAATTACTTATGTTTAAAGCACTTAAGTTATTAATATTTTAGTATATGCACAAAAATGTTAGTTTAACACTAGTCTAACAGATGAGGGTAGAGTAAACTTACACTAACTTTAGTTTGAGAGTAATTATGTCAAACCTCAGGGGAGGTCAGAGTAATTTTATACCAAAAAAATTATATAGCCCCTAACCAGTATAATACAATTAGCAATAAAACCTGAAAGTTCAAACAAATCATCTATCAAAATTCTCACAATAATGCAACTAAGGTATAGACAATTATTTAAGGAGTCTCTTAAACTTAATACAAGAGGAATATAAAATAGGAAATATCTTAAACACAAATCTGAAGGAAAATGAATCAAAGCTTAGTATGAGGGGAATAGTAAAGAAGATTGTTGATTTTGGAGATCTATAAGGTAATTTTTAAACCCATTCCCACCTCGGTTGGCCCTTTTTTTTTATAGATGCACAAAAGGTGCTTTAAGCCTCGAGCCTCTGCTGATGTGATGTGCGCTGTAAGAGGGTACTAGAAGTCAAGGTTTGACCAACAACTCGTGTCTGGCATTAAATGTAAATGTGTTTCGCATTTAATGCTTCTGACCTACTTTAACTCTCTCTCTTAGGCCTTCATCATCACAACGCACTCATATAGGGTTTATCATGGCCTCAGTGGTTAAGTTAATGATAATAAATCTCCTTACAACAATCTTGGTCCTTGGACTTGCTCTACTATTCTATCCTCCAATCCAAACTCATATTCAATTTCCAGATATGTGGAAGGGGCAACTCCCATGTGTTGTCCCTTTTAATAAAGGGATTTGTACCCTCACTTCTTGGATGATCCCATCGTTATTTTCACTACTCCCACTAATGTCTTCTTTTTCAATGAATCTAGCATTACCGGTTCTAATAACTCTCGTATTATGATTGGGACAATAAAACCTATATCCTTTAGATTTTTCTAGGTAACCAATAAAGTACCTGATAACTGTCCTAAATTTCAATTTATTTTCATGTGGTTTATAATGTCTGAATTCCGCTAGCCAACACTAAACATGTAGGTGTATTAAACTAGGTTTCCTCCCCGTCCACAGCTCAAAAGGAGTTTTTGGAACTACCTTACTAGGAACCATGTTTAATATATACATCCCAGTTCATAAAGCACACAACCACAACGATACGAGTAATGAGGAATTACTTACCATACACCTTACCATTTCTGTAAAAGTACGATTACGCCTTTTAGCTACGCCATTCTGCTGTAACGTACCGGGCATTGTGTATTGAGCACAAATGCCATACCTTTCAAGGAATTTTGTAAATGAACCTGGATATTGTTCCATTTCATCATATTGTTCATAATATTCACCACATCTATCCTAACTTACAATTTTCACTATTATATCTAGTTGCCTTTCAACTTCAGTTTTGTATATCTCATAGACATCAACAACTTGAGATTTTTCATGCAACAAATAGATAAAAGCATAACGTGAAAAATCATCTATAAATATGATAACATATTTTTCACCACCAAAAGATTGAACATCAAGATATCCACAAATACCTGAATGTATTATTTCAAAAAGCTTTGTCCTTCTTGTGACTAATTTCTTTGTGTGATTAGTTTGTTTACCCTTAACTTAATTAACACACATTAAAATCAGTATAGTCTAGATTCAAAAGAGTCTCATACTTTATTAATCCTTTTAGTCTTTCATTAGATACACGACCTAATATTTTATGACACAAGACTTGTAACACCCCGTGTTATTTTCCTTTTTCCTTAAATTATTTCCGATTTATTTTCGGTTCTGACGTCACTTGTTTATGACATCTTATTTACTCTTGTTATTTCGTATGTGTAAATTTTTCACGTTTATGTTTTGATTCGACTTAACGACTTTTCGATTTCTCCTTGACAACTTTGTGGAATTTCTTATTGTCGACTACGCATTTTTTGTTTTAACGTGTAACATTAGTACTTTGATTAGGTGGCGACACGTTTTATTTGTTCGACGTTTATGGTTCTGACTCAGTTTTTTGGTTACGACATCAGTGCTTTAAAGATTTAACGTAACGCTTAGAGTTGCTTGTTCCATTTAATTATTTATGATATTAGTACTTGTTTTACACATGTGAATATTTACGTGCCGCGTATTTAGGCCTATTTGGTAGACTTTTATGTTTCCTTATTTTAGGTATGTTGGCATAGTTTGGGACATACCTGGTGTTTTAGTGATTGAGTTTTATACCCCGGATTATTTAATTTGGATTATATTATTTATTTGGCGTCCCATGGATTTTTGGGTTCGCATGATTTCGGTAAGAGTTGTTCGGAAATGGGATTTGATCTAGAGTTGGACTTGTATTGAAATTTGAGAACCATTGTCATAATTATTTAATTTGGTCATATCATTATGTCACATGGACCCATTGGAATAAATGTTACAAAATCCAATTGAAATTGAGATATATACACATTTATGTAATATTAACATATCTGATATATGTATTGAAGGGAGAAATAGGGCACGACCAACACAACTTCTATTCTTCTTCCTCCTCACGACAATCTCTGTGGTACCCTTGAATTCGATCTTAGTGAATCCAACCGGTACCACTGTTTTGATTAAGTTCTCCACCAAATTTTGTACTAACCCGGGGGGGATAACTAGTATATGTTAACTATGTAAGGTGGCTGATGTACTTATGTGTTTATCGGTAATGTATATTTATTTGTTAACTACATTTTAGTTTTACAATATTTTGTAATATTTATTCCAATTGAAACGTCGTATTATAAATCGACAAACCGCGTAACAAAAATCATCTTAATTCCTATTATACATCAGTTATAGTTATTGTTATGCCCCATCAACAAATTTATAAAAGCAATTTACAAATATATGTCCCTGAGAAATAAGGGAATTATTTCATATTAATATCTTTTAAAAGTGTACAACTAATGAAATCGAAGGTAATCAAATCCACGATTATGAAAGGATTTTAGTACAACTTAAAATTGGGCCAAACCGGTTCCCTTTGGGTCATCCCTGTGGATTATGTTTTAGGCCAACCAACTTTCCTTTGGGCCATCCCCTATGTTATCCACTTAAGGTAAAATAAGGCTACAACTTGTATCTGGGTGAAAGCACAACCTTTAGCCTGTTCAATAATTGATTTTAAAAATGGTCATTTATTAAATAATTAAACATACATTTCTTATGAAAGTACCATGTAAAAGATGCATATAAAAGCATAAAATATTTCATAAAGATGCATATTTATTTTTTTTCAAAGGAAAATTAATAGCAAATGAGTTTGGTGAAGTTTAATTTAAAGTTGTGTGTGTGGTTATGTACGTTGCTGGGTTCATTTTTTGCATTGGGTTATGGGTTTGAAGGGTTTGGGTATTTTAAAGGGGATTATTGGGAGTGAAGCAATATGAGGGTTTAGGGTTTTAGGATTTCAGGGTTTTGGGTTTTGGGTTTTAGAAGACACATACCTTTTTAGAAAAAATATATATTCTTTTTCATTTAAAATATGACAAAAAATGTTTGGCAATAATAAAGAGGACATGTGTTTTTAACAAAGGTGGTCAGAATCGCGATTGTAGCTGGTAAACTGTTACCATTATGCTATGATTCTATACGATTATGTACGATTTTACGTTTATAGTATAAATAACTAGACTACACCATCTAAAACAGTTTTACATTATAGTGGACGTTTATAGTATATATTTTGTTAAGTAAGGAAATTGAATGCGGCCACCTACTGACTTCAGAAGGAGTCAAATAAATAAACGATTTCATTACAAAACAACTAGCCCAATGTGGCATTCCAATTAGCAGTTAAAATACCGAAATGCAAATAGAATATGTCTTCATCATATGTTATATAAGTAAATTTAATTAGATTCTGAATAGTAGTCACTGATAATATTTGACCTCGACTTGGCAGTTCAATATGAGGATGAGTATGGCAAGGATATCCTAATACAAGTAGGATGAATACAATAAAACATTTTCTGACTGATATAACAACCTATATGAAGTGTAAAAAAAATATTCTAGATGAATGACCGGGTTATTTTCTTAACGTGTTATACAAAACTTACGATTGCTACAACTCTCTCCTATACTTATGGTAATACAAAATATACATTGCACCAACATTAAGGGGAAAAACCACATTATACAAAATTTACGATTGCTACGTCCCTCCCATGTACTTATGGTAATACAAAATATACAATGCTCCAACATTAAGGGGCAAACCACATTATGTACGGGATGGTTGTAAGTCATTGTCAATGAAATAAAGCGTACTGGAAGATGTTTTTACGACATGGAACATGATTAACATGAGTTGGCAATGTTGCCAAAGGATTAAAGGAAAACCTAGAATGCTACAAAATCTGTATAACATTCAATATTCAGCAATTGTAAAATATAAATTAATATTGAAAAGTTGATCTTGAAGCAGAATACGGAAGGACATTACTTACATTGTACAGGGATGCAGATGTTGAACCATAATAAGAAGGTGGTGTCTTTAAGAGCGTTTGTGGTTCCATAGCAATAGCAATTTGCATATTGCATACAAAAACATTGTTGAACAAATTTTTCATGCATAATTATATGTCATCAAAAATTTGTTAAATTAACGAACCTCTGTGGATGATACAGGGGGAGTGAAGGATAGATTCAAAGAAATGTGATCCTCGATGATTATTTCGTACTTGGATGATAGGGGTATGTTTCAACCCAAAACAGTATCCACTTCAAAATATTGTTGTTGTCTTTTTGAAGCCTATGCATAGATAAAAAAAAATAAAGTATAGGAACATGTCAAATAATAGTAAGACTTTGGTTGTTGTTATCTATATATCGATTAAATGTTAGAAAATGAAGTGAATTGAATCATGATTTTCGTATACAAATCAATGATTGAGGGTAGAAAATTGTGACCACATTTTTGGCACGACGGGCCTTCTTCTTACAAGTTCTTGTTTTGTCCATTGCTCCTATAGGTCGTCGCCTCTGTCATTTCGAGGTGTCCTTCTTCATAAAACCCTTTGGCATCTTCCCAGATACATTTAGCACGTGTATCTTCATCATCTTCCAAATTAACAGTGTGTACCCTATTATGAGAATTAGGAATAGTAAACACATTTGACGTTGATGGTACAAAATCTTCAGTAATTGACTTGAGTTGAGCCAATTGAATCATGATTTTCCTAAATCCATCATCGCTGCAACTGGCAATGGAGGAAATATGATTCATATAATGGCACATAATCCTATGACGCTGCCGATTTTCTACCCTCGGATCTTCAGTGACATTAAAAGAGGGTTCATTTAGATTTGCATCATCAATTGCATTGATAGTCCACATTTTCATGATATAATGAGGAGGAATTTCTTCCAAACACAATACATTTTTCATCACCTTCAATATGTGGCAGCACAATATGCCCTAACTTTAAAATTTACAGCATGAACATACGAGATGATCGTCTACAGACCTTGAGACACGGTGTGGAGTTTTTTCGTCATCCAAATGCACTTCATATATCCATAAACCACCAAGAAATTTCGTAGAGCTTTCCAAAGTATGGTTCATGGCAGCAAGTAGGAACTGTTATTGAAAAATAGCAAGGTTCCTGGCAGTGTAAAATTTGGCAACGTGATTCATAGTGTCATGCCCCAAATTTCCTAGAACTCCAAAACACGAGCCTAAGAGTTAAGGGAGTGGTGCGGAAGTAAAACAAAACGAAAAAAAGAACCTTAAGTCTTCAAATGTCCCTAAAGGTAAAATTGTCATTTTACGTCATAAATCGAGTAATTAAGCATTCGAAAGATCATAGCACCATAAGGGAATGATCTCGCGGTCACAACCCCAAAATAAGCTTTACATTGTGTTTCTAGTAAATCAGTTGACTGGTTTGAAGAATAAGTTGACTAACTGGAGTCAAAGGCTTTACAAAAATTTCATTAAAGAATTAGTTGACTGGACCTCTAAATCAGTCGACTAACTACAATAAATTAGTTGACTGATTTGAAGAATAAGTCGACTAATGGATGTTAGGAGCATTTATGGAAAAATACATGGAAACGGTCACTCGACTCATATAGAACATCAGTCGACTAATAGTCCTGAAAGCTCCAAAATGACTCCAAAAAATGATTGAATCATAAGTTGACATAATTCCATATGTAAAATCATATTTTCACAAAGATTACTACGAATCAATCCCATGCATTCTTTCTTACAAAATGTGAGATTTTAACAAAAACATTCCATTTTGTTCATAAAATTTATCTGTCTTGCCCCCGGTCATCGTTTTAACTACCGTCGGATTTTACAAATCAAAATCCTTATAAAAATGTGTTTAAAACCATTTCTAAAACAAGATAATTTGTTGGGGCTACGATAGTGGGCAAAATTAGGTTTTTCCATCCAAAACGAAAGGGTTTGTTTAAAAATCTAGAAAAATGTCGTTTCCGGCCGAACACCTAATAACCACATTCAATAAAGAAAATCCAATACACAACACTAAACGGAAGCATTCATAGAATAATATTCAAATGCCCTAAGGCGATACATATCATAGTTTTCCAAAAATTGAAATAGTTTACATTTCTGGCACCGAAGTGCACCAACAGAATAAAGTTCCCGCGTATAACGCTCCAAGGGACATACATCCATGTAACTACTCAGCTAACATGCTAGCCGTCAAAAAGAATAAGTTTTGGGTTTGCAACACTTAGCAAAATAAACATATGGGTAAATCATCCAATAAGCTCTACAAAAAAAGGTACTCCGCATCCACCTGCACGAAAGGCAAAATCAACACCGTATCTCTACCAAGAGACTATGGACCTCCCGAAAAGGGATCACCAACTGAAAAATATATAAGTCATGGGGTGAGCTCATTAGCCCAGTAGAGGAAGCGTCATTGCCTCAATCTCGGTACTCCAAGTGGTACAACCCACCTATGGTACATGCAACTACTCCTAGGTCGGTCTTTTGGTCTACATGACTCTCACGCCAATCTGGAATCCCATCGAACCCAAAAAGCAATTCCCCAACATGCTCACATCATAATCATTCAAATATAACATGCTTCAACATCCAAAACCACAATCACATATATATAGCAATTTAGATATAATGCGACCCAATACACCCATGGTACGCACACGAACACAAACCCTAACTCTAAAGGTCAACGAGATCATTCTTTAACACTTACCCTTTTTCTCATGAAGGAAGGTAGATTTATTGTACCGAATATTCCCAAGTGATTTTTGACACTATCACTTTTAACAAGGAAGATATCAAACACGACGCGGTCGTGGAATAAGATTTGGACAAGTCCTCCCCCTATCGTTTTCGTTTCTCGGAAGAATAGTTCCGTGGGAGCAAGAAGCACCCCCTGGCCAGTTGTTATGACGATTCAAACACAAGACAACTCCTATGAATTTTACACAAACCGAAGAAACCAACACCCATGTTTTGACACTACATGGTGTACTCAAAATGCATCAAGGTTCTTAATCACAACCATATGCCATCACAATACATGATTATTTCTTTATGCAATATATTGTACTCAAATTATTTCAATGCTTACAATTTCACATTTATAAACAATAAACTACCACAAGCATTTATATCACAAAATCATTCAATGTCCTAATTCATCGTCTAAGTTGTCAATACTCAACTGCTATATATATACAACATATATACACTTAGACACACACACCCTCGTACAAAGATGAACACAATTCGTTTTTTCCCTACCTCAATTCCAAGCAAGCTACACAATATGCCCGAAAGAAGTCCAAGCTAATACCTACTCAAGTGCTCAATAGGATAGCTCTCAACACTAGCAACACACTATATGAACAACTCAATAACTATGGTGTCACAAGAAACCAAAAATTATACACAAGTGGCTCCAACCACAAGAATCAATTCAAACCTTAATGATTTCTATTTTAGGGTTTCATGGAGAATTGAAAGCTCAAGAGTACATGATAGGAAACATACCACTAGCTCTTCACAATAGGGAAATTGAGAGCTACTACCAATGAGACTCACTTGGTAGTTGAAAGAAAACTCAACCTTCTATATTACAAATAAGAGAAGGCTAGAATCACTATCCATATAAGGAAATTCATAAACTTGAAAGCTAGGGTTTTTAGCAACCAAAACCCTAAAATGATTAAAAGACTTACCAAATGGTTCAAGAACACCAACAAGAGCAATCCCCAATAAGCCAAGAAGAGGAAGAAAGAGCAAGAGTTTGTGAGAGATGAAAGTCTTGCAAAGTGGCTAACCCTAAAGGTTGTAGAGATTCTCCACTAACCATTCTCACCATCAAAGGGTTGAGAATAAATCCATGAAATGAATAAACCAACCAAGAGTTGACAAGAAGTCTTGCCAAATGAAAGACCAACAATAATGCATTCTTGCATTTAAGTGGCAACAAAACAAAGCCCTATAATCCAAGGGTTGAGAACAAAGATGGGAGAAGAAGATCAATGGCTAGAATTTAGACAACACCCCAAATGTGGGAAATGACCAATATCTTCTCAAGTTAGGGTTATTCACAAGAGTGTCATCATGCCTCTTAATTACCCTTCCACCCCTTGTCATCCTCTCTAATTACCAACCTGCCACTCATGCCCCAACACTTAGCCACAATCTCTACACTTTCCACTAAGTGCTCAAAATATGAAATTACTCATTTACCTTTCGGTCATTTCTTTCCCAAAATTGTTTTCATTAATTTTCATTATTCTTGAAATGAAAATACAACATGCAACTTAAATTTTTTAATATAACATAAAACATGTAAGTCATGTTAAGCACATAAACACATTTAGCACAAAATCATATTAAACACATAATCATGTATGCATTTAATCATAATGCTAAAATTACACTTTGAATCTCCAAGGTCCAATCGCAATTAAACCTCGATCATGACCCACAGTCTTGTGGATAATCTACAATCACACCTCAATTACTCAAATCGCCAATCTATAAGATATAAAAGTCTTCCAAGAAGACATCTCAATCTAATCCTTTAATTAACGGTTCAACGACCATCATTCATTAACTCAATTCACTAGTTCATACGTTACATACAATCCCTATAAGGGTCCAGATCACTTTGATGCTTCCACAGAACATAGCACATCATACCCTATAACTCACTCTCTAATGTCCAAAAACTTCATTGCTCAATGAAACCTGACTATTTCAAAGTCAAGTCCCCAACTCTAAAAATCAAATGGTATAACTAGTTCTACCATAAAACACCCATCAAAAGGTAACACAAGTCACATGTCCTTAAGAATCCCTTAATATATAGAAATAGGGTAGTTAAAACGTACATCATTGAAGTCCATAATTCTTAACGAAAATGGCTTCTACTTTTCGCATACCACAAGTACAGTTAAACAACTTAACCATACACTGAGTACAATCAACCTCACTCACGTGACAAGGTACATTACCGAAAACCCATGGAAGTAATTCCAACCACATAACCGCGAAGCGAGAACAACCGTACTCTAAGTACGCGATGAAGGAAAAGAAGAAACACGACTATTTCCTATTCATGTGAAGACACGAACACATCGATGACATGAAAGACCAGGGCAACCTACCACAGTAACTCCTTACTGCCATTGACATACTGTCACTCAACACCTGACACATCAAGGATTGACAGAAGAACTTATTCTCTATCCGACTCCATGAACTCTACTGATCAACCACTACTAAACCTCAAGGTTACAAGTGATACCTCCTTTCGAATAGAAACTGCAATCATGTACCAACTACATCCATTGCCTTATAATCACATTACTTCATACCTCAATCAATGGTAATCTTAACATCTCCAATTTTCATGCCTTATAGGTCAACAAATGCCTAAACTCATATTCTAATCACAACATAAACCACACAACACCAATAACTATTTATCGAACCCACAATCTCCTCGTGACAGATAATCACACTCTTAAACTATTCCTCGAATCATGTTTCGATAATCAACACTCTCGTATTCTAGCTAATAATCATGCCTCAATTGAATCACCAAATCATATTCCTGAAATTAAAAGCTCACATGGCAATTATTAGCTACAACAATACCAAAAATCAACATCAAAATCTCCAATCAAAATCATCACTAATAAGTGAGCCTAAATGTATGCCAACCCTCAAAATTTTAACCATCACCTATTAACTAGCAATCATTTCCTCAAACACCATTCCTACTTTCAAGAAATACATCAAGACCTATACACAAGTCCTTTACTTACAAGCTAAAAAAAATGCAAGATCATACGTTCCATCTCCAAGTCATACATAATGATTCACAACTCTTTCATCATAGATAGCCACTTCAAAGCTCATAAAACACATCTCTTAGTGTTACACAAACTTATAATCCACAATAAACGAATCACTCCTCTTAGACCTCAAATCCATCGACAATAATTGAAGGATAGGGTTACATCATAACCCCAAGTAAAACCACCTCGAACCACTAGAATAGTACTCGGTAACACACCTTGAATACCATAAGAGAAAACATCAACTAGTAATGACCCCAAAAGGGCAATTCAACCACATGATTCCTACACAAGGGCATCTAACCACCAAATCACAAAACCCCTTAATGGTTCAAGCAAAAGGGAAACCAAAATCAAAGCTTAGGAGATACACCACTTAATCTCTAATGACATGTTATCACTACATAACATATCACAATCGTTAAGTCCCCATAGGAGACCTACTAAGACACAAAGAAAAGACGAACTCGTCCCCCAAACACAGAATGATACCGAAGCGACTGATGCCCGAACAATAAAATTGTTCATCCATCCTAGGCATACACTCTTTTGTAAAATATCAACATAACTTAACCAATGCCTCACTAGGGTCAGTTAAAATCGGAAACGTAATCACGGTTACCATTCACACTTGTTATCCCGCACGAACCTAACGTTATACCACGTAAGTCAAAACATTGTGTTCGCAAAACAAAATAAATAAATTTCTAATAAACCGTCGGTAGCTACTTGTTCACTCAAGAAGCTATGAACTCAAGACATTAGTCAATCGGTCTAACTCAACACCTCTTTAACTTTAAAAGGGTCGACCGAGACACTACCTTTCGAAACAACACACTTCATGAACAAGCTAAACAAGTGGTTTACAAGACTCATGAATGACGTCAGTGCCATCCAGCACGTTCCCACAAAAAAAGGCACAGTACGCGGCCTAACCCAATAGAAAACCTTATATCACGTTAATGATGCAACAAAAATTTAAATTATCGGGAAATACATCCCAACACTCGTACACCCACTCGGTACATCGACAAAACCACCTACTTCTCCGTCGGCCACTCTTGCCAACAAGAAGCTACGTAAATCACGATTTCCACAAACCATGAAAAATAACACTAGCGTCACTCAAAATTCCCACAAATGAAGTAATCACTCTCTAGCATACACACGGTTATACAACCTCTATCATAATAGGAAACAAAAGAAAGGTCATTACGATCACCAAAGAAATGGAAGTACTCGCCCTAAGGCATGCCTGTCATGCCCTTAAATTCCAAAGACTCCCGAACCGGTACATTCGAGAAATTCAGGGTATGATCCATATAAAGAACGAGCAATTAAGGTCCTAAACAACATTAAAATGAATGGAATATTATTAATAACAATAATTACATACAAAACCAAGCGAAAGCTAAACCAAATGATACACAAGGCACATCGAGGAGCCGAAAGAATACATCTCTATAAAGATGCAACGATACCAAAAGTAAGGAAGGGATATGTTAATAGACTGACTCCCAAGAAATACAACAACAGTCTCAATACAGGGGACAAGTAAAGGAAACTAAAATGGAACAATTCTATATATGAACGTCCCAAATCCCACAACAACATTAGTGCCACAAGCCATCTTGCACTCCAAGCTGTCCATAGTCGAAACATTACCTGCAAACTGGTGTAGACAACCAGGGCAAACCAATGCTGGGGTGAGCTCATTGAGCCCCGTAGGATAAAAATATCCTAACCGTCACATCCTCCGACCGTCCAACTCCAGTACAAACTAACCCGTGTACATGCATCTACCCTAGGTCAGTCAATCATCCCACATGACACTCACGCCAATACGAGACCCCGGAAACACATTTCCCTAGTCCCCTATCATGCATCGATAAATAGGGTAACTATCACGTAATGAAACCATAGCACAACAACATATAATAATACACACCTATATATATAGAGATATACCACCAATACAAGTCACGTAGTATAGGTCACTACATAGATCACTATGACTCGTACTCGTCAGTCCCACACTAACAATCCACACAACACCTATCACCAAATCACGGGAGCAACACTCATATTCATAACACTCCAGGAAGGATAACACTCACATTTCCTAGGTAACCAGCATACCGAGCTCCAAAACCTCAAATGAGTATCAACTCATATTATCAATCACCTCACATGTCACTACCGACATCCGTAAACCCAATACAGGGGTAAAACAGTCACTTCAACCTAAGGGAAGCCACCAAGGTTTCCAAACCACAAAAGGAAGTGAAAGGGATTGAATAACCCATCACACCGATCACGCAAAGGTCACATATTCTCCCAATGGTAAAATGGTCATTTCAAGCGCAAAAATGTACTTTCAACGGTTACCCCACCTATTTGGACATAGGTTGAACCATAGAAACAAATGGAACCGAATTCAAAACCCTGACACGAGATATATGAATTTTTGAAAAGGGCATCAGACAACGCCGACCTAAACAGAAAGTTAAAGTACCCCTCTTTCACCAAGGGTAAAATAGTCATTTCAAGTGCAAATAAATGATTTTAAATTTTATATCAAATTTTTGGACATAGGTCAAGCCCTACAAACAAACGGGACCTAAATCAAAGCCACAAGGTGAGAGATACATTTTTGAAAACGGTATCGGACATCTCCGACAAATTCGAAAGTTGAAGTATCCCTCTTTCACCAAGGGTAAAATAGTCATTTCAAGGGAAAAATGGTAACTTCAAAGTGCAAGTACATATTTTAGACCTAGGATAAGCCATAGGAACAAACGAGACCTAATTCTAAGGTGCGAGATGAAAATTACGAAGTTTCGAAAATAGACCTCCGCAACCAAGGTACAGGCTGGGACATCTCGCAAATTACGAGATATCGCCCAACAAAAATGGGCAGCCCCCATTTCAGGCTGCAACATCTCCCTTTTTGGGAGATGTCCCCCAGTAATTTTTCCTAATTGCCCAAAAAACCCCAACATTTTTCTAAAATGTATTTTTCACATACGGTGTCTGTTTTTTACGTTTCCAATCCCGAAAAATCACAAATATTTAAAAAGTGAGTTTTTCACCTTCAAGTTTAAAAAATAGTAACTGAGACCACGGAAAACACGTAAAATGAAAATTTGGATAAAAGTGATTCTTTAAAATCTCATAAAATTTTCCATCTTACCCCCGGTCTCCATTTTGTGCACCGCCAACTTTCAAAAGTCAAAATCTTTTATTTTATGACTTTAAAACCATTTCAAAACTCAAATTTTTTGTCAGCATCACGGGGGTAGGCGAAAAATGGTTTTTCACTTAAAGACCGAATGGACTCAAATATCAGTCTTATGAAAAATCCGTTTTCGGGGAAACAAATTGAAACCAACGGAAAAACCAAAGCGTATTTATAGACGCTCAAATGGAGCAAATGAATGAAGAACCGGAGTTCAAAAGCAACTCGAAGGAAAGGGCAAGTGACTATACACAAGCCACTAACTCTAACCCAATCACACTTCGCTCCACATTTCAACTCATAAACCCTATAACGACTTAACCAAGAATGATCACATCCCCGATGACATTCCGATCCTTAAGATCACTAAAGGAACCCAAGTGGCCGTTGCCATGGAACCAACTAGTTTCAACCAAGAACCTCTTCCGATTCTTTCAACCTCAATCTCACATTCGAAACCACCTCACTAAGGTTTCTAATAATGTCATAGGGCTATCAATACCCAATCGACTCGATTTTCTCATAACCTCGCCCATCATGACCAAACATCAATAGTACGATTGACGACACGTTGCTACACCAACGCTAACTATACCACAAAACCATCAACCGTATTCTCAAGGCTTCAACTCACATTCAACTCAATAGCCTTAACCGACTTTACTTATCACAAGAAAGTCTTTAAACCAACTCATACCACCCCCCATAAGGTATATAAGCACATAACAACAAGTATAAGCATTTATCTCTCTTTATACTTTAAACAAGGCATGCAAAGCATATTTTCACATCCTTCCATTTCACTTGAGCATTTTAACAACATATGAATTGTATACATCAAAATTCACGTTAAACATGCTCTTCAACCACATAGAGTAATATCATGGTACACATATCAACATAAATCACATATTACCAATCTCAAATGCAATGTGACTCACACACCTCATGATACACCCCTTATCCAACACAGGTTAACGAATACGCACTCCATCCATTTACACTGAGCAAGAGTATCGCACCGATTCTTCCCAAGTGATTTTGACACTTCTCACTTTCAACAAGGAAAGCGGTTGCACGAGACAACCTGTGACTAAATATTCGTACACCGAATACACGAGACGACCCGCGACTTTTAGGATGGGACAACCCAACCTATATCAATAATTTTTAGCTTTTTAGTTCCGTAGGTGGGGGACACCTCCTGACCAGTTGCTGTGACGATTCGACACAAGACTACTCACCTATGGTTACACGACCGGGCATAGCCCAACACCAATTAAATTCTCAATACCAAAAGGTGAACACCATATGCACTATGTCTCAACAGACCCATGCACCAACATAAAAATGTATGTCATCATATTTATAAATAATATTTCTACAATGTCAACATGAATGATTTTCACCATTCAACATGCTTTTAAATTTTATTTAAAGCAATAATCAACAAGAATGCTTCTCGTGCAACATTCATGCTCCAATTCATCAATTTGTCCTTTAATACATAAGGATTACATTTTCATTCATTTAACATGCTATATCTCAATTAAAGTATTTAAATCCCAAGATCACATTCTCATGCACAAGTAATGTTCCAATTCATTAAGTTATCCTTTAATTCACAAGAAAAATAATTTCATTCTTTTAAACATGTTCTTAGTTCAATTCAAGCAAGTTTATCACAAATCACATCTCAACCTAACATCAATTCCCATCATAGAAGATATCACTCACAAAAGGGAAACAAGATAGTCACTCTAAGTTGAGATGCCTAGTTACACCAATCATATAATATAACCTCAAATGTGCTAACCAAAAGAGCTAGCCTAATCTCATTCCAAGACTACCTTCCTAACACTCACATACACATATGTATAACTACACTTACACATTTACATAACTATACCCACATACATATACACATATATATAGGCATACAAGCACACTTTAGTTTTGGAAATCTCAAGAACAACCGCCCACTAGCATGCATCATAATATTATCAATATTATAATCATGCACTTCACACAAGGGTTAACTTACATACACATACTCCACCTTAACTTCACAATTTCAAGGATATACATAGAAATTTTTATCTAAGTTAGGAATCCTAGAATCAAACTCACAACCACACAATCATAGAATGGTCTAGTTAAGAATTTTTCCCCTACCTCTTGAAGAGCAAAGTCAATCACTAAGCAAGGCCAAGAAACCCTATCTCTTTCCCAACACCGAAATCAAAGGAGTAATCCGGTGGAAAGCTTCACCATAGTCCCCTAACAAGGAATCCAACTCCAACATAAGAAGAAAACAAGAATTATCAAGTGGTTTATCAAGAAACCTTAAACTAGGGTTTGAAAGAAAACACATAAGGATTGAAGAACACTTACCCATCTTAAGCTCAAACCAAAGACAAGAACACCATGAACATCTTCCATGTTGATGGCCACACCAAACTCCCAAAAGGTGATCAAATTCACTTCTAAGTGAAGAAGAACCAAGAAAAAGAAAAGGAGAAAAAATGGAAAGAAAACAATGAAGTCTTGCAATAGAAGACCAAGTGATGTATAGAGATTCTCCACTCACACCTCTCACCATCCAAGGGTTCAAAACAAATATGGGAGAAAAAATGGATCCAAGGGCTAGGAATAAGTCTTGCCATGAAAGACTTATTACACCACTCATAAAACTCATTAACTTGCCAAACAAAATCTTATCATCCAAGGTTTTAGAATAAGGCAGTGAAAATGAATAAACCATCCAAGGGTTAACATTAAGTCTTACCAAATGAAAGATCAAGAATAATCCAAGGGCCAACCAAACAAGGCCCTGTGATCCAAGGGTCTAGAACAAAGATGGGAGAATGAGATCAATGGCTAGGAATGAGACAACACCCAAAAGTGGGAAATTACCAATAACCTCTCAACTTAGAGTTAATTACAAGAGTGTCATCATGCCTCTTAATTACCCTTCTACCCCTTGTCATCCTCTCTATTTACCACTATGTCATTCTTCCCCCAACACTTATTTAAGACTCTACACTTTCCACTAAGTGCTCTAAATATGAAAATATTCATTTACCCTTCAGTCATTTCTTTCCTGAAATTATTTTTAACTATTTTCATTATTTACAAAATGAAAATATAACAAAAAATTCACATAAGTGCTACCCTGGAACGTCTACAATAAACTAAGGTAACACATTCAGAAATGCAATACGATTGCCAAATCTCCAACGAGAAACGTTTCACGAACCCACGTAGTCGCCAACGAACAATAAATCACAAAGCCGAAAATGAAAGTTCACGAAGTTGTACCGCTAAGTCTAAAACTCAAACGCGAAAAATTTACACGTACCGAGAATATACAAGATGTCATGAATAAGTTACGTAACAAAACGTTAACACTTGGAAAAACAATTCCAGAAAAGAGAAAGGAAAACGCAGGGCGTTACAGTGCCCATGTACACCCGACCTCGAAAGCGGTTAATTCGCACACGGAAGGTTCATAATCAATCCATGCCCAAAATGACATTGAAACTCATCATGCTAAAGGGAATAAAGCTGAACTTTAACGACCGTCGAGCAATCGCGAAGTCATAATCATGATACACTCAAGTCAAGTACACATTACATCTCACTAGCGCATAAACAAACCATGCATAACCAAGGGAAGAAAAACTAATCCCAAAGATGAAACAAGGGAGAAGCTAAGGCATATGCAATAAAAGGATAAGAAAATCTCGAACCATTAATAAGCTAATCCAACTCCCAAAAACAAGGAGGAAGGAATCTAAGCAACACAACCCAAAGTTATGCCAACCATGTAATACTGCCATGCCGACATATGCACAAGTTGACATGCTAAAACAACAACCACTACTAGGTGACAAGTCGTAATCTAAAGACCACGAAATGAAAAGTAATAACGGCTTTCACTCATCTTCCTATAGAGAAATAACACACTCTGATACCAAGTTGTCACGTCCCAAATTTCCTAGAACTCCAAAACACGAGCCTAAGAGTCAAGGGAGTGGTGCAGAAGTATAACAAAACGTAAAAAGAGAACCTTAAGTCGTCAAATGTCCCTACAAGCTAAAATAGTCATTTCACGTCATAAAATGACTAATTAAGCTTTAGAAAGATCATAGCACCATAAGGGAACGATCTCGGGGTGACAACCCTAAAATAAGTTTTACATAGTATTTCCATTAAATCAGTTGACTAGTTTGACGAATAAGTCGACTAACAGGAGTTAGAGGCTTTAAAAAAAATTCATGGAAGAATCAGTTAACTGGTCCTTTAAATCAATCGACTAACTGCAATAAATTAGTTGACTAATGGAAGTCGGGAGCTTTTATGGAAAAATACATGGAAAGGGTCAGTCGACTCATATAGAATATCAGTCGACTAATAGTCCTGAAAGCTCCAAAATGACTCCCAAAAATGATTGAATCATAAGTTGACATAATTCCATATGTGAAATCATATTTTCATAAAGATTACTACGAATCAATCCCACACAGTCATTCTTTCAAAATGTGAGCTTTTAACAAAAAGACTCCCTTATGATCATAAAATTTATCTTTCTTGCCCCCGGTCTCCGTTTAAACTACCACCAACTTCTAAAAATCAAAATCTTTGTAAAAATGTGTTTAAAACCATTTCTAAAACAAGATAATTTTACAGGGCTACGGAGGTGGACGAAAACGGGTTTGTTTGAACCTAAAAAAACGTCATTTTTGGCCAAACACCTAATAACCACATTCAATAAAGCAAACCCACTACACAACACTAAACGGAAGCATTCGTAGATTAATATTCAAATGACCTAAGGCGATACATATTATAGTTTTCCAAAAATTGAAATAGTTTACGTTTCCGGTACCGAAGTGTATCAAAAGAATAAAGTCCCCGCGTATAACGCTCCAAGGGACATACATCCATGTAACTACTCAGCTAACATGCTAGCCGTCAAAAAGAATAAGTTTCGGGTTTGCAACACTTAGCAAAATAAACATATGGGTAAATCATCCAATAAGCTCTACAAAAAGAGGTACTCCGCATCCACCTGCACGAAATGCAAAATCAACACCGTATCTCTACCAAAAGACTATGGACCTCCCGAAAAGGGATCACCAACTGAAAAATATATAAGTCGTAGGGTGAGCTCATTAGCCCAATAGAGGAAGCGTCATTGCCTCAATATCGGTAGTCCGAGTGGTACAACTCACCCATGGTACATGCAACTACTCCTAGGTCAGTCTTTTGTTCCACACGACTCACGCCAATCCGGAATCCCATCGAACCCAACAAGCAATTCCCCAACATGCTCACATCATAATCATTCAAATATAACATGCTTCAACATCCAAAACCACAATCATATATATATAGCAATTTAGATATAATGCGACCCAACACACCTATGGTACGCATACGAACACACACCCTAACTTTAAGGGTCAACGGGATCATTCTCTAACACTTCCCCTTTTTCTCATGAAGGAATGTAGATTTATCGTACTGATTCTTCCCAAGTGATTTTTTACACTTTCACTTTTAACAAGGAACACGTCAAACACGACGCGGTCGTGGAATAGGATTTGGACAAGTCCTCCCCCTATCGTCTACGTTTCTCGAAAGATTAGTTCTGTGGGAGCAAAAAGCACCCCCTGGCCAGTTGTTATGACGATTCAAACACAAGACAACTTGTATTAAGTTTACACAAATTGTAGAAACCAATACCCATGTTTTGACACTACATGGTGTACTCAAAATGCATCAGGGTTCTCAATCACAACCATATGTTATCACAATACATGATTATTTCTTTATGCAATATATTGTACTCAAATTATTACAATGCTTACAATTTCACATTTATAAGCAATAAACCACCACAATCATTTATATCACAAAATCATGTTTTCAATGGCCTAATTCATCATCTAAGTTGTCAATACTTAACTACCCTATATATATGGCATATATAAACTTAGACGCACACACCCTCGTACAAAGATGAACACAATTCATTTTTCCCTACCTCAATTCAAAGTAAGCTACACAATATGCCCAAAAGAGGTCCAAGTCAATACTAACTCATGTGCTCAATAGGATAACTCCCAACACTAGCAACACACCATATGAACAACTAAATTACTATGGTGTCACAAGAAACTGAAATTTAAACACAAGTGGATCCAACCACAAGAATCAATTCAAACCTTAATGATTTCTATTTTAGGGTTTCATGGAGAATTGAAAGCTCAAGAGTACATGATAGGAAACATACAACTAGTTGTTCACAAGAGGGAAATTGAGAGCTACTACCAATGAGACTCACTTGGTAGTTGAAAGAAAACTCAACCTTCTATATTACAAATAAGAGAAGGCTAGAATCATTATCCATATAAGGAAATTCATAAACTTGAAAGTTAGGGTTGTTAGCAACCAAAACCCTAAAATGATTAGAAGACTTACTAAATGGTTCAAGAACACCAACAAGAGCAATCCCCAATAAGCCAAGAAGAGGAAGAGAGAGCAAGAGTTTGTGAGAGATGAAAGTCTTGCAAAGTGGCTAACCCTAAAGGTTGTAGAGATTCTCCACTCACCATTCTTACCATCCAAGGGTTGAGAATAAAGCCATGAAAATGAATAAACCATCCAAGGATTGACAAGAAGTCTTGCCAAGTGAAAGACCAACAATAATACATTCTTGCATTTAAGTGTCAACCAAATAAGGCCCTATGATCCAAGGGTTGAGAACAAAGATGGGAGAAGAAGATCAATGGCTAGAATTTAGACAACACCCCAAAAGTGGGAAATGACCAATATCTTCTCAAGTTAGGGTTATTCGCAAGAGTGTCATCATGTCTCTTAATTATCCTTCCACCCGTTGTCATCCTCTCTAATTACCAACATAACACGCATGCCACAACACTTAGCCAAAATCTCTACACTTTCCACTAAGTGCTCAAAATATGAAATTACTCATTTACCCTTCGGTCATTTCTTTCCCAATTTCATTTTCAATAATTTTCATTATTCAAGAAATGAAAATACAACATGCAACTTACAATTTATAATATTACATAAAATATATAAGTCATGCTAAGCACATAAACACATTTAGCACAAAATCACATTAAACACATAATTATGTATGCATTTAATCATTAATTAAATTTTTTAATTAACACTTCAAAATTTTAATTAGTACGTAAAAATACCAGACGTTACACATAGTGTGGCATGGGTGCGTTATTTATGGTTGTTTATGAATCAGGGCGAATCGGACTTCACACTCCTTATAACGTTTGTCATACAACAAATTTTTGTAGTGACGAAAAAAGTCAGGGAGCTTTTACTGCCTGGCTATATATTGTTGAGTCTTGCATTAAAGCTCTCGTTAAGTTGAGTGGTGCGGATCCCAGCAGTCCACACTTGTTTTATGTGTGCTAATGCCCATACATGTCTAAAGGAATACAAATTAGTTAGTCAGGCATTATTGTGGACATTAAATTCTTCACACATACGCTGTCAATGTTCTTCAAACTTTTCCTCATCTTCAACATCGTACATTAGCTTAGAGATAATGCTTTTAATTCTGACACCTCCGTGCTTCAGGTTGCTCAGATTCTATTGGGCATTCTGGAGAAGGTGTTATGTATATAGCAAGTGTTTTATGTCAGGCATAACCTCTACCAATGCCTTAGCCATGGCAGCATCTTGATTGGTGAATATTGTCTTTAGAGATTTTCCTTGCATTACCCTTGGGAAAAGTCTTGAACAGCCAGCTGAAAGAATCAGTTGTCTCATCGTACATGAAAACGGCCCCAAATATAGTAGTCTCCCAGTGGTTATTTAGACCAAGGAACACACTGAAAGACCGATTGACATTAACAAGTTTGTACGTGGTATCAAACGTGAACACATCTCCGAAATTGTTGTATTCACTTTGCATTTTGGAGTCTGTCTAAAATACATTAGTTATTAGCTCATCACTGTCAAGTTGTACAGCATGAATGAAGAGAGGGTTCTCACAGCATTGCCTGTGAAAGTAATATGTTAGCAAGGAAGCCTCGCCCTTTTCGAGATCACGCTACCTTCTGCTGCGAATACGGTTCTGCATATCCACTTTTGTGAATCCGACATTTTCTCTCCCACCGGATTACCATGAATTGAGCTCGAAAGCTTGTCATACTGGAATTCCTGAATCTGCGGCAAGCTCCAGATCAATTACATCAGATGAACTTATATGCCTCTATGATCGAAGCATGTTACACAACTCCGTTGCCATAAGAGGTTGGTTATGATCATGATTTAACCTTGTAACAACATACTTCTAAATTCCCACAAAATACGTGACTAACATCTCGGCTTGGCATCAGGTGTGAGTTTTAGCACGCGAGCTTTGCACTAAGGGGTTCCGCTTTTATGTATAACAAAAACCCTCCTTAGAGCATACAAAACACCTTGAGATTACTATTTTTTCCACACGACTTTTGTTGCTATATGAACGACGAATGTTGAAGCCATGCCTCAGACCATAAGCATTGTAGAAGTTGTAAGCGTCTTCTTTAGAATTAAATTGTTTGTCAACCCAAGGTATCCAGCCGTTTTGGTTCATGCTAGAATCGTCTTCTGAGTCGTTGTCCAGAACAGTCACTAAGACTTCGGGCTCCATCAGTATCTCGTGCTCCAGGATAGGGTATTATCTATATTTTATACACGGGATAATCATTTTCAGTACCACCATGACTTAATAAAGAAACAAACGAAATATCTAATACCACGACATAAACATACTACATGCCAAAATTAATTTATCATATACAGTTACGAAAATCCTAAATTAAATAATTCTTATACAGTGGAGAAGATTTTCAAACATTATATGGAAAATATATTAACATAGGAGCGGTTAATAATATACTTGAGTTTGATCATATGCATGCCAATAACATTTTAAACAACATACAGGGTAAGTTATTTTGCTCATTACATGATCAAATTTGTCCAAACTACAGATGAACCAACTGGGTCTATGGACACAAATAACATGGACTGATATATGGGATGGAACATGACATACCAAATCCAACAAAGGCCAAGCAAAATGAGGAAGATGCATGAACCAACTAGACCCAAAACACATGGGCTGCCATACAGAGGCCCAGGAAAAAGACATAACAGGTCCATCAAAGGCCCAAGAAAATGACATAGCAAAGGCCTAGCAAAATAACGGTGGATGAATGACTACAAAACTGCTACTGTCAATGTTATTGGACTATACAATAACTTGGAGCACTAACAAATTATTTTCCCCACTACACAGTTGAGATTAGTTGTTGCTCATGTTGCTTTCCGTGAATATTAAAGTTACTGAATCATTGCAAATTGAATTAATTAAACAACACCCTAAGACTCGTAACTTAGACAAGTCCAACCCTAATTTCGAAGACTAGATGAAGGATATTCAATGGGGACAATGGATTGTATGGAATGATGCATTGTATGGACTCATGAATTGATCACTTAAACTCATAGCGAATTATCTATCAAATCTATTACTTAAAATCATAACAACCTAGCTATCAAATCTATTTCTTAAACTCATAACAAGGTGGATGTCATATCTATTACTCAAAATTTATTGAATTTTATAATAGCATACGATGGACTGATTAATTATTTCAATTTTTAACCCATCAGTACCACAAAACCTGATAAAACGCCATTAATTATATTTGACCAATCCAATTACGGGTACATACCCAGTGGATAAATGAGTACTATAACAACAAAACTACAAAAATAGACTAATCATTTGTGAAATACCCAATTAGTTTTGATGCATTCATACACCAACTACATAGTAGGTTGGTACAAACTGAATGGTAACATAATTTTAAAATGATGCATAGGGTGGATGATACCAAGTTCATAAGGAATTTTTCCCAACTCATTATACTCCACCCCATTTTGTGTACTACCCAGATTCATAAAGATAAATTATTCCTCTATCAGCTTGAAATAACAAACAGAAACTTTTGTAATTTCATCCCCTCGGTCTTGTAATATTCACCATACCCTAATGATGTCATCAATATTTAAATAATCTTCACCCAATTGTCAAACCTCCATAACATTGTTCATAAATATAAATTGATTTACCCTAATGATGTCATTAACACATTAATAGTTTGCATCAGTATTCTATTATGATGTGATTAATATTTAAATTGATTTAATTTCATAAACTGATTCCCTCAACTATTGGAATGATATTCACAAATATTCTAATAATATCATATGTTAAATTATTGTTTCCCCAACATTTTTGCATAAAACCAGCATATTACCAGGTGATATAATACCAGCAAATTACTAAGTATGAAAATTATATATGGGCAAATTAAATGCAGAATGGAAACCATTAAAAAATTTCTAAAGTCCATAACATTAACCAAAACAATGATTTAATTTCATAAACTGATTCCCTCAATTTTGGTATGATATTCACAAGTATTATGCTACCAAATGTTAAATGCGGAATGGAAACCATTAAAAAAAAATTAAAGTCCACAACATTAACCAAAACAATTATTTAATTTCATAAACTAATTCCCTCAATCTTGGTAATATTCACAAGTATTAGGCTGCCAAATGTTAAATTATGTTTCCCAACAGTTCTGCATAAAACAAGCATATTCCCATGTAATATAATACCATCAAATTGCTAATTAAGAATAAAATAAAATAAAATATTAAATGCAGAATTCAAAGCATTCAATATTATAGAGACGAACCAAATTCCGGAAGAAGAACACGGTGAAAATGATGCTCTCCGAAGTCTTTGAACACCCAAATTGAACTCTGGGGTTATTCTAAAGACCACAGAATAAAAATTTTATTTCATGATAAATAATACTCTTCAGGCCTTGGATTTGCCAATCCAATCCCGAAAAAAGTTATACGCCGGAAATGAAGCTATGCAAATCTTTGAATACCCAATATCTTAAGTGGGTTCACTCCAAAGACCATAGAGAACAGAAATTATAATTCTTCAATCCTTTGAATACCCAAAATCAATACATGGGTTACTCAAAATACCACAACCCAAATTCGAATACGAAAATTAAAGTCTAAATACATGACTAAGTAAGGATCTTCGATAGCTTCATCAACAGTTATTGGGTCGCTTCCTCCTTCTTGGACACAAAACAGGGATTTGTCTGTTTCTATATCTATCTGAAATATATATATGAACATTATATATATGCAAATGGATTTTGGGGGGAAGAAATAAAAGATTGGGCGGGTCAAAATTGGGTTTTGGTGTTTTTTTGGGGGGGGGGGGGGGGGGAGGGGCGAAATAGAAGAACAAGGAGAATGTACAGTATTTTTTATTGGAGGTGGGTCCCGAACTACACCATTCACTACACAGGATTAATATCCAATTAAAGTCAAGTAGACCTAGTATATCTTGTAACTGATTTTTATTTGTGTACTATATTTGATTAATATCCAATTAAAGTCAAGTTGTTGAAAGTTGTTAATGTTGTCCCTTTTTGTACTTTTAATTTGTTAGGGTAGGCAGAAATGAGGTGAAAAGTGAAAGTGAAAAAAAAAATTATTTTCTAGAATACAAAGAAAATTTTGAAGAAATATATAGAAAAATTTTGTTTTGTTAGTTTGGATAGCATGAAATAAAATGGAAAAGAAAATAACTTTTATTTTTAAAATTACCCTTATATTTTAAATACTTAATATACACCGCATAATAGTATATAACTTGGTACCATTGTGTAAGAGTTTGTTTTCAAGAGCCATAGTTGGTTTATTGCTTGTGTATTGTTGAGGTTATTTTTATTATGGTATCAATTGGCTTTTACACGGTGTCCCTCCTACTAAATTGTCTAGCCTTTATTATTTTTCTCCACTTGTAATTATTACCAAAACAAATAATTTCATCCACAAAGCAATATAACATTGTATATAAGTAATGATTATCCTAGTAGCATTAATAATATGATATAGTAGTTATAATCGATTTGTATACGTATATAACTTTTATAGAGTTTTATTGCTAATACAATTTGTATAGAGTTATAATCTTATTCAAATATCATTAATTTAATTTGTTTTATTCAATAAAACACAAATTTCAAAAAAGTGTATTTATTTGTTACTACTGTATATCCACCAATCAATACTGAGCTTGTGTAGAAAATAATGACCGTAAAGTGAACAATATGAGGTTAAAATAGGAAACTAGTAGATAAATGGATAGGTTTCTCGTGAAAATAAAATTTTCGCGTGTTTTTTGAAGGAAATATTTTGAGGAAAATTTGTCGATGCGGGAAACTGATTTTTCTCAAAATTTTCCTTCCACGCTAACCAAACCTCAAAAAAATAAAATTCTTTTCTTTTTGTTTTTCTTTTCCTTTCCCGCTAACCAAACGCGGCCTTAAATTAAAATTATGGATTCCAATAGGAGGTGAATTTATAGGGATTGGATTAAGTTCTAGCAGGCAAAATGGACTTATTTTTACGATAATTGTTGAAAAATAGATATGTAATATGTCAGGTTCTCATATCTTACATGTAATGAATGAAATTTGAAGTGGGAGAGACATTATTTCTCATGATCTTTTAATACATTAAAAGAGAGAGTCCATTATTACAGTAAAATAATTAAGGGATGATTACATAAATCTTCCTCAAATTATGACATAATTGTACGCGGTTCTCCAAATATTTTAATAATATAAAAAATCTTTCTTAATTACACATTTATTGTAACATTTAACCCATTTTGTTCAAAGTCTATGCCGGAAATTTATTTTATTGGCCAATAATGGCATATTATGGACCAAATTCTCTATTTTACCCTTGTTCTCCTTGCAATTACATTTGAACTCTTACTTTTATATTCAAAATTACTAGAATATCCCAACTTCTTTTACCAAATTGTCCTTATATGTATTCTATATAAACTCATTTGAATGGTTGTTTATACTTACATTTTATGAAAATCACTCATTTTCTCTCTACGAGCCTTCTATCATGACTTTAGAAAGATAAGGGGCGCATATAAAATGACAGTTGTTTGGTACACATAATCCCCGCTAATATATTTAAAGGCAAGGTAGTAAATTCACCATCCTCTAAACGATTCTCTAAATATCTCTAAAGATAGGAGGGTATAGATATCATTTCACTATTTTTTCTTGCCGAACTAATATTTCGATGATACTAAGGGAGGTTTCTGATATTATTAAAATATTAAAAAAATTGCATGCAATTATGCCTTAATTCAAGGAAGGTTTATGTAATTATCCAATAATTAAAAGGGTGATTGTTAATATGAGCATGTTAATATCCATATCACTGGCGTAAACCATCATAGTACACCTTTTATTCAATAAGGCTACCCAACAAAATTATCTCTTTTAGGTTTTGAAATAATTATATTTGTAAATGGATAGATATAAACAGGTCAATATTGGGCGAAATATTCTTAGTTATAATTAGTATAAAACTTTGAAAATTATTCTGTAAAATCATTTTTTGAAAACGAGAACAAAGAATAGAGAATAAATTTTTTAATTCAAAATTTCACTTGGCTAATAAATTACAAAACAATTTTCAAAAAATAAAAAATTCAAAAATCGTTTGGTTGCATTTATTATGTAAATCAAATAATTCTAAAGTACAATATAATAAGTTATAAAATATTAAACATTCTCGGATTATAGGATATTATACTTTTCTCATAATACTGAGAACAAGAAATAAATAATACACGTTTAATAAAATATTTGTTTCACAAGTTTCCTATAATAAATTATATATTTTAATCTGATAAATTCAAACTAATATAAAAAATTACATATATTAAAATATATCTTATATTAATTAAAAACAATTATTACTAAATAATTTTTTTTTATTTAATATAATATATTGTCAATATCAAGTAATATATTAATAAAATTATATATAATAAATAATATATTTTTGTCTCATAAAATTAAACTAATAAAAATTTATTATTTAATATAATATATCATTAATATCAATTAATATATTAATAAAATTATATATTTTTATCTCATAAATTCAAACTAATATATAAAATTTTAAATTAATTAAAAATATTTTAATATTAAATGATTTTTATGATTTAATATAATATATTATATATTTAATAATAGTATTATATATAATAAATTATATAATTTTTGTCTCATAAATTCGAACTAATTTATAAACTTTTATATATTAAAAGTTACTTTATATTAATTAAAACAAATTGTTATTTAATATAATATGTTATATATTTAATAATAATATTATATATAATAAATTATACATTTAAACATGAAACGTTCCATGTTTGTGAACACACCATTGTTTTCTTATTTCTGATAACAAATTTAAATAGTTTTCCAAAAATTGATATTATTGAATTTGAGTTTCCAAAAACTATTTTACAAAATAACTTGTCAAGTAGAAACATGTTATTTTCTGTTTTTTGTATCTCAAAGTACATAAAACTGTTTTCATAGTTCCAGACCAAGTAGGTACTAAAATTCTTTGAAATTAATTTTTGAATTAGATCTTTTCATTATAAAATTATAAAGAATTTGGTTAAAACAAAATTCTTTTTTTAAAAACTAAGAACAACTATTCTCCATAAACTTAAAAGAAATTAAAAAAAAAAAAACTATATATAGTGTTGAACTCATTGGAACTTAAAAGCTAGGTCAGGTTATACAGAATGAGAAGTACTAGATTTAATGGGATAAATTATACTAGGTAGGAATTGCCTGTCCCATATTCACCTGTTTGACATCTGTAGGGACAACCAAGTCACTATGGGTCCGGTTGGATCATAGAATTGGGGCTTTGGAATTGGAATTGAGGGCTCAAATTTCAAATCTATTATTTGGATGTAACAAAATACTTTGGAATTGGAATTGAAATGTAATTTCAAAGACACCAATTCCACAAGTTAAATTCTATAAGGAGAAGTTGTGATTTCCAATTATACATCTTTTTCAAACCTTAACCCACTAAATACTCTCTCTAAGAATAAATTTTTTCACAACCACAAACATACATACATATATATATGCATACGCCTATACACACATCTATATATATACACACACACACGCTTATATATAAAAATATGTACACACATGTACATACCATATGCATATATATGTACTCATAGATGACATATATATATATATATATATATATGAATACACATACACACGTATATAGCCATACACATACACATATATACACACATAAACACATACATCTAAACTCACACATATATATACACATCCACATACATACATACATATATACATATACACACACATACACATGTATATACACACATACATATATATTCATACTTATACCTATATATGTATTTATCTATATTTTCTAATTTAATTTTAAAATTATGATCTTTTACATTCAAATTGGGTTGGGTTTGAGACTCAAATCCAATTACACTTGAATTCCAAGACATATCCAAATATTGTATTTGGAATTGCATTTGTGGAATTGAAATACCATGACATTCCAATTCCAATGCAATTCCAATTTAATTCCAAATATGCGCAACCAAACGGACCCTATGTGTATTTAAGTTCTTGGAGAATGGAACATAATTCATTTTCACATTTTTTTTAAACACTAATATAGTATGCTTACAGCTAAAACATTGGGAATAATTGTTTTGGACAACTATTTTCATAGCTCAATAAAGAGTTTGAAAGCTAAACTTCTACATGACATTGAGACCGACTAAAATAAAATGGATGTACTATTTATAACAATATTGCTATATGAGGAATAAATTTTCATCAATATAAAGAGAGAATAGTAATTAGTCTATCATGAGTGTGGATGTGGATCACCGTATCATCTGATAAGTTACATATCGATCGGTTTGTAACATTTTTTAAAGGTGTCGATACCGGTACACAACACTGATTTTAATTTTTATGAGCCTATAAGTTACGTATCGATTGGTTAGTAACACTTTTGAAAAATATCGATACCAGTTCCGGTACATAGCACCAGGGATGGAGCTAAAAAATTATTGAAACGGCGCAAAACAATATTTTTTGATAATTTTATGGGGGCAAAGATAATTTTTATTCATATATTGCCATTGTTTCCTTAAAAAGTAATAATTGTTTTCTATATTATGGGAGCAATTTTCCCCATGTAGGGGTGCACAAGGGTCAGTTCGGTTCCGATCGAAACTGAAACAAAACTGATATTTTTGATTTTTTAAAAATGAGAACAGGAATCAAACTGCTAAAGCAAGGAACCTGTTACAGCCCCCTCCCAGGGATTTACCCATCTTGGTACTACTCCAAGTCAAATACATTTAACTACGGAGTTCTGGTGGATTCCTAGCCATCACGTATTTAAAATACGTCGTGTCATAAGAAGGGTATGTGTCACGCCCCTAAAATCCTAAGACTCCCAAACCCTAGACATCCGAGGACTCCGGGGTGTGATCCATACAATGAGCGACCAACTAAGATATCAATAACAATTGAAACATATGGAATAATGATAAAAGTGGTATATTTCATACCAAATTGAATGATAGAAATATAACAGCAGAATCCAACGAAAAATTTGGCAGAGTTTCGTTTGTAAATGGAACATCCCGGAAACACAACCACAATAGAATAACCTGCCAATAACAAGTTCTATAATATCAATGGCTCACAGCCCAACATTCATCAATCCTATTAGGGCCGAGGTAGTGGAAAGAAAACACCGCTACCCTTACACAATCCTCTATAATCAATAGAGCCACAATTATCGAATAAGAATACAGAAACTCACATGGCAGTTCCGAATAGATACAATGGCACCTCGAAATAATAAATACAGAAAATAAAAGATAGACCAATATGGAATATGCCAACAGACTGGCTCCCAAGAGAAATACATGGCAATCCCATAAAACAGGGGTAAAGAAACTAAATGATAAAAAAACAGTAGAAAACTATCGTCCCCAATCCAGTTGCGCTGCAACCGTAACCGCATCACCCTGCGCAACTCCAAAACCTGTAATGAGGAAAACAAAGGAAATGTGTCGCTGCACCGCATGCTATCCGTAGCTGAAACATTTCCTGCAAACTGGAGTGAAATACCAGGGGTATGAAACACCCTGTGAGCAAAGAAGCTCAGTAGGAAAAATAAAATCCTAACTACCACATCTTCTGACTGTTTAGGTAATGCTAAATCATCTAGTAAGACACGTAACACATAACTAATCCTGACCCCAAATCACAAGGCACGCACCCATATACTAACGTACATAAGTATATAGGTGATATATATATATATATATATATATATAAGTACACAACATGAGTATCACAAAGTACACTAAAACTCGCACTCCATGTACCAACACCAGTAGTCTACACTACTCTCACAACGTACACCAAGACTCGCACTCCAAGTACCAACACCAGTAGTCTACACAACTCTCACAACGTATACCAAGACTCGCACTCCAAGTACCAACACCAGTAGTCTACACTACTCTCACAACGTACACCAAGACTCGCACTCCAAGTACCAACACCAGTAGTCTACATTACTCTCACAACGTACACCAAGACTCGCACTCCAAGTACCAACACCAGTAGTCTACACTACTCTCACAACGTACACCAAGACTCGCACTCCAAGTACAAACACCAGTAGTCTACACTACTCTCACAACGTACACCAAGTACACGACACCTAAGGCCAATCTAACAAATCATCAAGCGCTCACCACGCTAACCCAAGGATCCAAACAGAGGGAATCACACTCACCTCTAATATCCAAAGGAAGAAAAATCTACAACTAGTACCAAGAAAGGCTCATACTCACTCCCCTCAAACACAGGAGGAAAAACATTCACATCCTTGCGCACTAACATAATCATCATCAATATATATATAAGAACCATCATCCCATTCCTAGAGAAGATATACCTCTCAAGGACTGAATCACCCCAATCATATCACCATATGAATATCATAATACTATCTCCAATATGATCAACAAATCAATAACACTCTCACTATGAATAAGGAAAGCTAACCGATTAAATCACGGAGAGTACATGAATGCTACTCTCATGAACAACCACATAAGGTCAAGAAACAAAGCAAGGGAAAAGAATTCCCAATGCTAACCAACAGATAACCGAGACAACAATGTCAAGGTTAAGAACGCCACAAGTGGTTAAGAAAAACACCTAGACCAAACCAAAATAAGAGAAAAGGCAACACTATGTGTGTGCACTCAACAACAAGCCTCATACCCGAAACTCAAAATGAAAGAATGTATGAAATAATCATACCGAGAGAACACACTCTCAAACCAACTAAAAACAACAACTCAAGGATTCCTATAATTTCCAATAGGACAATGAAGGAAGAACAACGCATTGGATCCACGAAACACAACCATCCGTTTCCAACCCCATGAAATCAATTGACAACACAAGGAAAAGATTCGACACCACGTCGTAATCAACGGCTCAAGGAGTGACATATATGTCAAAAACATATACCAGTATACAAAGGAGAGTGAAAGAAATTCTTAGGAGAATGAGCTAAGCACAAGAAACAAAGTGTAAAGCTGCAGTACCTCGAGTACTTAATGAAAACGCTTCGATCCCTTACGATCATGAAAAGAGGAAACTAGTGACCGTTACCAAAGAACTAACTAGTTTTAATCAATACCTTTTTCAATTTATTCAAACTTCAAATTCATATTTGATAACAACTCACAGAATCAAGAGACCATGGCCACGCAACCAGACATGTTCAATCATAACCTCGTCTAACCAACTCATAACCTCAAAAGTACGAGAAATGATACATTCCTCTAACTGTGAAAGAAACATCTATTTGGTCAGTACTACACAACCAACCAAGACCACAAGACTATTATCCGCCTTCTCAAAGGTCTCAACTCACCGTTGATACTACACAATCAACTAGGTTTATAATCTCATCACTTGCCTTCTCTAAGGCCTCAACTCACAGTTGATACTAAAATCTACCACTGGCCTCAACTCTCCAAGAGGTCACTAATCTCACATACTTAACCCTCAAAGGGCATAAAAGTACAGAACCACAAGTATAAGAATTTACATTTCATTATACTTCAACAATTACTACATTTAAATCATGTTTTCACGTATCCACTTTCAGTTGAGAATTATATTAAAATATGAATTTATTTCTCAATATTCATAATAAACATGCTCCAAAATCACATGTAATGATATCATGATCTACATGTATAATGGAATCACATAAATACAACATGAATGCAATGTGACTTAACAACACCTCGTGGTACACATACCCTACTCTAAGAGTCAACATATATAAGTGTCGCTTAGTCGTTAATTGAAGAGGGTACACCCGCTCAACCAATGAATCTCAAAGCACAACCCAGTTGTGACTCAAAATCAGAAATCGGATGCACAACCCAGTTACGACTTATAATCCGAAGACAGATGCACAACCCAGTTACAACTTAAAATCCGAAGATGGATGCACAACCCAGTTGCGACTTATAATCCAAAGACGGATGCACAACCCAGTTGTGACATCGAAATTTGAAGACGGATGCACAACCCAGTTGCGACTTATAATCCGAAGACGGATGCACAACCCAGTTGCAACTTACAATCCAACACAAGTCTACTCACACATAATTACACAAACGGACGTAGACCAACACCAATTGAATTCTCAATACAAAAGGTGAACTCCAAATGCACTATGTCTCAATGACCCATGCACCAACACAAATATATATCTCATCATATTTATGACAACATTTGACTATCTGACACAAGTCAAACTCACACATGGTTACACAACCCGCATATACCAACACCATGATTTTGACACTAAACGATGTACTCAATATGCATCCAAGTTTTCAATAACATTCATGTTCCATCACAATATATGTTTTTTCTCATTTATAATATATTGTACCCAATAAAATCATCATGCTTACAATTTCACACTTATAAGCAATAATCCATAACATGCTTTTAAATCCCATTAAAGCAATAATCAACAATGATGCTTTCTCATGCATCATTCATGTTCCAAATCATCAAGTTGTCATTTAATTTCACAAGGATAACATTTTCATTCATTTAACATGCTTTTATCTCAATTAAAGCATTTAAATCACAAGGATACAATTTCATTCTTTTAAACATGCTTTTTATTTCAATTAAAGCAATCATCCACAAATCATAAGGGGAACTAGAATAATGTCTACGTTTTCACGTCCATCACTTTCACATATCCCCTAACATGTTTTTAAATCCATAAAACACAAGCAATAGGGGAAACTAATATCACGTTCTAAGTTCATGTTCAAACTTTACAAATTTTATTAACCCGCTTTAAATCTCAAGGGGTTACTAGGCCACCTATTCTCATTCAATTCAAATAGGTATTAATTTAGCAGGAAAAATATTTATTTAATTTCTCATATTAATTTATATCTCATGTTTTGCTTAAAACCCATATATAGATATTTTATATTCACAAATAAATATATCAAAAATAAAATATTAGCTCGCCCACCTAAACAACAATAAATGATGCGGAAGTGAGAATATTTTTTCCATCTCAAAATACGCACCACAAGCTAAACCGTCATGTCCGCAATTGAACCGAATACACTGACACGTCGCTTAAGATGCACGTTCTAATCTGACCCAACATGTTTACATCCTAAGTGGGCCCCACTATGAACGACACCCAAATATGGGCTTCGCCGACCAAAGTCGTCCGATTGGAATTCCGAATATATCGAAATGTCCACCTCGACGACCTAGTCAATATATATGAAGCCTATTAGTAATAGGTTAATAAATTTGAACAAATCTAAAATAACCCAAACAAAAATTCAAACCTATAAATCAAATTTTTTGACAAACCGCTTAACAAAAAATTCATGAATTTTAATATATCGTAGATAGCACCGAGACGAAGCTACCCTTTGAAAATCAACCCAAACAGAGTTCTGGAAGACGCCAAAACAGAGGCGAGAAGGTCTAGCTGAAACTAGGCCTGGAGCGTGCCACACATGGCTGCCCATCCTATGCATGACTTGCAGCCACCCCTGCACCACCACGAACAACCCTCACTGTCGTCCTTCAGTCCCGTTGCCGCCGCCTCAACCGCGAACCAAGTCGCAACTTTCCCTCTCTGTCGCGCAACGATTCCCCAGCGCGAGAACAACCACCATCCCTCTCTGTCCGATCTTTCTCTCTATCAGCTTGGTACGATGATGATGGAGGCAGAGAAGGGGAATAAGAAGAAACGACTACAGTGATGGCATGAGGAAAAAACGCCAAATAAATAATATAACTTGGAATAAATAGCTCGGGGTATAAAACCCAACCACTGAAACACGGGCTACAACCCGAACCCATCGAATAACCACCAATAACTATGGCACGTAAAGAATCCGAAATAACCATGTCAAAACCTTAAACGTCGAACAACAAACCGTGTCTTCACCTAGACGAAGCACTAAACGCAATTTTCGAAACGAAACCGCGTAGTCGGTAACAAGAAAGTCCACGCAGTCGTCAATAAGAAATTATAAAGTCGTCCAGTCGACTTCAAACGTAAACGCGAAAACTTTACACGCGAAATATCAAGAGTAACCAAGACGTCATGAATAAGTGACATCACAACCGAAAATATATCGGAAATAATTTCAGTAAAAGGTAAAATAACACAGGGTGTTACAGTATGAAACTCACATATAATACGTAGTCTTTCCTTACCCAGGCGATGTAAGATTATGCACTTGTAGCTCGTCCAGTGTGGTAGTCTACTAGTGCCACTTGCACCCGCCCATGGCACACCCGCCCACATAGGTCGCTACAATCCACTAGATGCAAACTCAACTATTTATATCTTTTCTATTAGATATATTCACTTATATAAGTTATAATTTTTAAACTACATTTATATATAAGTATACTACTGAAATTTATATGTAAAAAAAAAATCTAGTTCGGTTTTAGGTGGTTAAGAACCGAAACATAACCAAATCATCTTGGAATCCTGTTTGGTTTTTCAGTTTATTTTTGTTTTGTGCGCAGCCCTACCCCCATGTAGACAATGTTGCTCCCTGCCTGTAGAACCCTGATATTAACTTTTATGAGCCTATTATCCGAGTCCGGTATGCCATTACTGCAACTGTGACCTAACCGTAATCGGCGAACCATAGCTAGCATTCTTATTATAAGTTTGAAACTTTGCCTGAAATTTAACATGATTCTGCAAACCCTTTTTAGGAGCTGTGAAGAAAGGCATATTAAGTTTTAGGGTCGAGAGCTTTTATCCCCTGTGATATGCATATAGATCGAATAACCTCCTGTGATTCTACTTCATCTCAAACCTTTTAATATAGTATGAATTGCCACCATTTCGTTACTATTCCATTAACAAACACCCCCATGTCGTTAGAAATTGATATTTTATGCTCAAAATACCCTTAAATTGATATTTTTATGCTAAAAAATATTCCTAAATTAATATTTTATGCCCAAAATATCCCTAAAAAATAAATTGGTAACTTAATTAAGATTTTTGAATGAATTGCAAATTATTTTTTTGTTTAACTAAATTAAGATTTTTGAATAAATTACAAATTATTATTTTTTTAATTTTACTTATTTATTTAAATTCAAATCTAAAAAAATATATTACCCCCTCCGTCCCAAATTATAAGTCCCTTTCGGGGAATCCAACTTTTTAAGATGATGACTTTTATTGTAGTGTTAGTGAATAAAATACTAACTTTACCCGTGACCCCATCATAGTGATGTGATCATTTATAAAGTATATATTTTATAACTTTAATATTTGAAGGTTAAACTGGTAAATTGATCAAATAAAGTCTTTTCAAAGTAGACACTTATTTTGGGACGACTAAAAGAAGAAAAGTGAATACTTATTTTGGGATGGAGGGAGTACAAATTATAAGGGCAAAATCCTTAAAAAGTTTCGGATAATTTGCAGTGACACCCCCTGAGGTTTGGGTCAATTGCACTTAATGGCCGGTCAACGTTTTTTTAATATGGACATCCCTAATGTTTGTAAAGTGCTGTAATGACACCCCTCAGAGACATGAAATGACTTAAATGCCCTTGATTATATTAATTTTTAAGCAAAATGTCTAAGTTACCCCCATTCCCTAAACCTCACTTCACTCATTACACCAACTTTATTTTACTTTTATTATCTATGTTTCAAATAATTTTTATTTTTTTATAATTTTTTTTATTTATTAAATTATTATAATTATTCATTTAATTAACATCTACACTAAATGTTACATGCAAAAAATATTTAAATATTATTAAATTCAATTAAAATATATTTACACCGATTAATACAAAACAAAATTCAACTTTCTCATCAAATACATTAATTATTATTATATCTCACTAAACTATATACTACTTAAAATACCAAAGGCATATTTATTTTTTCTGTAATTTGTTTTGTGTGTGTTTAATCTTGTTACTTATTTAAATAGTTATACCTATTTATTTATTTTATATGTATACTTAAATGTTACGAAACTCTTTCGTCATTCCCAGTAAAATTAGTAACTATTATTAAATTATATTTATTATTTAAAATTCCAATAAAATTGTTGATTGGCTATAATATTTAAATACGTAACAATATTAAACACACAAAAAACAAATTATAGAAAAAATAAATATGGCTTTGGTATTTTAAGTAGTATATAGTTTAGTGAGATTTTGTGATAATTAATGTATTTTGTGAAAAATTGAAAAGAATTTTGTATTAGTTGAATTTAGTAATATTTAATATATTTTGTGTGTAACATTTAGTGTAAATGTTAAGAAAATGAATAATTATATTTATTTAAATAAATAAAAATAAAAAATTATATAAAAATACTTAAAACATAAATAACAAGAGTAAATTAAGTTGGTATAATGGGTGAAGTGTAGGGCTTAAAAAATGTGGTAAGTTAGACATTTTGCACGCAAATTAACATAATTAAAGGGCACTTAAGTCATTTCATGCCTTCAAGGGGTGTCATTGCAACACTTTACAAACCTCAAGGGGTGTCTCTGTTAAATTAATATTGACCGACCACCAAGTGCAATTGACCCAAACCTCAGGGGGTGTCAGTGCAAATTATCATAAAAAATTTATGCATCTATTCTCTTAAAAATAAAATAAAATAAATAATTTAAATATATTATTGTCAAAGTGTAACAATTACACTCAATGAACTATTATTAAAAAGTAATAAAAGAATATGTAATAGTCAAAAATATCTGGCCCAACCGAGATAGGCCGCAGGACTGATGGGTCGAGGACTGATGGACCAGAGACAGATGGGCCGAAGGCGGATGAGCTAAAAACAAATGGGCCTATGGAAAATTCTAGAAGATAAGTGATCCATAAGTTAAGGGGTAGTCCAATTATAGAATAAAGAGTCCAAAAAAGGGTATGGTTTATCAAATCCCTTGATTTTAGGGATTGATAAACTTGGGTAAATGGGCTTGACCCATTTACCATAATTTTGTATAAATACATAGCTTTGATGAATGAAAAATGATCCAATTTTTACCCTAATTATTATTGTGTAATTTTTCTACATCTACACAATTGGCGCCGTCTGTGGGAAAACTTTATTATTGAAATCTTTTTCAATAAGCTTCCCACTCTCTATAAAAAGCTAAGATTCATACCATCAATGGCGGTCACACGTTCACAACAAATCGATTTACCTCCAAACGGAGGCCAGCAACCAGAAGATCCGGTCAGACGAGCCCTAGAGGAGAGGACTGCCGAGTTAGAGAGGCAGAATGCTGAACTAGTGGCGAAACTGGCCCAACTGCAAAATCCTCAGGAGGTCCATAACGACGAGCAGTCCGGCCAGCATGAACAGTCTATAGGCCGCCAAATGGACAAGGACAACCTTCCCGTTAGATCCCACAACGATCGGGAAGAGCACGCGGAGTCATCCCTACAGGTTCTCGGTGTACGTAACCCCGAAGAGGTCCTGACCATGAGAAAGCTGGAGGAAATCATGTTCAGATTCCAGCGGGAAGTGCTTAAGGACCTGAAGGTATAGACCCCTATCGATCTGGCATCCGAGGCATCTATCGACGCAGTCTAGACACCGTTCACCGTCTCTATTACCAGTGTGCCATATCCGGAGAGGTTCAGATTACCGAAGTTCACCCTTTTTGATGGTACAAAAGATCCAACAGAGCACATTTACCACGTTCATACCAAGATGAATGTTTACAACGAGAACGAGGCCTTACTCTTTAAATTTTTCCCCTCCTGCTTGACCGAAGCAGCCCTCATGTGGTTTAGAAAGCAACCGCCCCGATCGATTAAAAGCTGGCTCAGGCTCTGCGAGTTATTTATTGCCCAATACTTCGGTAACAAAAGACAGAAGAAGACTATCTCCAGTCTGTTCACCATGATCCAAGAGAAAGGCGAATCCCTGAAAAGTTTTGTCTCACGATTCAATGTGGAGATGTCTTCAATTGACAACTGCGATCAACATTCAGCTGTCGAAGCTTTCAAAATGGCCCTGATCCCTGGGACCAAGTTCCATCAGTCCCTGGTCAAGAGACCACCAACAGACATTGGAGAGCTCAATTCCAGGGCATAAGGGCACCTCCGAATAGAAGAGGAGTTGGCCATACGACAAAGAAGGACCGCCTTTGCAACAGTAGAGGCAAGGGCATCTGAACCTTCCAAAGTAAAGGATCGATCACCGGACCGAAAACGACCAAGCGCTCCTCCTGCACCCTCCCCAGTCCCAGAGAAATGCCCGAGGTTTGAGAACAAAGTCACCCCCTTAAAGGTGACCCTGGCCAAACTATACCAGGAGACAAAGGGTAAAGGAATCTACCGGTCACCGCCACCCATCAGACAGCCGATGGACCAAAGAGATATGACAAGGCACTGTGCCTTCCATGGAGAGTACGGGTATCACGCCAACAAGTGCAAAAGCCTCAGGAGACAGGTGGAAGCCATGATAGCGAAAGGAGAAATGACCAAGTATGTTGCCAAAGAAGGAGTCCGATCAGACCAAGCATCGCATGCGCCTGCCAAGGGAGCTATGGGACAACCCGTACGGGTCATTCATATGGTCCATGGAAGACCAAGTCGATTATAGATAGAAGAAGCTCGGAGGTCCCAGATGCGACAAGCTCAGAAACTACAAAGGGTTGGGGAGGTCAGCGAGTTCAGAGGCCTGAAAGAAGATGCCCGGATAATTTTCACTTCTGCGGATATGCGGAGCATTCAGATGCCACACGATGACCCTTTGGTGATCTCCCTCATGGTCTCAAACTGCTTGATCAAGAGGGCGATGGTTGACCCGGGGAGCAACGCCAACATTATCACCAAATGGGCCTTTGAGAAGTTAGAAATCAACCCTCAAGAGATCATACCATCCAGAAGCCCGATAGCAGGATTCGATGGCAGAAGAGTGGAACCAGTGGGAGAGATCCAACTACCAGTAACAGCAACGAGGCGCACGCTCCGAGAGACTTTTGTGGTGGTAGGTGTCAAACCTTCCTATAATCTCCTCATGGGAAGGGGTTGGATCCATCGGATGCAAGGAGTTCCTTCAACCATGCATCAAGTCATGCGGTGTATTGACCCAAATAGGGTTGATGTGATTGACATCAGGGGCGATCAGGTAGCAGCAAAGGAGTGTTATGCTGTCACCTTGAAAAGTCTAAAAAGAAAAGCAGAACCAGAACGAGGGTCACAATCCAAGGCGGCACCCGATGACAAATAGCAATTATAGGAGGATGGTTCGGGGTCACCAGTACCAGTTGAACCTCTGCTGGGAGTTCAAGTTTGCCCTGATCGTCCCGAAAGGATTACTTATGTTGGTTCAGGCCTCAGTCCACAAGAAAAAGAAGAAATAGAGTCCCTTCTCCGATCTAATGCTGACATATTTGCATGGAGCCATATGGACATAACCGACATCGACCCATCAATAGCCCAACATTCCCTCAATGTAGACCCCAGCGCAAGGCCTGTCAAACAGAAACAAAGGCGAATGGGGGCCCATCGCAACCAGATCATAGCTGAAGAGGTTGATCGACTTTTTCAAGCAGGATTCATAAAGGAGGTCCAGTATCCTTCCTGGCTGGAGAACGTGGTGGTGGTCCAAAAGAAAAACGGTAAGTGAAGGGTGTGTATGGACTTCACAGACCTAAATAAAGCCTGCCCGAAAGATTGTTTTCCTTTACCAAAGATCGATCATATGGTAGATGCCACCGCAGGTTTAGAACGCCTGAGTTTCCTGGATGCATACTCTCGATATAACCAGATACGAATGAACCCAGAGGACCAGGAAAAAACCGCCTTCATCACTGAGTCAGGTACATTTTGCTACACAGTTATGCCTTTTAAACTAAAAAATATAGGTGCTACCTATCATAGGTTGGTCAGAAGGGTGTTCCAGGGAATGATGGGATCTACAGTAGAAGCTTATATCGATGACACGGTAGTCAAAAGCAAGGTGAAAGGAGACCACCTGTCGATCTGCAGCAGGTGTTCGACACCCTCAGGAAGTACAATATGAAGCTCAACCCGTCCAAATGTTCTTTCGGAGTGTCCTCAGGCTAGTTTTTGGGGCACATAGTTGATCGGATGGGAATACAGGCTAGTCCGGCGCAAGTCAAAGCTCTCGTAGAGTTAGCAGATCCAAAGTCCCGGAAGGAAATCCAAGTGCTAACCGGAAGGATAACGGCCCTCAGTCGCTTCATCTCTCGATTAACCGATCGATGTAAGCCGTTCTTTCAGGCAATAAGGGCGGCAAAAGGAGAAGTCTGGGGGCCAGAGTAAGCAGAAGCCCTGGAAAAACTCAAAAGTTACATGGCAAGGCCACCGATATTGGCAACCCCAGATGCAGATGAGCCATTGCACCTGTATCTGGCAATATCAGCATCGTCGACCAGCGCTACTCTGGTCAAGGAGGGCAAGGGGTATCAGACACCGGTCTTCTACACCAGCAAAGCCCTTGCTGATGCAGAAACCCATTACTCGAAGCAGGAGAAACTGGTACTATCATTGATCAATGCAAAACGACGACTTAGACATTATTTTGAGGCACACCCGATCATAGTGACGACTGTCTCCCCGATTAGATCTATAATGGAGAAACCTGAGTTGTCAGGAAAGGTGTCCAAA
Source organism: Cornus suecica (assembly GCA_963922005.1). Taxonomy (NCBI): domain Eukaryota; kingdom Viridiplantae; phylum Streptophyta; class Magnoliopsida; order Cornales; family Cornaceae; genus Cornus; species Cornus suecica. The sequence continues at coordinate 60,352,958 of OY998239.1, forward strand.
TGGGCAATAGAGCTTGGCGTGTTTGACATAACCTATGTCCCCCAAACGGCCATCAAAGGACAGGCAGTAGCTGACTTCCTGTTGGAAACAGAAACTACAGACTCCGTAGAAGAATGTGAGTCTGGATTATGGGTCGTCTTCGTGGACGGATCATCAAATATCAATAGAGCAGGGATCAGAGTTGAGCTCGTAACACCAAATGGTACTAAAATCCAATAGTCCGTTCGATTGGAGTTTCCTGCCTCCAACAACGAAGTTGAATCCAAAGCCCTTCTGTCAGGAATTCGGTTGGCCCGAAGCCTTCAAGTACAGAAAACAGAGATTCGAGGTGACTCCTAGTTTGTCGTACGCCAGTTAAAAGGGGAGTATGTAACACGGGAGCCCAAAATGGAGGCATACAGAAATTTGGTTCTTAAAGGAAGTCGAAGGGTTCCAGCAAATAACCTTTAAGCAGATTCCCAGAGGAGATAATTCCGCAGCAGATCATCTGGCTAACCAGGCCTCCGCGGCAGGAGAAAGCATGACTCGCATTGTACCGATAAACTTCATCGCCCGATCCAGCTTTGTGCCCCCTGAAGAAGTAATGGTCATTCCCTGGGAGCCGAGTTGGATGGATCCTATAGTGGATTACTTGAGAATTGGTGCATTGCCTGAGTCAAAATCAGAAGCCCGGAAGATAAGAATGAAGGCAGCCAAATATGCTCTCTACAACGACCAACTATACCGCAAGTCTTTCTCCGGGCCATATTTGAGATGTCTTACGCCTTCCGAAGCTTCGGCAGTCATGGAAGAGATTCATGCAGGAACCTGTGGTAATCATTCTGGAGGAAGATCTTGAGCTCATAAAGTTCTCTCCCAGGGATACTTCTAGCCCTATCTGGCAAGGGACGCTGAAGTCTGCACCCGACACTGCAAAAAGTGCCAATTTCATGGAGATGCCATTCACCCACCACCGGAATTATTGAACCCCACAATTATCCCTCACCCCTTTGCCCGATGGGGTATGGATATTGTGGGTCCTCTCCCGCAAGCAATACGATGTACCACACATGTTCTCTTGGCTACGGACTACTTTACCAAATTGGTAGAAGCCGAGACGTACCCCACAATCACAAGGAGTCATGTGATAAAGTTTATATGGAGTCACATCATTTGTAGATTCGGTCTACCCCGAACTATAATGATGGATAATGGCACCAATTTGGATAACAGGAAAGTTCAAGCATTCCTGACAAGGTTTGCCATTCCACCTGTGAAGGAAGGGCCATAGTGAAAGGATCGGGAAAAGTATCAAGAAGGGGTTTTTGAGCCGAGGAGTAGGAGTTACCGAACCTCAAAAAAATCACGGTGTCAATCTCTCTATCTCTTTCTCTTTACTTGATTTATTTGCATGCTATAATTGCTTAAATATCTTGTATGTTATCTTGTCTTGAAATTAATAGTTAGAGAAGTTTAAATTGAATCATCCACTTGATTTTTGAGAAATTGATTTTTGTTTAGAGTGTGTTCCAATTTCGAAAAGAATTAGAATTATTTTTGAACACCCTATTCACCCTCCCCCCTCCCCCCTTTAGGGTTAATTAGTGACTAACACACGTATATATTCTTGTGTCTATTGTTTGGTGTGTTTGTGTACGTTTTCTGATTTGCAGATGTTCACGGCTTCATACATAGGGTGTGTGAACCCTAACAACGCACGCCGATGAGCAACTCCGACAGCTCCATTGTCGCCGGAAAGAGGACTAGAAGAGCAACGCACGCGTGGCATCAGAATGAGAAGCGGCTGCTGCAGCAGATCGCCGCCGCCGCGGAGGATATTGCGTATCTGAGGCGACGACAGAGGTGGGGGAAAAGCGGAGGCAGAATTGAGGGCCAATGTGGAAGAGCTCCAGCGAGAGGTTGTCGAGAGGGACGATATGTTGAATTTCATGGAGCAAAAGTCAGAATACCCAGAGGAGGGCGGTGGTGGTGGTTTGGCGGCGAGTGTTGTTATGAGGGGTTTCTGGGCATGGGAAAATTAGATTTTCGGAGGGCTTGGATCCAGTGGCGGAGGATTATTTTCCTGCAAGCGGGGACTACAATGTGGACCAAATTGGTGGTGTGTACGGACAGAACAATGGGTTCAATTCTGAATTCTTAAATTCTTCTTTCAAGTCTTGGACCAAAAGAACAAGTCTCTGGCAGGTTAGATTAGTATTTCACTTCTTCATATATATATATATATATATATATATATATATATATATTTGTGTGTGTATATGTTGAAACAATGTTGATATAGTTAGTGAATTAGTACAGTTTTACTTTCTATTAAAGTAAATTGAGGTAATGTTGAAAATCTTAGCTGTTTGGTTGCTGGGAAGAGGAAAGAGATCAGAAAACATGAATATGGTTTTGTTCTACACATAAGTGTGCCCTGTTTAGCACTTATGATGGTATGTTATAGGTACATAAATATCTATCCTTATACATGTACATGAAATTGTTTGTTCATCTCTTCTAACCATTTCATTTTCTCAGAGCTAATACATATTTTTTACTTGTTAATGTTTTTATATATATTTTTTTGTGCAGGTATAAAAGACTTTTGCTACATGATGATAATGCTTAAGTGGAAAATGCCTGTCTTCTTAGCCAAAGTATTTTTTTGGTATTGCGGATTTGATATTTAGTATAAGAGATGTGTGGGTGGATGTTTAACAATTAGTTGAGATGATTTGATGTTGTATAGTTTTCTTTATCTTTGACTCAATTATTTAATGTAAATGTTTCAAATATTAATGCAATGAATGAATTTTTAGTAGATTATAATGTGTTGTTTTTGAAATATTTGATATATATTGTATATTGGTAACTACATAAATAAATGTTGGGAGATAAATAGTATTTAAATACAGGGCTCAGGAAATGCATTGAAACCATCTTAAAAAGAGGACCCTATTTAAAACGGGCGCACCGAGTCTTAAAAGATGATATTTTTTAAGACGGTCAATGCATGTCTTAAAAGATGACACTTTTTAAAATGGTCCATACATGTCTTAAAATATGACAATTTTTAAAACAGTTCATTCACGTCTTAAAAAATAGCCTAGCATTTATAACAGCTGATTAGAGAAGAGATCAAAAAACATTGTAAAAAGTCATTTACAACGGTTTTAGCCAGCCTTAAAAAACAATTTTTTTTTGTAGTGAAGCCTTTTTCATTTGAGTCACTAAATTTTGATACGCGGATGTAACTTTTTTAATCATATCATAGTAGAACTATTAAAAAAGTTTAAATTTTATTTTTAAAAGATGTATTGATACATTTATCATAATCAAATTATAATTTTTTGGATTATTATTAGTAAACCCCCCTATGATTTCATTTTGCATCAACTAACTCCCTCCGTTTCAGAAAACCTCCATACACTTATCAAATTGTATCACCTTGCCCCATTTCCTACAAATTTGGACAAAACTACCCCTGAGGTTTACTGATAAATGATTTTTTATGAGTAAATTATACTTTCACCCCATGTTGTTAATGTAAATTACACTTTCACCTCCTCTTATTTTACTATTTACACTTTCACCCCTTATTTGTTTCACTTTGACCCCTCAACCAAATTTTGAGAAGTGAAATGATTAAATTATCCCTAAATATACGTGAGGACCTAGTTGTCAACCCATAAGGATGTGAAAAGACTAACATACCCTCCTTTTACAAAAATATATATATTTCAAAAAAAATTTCAAAAAAATATATATAAAAAAAAATTTGAAAACAAATTTTCGGGAAAAATATAAATATTTCAAAAAACATATATATTTTGTAAAATATATAATCCAGAATTTATTTATTTTTCGAAAAATATACAAAATATTTATATTTTTCCCGAAATATTTTTTTTCGATATTTTGTTTTTAAAATTATTTTTCAAAATATATATATATTGTAAAAGGACTGTAGTTTGGTCTTTTCACATCTTTATGTGTTGACAAGTAGTTCCTCACACACATTTAGGGGTAATTTAGTCATTTCACATCTCAAAATTTAGTTGAGGGGTCAAAGGGAAACAAATAAGGGGTGAAAGTGTAATTTATATTAACATGGGTGAAAGTGAAATTTACCCATAAAAAAATAATTTATCAGTAAACCCCTCTACTTTCAGGGGCATTTTTGTCTGAAATTATAGTAAATGGGGATTTTATAAGTGTAGGGGAGTTTCTTAAACGGATGGGGATTAGTTGATACAAAATGAAATCATAGGAAAGTTTACTGATAATAGCCCTAACGTTTTTAACAAAAAATACTTAGATTTTATTTTTCCAGAAATTAGTATTTAAATTTATTCTTATAAAATATTGACGCCGGACATAATATAGATTATTCTGCAGGCTAGCGCAACGGGTAATTTGCAAGAAAGAAAAAGGGAGAAATTATTCGACCCAAAATTCAGAGAACACTCTGAAATTTAATAAAATTCTTAATATTCAAAACTGATCAAAAACAACCCACAAGCCGGGTTTAAATAGCTGAAAATCGACCCCTAATGGGATTTTGCCAAAAATAGCAAAACCCTAAAAGTCATACCAAAACAAAATAGGGAAAAAAAATCAAAAGATTGCCAAAAATCTGGCCCAAATCGGGTTCAGAATCAATTCCTAATTGACAAATATAAAATTACCCTAAATAGCAAAAATTAACTAAAAATAAAGATTTGAAAAGGAAAACAGCAGATCACAATTTTCTGTCATCCTTGCGCTGATCCTCCTGCATCAGTCACCCCGGGTTGGAAAGAACTCATCCTCGAGTTCACAGCAACATCAGCAGAATCCGCAAAACAAGGACTCAGGTGTTTCACATTAAAGATATCAGATGTTTTCAAGTGACTAGGGAGACACAACCTGTATGCGTTGTCATTAATCTTCTGCAATATCTCACAAGGTCCAATATTCTGCTCCTTAAGCTTATTATACTCGCCAACAGGGAAACGATCACGAGTTAATACAACCCAAACAAAATCACCAACATCAAAAAGTACCTGACGATGATGACTGTCCGCTCGAGTTTTGTACTTGGCATTACTCTCGTGAATGACCAGTTTCACTTGCTCATGGATGCCTCGAAGATGTTGGCCATTAGACGACGGAGACATCGGCTGATTAAATGCAGAAAGAGACATCATAGAGACTGACGAGGGAGAACCCTTCTTTCGGACAACGTCTTTAGATACTACGTTCTCGCAACTGCCACTGTCAATAATCATCTTGCAGACGTTGTCGGCCATGGTGCAGGTTGTATGGAAAACATTGGTTCTCAACCAATCATCTTTGGAATCGCTTTTGGGAGTTAGGAGGCTCTTAGGAATGACCAGAGTTTCATGGTCGTTCCCATACAACACATCATCATCTCCTTCTGTGTCATACACTGGCTCTCCAACGAAAGTATCGGTTTTCAACCAATCATCTTCGGAATCAGAATCTTCCGAAAATATTGGCCATAACGGTGGATACGGATTTTCGAAGGTGGAATTGTCGGTATCAGAATCTTCCACATCATGATTACCGATTTCCTGCGCCGCCAGGCGCTGGGTTAACTCTGCCACTTGCCTCTGCAAATCCTCAATCATAACATCCTGAACGTTACGATCACGGTGCGGGACTTCCTCAATCGGAACCTGCCCACGACGACCACCACGACCACGACCACCAGCCATTGAAAACTGATGAAAATAAACCGCCTCAGGAAGATGCTGAGCTCTGATACCAATTGACGCCGGACAGAATATAGATTATTCTGCAGGCTAGCGCAACGGGTAATTTGCAAGAAAGAAAAAGGAGAAATTATTCGACCCAAAATTCAGAGAACACTCTGAAATTTAATAAAATTCTTAATATTCAAAACTAATCAAAAACAACCCACAAGCCGGGTTTAAATAGCTGAAAATCGATCCCTAATGGGATTTTGCCAAAAATAGCAAAACCCTAAAAGTCATACCAAAACAAAATAGGGAAAAAAATCAAAAGATTGCCAAAAATCTGGCCCAAATCGGGTTCAGAATCAATTCCTAATTGACAAATAGAAAATTACCCTAAATAGCAAAAATTAACTAAAAATAAAGATTTGAAAAGGAAAACAGCAGATCACAATTTTCTGTCATCCTTGCGCTGATCCTCCTGCATCAAATATTTGATTCCTTCTTTATGTAGAATATTCTAATGATTGCATCTAAATTCAAAATATTATAAAATAATAATCAAAAGTGACCATAACTCTCTTAAATATGTTCAATATATTTTCTTTGTTCTCCATTGTGGTACCCGTACACTGATTCTTTTCATATATATTTGTCATAGCCATATCCCATATTCCCTCGTATTCATATTTTGTATTCATATCCCTATCCGTATCCCTCTATTAGAATTCTATAAAATATTTCAAAACAAAAAACAATAATGCAATATCTCATTTACAGACCTTGATGGTGATCAGATAGATGAGGTTGTTATCATATCCTTGTTTGTACCTGCAATACAAAAATAAGGCTATATATTAGAATATAGTGGTAAATTTATGTCTTAATAAAATGTATAGACCATGAAAAAGAAAATTAATTCGAGAGATAGAGACTTACCCAGCAACTTGATCATTAGATTCCCAAGGCCAAGATCTCCATTCATCCAAAATTGGATAGCCAAGTGAACTGGTCCATCCTTCGCTCCCAGTGTGTGGAACACACATATCATGATCTCCACTGTAACACAAAGTACAATAATTAGAGTGTATATATGTATTAGATCGTCTTTATGCATAAAAATACATGCATTTATTATCTTAGAAAACATATTATTCTTTTCTATTTTCATATATGTATGGTTTTTCAACAAAGCATTAATGAAATCTCTTGCAAAATGTTTAACACTTTTTCTATATATTTTATTATACTTGTTCAAGCCTCGGTAATTTTTATTATGAGAGAAAAAGAAGCGTATATACTTTATCTGTATATAAGCGCACGATAACCTTGACTGGTGAGATTTTTGTGGTAGCTAATCATGCTTCCAACATCACTATAGTTTAGATGTTTACAGAGGCCCTAAGATCCACTTGCCTAATTTTATTAAGAAACAAGAGAAGTCGAGTTTTAGTTTAACCTATTAGACTTTGGATTACTTAAATTTAAAAACTCAAAAAAGAAAAAAAAGAAAAAGAAAAAAGAGACAGTAGGGATGCTATACTGAATTTGCATGAATTGCGCTTCTAACTCCTTCGTTGTTCAGCCACACAGTTGCTATTCTATCATACTGTATATTAAACCATTAATATATATGATCTTTAATCAAGAAAATTTGAACGAAGAAATTTGATGGACTCTTTAGCACTACGTTCGCATTAACCCCAAGAGAAATCGAAAGTAAGACTTGATGCCTCAAGAGGCATCAGGCCCCAAGTATTTCTCACATCTCTTATTTTTTGAGATAGAGATATAGTACTCACAGTGCAGGGAACGGACTCGATTTCGTTTGCCATTAGCTGAGGCCATGATTTCATAGGGCGAGCTCTTACTGGTGCTTTGTAAGGCCATGCACGACCAAACATCCTTTTTCTCACTCCATGAGGCTTCTCACTGTTCTTTCCTAATTCTTGGAAGCTTAATGGTAAGCTGTTTGTGCTTCCATTGTTTTTATGCCCATCTTTTCCACTTGCCTCACTATGGTAGCAAGGCTCAAGTATGTCATACATGTTTAGATCTTCCAAAGCCGAAAGAAGTACAACATTAATTAGACAACTACTATAAGTATATGTATATATATATATATATATAATTAAACAGTAATATTCTTACTTTGAGAAAATAAATTATACAGTTTTCATTCGTTAATATAAAATTATGTTTGTCCCTTCACTGGCAAGAAATCTCCAAATTACAGATATGGCATAAATATGTAATGACACTAGTCTATATATATTGAACTTTAAATATAAGAAAAGGATATTGATAATGTTTGTGTACAAAAAAAATAGCACAAAATAAAGCGTGTGCCATTCTATCATGGCGTCATATTAGCAATGTCAATAAGATTTTTCTTTATTGGTAAGGAGACAAGTATTTCTCATCTACATGTAGTAGAAAGTAAAAGAATGTAAAGTATTGTTGGCATTGTGTCTCTCTATGTGTGTGTATATATATATTAAATGAAGTCAAAGAACATGCCAAAGAATTTAGGCCGACGATAATATAAAATATCGTTATCAGTCCTGGAATAAGGTGACCTCCTATGCCTCCGGTCCTAGGGGATCCCATATTTTAAAAAATATTTTTTAATATTTTTTTAAAAAAATTAATATTTTTGTAAGCACTAAAAAAATAATTAATTTTTTGACCTATTTGAAAACAAAGACTAATGTAATTATACAATATAAGGCCTCAATTTGTTTTTAAAAAACATTTATTTTCCTATTGGTCCAAAAATAAATTAATTTGTTTAACCGTCCAATTTGCACCAAATTCTAATTCAATTTTACAATTTAGGCCCCAAACTTTTATATTTCACTTACTATTACTATAGACTCAAAAAATATATATATTTTTTGAAATTTTTAACCCAACGAAACTTAAGTCTAATCTAAATTAAACTATTATTCTTAGTAGAAGATTCTTGTCGCTCTCACACAACGTATTGAGACTACACTTAATGTTCTCGAGATTACTGCACTCGCACAACGGCAATAATTTTTCACACTACTAAACTTAGGGGCATCGTAACTGTCGCACTTATACTATATAACAATTTTCACGACACTACCAAAATGGAGATTGTTTTTAAATTTCTCAATATTAATATATATTTTTAAGACCGTGATGTAAGTTAAATATGATATTTATGCAAGAACATAAAGCATAAATTTGCGGAACATAAACCCAATAATCTTCAAATCTCATCATGCTCACACTATATACCTTAAAGCGGAAATAAATTTATAAATACCTCATTTCATGGTGATATCTAGCAAACCTCTTTTTGATCCATATACCTTCACGTTTTGATCCTTCTTCGTAAACTGTATCCAGAAATCTGCACATACAAGAACACCCTAAAAGAATCTGGCTTCTCTCTCCTAACCTTTTTGCACACGTTAAACTATTATTGTGTTATCTCTGTAAGTATACATAACCGATGGAATATATGCACTTTAATAGGTAGAGAAAGGACCGGTTTCCTATTAGAACAATAAGTCCACTCTCCATCAGAGTTGGACACAAAGTAGGAGACTTTTCCCCTTATCAGATTATTTATTAACCAACAATTATCTCAACCTAATTTATATCTCACTGTGCCACAACATAAATAAATATAGAGTCCAAAATCATGTGGGACATAATTTTATCTTACATTCTCCCACTTGGACCATATGATTTTAAGTGTTCAGTACAATAGTCATAAGTGCGCTTTTAAATTAGATTGAGTCCATCAATTGGTCACCATAAACATCATGACAAATAGACTACTAATGCGAGTCATGGCGGTTATATGTCACTTAAATTGACACAGTCCCTTCCATGAACCACAACATTAACAACCTACTTAACATGATCTATAATTGGGAAATTATAATATAGGTCCAACAATAATGTCTTTTCCAAGACTATTCCTGTTATCATTTATTCATAATTATACATGTACACTAATCAACAGGAATATCAGAAACACAATAATCGAGTTCAAAATGTCAAATGTTTAAACGCATAAGCATCCATAAGAAAATAACATCAATCATTGATTACATTCAAGACCCGTTATTTCAACTTGTTCCTTAAATGTCTTGGATGATGGTCCTTTCATTAACGAATTCGCAATCATAAGTTATTTGCTTATGTGTTCAATAGACACTCTTGTTTCTGAACTTCTTCTTTAATGGTAAGGTAATTCAACATAATGTTATTAACATCCTTAATATACCTACCATTTTCATACAAGAAGATAATTGCGGCATAATCACAATAAATTTTCAGCGGCTTGAATACCAGAATTCCAAGTCCTGAAATAAAGTTCTGCAATAGTAAATCAAAATTTGTAGTCTCAAAGCATACTACACAATCATATTTCATAATAGACAAAACAATAATAATTGTTTTGTATTATCCATGATATTACTCCTTTAGCCAAAAGGAACAATAAAATTAAAATGAGGTTTTGGTCCACATTCACCAAAATCTTCATTTAAATAACCAATCATTTATAAATAACCAGTCTTCATAAATGTGAGCATATATATAATCTTTCATCCATTATAAAACATACAATAAAGAATATTTGCATGTCATTATGTTCCAAATCATTCTTAGGGAATAACATAATTAGGCTAAATATATCCCTTATTGGAATAACATTAATTTCAAACATATCACTGCTAGCAAAAGAATATCGTCAATATATAAAATCATAATATAAAGATACTCCCACTAACCTTTAGGTATATACACTAATTGATAGTGTTTTCTTTAAAACCTAAAGTAAGTAATAGTATCATTAAGCTTAAGATACCATAATTGGAAAGTTGTTTAAATTTATACATTGACCTCTTAACCTTACAGACCATGTGTTACTTATCTTTCATGTAAAACCTTTAATTTAATTCGAAGTCTCTAAACTCCCACTAAGAAATATTACATTTTACATTATCCAACTCTAAATCATAATGAGCTAATCATGTCATAATAATTCTTAAATAAACTTTCTTAAATACATGCGAGAAAGTTTCTATTATAATTAATGCTTCCTTTATGAGTGAAATATTTATCTACAAGTCTAGCTTTATATCTTGCAATATTGCCATTAGAGTCACGTTTGGTCTTAAAGACCCATTTACACCCGAGTCGTTTATGTCTTTAAGGCAATTCAACGGATTTTCAGACTTCATTTAATTTCAACTCGCTATTCATAGCATCAATCCTTAATAGGAATTATTATCGTTCATGATTTGTGAATATGAAACCGAACCCTTACATATCCCTTATTTTATTAGTGACAACTTCATTATGGAGTTCTTGATCATTCAATTTTTCATCATTGTTAAACCGTTCAACAAATTGATGAACAATTATATATGTACAAGTCTTGGGTACTGGGATTTGTACCCTAACTTTTGAATGATTATATACCTACTACTCCCACTAATGTCACAATTTTCAATGAATCTAACCCTACCGGTTTTCACAATCATAGTACTATGTTTAGAATAATAAAATCTATACCCTTTGGATTCATTTTTTCTGGATAGGCAATAATATACCCACAAACGTTCCTAAAATCCAATTTCTTTTATGGATTACGAACTTTAGCTTATGTTGCACAATTTTATACTATTAAGGGAATTTAACAATGAACTAAAACATGTTCACTTCTTCGTAAATCTTATAATATTCATCACTTTATCATACATTACGAATTTTCACCGTCTACTTGTTTACTTTTCAACTTCAGTTATAAAAATCTCAATAACATTAATTAGCAAAGACTTTCATGCAACAAGTAGATATAATCATAATGTGAAAGTCAACTATAATGGTGATAAATATTTTTCTTGTAAATAAGGTAGAACATCAAAAGAAACATAAATATTTGTACTAATAATTTCAAGAAGCTCTAACATTCATGTGACAACTTTCTTAGTGCTCTGGTTTGCATACCCTAATGCAATCCAAAAGCACACTATAATCATTGAAAACATAAGTACGGAATTTTCACTAGATATATGACCATCTTTAATGCCACAAATAACATAAATTACATTTATTAATAATATGATGCAAGACTGAATTTTTGTCAATAAGTAACTTCAATATATGTTTTGAACAGAAAACTCATTAAAAAAAAAACTTAAGTAACATAAAAGGTCCAAAACAAATATATATTTAATTTTTTCACAGGAAATTCTCATTTCAATTTGTGTTTTAGGTCGTAAAATATTCCTGCATCACATTAAAAATAAAAATTTATACTTTAGTCAATCTAAAGTAATAGAAGAAAGCAATATTCCACAAGTGTTTGAGAAGAACAACCCTGTTTAGACTTGTGATGTTGGGAAGACCCAACCCACCAACTTCCTTTGGTGAACAGATATAATTCCATGCCACTTTAGCTTGATTACTTTGGACATCAGAACCGGACCAAAGAAAATTCCTACATAACTTGTTGATATTGCATATCACTGATTTAGGTAGCATAAAAATATTAGCCCAATATAATTGCATGCTATACAACACTGATTGGATAAGCTGAAGTCGCCCGGCATAGGAAATGAATTTTGAGGTCCAATGTGGTATTCTCCTTGTAATTTTCTCAATAAGCAGCTGGCAATCTTGAGCTCGCAATCTAGAAGTAATAAGAGGAACACCCAAGTGTTTGATGGGTAAAGAACCACATTGAAACCCAAGAATGTTGTTGATTTCAGTTTGGGTATTTTGATCCACTCCACTGTAGAAAACATAGCTCTTACTCTGATTGATATTCAACCTCGTCATGCTTGAGAAGACATCAATTGCATTCTTAAGGATAGAGACTGAATGAGTGTCACCATGGGAAAACATTAGTAAATCGTCAGCAAATGACAAGTGAGTGATTGCACGCTTCTTGCATCTCCAGTGATATTTAAATAAGGGATCAGAGGATGTGTGCATGGAGATAACAGATGATAGTATATCCATTGCAATCACAAATAAAAAAGGAGATAGAGGGTCGCCTTGTCTCAACCCTTTAACGCCTTGAAAGAAGCCATGAAACTCGCCATTAATATCAATGGTGAATGAGGGTGAAGTAATGCATGATCTGACCCATGAGATGTACCTTTGAGGGAAGCCTAGCAGATTAAGAGCCTCAAGAATGAAGTCCCCATTCACAGTATCAAATGCCTTTTGGATGTCAATTTTTAGGGCACATCTTGGTGTCTTGGACTGGAGATGGTAGCCATTGAAGAGTTCTTGTGCAATAAGAATGCTATCACTGATATTTCTACCTTGGATAAAGGCAGACTGAGATGTATCAATAATGGATGGTAACACTGGTTTAAGCTTATTAGCTAGAAGCTTTGAAATACACTTGTACATAGTGTTGCAACATGATATTGGTCTAAAGTAATGGACAGTGGATGGGTTTGGTATCTTGGGAACTAGAGCAATATAAGAACAATTAATCTCTTTCAACAATTTCCCATTGTGAAAAAATTCTTTAATAGCTTGAATGACATCCCTCCCTACAATATTCCATACCTGATGGAAGAAAAAAGCATTGTAACCGTCCGGGCCCGGAGCTTTCTCTCTGCTTAGTGCCAAAAAATAGGACTGAATTTCATTATCACAAGGAATTTCAGAAAGCGCCTCAAGAAGATGAGCTGGCACGGCTTTATTGATGAATGGAATGAGCAAGCTTCTTCCTGGAAAATTAAGAGGATTGACGCCAAGAAGTGACTGGAAATGTGCTAAAATTGCCTCTTTAACAAGAGCAGATCCTTGAATAGTGTTTCCATTAGAGTCAAGCAAGGAAATTATTTTTTTCCTATTGGTCCGAGCTCCGATGGCTTTATGGAAGAATGATGAATTACAATCACCAAGTTGAAGCTATTTAATCCTTGATTTATGTTTTAAGTCTTCTTCATAAGAGCACTTCAAGGAAGAGTAAACCTGCAAAAAAGCAAATTCCTGAGAACGTAGGTTAACATCAATGGAGTTGTGGTCAAGGGAGGCCTGACAATGGAATAGGTTCTGCCTGGCTGTGGTGATTTCATTTGAGAGGTTAGAGGAATGATGGTGACGAAGGTTTTTCAATGGAATTTTGAGAATTTTTAATTTTTGAACAACTCTGTACATTGATGTCCCTTCAATGTAAGTGCACCAATGGGAAGCAACAATAGGATGGAACTGAGGATTGGATGCCCAAGAATTGAAAAATCTGAAAGGAATTTTCCTCTTGACGGATTCTGTAACAGATACAATGATAGGACTGTGATCCGACTCGCCCTGGGGTAGGAAATTACATTCTGAACATGGGAATGATTGATTCCATTGAGGATTGATGAGTGCTCTGTCTAACTTTCTGGCTATGTTGGCTAGGCCTGAACATTTGTTGTTCCAAGTGTAAAAAATTCCCTTATATCTTAGATCCTCAAGGTCGGCATGTCGGATGCATTCAGTGAACTCTTGTATAGAAGAAACATCATTACATTTTAATTAAAACATACATAAATAAACACAAAAGACTTTAATTAATTATTTTTCAAAACTATTATTTTGTTCCTTCAATCATTCTGATAATGTCTAACACATAAATGACACTTATCATATTTCAATTAATTATATTGAACAAAATTCTTTAGTTTTGGGTTATGTTTTCTTAATGTTGTTTTATAGGCTTCATCCCAAAAACTTTATAGGTTCTTGAATTATGAGATAAACTATTATCTTGCTACTTAAACCTTACCTCCACTTAAATCAAACATACTGGTCAATCAATTCACATGACACTTGCACTTAATAGTGGTGTAGTGAATGTAGATGACCCATTATGAGTATGTTTGGAATTGAGAATAAATTGAAAAAGAATATATCATTCACAGTTATACAAAAAATTCTCAATTTTGGAAGAAGAATAATTATCTCAAATGAACATGATCATACACCATAAAATACAATCATGAATAGTAGTGATAAGGTCAACAATCAGTTTATTTTTTTAAAAATAAACTTTCTTTTATACCTTTTAAACATTCAATAGCACAAATACTTTCAAAATTATTTGCATAAACATAACGTTTAATATGTTCTAAACTTAAAGTATTAGATTAAATGTAATACACTATAATTGAACTAAACTTACTCAATTATGATAAGTTAGTTCTATTAGAATTGAAACAGATTTAACATGCAAATTAAGGGATACAATAAAACACTCATAACATAAAATATTCACAACATTCATGCTTTGAGTTAACAACACGTATATTCACATAAGTACATAAATACAATGTATAACTATGGTCCTACTTTGGTAGTAACCTAAAATACAAATAATGATACTTATGTGTATTTATACACATACTTTAGTGGGTGATGTAAAAATTAATTAAACTAATCAAGTCTTCTTTGGATATCCTATACCTAGCAAATTAAAACCATACACAACCCCTTCATGCTCATTTAATCACTCAAAATTAATATCTTTGGAGAATTCTTTCTCGCAATTAAATCAACTCAATACTAATGAATTTCAAACTAAATTAGAAACATCATAATTCATGAGGTATTGCAATTATGCGTCATACTAAATTAAATATTCATTCTTTCGGTTAGGCCACTTTGGCGGCACAAACCCTATAATATGAATTTCAATTTAGGCACCGATTAATTAATCCATAAATGCAATTATGCATCCAACTAAATTTAATATTCATTGATTCTGGTTAGGCCACTTTGGCGGCTAACTAACCATTTAATATGAATATTAAATTAGATAAGAATTAATTAAATAAGAATTAATTGATTTAACTTTATGTCCTGCTATATTTTATATTCATAAATTCGGTTAGGCCACTTTGGCGGCTAATTAACCCTGCAATATGAATATTAATTTACATAGGGACTAGTTAATTAATTATTAACATATTAATCATTATGCACAATTACTTAAAATAAATTTTCGTAATTGAACCAGTAAAATTGATTATCCATCATGTATGCAGCCATGAGCACAACGATAATACTTATTGTACATATCAAATAAGGTTAAATTTCTAGACGTATACATAATTCTAGAAATTCGCATTTTAACCCCAATTTGCATTAAAACCTTCTCAAATTCATATCTCACAAACCGTTCATCAAAAAATGCAAATAATATATGCACAGAAAGCTTATGAAATGAGGATTTCAGTAATATAATTTTCATACAATAAAACCTAGTCATGAGAGAGAAATTTCCAAAGTACTAATCTGGTCTAGAAATAGTATTTTAATTTTTATAAATAAAATACTTAGGGTTTTTGCATGAAATTTTTCAGAATCATAAATTTGCATTATTTGCATAACATATAAAAGTTTTGGATTCAACGGATATTAACATTAAGAGATATGAATTTTGTACATAATAAACATGTTTTTTACGTAATAAATACATTTATATTTAAAGCATGCTTAAATCATTCTCGGGTAAACATAAAAAATAAATATATAACCCAACAGTACTATAAATATGCTAATTAACTTTCAAAAAAAAAAAAAAAATATGCTAATTTAATATCTAAATAGATTTAGCATATGTAACCCAACAGAACTATATACCTTAAAGCGGAAATAAATTTATAAATACCTCAGTTCATGGTGATAGCTAGCAGACCTCTCTTTGATCCATATACCTTCACGTTTTGATCCTTCTTCGTAAACTGTATCCAGAAATCTGCACATACAAGAACACCCTAAAAAAAACTAAAAGAAACTGGTTTCTCTCTCCTAACCTTTCTGCACACGTTAAACTATTATTGTGTTGTCTCTGTAAGTATACATAACCGATGGAATATATGCACTTTCATAGGTAGAGAGATGACCGGTTTCCTATTACAACAATAAGTCCACTTTTCATCAGAGTTGGACACAAAGTAAGAGACTTTTCCTCTTATTAGATTATTTATTAACCAATAATTATCTCAACCTAATTTATATCTCACTGTGTCACAACATAAATAAATATAGAATCCAAAATCATGACATAATTTTATCTTACACGTGAAACCTTGTGTATAAGGGGTGTCAGTGAATCTCACTTGTAATCTCTACGTATTTTTCAAATTTTAGGTGGGCCTTGTGTTTCTATATATATAAAATGAAGTCAAAGAACATGCCAAAGAATTAAGACGACTTACAATATCGATTTTTTCAAGTATAGCTGAACAGCTCTTTGGAAGATTGGGACCATAATATGTACCGTTGCAAGCGGCTTGAGATTCCTACAATATTTTCAACCGAAGTACATTTTAAACGAATTGTTTGCAAAACAAGCAACTACAAAACTTGGACATGCGCAACAAATTAACAACTGCATGGGATATACATATACATATACATGGGATATACATATGTATATCCCATGTACATATATACATATAGGGACGGATTTAATTAAAAACCAGTGGGGCCATAGCCTCCTCTAATTTTTTTTTTTATATTTCTTACCCTAAAATTTTAGATATTTCATATTTAGCCCCCACTGAAAATTTATTTTAAACCCCAAAAAAATAAATATATGTCATTTATACTCCAAAAATTCCAAAAAGAAAATTTAGCCTCCACTAACACGGATTCTTAGATCCGTCATTGTATACATATATATGTATATGGGATATACATCTGTATATGTATATCCCATGCAGTTGTTAATTTGTTGCGCATATATATATATATATATACATGGGTCAAATCAAACCTCAGTTTCCTATATATAAAGTGGTAATTAAGGATACGTTCGATAACCTGAAATGTTTCATTTCATGTTTTTTGTTCTTACCTACAAAAAAATAGAAACATAAACAAGAATTATGTTCCTGTTTGGTTCATGTTGTGATATTTACGAAGCATTATAAGTTTTTATTGTGGAGTGATGTGATTCAAAACTGGAAGCACGTTTGGTACTAATACTTTTGTTTTCTGTTTTGGTCACTTAAATATTCCTCCGCTATAGTGATATTTTTTTTGAACAATACCAAAAACACACAAAGAAATATTATTTTGGTATTTCCTAAATCGGTAAAAAAAAAAACATTAAGTGCCAAACATGTTTTTGTTATGAAAAATCGATAAAAAACACAAAACAAAAAACAAAAACATGAACCAAATAGGTAATATGTTTTCGTTTCCAGTTATTGAGGAAAGTTTCTCATGTTTCTACAAAAAAGTGAAAACATTAAAAAATTGTTTCTCTTGTTTCTGCCACTGTAGCACGAAAACGTTTCCACACATGTTACTACATATACAATACTATTCATTTAAAATAAACTTTATATATTTATTATTAATATCAATTATATTATTAAAATATTATTTTAAATATATAATATATTATATCATATAGTAATTAGTTATATTATAGAAAATTACTATAGAAAACTTGTGAAACAAATATTTTATTAAATGTTGTTATTTGTTTCTTATTCTCAATATTACGAGAATAGTAACGAAATATCATTTTTATTTCTTGTGGCCAATAGAGGAGCAAAAATATCTTTCTATTTCTTAGAAAAACATAAATAAATAATATTTCACGTTACTGAACGCACCCTAAAATTTTCGGTATGTTTGGTTTAGTTTTCGGAAATAATTCTAGGAACTCATAAAACAAAAATAAAATCTTGAAAATCAATTCTCTGAAAATATAATTCTTTAACCGGTTTTTCATAAAACAATTATGTACAAAGACCTCACACGAGAATTTATTTTTACATAATCAAAATTTTATACATGTATGTGTACGTTTAACCCACCTCAAACATAGCATCCGAGATTAGGCTCATTCCATGCGCAAATGGGACAATAGCATTGTTATCAAATTCTTCATCTGTGACCCCATTTCCTACCATGTAACCCTGCATAATTGAAACTAAGCTCATTTAACCATGTATTTTTCATCTAATTAATCCTTGAAATTTGAACTGCCAAAGTGACAAACCTTCAAATTAATAATGGGCTTCACACCACTTTTGATTCCTGTCAATAAGGCCAATATTACACCAAAGAACTTGATGCATAACATAACACTTAGCTTATCCATTATATCAACGGGATAAAAACTCTATTAGTTACATTTTTCGGTCAGACAAATCAGTTTAAATTAATATCAGTATAAAATACCCTGTGCCACATTAAAAGCAAGAGTTGGCACATAAACTCCGGTAAGACTCTCCGGAAATGTAGAATGGATTGGAAAGGAACTCCGGGTATAGCTCAAACCACTATATAGTTTCAAAACAAAATTAACAAATTTATTAGATTGATCGAATCCATTTAAATTTTAATTTGCACAATTCAAGAATTGAAAATATTACCTGGAGGAGAAATTGGTGTGTGTCTTTGGCTGTTTGTAGGTCTCCAGTTGTGTAAGTGGTGGTGTTGTCAGAGTAAGAAAAGCCAACACCAGCAGGGGAGTCCAAATAGATCATGTTAGAGACCTGGGAAAAGAATTTCAAGAAGTGCATACATGAGAGATTTTGAGATAATATATGAGAAATAAATTAAATTAGGAACAATAAAATCAATATGAAATTTTGGACAAGTTTAGTTCATTTATTATGTGCTTATTTGGTAGACGGTGTGATGTTGGTTTTTAGTTTTGGTTTTGATTTGGTTGGAGTTGGTGTGGTTTTTTATTCTGAACTAAAACCATGTTTGGTGCAGATGGTTTTGGTGTGAGAAAAAGTGAAACTGAAAACCAATCATATTTGGTAACTTGTAATAGTTTGACATTTTATTTATTTAAAATAACATTTTGTAAATATATATGTTTTAAAAAATAAAATATATAAATATTTATTTTTTTCGAAATATTTAATTTTTCATAAATATTTTATTTTTTCGAAATATTTATAGATAAAATATTTTATATAAGATATTTCAAAAAAATAAAAATATTTTGAAAAAATAAAAGATTTCAGTAAAAATACATATAATTTGTATATTTTTTTTAAAATAATAAATATATTTTAATTATATTTTTTCTTTTGATTTTTTTGAAATATTTTGTTTTTTCATAAATATTTTATTTTTCGAATTTATATATATATATATATATATATAATATTATAAATGAATTGGTTTGAGTTAAACAATGGTACACCAAATTGAATTGGTTTGGGTTAAAGAATAGTTTTGGTATGAGAAAACCAACTCCAACTCCAACCAAACCATCTATTGAGATGGTATAAAAAATAATGGATTTGGGTCCAATGGTTTGACACTATTCAAACACTATTGCTCCAAAATCATGTTTGCCAAACATAGAGTGGTGCACAATTTTCAAACCAAACCCAAAAAAAGGCACCACTCCCTCTACCAAACAAGCGCTATAAGTATTAAAGTTATCAGACCTTAGACCAGCTATATGGATTCAGATGTAGAATGGGCAGGCTTCCTGAAGTATTTCCAGCTTCAAAATCGAAAGGTCCTGCGAAAATAAGTAGTACATTCCTAGTAACAAGTTTTGATGGAAACAATTATCAGACAGATGGACTGAAATTTCTTTTTTCTTTTTTTTTTTTAATATATATATACACTTTTCTATTGTGATATGAATGGATTGGGGATATTTTACATTCATTCATAAGCAAAATCATGTGACTTGCCACACAATACAGATTGAGTTTTAAAGTTTGGATAAATTATATCAAAATTCTAGAACTCATAAGCAAAATCATGTGACTTGCCACACAATACAGATTGAGTTTTAAAGTTTGGATAAATTATATCCAAATTCTAGAACTCATAAGCAAAATCATGTGACTTGCCACACAATACAGATTGAGTTTTAAAGTTTGGATAAATTATATTCAAATTCTAGAACGTGGGTTCGAATCATAACTATTGAATACCGGGGCTTAAAGTTACACAAGTTATGGGATCGATTCGTGTAACACCCTCAAATAACGATCTCGTTAGGGTCTAGGTCCAAGGATGATGGTCTTGGGGGTTGGATTTTTAAAATATATTCATTTTAGTACTGAGATAAGAGCAAGAGCATTTTTAAATCTATTCATTTTAGTACTGAGATAAGAGGGACCTGTAAAAGGGCTGACCTTTGGGATAAGACCATTTTAAGTTATAGAACAGTAAAATGCTAAGGGTCCGTTTGGTAGGCGGTCTGGTCCGGTCTTATCTGGTCTGGTCTGGTCTTATCTGGGTGGTGTTCTGAAAGTCTGTTTGGTAAAGTTATCTGGTCTTATGATCTTATTCAAGCTGTTTGGTCTTATGTTTGAAAAATAATACAAAAAATAATAAAATAATATATAAAATTCAAAAAATATATTAAGTATGAAAAATATATAAAATTTGAAAATAATATAAGAAATTCAAAAATAATATAATTTTCAAATTCTATAAATTATTTCAAATTTTTATATTATTTTTTGAATTTTATATATTATTTTTGATTTTTTATATTATTTTCAAATTTTTTATATTTTCTCAAATATATATATCTAATTTTGTATATTATTTTTGAATTTTATATTTTTTTCAAAATTTATATATTATTTCAAATTTTTTATATTATTTTTCAAAACTTATATATTATTTTTTAAATTATATATATATTTAAAATTTTATATATTAATTTTGATTTTTATATATTGTTTTCGAATTTAATACATTATTTTAAAAAAAATTATATTATTTTTCAAAATTTATATATTATTTTTGAATTTTATACATTATTTTTTATTTTTTCTATTATTTTGGAATTTTTTTATTTTCCCAAATTTTAAATATATTTTTTGCATTTTATATATTAATTTTGAATTTTATATATATTTCAAATTTTATACATTATTTCAAATTTTTATATTATTTTTTTAGTTTTATATATATATTTCAAATTTTATGGTCTCATGTGTTAAGACAATTGTATATAAGACCACTTGAGACCATCATTTTTGGTTGTCTCAAATTAGTCATTTTGGTCCCAAGTGGTCCTTGTTTTTTTGGAACCGTTTTTTTGGAACCGTGTTGCCAAACAGTGTCCGGTCCCAAAAAAACCATTATGAGACTGGACCACATGGGATCGGACCGCGAACCAAACAGGACCTAAAGGTATGACATGTAAAAACTGAGAGCTCATTTTTCAATAACTAGGAAAAAAAAAATTAATAGAAGAAAAAATAAGTTTTAATATGAAATATTGAGAAATATTATGAAGTACCATGTTCATAAACAAAACCATCAAAGCTAGAGCAACCTGGTCCCCCATTGAGCCACAAAACAACAGGATCAGTTGAAGGGCTTCTTTCGGAGGTGACGAAGTAGTAAAATAGATGCTTTGGAGGATTCCCATCTATAGTAACAAACCTTCACAAACCAAATTACAACAATTAACACAAATCAAACACAATTTACAATTTTTATAGCAGATTCTAACAATCATATATATATATATATATATATATATATATACACATATTGTTAACGCCTAAATTATGCCAAAGCCTTTAGGCCACATGATTATGATTTGAAACATAGTTTGTAAAATTAATCCATGATCTAATTTTCAAACCATGTCCATGAAGGTTCGGGTTAAGAAACCATTGAAAGAAAATATTTCGGGTCACAGCGATTGATAACGAATCCATGACCGATATTACTCTAAGGGTCATAATTGGCCTAACCATTTTCAGTCTTAGGCCAAAAAAGTGACTTTCAGCCACCATTGGCTTTTAAAATGATTTTCAATCCCTCCCTTTGTCATTTTCAGCCTAAGACTGAAAGTCTTTTAGCCACTTTTGGCTTGGAAGTCTTTCAGTCACTTTTCTCTCAACCACTTCTCTCTTGACGAATTTCCTCTCGACGAGTTTTCTCTTGACGAATTCTCTCTTAACGAATTTCTTCTCGACGAATTATCTCTCGACGAGTTTTCTCTCTCGATAAATTCCCTCTCGACGAATTTTCAATCTTTCACTTCATTATCATTCACAACCTAAGACCGAGTCTCTCAATCACTATGCCTAAAAGTGACTTTCAACCACTTTTCTTATTACTTTAGGCTTAAAAGGACTCTCGGCCAAGGAAATTAGCCTATAAGTAAGCTTCTTGATGAATTTAGTCATGGAAATATTGTTATCAATGGCCAAGGTCACGAGAACCGCTTGTAGAGATCGAGACTACAAAGCCCAACAAATCAGGTCTGGAAGATTGGAGAGAGCTTTGGTTGGAAACTACGACCTGATCGAGATGAAAGTTCAACATTCCAAAACAACAAATGGAAGTTTTTCAACTACCCATCAGAGTGCGTCAGTGATCAGAAGATTCCTTGGTCAAAGTCAGGCAAGAGATAAAAGAGAGCTGAAAGTAGTAATGGTCAAAGTGGGCAAGTTTGAAAGGGCCATGGTCTCTAACTAGAATTGTCATCACATATATGATTTCATCACATGTGGTTGAGAATAGATCCAACTAATCCAAGTAGCAGCTCAACAAGTGGTTGGGAAACTACTTTCAACCTGCAAACAATTAATGTCTAGAAGGGTGAGTTGAAACGGACATAATCAGATCAAGACCCTCTATAAATACTCCTTTAAGTCCCACAAGCAAGAGGTTCACGACCATTCAAAACCTTACTCTTTATCATTCATAGCTTATCATTTAGTTTCCTTATCAGTCATAGCTTAGTTTATCACTTAGGGTGCGTTTGGAAACTAGTATTTTTCGTTTTCGTTTTTTATCTCTTAAAAACAAAAAAAAAAATTCTTATTCTTGTCCTAAGGGTAATCCGGAAACAAAAACATATTTGGTTGGAAATTTTATCTAAAAAAGTTCCGGGAATAAAACAAAATAAACACGTTTTTGAGATTTATTTGGAATAAAAAGTAGAAAATAAATTATCAAATGGTGAGATTAAGTTTGACTTGATTGTCATCTCTTGTACAAACCAACTACAATGTACACTTCCAAGTCTTCCATACAATAATGAACAGGACCACTCTGTTATTGTTAAAAGATTAGCATACAGGAAAATATATATATATAAGTAGTAGCATGTATAAAGACCACATCCCCCCAATTTTATTGGAGGTGTCAAATTGAATAGGTAAGAGTTTGTGTTGATGGTGGTGTCGATTTGCAGTAGTGGGGGTTTGTGGTGGTGTCGATTTGTAGTGGTGGGGGTGGTGGGGGTTAGGGTTTGGAGGTTGAAGATAGAGGTTAGGGAATCTGCAACAATTAGTTTTTTTTTTGCTGAGAACATACAATGCCGAAAACAAAAAAAAAAACACCATTTTGGTGTTCTCAAATTTTAAACTAAGGGTGAGAAAATGTTTTTTTACTATTCACAAAAACAAAAACCATCAAAGGCTCCCAAACGCGTTTTTTTTCCCGTGAACAGTGGAAAAAATAAGAACAAAAACGGAAACACCAGTTTCCAAACGCACCCTTAGCTTTTATTGCATTCCTAGTCTAGTTCTTAAATTCCTTAGCTTAACATTTAATTTGTCTTCAGCACTTACATCTTTAGTGTTTCATTTTCAGTCAAAATTTGTGTTTGTACTTCTTTTATCATTGTAATCAGTTCCTTGTTTAATGAAGAAGAGTTTTCAATTTCAGGTATATTGATTGATTTCTCTTAACTCCCTTTCAATCACTGCCTTTATATATTTGAAGTCATAACTTAGGCAATACAGAACCTTAAAGAGAGGGTCATTCCTAGTGTCCAACTTTCGCCTGAACCAATCTTGGTCGATCACCCGACCAGATTGGAATAGTTTGGTAATAAATCTCTGAGTCCACATTAGGACTCTGACACGCCCGCGTTTAAGGTCGACCAACTATTAGTTAACGACCTCAACCACTTTGTGAGCCGAACAATTTTGGCCTGCCCGGTGGGACAAGTGTCATATTCGTGAATGGTCGTTGAGACTCGATCACAGTCTCAAAATTCGGCTGGACAAGCCGAGTTTCCAAGGGACAATCAAGAAGAAAACCAACCCGTTCCCATCATGCAAGACTCCGGGTTTGAGCATGAAAAAAGGCATCAAGCAAGCCACCAAATGGTGGCTGAGAGTGTCAGCAACATGGTGTCACGTTTTGAAAGTAGAGTTGAATCTTACCGACGCCAAGTTGCTTGGGAGTTCAACAAAAGTATGGAGCCTCTAGTAGCTTCATCCCATACGACCAATAATCAACTTCAAAAACTGAATGAGGCGATTAATGCTTTAGTAACTCGTATGGATAGGCAGGTTATCGGTCAACCGCCTAGGGTCGAGAATCAAAACGATAGGTTAGGAGAGCAACTTCTTCCTCAACAACTCATCCAACCAGAAAAAGGCATTCCACCATATCCAATCCTTAATGGTCATCGACCAATAGCTCCCATTCAGCCTCCATCGGTTCACCATGTAGAATTGGGAATGGTAGGCCAACAACAACCACGATGGAAGAATAATGAACCACCTAATGGTCGTCCTCCTAATCCTCAACCTCAAGTGGTGCCACCTCAAGCTGTTAACCCCGAGGACCAAGAGGGATACATCCCTTGGCCAAATGCACCCTTTCAAAACCAAGCCCCACCAATGGTTATGACTCGGGAGCAATTAACTGAGGTTATACAAGAGCAGTATTGACCAGCATTGAGAAGGGCAACTCGACCAACGTTTAGGCACCCATTTCCTGATTGGATAGATCGAATGGATTTACCACAAAACTATCGAGTGCCAAATTTTGCAACATTCTCGGGGGAAGGCAATCAGTCTACCCTTGAACATGTTGGTCGATTCACCCTGCAATGTGGGGCACTTAGTAATAATGAGATGTGTAAGATGAAATTATTTTCCAACACACTCACTGAGACTGCATTCAAGTGGTATCTAAATCTACCACCAAATTCCATATATATTTGGCAACAAATGCAAGAAGTTTTCCATAACCAATTCTATAGAGCTGAGCCAGAAGTCATTATGGATGATTTATCTAGGATTTACTAATTTCCAGCTGAGGATGTTGACACATTCTTGGCTAGGTTCAAGAAGGCACGAAACTGGTGCCGAATCAGTTTACCTGAGAAAGAATTTGTAAACTTAGCCCTTAGTGGTCTAGATTTTGAGCTACGAAAGAAGTTCGAAGGGACCGAGTTTGGCGATCTATTCCAGTTGGTTGAGAGAGTCACAAAGTATGAAAAAATCTTGAGTGAGGAAAATGAGAGAAATTGTTTTTTCGAGGGACCTTCTATAAGGACCCTAACTATGAAATCCATATGGTCAACACCGTATATAAAGACTTAGAGGTTGATGCTATAGAGATTATTTCAAAAAAGCCATGTGTGTAAAGCCTTGGTAAAACCTGCTGAAACACTAAGTGGTGTTCAATCATCAACGTCGTCTGCTAAAAGAAATACCTTTGAGGATGACGAGCAATATGGTTTTGATATAACTAAGGTTTAGCAAATTTTTGACCATCTCTTGACTGATATAATTATCAAAGTCACCAGGGGCAGAAAATTGCCTCGGTTGATGAAATCAAAGGTCGGGAATATTGCAAGTATCATAACTCCTGGAATCATGCAACTAATAATTGTGTTGTTTTTCGCAATCTGATTCAGGGACGGATCGAGAAAGGAGCGTGAAAATTCCCCGAGAAGAAGAAAGAAGTGATGGGAGTTGATAGTGATCCTTTTTCAGCTTTGGTTAGTAGCAACATGGTTGAAGTCTCGATGGTCACTAGACCACATATGAAGATTGACTTGGAAGATACCTCGGCTAGCAGAAAGAATAAGGTCGAGGGAAAGAAGCCAATGACCGTTGAAACTCCAGTGCCTAATGATGAGTTAGCAAGAGAGTTAAGAGAGGCCCAAATGGCGTTGATGAAGTAGAGGTTATGCCCGAAGTGTAAGGCGGAGGCGCGGAGAAGTCAATAGCCACTTCGTGGAGACACTCGAAGCTATGGCCTGAGCTCTCACCATGGAAATAGGCCAAGGTCACCCTTGCCTAGAGTGCCTATAGTTACTCGACTGACATGGCCTGACAAAAGGCCAAATGTAGATGAATATCCCAAGAGAAGACGTGAAATGAATTATAATAATGCAAGCAGCTCAACTCATGCAGCTTGGAGGCCTAAAGAGCCAAAGATACCTGAGACTCGTCATGTTGAGATCTCGACCAAGCATCCACACTAGAGGCCAAGAATGGTTAGACCGCTGGTCACCGAGGAAGGTCGATGGTCGAGAGTGCGCCACCCTAAATTTCCTAGAGCTGAGAGTCCACCGCCTTTCATGTCTTGTACGTAAAAGAGACGATGGCAGCGGATGAAAACTGAGTTACGCAAAATGGAAGAAAAATACTCGGTGCCCCAGTCAGGAAAAGTGACTTTATTCATAAGGGAATCAACCGATCATGAACCAAAGAGTAACTTGGAGAAAATATCGAAGGGAGGAAGTCCAGATGAGAAAAGAGTCACTGAAGAAAAATAAGGATCTTCTTCTATGAAAGAAGTTGATGATGAAGCAGATTTTGGTGATGATGAGTTCGATATGGATAGGGAAGAACATGGGTCGAAAGGAATCATATTTGGTTCTTTCGAAGAAAACGTGAATTGCAACATGGTTTTAACCTTGCCTCTCATTTTTGAGGCTAAAGTAGACCAACCCTCAATCATGGAAGGAGATGTCGAGATAATTGACAGTGAATGCCAAGAAGTTCTTGAAATCATAGAGAACCCATTAGAGTCAATCATTTCGAATCAGAGGCAGAAGGTTGTCGTGAAAATAGCAAGGCCGGATCTTGAAGATTTGGTGACAAGTAGGAATGTTCAAGCAACTAAGGTGATCTTTGAGAAGCCTCCTGCAGGAATGTCACAACACTTGAAACCACTTTACATTAGGGTATTTTTGGAAGGAATGCCGATCTCTAGAACATTGGTCGATAATGGCTCTGCAGTCAACATTCTTCCAATGAATACCATGAGACTTTTGCATAAGACAGAAGATGACTTGATCCCTACCGATTTGACGGTTAGTAATTTTACTGGGGGCAAGGTAAGAACAAAAGGAGTGGTTACTTTAGAGATGATGGTGGGAAAACGAAAGACCATGACGGCCTTTTTCTTGGTCGATATCGGGTCTGCGTATAATGCATTAATTGGACGAGATTGGTTACACCCACACTTCTGTGTTCCTTCCACTCTCCATCAATTCATGATCTTTTGGGATGGGGATGAAATACAAGTAGTGTGGGGAGATAATAAACCATTTGAAGCTCAGGTCCATATGGCTGATGCTATTCTATATGAGGAGGAAATGGGGCCAGTGAGACTCATTGGCTGTGACAAGTATGGTAAACCCAAGAAAGCAACAATGCGTAAGAACCTTACTAAAGGTGATATGTCTGAGTTGCTTAATGAACTATCAAGGCCAAATGTTATTCATGAACCAAGGCCGATAGTAGAGATCAATGATCAAGAGGTTGTTAATGGATCAAACCCAATTGAACAAGGTGAAAATGTTAGCCTATAAGGCTAGCATAAAGCGGTTGAGAGCATATCTCGCCAAAAAAAGAGCTATGATATTTGGTGATGTTTCGGCCAACATGAGCGAAATTATAGAAGAAGGTGAACCTGTTGATGATGAGCAAGACATGATCAATTTGGAAGAATTGGACGCAGCCCCGGCAAAGTTAGAAGACCTAAAGGCTGATATTCAAGATCCTTTGCTAGAAATTAATTTGGGGTAAGAAGAAAATCCTCGGCCAACCTACATCAGTGAACTGTTAGAACCTGATTTTAAGGCCGAGTTGATCTTGATGCTTGAAGAGTATCAGGATTGCTTTGCATGGAATTACACCGAGATGCCAGGGTTATCAAGACAACTAGTCGAGCATCGACTACCGATTAAAGAAGATTTCAATCCTTTCAAGCAACCGCCTAAACACATGTCAACTGAAGTGACTTTGAAGGTGAAAGAAGAAATTGAGAGGCTTCTCAAGGCGGGATTTATCCGAACTACAAGATATTGTGAATGGCTATCTAACATTGTTTCGGTAGTCAAGAAGAATGGAAAGATAAGGGTATGCGTAGATTTTTGAAATCTCAATTTGGCTACCCCTAAGGATGAGTATCCGATGCCAATGACCGATCAACTTATTGATGCGGCCGCCAATAATGAGATTCTATCATTCATGGACGGACACTCATATTAGAATAAAATATTCATAGCTGAAGATGATGTTTGAAAGATGACATTTAGGTGTCCGGGTGCTATAGGTACATTCGAGTGGGTTGTGATGCCTTTCGGATTGAAAAATGCCGGTGCCACTTATCAGTGAGCTATGAATGAAATTTTTCATGACATGATTGGAAAATTTATGGAAGTATACATTGATGACGTAGTAGTAAAATCGTCAACCAAGGCTAAACATTTAGCCAACCTGAGGAAATCTTTCGAAAGGATGAAGTCACATGGCCTGAAAATGAATCCACATAAATGTGCTTTTGGAGTGACTGTTGGAAATTTTTTGGGGTTCTTGGTGCACCAAAGGGGGATAGAGATTGACAAGAATAAAACTAGTGCAATTGTCGATGCTCAACCTCCGTGGAGTAAGAAGGAGCTACAAAGGCTGATAGGTTAAATTAATATTTTGAGAAGATTCATCTCAAACTGTGCTGGAAAGATTCATGCATTTTCTCCTCTATTGAAGCTCAAGTCAAAAGAGGTCTTCGGATGGGAAAATCATCACCAACATGCTTTTGAAGCAATCAAGATGTATCTTTCTGAGCCTCTTGCTCTCATGCCACCAAGAAGGAAACGACCATTGAAGTTGTATATCTCAGCTGCCGATGAGTCGATCGGAAGTCTTTTAGCCCAGGATAATGAAGTAAGAAAAGAACAGGCAGCGTATTATCTTATTCGTATCTTGACACCGGTTAAGTGTCGATATACGCCAATCGGAAAAATGTGTCTTGCTTTGTATTTTGCAGCTTTTAAGTTGAGAAGATATATGCTCCCTGTTTTAGTTTACGTGATTTGTGCAACTGATCTGATTAAATACATGATTTCTTGTCCAATAATCTCCGGACGAATTGGCAAGTGGTCACTGGTGCTCATGGAATTCGTTTTTAGGTACACACTCCAAAAGGTCGTGAAAGGCCAAGCGCTTGCTGATTTCTTGGCCGACCATCCATGTCTGGACGTTGCTCCAAAAATCCATGATGCAGAAGAATTATGTGTTATTGAACTAACACCATGGACTTTAATCTTTGATGGGTCAAGCACAAGTGATGTAGGAGGAGCTGGAATTGTATTAATTTCACCAAGTGGAAGAAAAACTACATATTCTTTTTTCTTAGATTTTAAATGTTCAAACAACCAAGAAGAATATGAAGCATTGATTATCGGTCTTGAAATACTCCTTGAAATGGGGGCAACAACCGTTAAAATTATAAGCGACTCTAGTATAGTAATTAGACAATTGTCTGCGAACTTTAGGTGCCAAAGTTGGAACCTCAAACCTTTTCATTCCATAGCTATGCAATTATTACAAGATTTTGACGATGTAAGGGTGGAACATGTCTATAGGTCACATAATAAAGAAGCCAATGACTTGGCTCAAATGGCATCGGGGGTTCGAGTGCCAGAAGGAATAGCTGAAAACCTAATCAATATAAAGAAAAGATCATTACCATCAGTCGAAATTAGGGAAGGTTTGTCGGCTGAAGTCTTCGTAACTAAAATAGAAGAAGAAATAGAAGATGATGACTAGAGATCACCAATCATTCAGTACCTTCAAAATCCACATATGAAGACTGACAAGAAGTTGAGAATTCAGGTATTTAGGTTTATTTTGTTAGATAAAGAGCTTTCCAGAAAAAGTATCAAAGATGACCTACTCTTAAGGTGTATCGGTAGGAAAGAGTCCATGAAGGTAATGGTCGAAGTTCATGAAGGGATATGTGGTGCTCACCAGGCTGGGACTAAAATGAAGTAGTTGATCAGGCGATATGCCTACTATTGGCCTGGTATGCTTAAAGATTGCATCTCATATGCTAAAGGGTGTCAAGCCTGCCAAAAGCATGGACCAATCCATAGAGTCCCCGCAGTCGAAATGCACCCAATTATCAAAGCATGGCCATTTCGAGGATGGGCTATGGATTTGATCGGGAAGGTTTATCCACCTTCTTATAAGAAACTTTGTTTTATCATTGTTGCCACCGACTATTTCACTAAATGGGTCGAGGCAATACCAATGAAGTCGATACACCAAACAGACGTGATACGTTTCATCAAGCAACATATTATCCATAGATTTGGAATTCCGGAGTCAATCACGACAGATCGAGGCTCCGCGCTTGTGGGTAAAGAAGTTCAAATGTTCACAGTTGAATATGGGATTAAACTGCTAAACTCAACCCCACACTATCCTTAGGGGAATGAGCAAGTTGAATCATCCAATAAGACTTTATAAGGCATCATTGAAAAAATGGTCGAGGATAACCCAAGGGTATGGCATGAACTTCTTTCTGAAGCACTTTGGGCATATAGAACCTCTCAACGGTCAAGTACGGGTGTAACCCCTTTCATGCTAACTTATGGCCACGATGCAGTTTTGCCTATGGAAGTCACTGTGCGGTCTATGAGATTTGTTTTGCAAAATAAATTGACCCCTGAAAAGTACAATGAATCAATGTTGATAGAGTTGGAGGAGCTCCATGAAGTGAGGTTAAGGGCTCTCGATCACATTCAAGTCCAAAAGAAATGAGTCATAAGAGCATGCAATAAACGTGTCAGGGCCAAGACATTTGGAGAAGGAGACTTGGTTTGGAAAACTATTTTCCCAATTGGTGTGAATGACCGAAAATATGGGAAATGGTCACCAAATTTGGAAGGTCCATTCATGGTACATAGAGTCTTGAAAGGGGGTGCCTACCACTTGAAATATTTGGATGGTGAAATTCATCCTCGACCAGTTAATGGTCGATATTTGAAATTCTATTATCCTACAAGTAGTGTAGGAAACAATAGAAACAAAGATCGAAAATAATTAAAGGATAGTGCTGCAGGGGCATACATTTGATTCATAATGAGTCGAATACAACAAAAAATAAAAGTGTCGCGGGGGCATACATTTGATTCATCATCGATCTAGTACAAAAAAACAACAACAATCCTCCACAATTTGCCTAGCATGTCAATTCGGCAGGTAACCAAAGTGACCCTTGAGCTCATCCCACTCTTTCTGGCAATTGGCAACATGTTTGTCCTCTTTAGCCTTCTCGTCCTTCAACTGAGGAAGGTCTGCCAAGATGGAAGACTTCATTTGATCAACCTTCTTGTTCTTTTGGACAATCTCCTTCATAATGGCATTGAGTTGTTTTTCAGATAGGGTGGTACTAGCTAGCTCTTCCTTAAGACGGAGTCTTTCTTTCTCAATCTCAATTATTCTCTCACGTGTCTTGGTATGGGCTGATCGTGTAGAACGATATTGAGAGACATTGTCTTTTGCTTGAGTAACTAGCGATTGTTGCTCCTCTAATGTCTTAGTGATGCGGATCGAAAGTTCTTGAGCTTTTTCCGCGGCCGTCTGAAACTTTGAAAAAAGGGCTGAAAAACGAGCCTTAACTGACTGAAGTTGTTTAACCTGATCCTGAGTTAGATCATGATTCTCCACCAACACTGACAAGGCATTTGATATGTCGATAGCCAAATTCGGTACTTCGGAAAAGTCCATGAATGCAACTGTAGCCAAAAGTTTCTTCACTCCCTCGATGGCAGAGGACAGTGATAAGGCCCTTGGCTCCAAAAATGAATTTCCCATTGGGTAGTCAGAATATGTCCCAACTTCAACTTGGGTAAAATAGGCATCAAAATCTTCATCTGTGTCATAATATTGAGATGTTTCCTACCTTAGAGCACTTGAGCCCTCCTAATATAAAAGATGAGTTAGGGAAGTCATTCA
The DNA here is from genome assembly GCA_963922005.1 of Cornus suecica. NCBI lineage: Eukaryota > Viridiplantae > Streptophyta > Magnoliopsida > Cornales > Cornaceae > Cornus > Cornus suecica. Next base: position 60,385,617 of record OY998239.1, read on the forward strand.
AGACTACATCATGGAAATAAACTTTAGATAGTGAAATTTCTCTCTCCAACTAATGGAGGATAAATCAAGGTGCCGAAATTGTTATCGATAGTGGTTATATGTGCTGATTGGGTGCTAGAAGTTCTTGGATAATTTATTAAAGCACCTTGCAAGAGATGACAGTTAGAATGTCCAATGAAATGGTAGTGCAATAAATATGAAGTTCAAAATATCCCTGAGTTTACCATAGCTTCATTATGAGGGCTAGTGGCAAGCAAAGTGGGGTTAGGAGCCGACTCGAACGCCTGAGTCATGATTAGTTGGGTCTCGTCAACACCGGGAGAATAATACTCAATAACTATGTTGTCTTCTTTGGTATGAATCTCACTTCTCCTCAATGACTTGTTGGAATAGGAAGATTCCTGCTCATAAGAATAGTTATAATCGGCCGACTATGATAATGTACGTTTGCATCGTTATATCTTTACTTCAAGGCTAGCGGAGCACCTGGTAGTGGCTGAATGGGCCAGAGACAATAATGGGTCAACCTCGTCTTCATTTCCCTCATTTTCTTCGTTGACCAGTGACAAGGGACTGACAACGTCCCTAGGAGAGGAAAGTGTTTTCTTTCCTTTATTTGTTTTTGCCACCTGGAATTGGATCAAGAATTGATATAAGATGGCTGATTGGTATATTCAACAATGAAAACGTTATTGATCAAGACCTTCAGTCTCTTGGTATGTTTCTCATTCTCCTTTACCAATGCTCCAGCTTCATGGTCAGATATGCCTAAAGGATCATGAGCAGTAATAGTTGCACAATGCAAAGTTTAAGCCACTGATAGTAAAAACGAAATATAAAACATGACAAAGAAATAATTTGCATATACGGATTTTTACCTTACTTTGATGGCTTTGATTTTTTCTTCTTGGGTGGAGAATCTCGGTTGGCTGTATTATCTTCCTTGGATGACTTATTTTTAGTCGGCGGATTTCGGAGCTTGGGAATGAAAGAGATGACTTTTTCAACCATTACTTTTGCGTCCTTGACCATACTTTTCTCAATATGGTTTTTCCTCCACTGATCGAAGAAGGAAGAAGTGCCAGGATTTTCTGTAACTACCTGAATGGAAAAGAGCTTACAAAGACCATCATAGCGGACTGAAACCTTTCGTACCATTTTTTATGTAACAAATGCCTCTCGATCAAGAAATGAAGCGTTGAGGGATCGAAAAGCTGGGAGTGGAACAAGCTGAGTCATACCAAACTGCCTAGCAAATTGTGGAGGGTTGTAATACTCCACCCCACATTTACCACTGCCAATATTGGAACACCCAAAATGAATATCTCTAGCAATCAAGTAGCTAGCCCACACCTTGTCATGAGTATTTTGGAAATTTGGGGCAGAGCCGGGGCCATAGGCGATCCAATAAAGTTCTCGCGGTTAAGGCGCGAATGGCAAGAAAAGATAGGGAGCTCGATCGGTAGGGAGATCATAGAAGAAGGAAAACATGAATTTGAAAGACCTTTTGTTTGGTATCATAGAAGCATACCGAAAACCCGGGACATGGACATCAACTGAGTCATCAACGTCATCTTGGAGTTCTGGGAAATAGGCGTTTATCCAAAGTTGCAGAAGCTAGAAAAGGCCTAAACAGGTTCTGAAGTTGGAGTTTATATACTCGCCGATACCACGGTAAAGATAAGAAAGCACAAAGGGAGCAAGGGCAAGTTTGTCGTCTGCATGAAGGCCATATGCTATACGAGTGAATTCTTTGTCACAGTGATTGAAGAGACGCAGAACAAAAACCTATTCAGTCAATATATGAGAAAGGATATATGCTCTTCAGTAGAAACCACAGCCCCATTGCCTTTGTTGGCTTTGATGAAAGGCCCGTGAGCAGTAATACGCTCGGAAGAGTCAAGCTTGGCCGGGTAGTCATAAGTCGGTATTGAAACGACAAGACAAGAATTCACCTCTTCACCGTGTGGTCTTAGCCCTGTAAGGAAGCATACATCCTGCACGGTTGGGCTCATCATTCCGTACCAAAAATGAAATGAATTGGTAGAACTAGACCAAAAGAAAAGCAACGAGAGAAGGACATCTTTATCCATGTGGATTCATTTTTTCGAAAGAAAGATAACATTATGAATGCTAATTGATTTCCATAACTTTTTATACTAAGGCTCGACACAGTTCACCCACGAAACACAATCTTGCTGAGCAATGGGCCAATTCTTGAAAACTGAAGTGAAATCAATAGTGGGAAACTCCCATTGGAATGGCAGATGTTCTTCGACTAAAGGAGTGTAGTCAGAAAGTGAAGCGGGCATGACAGTTTTGAAGGCAAGAGCAAGACCGATTCTAGGCGTCGAGGAGTTAGAATCGGAAACACTTGTAAATACGTTATCACTTGGCATAATTTCTGTGTCTAGATATTTTGATAAAAGACCCATAATAATTTTGGAATCATCGGGTGCGAGTGTATTTGTTTGTGCTGAGGCACCGACAACAGAAGAAAGATTATATTTCTTCACAATATGGGATTTTTAGAATACAAGTCTGAGATATGGGTTGAAACGAAGTTGATACAGTGTTTTTTTACAAATCTCATATATGTGCCTGATGGTGATATTGCACAATGAAAATGAAGCCATATTTATAAAAAAAAATGGGGTGACTTGTCACGTCCACTCTGCAAAGACTATAAGCCTATTATGTCATAAAGGACGAAAAAGAATAGATTCACCTGTTTTGCCATGTAAAGCCCATCTTTTTAAAATCTATCAATCTGATTCGTTTCCTATTCTCTCTGCACAAACACACGAAATGTGTTGAATTATAATGCCAAATAGATCAATGTTTGGCATATTTCAAAAGATTATATTTCTTCACAATATGGGATTTTTAGAATACAAGTCTGAGATATGGGTTGAAACAAAGTTGATAGAGTTTTTTTTTACAAGTCTCATATATGTGCCTGATGGTGATATTGCACAATGAAAATGAAGCTATATTTATAAAGGAAATGGGGTGACTTGTCGCGTCCACTCTACAAAGGCTATAAGCCTATTGTGTCATAAAGGACGAAAAAGAATAGATTCACCTGTTTTGCCATGTAAAGCCCATCTTTTTAAAATCTATCAATCTGATTCGTTTCCTATTCTTTCTTTACAAACACACAAAATGTGTTGAATTATAATGCCAAATAGATCAATGTTTGGCATATTTCAAAAGATATATTTATTTGTATATGTACATATATATATAGCCATATTGTAAATATATGTATATATCTGCAATTTTCTCTTTTTCTCCAAAATTACAAACCCAACGACAATGTTCTTGACTGCATGATGCATAAGTTCGATCATTTGTTTCATGCCATCAAGCTCGAATTGTTCCTCTTCCCATGGAATCCATTGCCGACGCCTTCGAGTTTGGTGTTGAATGATGCGAAGTCAGATTGGGAGCAGCTTATGGATGCTCTGAATTGCATTCCGATGTTGCCGTCAACGGTGGCGCCGTCCCTGCCCCCGCCGTTGGTAGTGGCAGAGAAACCAATTATTAGATTTTGGTACCTGTCGTTAAAATTCTGCCTCTAGTTCATGAGGATTGGGGCGAAACAGATCCAGGATTTGCAAATTCATGTGGTGATTCTAAACTCGTTGCTCCAAATTCTTTTCAAACCCAAAACATTCAATCTTATGTTATGGTTCAAACCTAAACTTCACTATTCTGAAATCCATTGGCAAAAGAGAATTCATCACTACAACAAAACTGGCCTTTAGCTAATTATTAACTGCGAAATCATTTTCATAGTAAATAATTAATTTTTTACTATGAAAAATAACATTCGTAGGAAATAATTCAATTATAACTACAAAATTTAATTAACATATAATTACTATAATTTTACATTTATTAGGAAATAATTGTATTTACTAGAGATATATTTCATAACAACCACTAATACTTGCTACGAAAGTTAATTTCGTATCAAATAATACTTTTTAGTACGAAATATTTTGATAGCAAATAATTATATTTGCTACGAAAACTAAATTTTGTAGCAAATAATTGTATTTGCTACGAAATGTCATTTTCATAGTAAATTAGTGGTATTTGCTACGGACTATTATCATAGAAAATAATAATTTTTTCTACGAAATTTAGTTTTTATAATAAATTTTCTTCTATTTGAAAATAATAAGTCTATTATTCACAAATCTATTTTTGAATTGAGAATTTGCTCACAAAATTGGCAAATTATCAATGAAGACTTTGAGTTTGTAATTATCACCATCTTCAAAGCTCATTAAATTTCTCTTTAATTTGTTGGAATTAGTTGGAGTTTGGAAAAATAGAAATGTCATTGTGGCTTAGGTCTTGTTTGGATTGACTTTTCAAACGCTACTTTTGTCATTCTTGAGGGAAAAATTGTTTTGAACGGCTTCGCAAAACAACTTATGCTTCTCTTTTTATTCTACGTAAAGTCATAAAAGTAGAAACTATGCCAAACATGACCTTATAAGCCTCAGTTCCAAGAACTTTAATTTCCTGTTCCTGAGATCCTGTAAGACATATACAAAAGTAGGCACCGAGAGATTCAACAACCAACCACTTTAATGTCCCTCTTGGTTAAGGTCCAAAAAATCATATCTTTGTTATGACATATGTAGAAGCATAAATAAATTTTATAAAGAAATCATAAAATCATATTCACTGAGGAAGGAGAAGCGATTAAGGAACAAATGGAACGTTTTCTACTTTAGGAATAAGCATAAAGAAATTTATTAGTTGTAAAAAATAAAATTATATATTTCTTTTGTATAATTTTTTATTTATGAAATCTTCATACTAATATCAAAGCTTATACATGTATAAGATACATATATAAAAATTAAAGTATTCAAATAACATATCATGGTATTGGTAGAATTTGTTTATTATAATTTAGAATATTAATTTTTAAAAACAATCTCTTATAGTATGTACGAAAATATTTTCGTCATAGATATACGCTTTTTTGCTACGAAAAAATTTGTAGCTAATAATAATATTGACTATGAAATATATATTTGGTAGCTAATAATAATATTTACTATATTTACAAATTTTTGCTACACAAAAAGTTGTAGCTAATAATAATATTTACTACGAAATTTAAATTTCGTAGCTAATATTTATATTGACTACGAATTTTAAGTTCCGTAGCAAATAAAAAGATAGAATTCCCCGCGCCATTTTCCCTCCCTCTTGCGCGAAAAATAGACTTATATATATAGAGATTATTCACTTAGTATAATATTTATATTTACACTTTTTTTGCTACGGAAAATTTTGCAGCTAATTGTATTATTTACTACAAAATTTAAATTTCATAGCTAATAATAATATTGACTACAATTTTAGAGTTCTGTAGCAAATAAAAATTTGGAATTCCCTCCAAAATTTTTCCTCCCTCCCGCCATATATTATTTACTTAATATAATATATATATATTTCATGCGAGAAAGAACTTTAAAATATCACAAATCCTATTTCCAAACAAGGCATATTCCCAATCCCAAAACCAAACAAGCTTAAGCCATATATATTCACCCAATTAAAAACCCTAAGGTTACGTTTGGTAACGGTTTGGTGCGGTGTTAGTTTTTGGTTTTGGTTTGGGTTGGGTTGGATTTGGTTTGGTGTGGTTTTATTTTGGTTCCAAACCATGTTTGGTGCAGATGGTTTTGGTGTGAGAAAAAGTGATGCTGAAAAACCAAACCATGTTTGGTAGAGTTGGTATAGGTTAAAATATATTAATATTAATATTAAAATTAAAATATATTAATATACTAATATATTAATATTAAAATTTATAATATTAAAATATATTAATATATTTTTATTATATTAAAATATATTATATTTTTATTATATTAAAATATATTAATATATTTTTATTATATTAATATTTTAATATTAATATATTAATATTAACATATTTTAATTTTAATATTAATATTAATATAATAATATATTAAAATATATTAATATATTTTTATTAATATTAATATTAATATTAATATTAAAATATTAATATTAATATTAAAATATTAATATTAATATTAAAATTTATATATTAATATTAATATTAAAATTTATAATAATATTAATATTAATATAAATTTTAATATTAATATATATATATATATATTAATATTAAAATTTATAATATTAAAATATAAATATTATATTCGGTGCTACAGTGATTCGGGTTGCTACAGTGCTTTGCTACAGTACCCGCACCATCTAAAACCATCAAAAAGATGGTTCCAAAATCCTTCACAAATTTGGCACCATGATTTGCTACGGTACCATTTTTTGGCACCATTTTACCAAACATGGTTTGGTACCATTTTTTGGCACCAAAACCATATTTTTGGCACCAAACCTGTTTACAAAACAGGGCATAAGGCCCTCAAATTGGCTCGTCTATTCTCACTCTCACTGATGTCTCAAACCTGTAATGTAATGGCTTAAACATCGAGCTCTGATCCATCACCACCACCAGTCGCCACCACCACCATTTATCGCCACCACCACCACCAGCCGCCACCACAAAGCACCATTGTTATCAGGTTAGTTTGCTAATCAATTCGATTATGTAACTGTATCTACCATTTTCTCTTGTTGGTGTGATTTGCTTGTCTATTTTCTTTGATGTTCTTTCCATGTCTATTATTTCCTCTGTGTGTATATGTATTTGTATATACATCTTTCTTTATGCTTTTTCCCGCATTCTATCCGTGTATATGAAATTATATATATGTGATTCAAACAATTTCTCTCTTTTCACACACAAACACACTTTATATGCCAAGATTATGTTTATTTTTCACTATTGTTTCAACCATGTTTTTTATTTTATCCCCTTTGCCCGACTTAGCATGACAACAACCATGAGTACAACAAGTGCATTGAGGAGAACCTATATATATATATATATATATCAATATTACTAATAATCTAGTTATACAAATTTATGGTGTTCTCTTTGTCCCAAACTCTTCCTTTACATGCATTTAACATATTCAAAAATTATAAAATTTACCCAACAAAAATTCAATCCAACAAATCTAAAAATTAAATAAAGATTATAACATTTACGTTTTTCCCAATAACTTGGATACAGAAGTGTACTAATTTGTGAGATCATGAAACATATTATCAACATTCATAAATGAATCAATATAACGAATAAGAAAAAAAAAAAAAAAGAGGATATTTGATCACTTATTTGTTTTGTGACCGAACTCAGTACTAAATTGTAAATAAATTAAGTGATAAGCCAATTTAATTATTGAACACATTCAATAATCCAATTTAAAGAATACTTAGAAAATTATTTTCCACATAAAATATGATAAGTATTGAGTGATCAGGAAGATTTTATCACCAGGTTTGAAAACTTGACTTCAAACAATCATGAATGACAACTTTATTGTTAGCAAACTCAGTCCTTTCATGGGATCTACGAGGCAAGTTAACAATTTTGTTGTGTCATATGTGATAAGAAGTGTATGTTGATACAATGGTTCTTGAATTGTCCAGATTGGACAGTTTGAGAATGTATATAATCCTCATTATAGTCAATAACTTATGTTTATTCCATACTATGAAAATGTGATCAGCACTTTCTTTTGTTCTTCGATTATATATTTAGACTTGGTGCCTTACATAATTGTGTATGTGTACCCAGTTTATCTCGTGTACTTGAAGAGCCAAAGGGAGATGTTGTCAAAAGTTTCTAGAGAATGGAATAAGTAGTAGAATTATTGACTATAATGTGGATTTTACATTCTTGAATGGGATAGGACCACCTCACCTTAGAATGGGTTGCACTTGTTAAGTTTTATAATGCATAAAATATTTAAAATTTGTTAATGATACTTGAAATAGGTTTGTCTATATCAGTTTTGGGACATAAAGATGGACAAGAGTTAGATCCAACTTCCGTATAGTATTGTGCTGAGTACATTAATGGGTTTAGAGAATTTATTAAGTTGGCTAGGAAAAATACGGACACCCTTAATATGATGAAATGCCCATGTCGTCGATGTGTTAACATTACATTCCGTGTTATGAATGAAGTTGAGGATCACTTATTCACTTACAGAATGGATAAACACTATGTTCTATGGAAATGGCATGGAGAGGTGGTTAGTCAAAGAAGTAATGCTGGTGTTGGACATTGTAACAATGATAGTGTCACGAATGAGAAAGATGTGTATGTTGATGAGATGCATATTCTTTTAGATGACATATGTAATGAAGCAACATCCGTGTAAACAGATCGTCCAGATGTTCAACATGAAGCTACTAGTAGTCATGTGTCTCATACAATTGAAGGGGAAGATGGGCAAGACATATTTGAGAGATTATTGAGGGATGCGCAATGTGAATTATATCCAGGTTGTAAAACATTCTCCAAATTGTCTTTCCTCATGCATTTTTTGCATATAAAAGTAATCAATCGGTGGAGCAACAAATCTTTTAATATGGCACTTGACTTTTTCAAAAAAGCATTACCCGAAGGCGAGACACTACCTAAGTCTTATTTTAAGGCCAAAAACATAATACGAGATCTTGGCCTTGGGTATACCACAATACATGTATGTAAAAATGATTGTGTGTTGTTTTGGAAGGAGCATGAACATAAAGAAGTGTGTCCAAACTGTAATGAGCCTAGATATAATTTTGTTGAAGGTAAAGGTCAGAAAACTGCTCAAAAATCACTTCGATACTTTCCATTGAGACCGAGGCTTCAAAGGTTTTATACATGTATTAAGACAGCAGAGTATATGAGGTGGCATAAGGAGAAACGAGATTATGAGCCAAATGTGCTGAGATATCCAGCTGATTCTAAAGCTTGGCAAGAATTTGATAAGAAACATGGTTGGTTTGCCGATGACCCTCGAAATATCTGACTTGGGTTGGCTACCGATGGATTCAATCCATTTGGTAATATGAGCAATGCATATAGTATGTGGCCAGTAATGCTTATTCCATACAACTTGCCACCTTGGTTGTGTAATAAAAAACCCTATATCTTTATGTCATTGCTTATTCCTGGCCCAAAGTCACCTGGAAATGACATCGATGTATATTTAAGACTGTTGATATATGAACTGAAAGAATTGTGGACGACCGGTGTGGTAACTTATGATGTAGTTATGAAATGCAATTTCAAACTTCATGCAGCAGTGTTATGGACTATAAATGACTTTCCTGCATTGGCAATGACATCGGGATATATGACAAAAGGGTATATGGCATGTCTGATTTGCAACAAGGAGACGTGTTCTCGTTGGTTGGAATATGGCCATAAGATATTTTATATTGGACATCGTTGCTTTTTGCCACTTGATCATCCTTGGCGAAAACGATATAAGCAATTTAACGAAAAGAAAGAAAGTAAAGGGCCACCGAAAGAGTTAAATAAAGATGAGTTGCTAAAAGAATTGAGTCATGTCCAACACATCAAGTTTAGGAAGGGTCCAAATAATAAGAGAAAAAGTACCGATTTTGAGTTAAATTGGACCAAAAAAAGCATATTCTTTGTACTTCCTTATTGTATTTCATTGAAGCTAAGACACAATTTAGATGTTATGCACATTGAGAAAAATATATTGGATAATGTGTTGGGAACTCTAATGAACATTCAAGGAAAAACCAAAGACTTTGTGAAGACCCGCCTAGATTTACAAGCTATGGGAATAAGGAAGGAATTGCATCTGATACAGAGTGGTGATAAATATTTGAAGCCACATGCACGTTACACATTATCAGCTGACAATAAGAGAAATTTTCGTGCATGGTTAAGGTCGGTGAAGTTTCTGGACGGTTATGCATCCAATATATCTCGGTGTGTGAATGTTAATGATTGTAAAATTTCGGGATTAAAATCCCATGATTCACATGTTCTTTTGCAACGCCTTCTCCCGGTAGCAATACGTGGTTACTTGGGTGATGATGTTTGTTATGTAATAACTGAATTGGGATCCTTCTTTCGAGAGCTATGTTGCAAGTCTCTAAGATTAGATTTCCTAAAATTAATGAAAACATACATTGTTACTATACTTTGCAAATTGGAAATGATATTTCCACCGTCTTTTTTTGATGTGATGGTTCACTTAGTTGTGCATCTACCGGATGAGGCTATCATGGGAGGACTTGTTCAGTATCGCTGGATGTATCCTATTGAAAAGTGTGTGTATCTTCATCTTAATGTAATCACAATAAGTTAAGCTAGGATATTGTTCCGTTACCTCCATATTTAGTTTTTAAATCACCCATGCAAACAGGTTTCTCCATACATTGAAATCTTATGTGTGGAATAAAGCGTGACCAGAAGGTTTAATTATTAAAGCTTATGTTGATAATGAATGTCTGACTTGGTGTTCTATGTATCTTCAAGGAGTTGAAACATTATTCAATCGAGAGGAATGAAATTATGACGGTGGGGAAAGGCAGGAAAAAAATAGGGTTATCTGTATTTAATACCTTTTTTAATCCACTTGGTTCCTCACTTTACGAAAAAATGGATTTGGCAGATCTTGTTAAGGGTCGAAGGTACATTCTTAACAACTGCGAGGAAATACAAGGATACATTGAGTGAGTTTTCAAACTTATATTGTATTATCCATTTTTAATCTATTAAGGTCAAAAATAATTTTTTCTTCAATAATGTAGTCAACACAAGGAATATTTACAAAGACAAAACCCATATAATGTTGAGCAAAGTCATTCAAAAGAATTTTCTAAGTGGTTTGAAGAAAATGTAAGTGTTCATATAAATTTAAAAAATTTCATTACATTGGTTTTAAGTTTGACTTATGCAATCGATTTTTTATTGAAGATTAAACTGTTGAGGCACTCTGGATCCCTGACCGCTTCTAATGATCTCTATGCATTAGCATGTGGTCTAGATACACGAGTAAAGCGATATTCTGGATGCATTGTAAATGGCATCAGGTTTCACACAAAGGCAAGAGAGGGGCAATGCAGAACCCAGAATAGTGGTGTCATTGTGGAAGGGGATCACGAAGGAGAAAATACTGATTTTTTTGGCATTTTGATAGATATTATTGAACTATCATATTGTTTTGGCAGGAAGGTTTATTTGTTCAAGTGGGATTAGTGGGATATCAAAAAGAATAGAATTCATATGGATGCCCATTTCACAAGTGTTAATATGACTTGTAAATGGTATAAGGAAGACCTTTACAAGTTTTTTTATGTCAAAGACACCAAATTGGGAGATGGTTGGGGAGTTGTGCATAAAATATGTCTTAGAAATAGCTTTGATGTTGTAGAGAAAGAAGGTGAAGATGAAGGTAAAGGTGAAGGGCTAGTGAATGACAATGATCCATATCAAGAACACGTGTCAGGTGAAGTGAATGGACTTGTCGGTGATGATGTATATATGGATCCAATGTCATTGACTAGGGAAGATGTACCGGTTGATCAAATTGATACTCGTGTCATTAACAGTTGTGAAATGGTGTTGAATGGGCAAGATTACACTTTTATTGATGATGATACTACTGAAGAAGAGGCATTCAGTGATTGTGGTACAGATGGTGAAGATGAATTACTCAGTGATGATGACAGTGATGTAGATGTTATGATTTGATTTCTGTTTGTGTTTTGTTTTTAGTTTACTTTTGACTAAATGTAGACACCACAAAACACAATGTTACTAGATATCTTTTTGATTAATTATTTCATACTTGTTTAAATTGCATCTCTTTTGAAGTTAATCACGAAGACTGGTAGATTATTGTCAACAAGTTTGAGGACCTCAAATAGCAGGTAAATGAAATAACAAATGTTAATGTATGTGAATTTTTTTTGTTCATTTCTTTTCTATCTAATTGTTGTACTCATACAAAATTCTCTCTTCAAATGTAAAGAATAAGCGCAATAAATTCTGTGAATCGAAAGAAGTTGGATATTTTTCACCTTGGTGGCTCTAAATCATTTGTACGACATCGCGAGGAGTTGGTAAATTTTCCACTATTGCATGATAATTATCAATTCTCTAGAAGATGAATGTAACATCATGTATGTTTTAAATTTTTGGAATTGTTGAGTCTAAATCTCTCAATTTAGGATTATTGGAATTGTTGAGATTAGAGTTAGAAGTTGTGTTAATAAAGAGTTACTGAAGAGCAGCAGACCAGAGAACATTGGTTTCAAAATGTAAAACAAGCATAACATATTATTTTCTGAAGTATTTAGCATTCAATTGTTTTGAAATTCAGTTGTTTTCTGAAGTATTTAGCATAGCAGATTGTAAAACAAGCATATCAGATTGCATATAATATTTTTTGTGCTTACTTCAAACTTGTTTATGTGTGGTTATTCACTTTGAATATATATAGGGATTTTCTTTTTTGTGGTTATGTTTTTTGGTTGTTTAGCTAGGCTTAGAATGTGTTAGTGGTTTTTTATTATAGGTGGAAGCACAAGACCCTGAACATGCGAGTCCCGATTCTGTGAACATCGAGTTATACAAGAAGACACACTACAAGGAAGGAAAGGGATGGGTTCATCCCGAAACTGAATTATTACATGTAATGTTTGTAGGGTCATCTCCTTGGAATATATTTAATCAATGCTTAACTGTTGAATTTGTTTTTTATGACAAGTTTAATTAATTTTATTTTTTACTGGTTTATAGGATAAGATGGTTGCCTTGTCCCATGGAATTGGTTCCGAGGACAGTCTTATTTCCGGAAATAAATCTTTTCACCGTGTACTTGGTACAAAAAAGGGTATGAGTGTGGCTTGGGGAATGGTGTAGCACCAAAATTGTCAACCCGTAATTACGACACTGAATTAGGGACATCAAATAAAATAGCTAATGATGCAGAAGAAAGGGCTCGAAATGCAGAAAATATTGCTTTAGAGGCACTAGAAAAAGTGAAGGATATGGCTTCAGAGGCACTAAAAAAAGAGAAGGAGATGGAAGATTTTCGCAAAACCATGCAGGAGCAGATGAAGGTATTTTCCAATTTCATGGCTGGGCAATCTTTGGATCTCAATGAAGATTAACTGAGATGAATCTTATACAATCTATTGGTACATACATGTAGGTTTTTGGTCAAATATTTTGGTACATATATGTATGTTTTTGGTATAGTTGGTGAAATGTTGGTTGGTAAAAGTTGTGAGCCAACGTTTTTTGCTTGTAAACAGTTATTTTGTAGTTTTTGTATTGTGAAACTCTTTTAAGTGTTTTGTATGGGTGATACCCGAACTATAAATTCTATATATGATATGAAAAATTCACTTCTCAATTGACTTTATTTATTTTTTCATTTGAGTATACATATCACCATTCAATAATATTATATAATTTAATAATATAGGTACAGTAATTTGCTATTTTAAATTAAGATTTTTTACCACGAATTTTTTCATGGCAAAAGAATTATTATTAGCTACGAATTAATTTTGTAGTTAGTTGTATTATTGAATAGCTACGAATTTATTTCGTAGCTATTGATTAAATTAACTACGAAAAGTTTTGTCATAACTAGTGTTATTAGCAACAAGATACTTTCGTCGCTATTATTTTTCATTATTTTCGATAAATAATATTCGTAGTAAATACTATTATTAGCGACGAAATGTTTCGTGGTAAATAGTAATATTAACGACGGATAAAATTCGTAGTAATCTTTTTTGCTTATTAGCGGCGAAAATTAAAGTTCGTAGCCTTATACTATTAGAGACGTGACATTTTTCAACGAACCGCGCTACAGAATTATTTCGTGGCAAAAAACTTTTAGCTACGAATTTTTGAACTATTAGCCACGAAATGGTCTGTAGTTAAAAACCAATTATGTTGTAGTGCATATTTCAAAGTTAAGATTCAGAATTTCTTCTCCAAAATTACGAACCCACTTTGAAGATTTTGAGCTTTGTCTTTCTTTCTGACATGTCAAATCTTTCAAACCCATTTGGAACCCAATTCTGCGAAACCCCTTTGAAAACGCAGCCATGTCCTTGGGATTATGGCGGATTGGTTCGTTGGAGGTTCGGGTCAAGAAAAACATGCCATTATCTAAAGATGATCGGAGATGGATGAAAAGTTCACCACCGTTCGTGGCGGCGTTTCTTAGAGCTACTTGGTGATTATCAACCAATCCCAAAGAAGGAGATTGTTTTGTCGCTTGCATGAGAGGTGTTCGATGAAATGCCGGAATGAAGGAGTCATCTGCGATAAAGAAGCGGTTGCAGGGCCTGCGGCATAACATATCAGAGGCCATTGCGTCATGTGGGTGAAAAAGGTGAGAAATAAGAGATAAATGGAGAGAAGGCTTCACTAGCAAGTCAGAACAAATAGGTCACAATCCATGGTCGAAAATCTCAAGCAAGTAGAAGGAAAGGAGAGGAAAGAATCGGTGGAGAAGAGCAAAAAGTGTAGCCTTATCACAACAAGAGAATGGGTAGTGAACATTGATAGATCTAAAACCATAAAAGCCCCAAGAATGAAGTACCCCCAAAATAGCTAAAGACCAAGAGATGGAGAAGAGAGAAGCAAGCAGAGGAGAAGGGTCAGACGTGAAGAAGGCGAAATCAGCTCTCCATGGCCGAAGCACAGAGAACAAGAGCAATAAGCAAAAATGGTAGCCGTCTCTCTGGAGGAGTAGCCTCCAAGCAAAGAGAGAAGAAAAAGGGAAAATGGAATGTTGTGAAAAGAAAGGAGTATGCCAAAAATATGGAGGAGAGGATCCCTAGGCAATGCACTATTGCCCTCTATTTATAGGTAACAAGGCTCAAAATGTTGCCCTAAATGTGGTGGTCCCCAAGTCCTACCAATGCTCCACTTTTCTCTAATAAGGTGATGAGGGCCATGATGTGGGCCTATAAGGAGAATTCTTTCCACATTATAAATAATGGGTAGAATCCACATTATGTGCCTTTATCATGACTAAACTGCACTCCAAGCCTCCATGCCACATGTTCTTTCCAATCCCTTCATAATGTGAGGATGGTGTCGCGCTGTCCACGTGTCACGGCTACGCAGCATCTATGGCCACAGCCGGATCAGTCGTGCAACGGATCACTCCCCAATAGCCTTCGCAGTACATACATATACCGCTAGAGCTATGCATAAATGGTGGTAGACGCCCTTGAGAGACTGCTACGTCATCAGGACCCGTAGACCATGGAAGTACTACTCCCGTGTACGCTCTTCAGCTCCACAGGTGTGCTACCACAATAGGACCACCTTTAGAAGGCTTTTGAGTTGCCATGAGTAATCCGCCACAATGTCGGACACATTGGGTCAACCCGTATACCAACTTCGGTGGGGCGGGTCCGAGGCTTTACCCAGTAGCCTAGTACCCTAAATGAGACCCCTCTACGAGTCGAGTGCAACCTAAAATAATACATATGCCTACAATTTGCCCCCTGTGCATGCGAGGCACCACCTCAAAGTTGGGCTGGCATGCACACAGCAGGCCCCATATATACAATATTTATATTCCCATTGTCCATATTTATATATATGGATACATATCTATAGCGTACATATGTATTTTAAAAATATGTCATGAAAAGTAATAAACACAATAGAAAAGTAGGGATGATCAAATGAACGGTAAGGACGACAACAAGGAACAAAAATAAGCAAAGGCAAGGTAAAATAAATAAAAATGAAAGAAAATTAAAAAGAAAGTAAATGATGTAAATATGAAATTTGAAAAATGTGAAATTGAGAAATAAAATAGGTAAACAAGAAAGAAAGAAGCAAAACAAAACAAAACCAAATATAGGAAAAGCAAACAACCATTTTTTTTGCAAGTACACACATTTTTTTGAAAACCACATGGAAGGGTATAATAGCCATTTTCAAAGGGAATTTAATTTTGATTAGTAATCACCATGAGTAACATGGTAAAAGTAAGGAAATAACTAAATTACAATAGTACATATACATATATATATATTCGTGTACATATATATATATTCTTTTAAATAAGTAAGTAAGTTTTTTCTTTATTTTAAAAACTGTACACGTGTTCATATACCCACGTGTGCATAGAGATATATTTATATATAAAAGGAGCAAGTTTTAGAAATTTTGAACCAACAGTTTCCTTCTCAAAGACGAACTGGTGCCAAAACACAGAAGTAGAAAAGGCAGTAAGACAAAGCAATAATGGAAGCCCCCTGCAAAAAGGTGCCTTTTCGCCACCCCCATTATGGCGACGCTTCGCTAGGCGCCACTCCCCGAAATTGGTGCAGTCACGGTTGGGGAGTGTGCAGAGAGGCGACCTACAAATACCTCTCCAGATTATGGAAATGGGACAAAACAACCAAGTGTACTATCCTGCAATTACTTATTTCACTGTGAGAGAAAAGCAAAAGCTTGAAGAAAGAGTGAACCAGAGAAAGAAAGAGGGAAATCAAGAAAGAGAAAGAAGGAAGAGAAAGAAAGAGAGAAATACCAGAGAGAAGTGAAAAGGAGAGAGAGAGAAAAACCCCTTTTCTGTAGAAGCCATGTTACCTTCGAAGGCGCACGACGGCACCGTTCCAAGCGACGACGAATGGCGACACGCCCCTTTTTTCGGGAAGGAGGTCGACTTCTTCTGGCACCGGGCCAGGCATTACCAACTAAACCCTACAATTTTGGGCGAGCCCGTGCTGTTAGAAGGCGATTCCCCCTCAACGTCGGGTACCCAATGGAAGCCGGGGAAGAGTATGCGGTTTCCTATAGAGAAGGGTGATTTCCCCTACTCGCACCTCCAATTCGAAGGCCACACAACGCCAATTTCAGAGTGGGACAACTGGTGTGAGCACATTATTTCAAGACCAGAGTATGTGGAAACCCTCAGCCGTGCCTCAGTCCTGACGGCCATTGATTCAAGTCGCCGTGTCAACATCCGGCGCTCAAACCCCTCTTTGCAAGCCCTGATTTCCCGTTGGAATACTGACACCCATACTTTTGCTACCGCCTGGGGTGAGTTTACCCCCACACTAGAAGATGTGAAATCCCTAATGCACCTGCCTCTGATCGGCGAACACAGCTTCAGGCCTCACACAATCCCTTCAGAATGCCAAGCCACAGTAGATTTCCTGGAGGCCTCCTTTACTCATGCCGCCTACCTGAATACCACTGTGAAGAAGAAAGGCAAGTGCAAATTTGCAAACTGGGCCAGATACTTTTTTACCTACCCTTCATCCGGCCGACCTCTTCGCCCCGACAATACTCAAGGCGTGCCTCTCTCGATAATCCCCACCATCTGGCCGCCTTTCTGGCACTTTGGCTCGCACGCCATGTGTTCGAAGGGCGCCCCAATGATTGCATGAGCAAGAGAGTCTTCAATTTGGCGGCCCAAATGGCTCTTGGCAGGACCATTGCGTTGGGACCACTTTTCCTTAGGACACTGTACAAGAGGCTCGACTCAGTAGTGGCGGGGATGCGCCGCTCAATAGGCCGCTATGAAGTGAAAGCGCCTGTGTCCAGTCTTTTCCTGTCTCTATTCATAATGGAGCGCTTTCCTGAATTCTTCCCCGCGCCACATACTCTAGAGGCTGCTAGACCATTCGGGGATCCCTGGGGCTTTTGTCGTGCCCCCAGATGGTCCGACATTGTCCTCCGGGATGATCTCAGCCTGGTGCTGGACATAGAGCAGGTGCATGGATGAGGTTGTCGTGCTTCTGGCAAGCCTCACACCGCCGCACGTGGGTAGCAGTGTCCTTCTCCATCGTAGGCCAATAATAACCACAGGTAACCAAGTGCTGATACAGCTTTGCACCGCCCTGATGGTCACGCCGGTACGCCTCGGTCATGAAAATGGTGGCCTCCTCATGGTTGATGCACCTTAATGGCCTTCCACAGAAGCCTTTGCGATAAAGTGCGCCCTTGAGGAGAAAGAAACGTGCCGCCTTCTTCCTGACAGGGGCCGCATCCATGCGATGATCGGGTAGCTTGCCTTCCTGGAGGAAGTCGATGTACGGCTTCCGCCAGTCGGACAAGTCGGCCTGAAAAGCACCCTCACCACCTTGAGGGGTGCGAGCACAGAGAACACAGCTCCTTTGAACGTCCTTGGCAGCCGCCATCATACTGGGCCAATAGAAACCTCTGCGCTGGATCCTCCAGTAAAGACTAACGTCCTCCACGCTGCATACAATCCGGTGAGTCTCCTCAAGAATGGTGGAACCTTCCTCCTCGGAGACACAACGAGCCAGTACGCCCTCAGGCCCCTTGAAGTAAAGATCCCCTTTGATAAGCACGAACCCTTTGGCCGACGGCCCGTCAAAGTCGTCCTTTGCCAAGGCTTCCATAATAGAGACCCGCTAGTCAGCAACCTTTACCAAGTCGGAACCTTCCGCCGTTGCGGGGGCAGAGCACTTCCGCACCTCCAACGATAAGCCTTCCTGCTCAAGTCTGATCTTTGATGCCAGAGTTACCCGAGCGTCGGGGAAGCGATTCCTACATCTAGAAACATGAGTAAACTCCACGGCGTCAAAATGCATAAGCAACAGCTGCGCCTGAGTACGATAAGGAGCAAGATTGGCCTCGTTCACAGCGAACTCGCTTGTGACCTGCTTGATGATGAGCTGAGAATCCCCCTTGACCTTTAAACGTCGAATGCCCCGTCGTTGTGCCTCTCTGAGCCCTAGGAGCAATGCCTCGTACTCAGCCTCATTGTTGGAGCAAGGAAAATCCAACTAATAAGAGAGATGAACCCGAGGCCCGTCGCCGCATGGCATGAGAACAATGCCGGCCCCACCATTACGGGCAGTGGACGCTCCATCGAATGACAGTTCCCATTCCTCGGCCTCGGCCATGAACAGGTCGGTCGAGCCCCGACCTCGAGAAGAGTGAGATAGAAGATCCGCCAGAGCCTGCCCCTTGATGTCCGTGGGTCGCACACACTGAATGTCGATCCCTAACAAGCCCATCAACCACCTCGTCAGACATCCGCCGGAAGGAGGCTGAGTCACCATGTAGCGCACCAGCTCACTTTTGGTCATCAGCTCCACAATGTGCGTAGACAAATAATGCCAGAACTTCTTTGCGGCGAAGACCAATACAAGACACTGCTTCTCAGCTGCAGTGTACCGAAGCTCGGTGCCACGGATGACCCTACTAGCATAATAAATGGGACGTTCACATCCCTCCTCCTCCTGGGCAAGGATTGCCCCCAGTGAATGATCGGTCGTGGAAACATAGAGTCGGAGGGGCATTCCCCGCCTGGGTGCAGTCATAGTATCTGGTGCAGCCAAGATCCTTTTAATGGCCTCAAAGCTCCGCTGGCACTCGGAGGTCCAAACATAAACAACATTCTTCTTAAGAAGAGGCAAAAACGGTTGCATGAGCTCGGCGAGATCAGGAATGAAGTGTCGCAGGTAGGAAATCTTGCCAATAAATCCTCTAAGCTGCTTCAACGAGCGTGGTGGATCCAGAGCAATGATAGCCACCGTTTTGTCACCATCGACCTCAATGCCTCGCTGATGCACGATAAAGCCCAAGAAATTCCCTTTCGTCACACTGAAAACACACTTGGTCGGGTTCATCTTCAGCTGGTAACGCCTGCACCTATCGAAGACCTTCCTCAAATCATCAATGTGGTCCATCGGCTGCTTTGACTTTACCACCAGATCATCAACATAGCATTCGACAGAAACATGGATCATGTCGTGGAAGATGGCAGTCATGGCCCTTTGGTAGGTTGTTCGAGCATTCTTCAGTCCAAATGGCATTACGGTGAAGTGAAAATTCCCCATTGGAGTGCGAAAAGCAGTTTTGGGTGCATCCTCCTCAGACATCCTGATTTGATTGTAGCCACTGAAACCGTCCATGAAAGAGAACATCCCGTGACCGGCAGTGACATCCACAATGGTGTCGACATTTGGCAATGGAAACTCGTCCTTTGGACACGCCTTGTTGATGTCCCTGAAATCGATGCATACCCTGACCTTTCCGTTCTTCTTCCGTACGGGTACCACATTGGCCAACCAAGTCGGATGCTGAATGCGCCTAATAAAACTGGCCTGCAATAAACGCTAGACCTCCTCCTTAATCTGACCCTCAACCTCTGGTGCAAACACTCGAGAAGCCTGCTTCTTTGGTACGACTCCCGGCTCAACATTTAAACGGTGCACAACCAGGTCGGGGTCGAGCCCCAGCATCTGGTCATAACTCCAAGCGAATACATCTTGATACTCCTTGAGTAGACCCGCAAGTCGCTCTTTAAACTCAGGAGATAGCTCACGGTTGATGGAGACTATACGGGGTCGTTCCCCTGCCTTGGCCAAATCGACCTCCTCAACACCCTTCTTCTGGGCTGCGGCTAGACCTGCATGGTGCTCGTCCTGCCTCACTAATCCTCGACAAGAACGGATGCCTCCGCCAGAAGATAGTCATTGCAGGGGTCGTGCGCCTGCACCAGGGCGTCCGGCCCCTCGCACCGTCATAACTGGTAGACGTAGCTTCCGTCAGCCTTGCGCACTCTCCTGCAAAGATCCTCATCGTCCTCGACTTTCCGCTTGTCCTTCTGAGAGACAACCACCATAACGTCGTCGTCATCGGACTGGGCAATATCCTCCCAGTCGGGCAATGGAGTAGCATACGCCTCGCCTTCCTCAAGGCCCTCGTCCACAGCCGAAAAGTTGGTGAAGTAAATAGCATCGGACAAATGAACCTCACTGACAGAAAAAGGGTTCCTCGTGGCCTTGATGGTGGTAGTCCTAGTGCCCCAATTGGCCTTCATCACCTGATGATACGAAGAAGGGACTACACCGTGGAGATGCATCCAAGACCTCCCCAGTAGAACGTGATAAGATGGTTCCCCCTCAATGATATGGAATCGGACAGGCCCTCGGATGTCCCCAACCTGCAGGTCGGCGGTGACATAGCCCAAGGTCCTCTGTCTTACCCCATTAAAACCTGAAATGTCAATCGGCCTCCCGGTCACGGCCTCATCCTTAATACATGCTTGCCTCATGACGGTGACCAGCATGACGTTGACAGAAGCACCGTTGTCCAGAAAGGCCCTCCTGAAATTGACCCCATTAATGGTCGTTGGTACGTACAACGGACGGTTATGAGGGCCCTCGATAAGCTTGTCCGCCTCGGTAAAGGTGACCTCCCTATTATGGTCAGACTTCGCCGAGGGGGTGGGCTCGTCCCCCTTAACCTCCGTCCCTGCCTTGCAAACAACCTTGAGCAACACCTTAGTAACCTCAGCCCTGGATTCGGAGTCAAGTCTCAGTTTGTCAAAGAACTCCCTCATAAGGCCAGACACCTGCGCCATACGGTCCTGAACGCCCCCTTGAACTTGCTCACCCAACCAAGCTACCTCATCGCCTTGAAGCTCCTCCAGAGTGACACGATCCTCGCACGAAATAACATGAATACATGCATCGTGGCGTGGGAAAGGGTTATCGTGCACATCCTGCTTCTTCGAGAGCTCCAACTCTCCAGACCTCATCTTCTTTTGGAAGAGGTTGCGCAAACTCCAACACTCCATTAATGGGTGCCTGGTACCACGGTGGAAATGATAGAAGCGTGGATCATTCACCAAGTCCTTATGATTCTCCTCTAGAGCGGGTGGAAGGCTGACGACCTTATCGCGTATCCACTGGTTCAACACAGCAAGAACCTGCCGACGGCTACAAGGGAAGGGCGGTGGAGTAGTCCGAAATCGCTTCCTCTGCTGATCGGCCGATGCCATGAAGGCATCCTCGTCCTCGGCGGTCTCCTCAGAAAATTGCTCATCATCCTCAACAACGGCCACTGTAATAGAGACAGGGCGCGGTGCTCGCCAAACACGACCTCCTCGGGGACTAGCCACCCGGTCATCCAGACATCTAGTTTTGGCCATGAGATCAAAAAATGAGCGGATATCGAGGGCGACTAGATAGAGGCAGTACTCCCTATCCATCCCGTCGATGCAGATCCTAACCAAGTCCTCCTCCTTGGCGGCCTCATAACATTCCAATGTGCGCTCTCTGAATCGCTTCACATAAGCCATCACATCCTCGTTGCTCTTCTGGGTGAGCTTAGTGAGGGATAGCAGAGTGACCTTCTCGTCAGCCTGGTAGTACTTGCTATAAAAACGCTGCGTCATCTCTTCCCAGCTGGTCACCGACCCAGGCTCGAGGTTGTGATACCATGTGTACGCCCGGTCAGTCAGTGACTTGGGGAACTCCCTCAACTTCAGCGCCTCGTTGGAGGCATGGTCCCCCGAATGACTAATGAAACGTCCAACATGCTCCTTGGCATTGCCTTTCCTTCCATCGAACTGTCGGAACTTAGGCGCAATATACTCAGCAGGGTACGACTGCTGAAGTACAGAGACAGGAAATGGTGGCAACGGGTCGCCAATAAGATCCGCCCCGGTCGAGACACGACCCGATCCCATCATGGCGCGCAACTGATCAAACGTGACACAGGGGGAAGCGCTCTGCCGAGCCGAACCAAAAGGGGTCAATGACGCCGTCGTGGTGTGGCCCTGGGGTAACACTGAAGCTGCGCGCGGGGGCGTCACCATGATGTCACGACGAAGGATAGATGTCGGCGCCATTGCTGGCGTGAGCGCTGCGCCCGTGGCCGCGTGAGGTCTGGCAGAGGCAAACATTGCTTTCTGCTCCTCCCACATTTGCTGTTGGGTGGCCTGCATAGTAAGCAATGTTTCCATGAGAAGCGCGTCACAGTCGCGCCTGCCAGCTGACCTCGAGGTGGCAGTGCTATAAGACCTGCTCTGAGCCGTCCAGTTGTGCTGCGTCCTGGTGACAGTGCGGCTGGAAGAACGAGCATTGGTCGCCTCTTGCTTGCGAGCGACCTGGGGATGGTCGAGCGGTGACTCCCTGAGATGTGGCTCCGCTGTGGTGACGCCCTGGGGCTGTGGCTGGGTCGCCGTCGGACCTGGTAGGGGTCGATTGACCAAAAGGAGCCCTCGTGGAGGCTGACTCGCTTTACCAGGAGTGTGGCTCTCAACTCCCATGGGTGCGGCTGACTCCTGTCTGGATGGAAGAGGAGGGGGTAGAGGAAGTGCAGAAGAAGAAGGCGCTTGAGATGTCATGGCTATGCGAGATGACCGTCATGCTATATGGCCCGCCTTTCTCTCCCACTGTGTTCGCCAAAAATTGTGATACGAAGAAGGTGAGAAATAAGAGAGAAATGGAGAGAAGGCTCCACTAGCAAGTCAGAACAAATAGGTCACAATCCATGGTCGAAAATATCAAGCAAGTAGAAGGAAAGGAGAGGAAAGAATCGGTGGAGAAGAGCAAAGAGTGTAGCCTCATCACAACAAGAGAATGGGTAGTGAGCATTGATAGATCTAAAACCATAAAAGCCCCAAGAATGAAGTACCCCCAAAATAGCTAAAAACCAAGAGATGGAGAAGAGAGAAGCAAGCAGAGGAGAAGGGTCAGACGTGAAGAAGGCGAAATCAGCTCTCCATGGCCGAAGCACAGAGAACAAGAGCAGTAAGCAAAAAATGGTAGCCGTCTCTCTGGAGGAGTAGCCTCCAAGCAAAGAGAGAAGAAAAAGGGAAAAGGGAATGTTGTGAAAAGAAAGGAGTCTGCCAAAAATATGGAGGAGAGGATCCCTAGGCAATGCACTATTGCCCTCTATTTATAGGTAACAAGGCTCAAAATGTTGCCCTAAATGTGGTGGTCCCCAAGTCCTACCAATACTCCACTTTTCTCTAATAAGGTGATGAGGGCCATGATGTGGGCCTATAAGGAGAATTCTTTCCACATTATAAATAATGGGTAGAATCCACATTATGTGCATTTATCATAACTAAACTACACTCCAAGCCTCCATGCCACGTGCTCTTTCCAATCCCTTCATAATGTGAGGATGGTGTCGCGTTGTCCACTTGTCACGGCTACGCAGCATCTATGGCCACAGCCGGATCAGTCGTGCAACGGATCACTCCTCAATAGCCTTCGCAATACATGCATATACTGCTAGAGCTGTGCATAAATGGTGGTAGACGCCCTTGAGAGACTGTTACGTCATCAGGACCCGTAGACCATGGAGGTACTACTCCCGTGTACGCTCTTCAGCTCCACAGGTGCGCTACCACAATAGGACCACCTTTAGAAGGCTTTTGAGTTGCCACGAGTAATCCGCCACAACGTCGGACACATTGGGTCAACCCGTATACCGACTTCGGTGGGGCGGGTCTGAGGCTCTACCCAGTAGCCTAGTACCCTAAATGAGACCCCTCTACGAGTCGAGTGCAACCTAAAATAATACCTATGCCTACACGTCGCTAAATAACACATTGAACCTGGACTTGGCCAGCGACTCAACGATACCAACCAGCTATTATGATTTAAGAGGTGTCTGATGATTAAATTCAAGGGTCTGTTTTTTAGGCTTACATTTACTTGT
Source organism: Cornus suecica (assembly GCA_963922005.1). Lineage (NCBI taxonomy): Eukaryota > Viridiplantae > Streptophyta > Magnoliopsida > Cornales > Cornaceae > Cornus > Cornus suecica. Next base: position 60,410,023 of record OY998239.1, read on the forward strand.
AACTCCTTGGTTTCATGGCCGGCAATGGCGGGTTCGCTTGATAACACTTCAATTTGTCGTAAGAAGATACATATTTTTGAGAAACAAGGTTTACATTGGGTGTTTTTTTTATTTATGTTTCAATCTGAGCAAGAGAAATGGTTCGAAACTCGGTTCGAAAATGCTCTAAAATTGGCTTTGAAGAAGCCGAAAGCTACTGCAAAGCAACTCCCATTTGGGCTTTGTGGTGTCAAGAAAATGATAAGGGAAAAGAGCTTGGAGATACTGAGAAGGATTGTGGCTTGCAGAATTTCAGAAATTCGTTGAGTGATTGAATCTGAAAGTTCAAACACTTTTTCGGTTGTGGCTTCTGTTGTTGAATGACAGACGGTGCAATCAGGTAGAGAAGATGATTGTTTTGTGGATTGCATGGAAGGTGTTCGACAAAATGTCGGAGAGGAGTTTTTCCATTCCCATGGAGGGAATCATTCGTTAAGAGTTTGAGACACGCCATTGTTCGACATTTCGACCTATGGCGAATAGACTTTCATGTTTTGGGAACAATCGGCAGTTGTTGAAAAGATGAAAATATCAAGACATGGTTGCTAGAAAATTCATGTTTCCAAAGGACTGATGCTTTACAATCTGTAGTTGTGTTGCATTCGCAGAAATGGAGTTGAGACTCGGTCACTGATTAGAATTTCGGTAACTCATTACAGATTTTAAAATGTTGCCGAAATAAAACCAAGGCAATTTCGATGATAGAATTGACGTTGTCATGGCTTGCGATGGCGATGGTGTTCACGTTGTCCACTATTTTCTCGGGCTTGAAAAATCATTGAGGTATCGTGCAAGGTCTGATAGTGCTGATACTGGAAGTAGGTGTTCCTAATCTGACTTTGAAACTTATAATTTTGGCATATGGTCGATGTTGGCTGACGTTGTGGACATTGGGTTGGTTTAAACTATGAAAAAAAGCATCATCAGTATGAAGTTTGAAGATCATTTAAAGTAAAATATCTGAATAAGTTTTTTTGGAACTTCATCAGTGTGATATATATGTTTCAACATGTGCACCATATTATTTATAAAGATTTGCCCATGGAAAGAACATGTGTATCTTAAGAAAGGTCACCGAAATTTTCATGGGTGTGATTTTGGCCAATTCTCAAAATTTTAGTAAGTCACCGAAAATTTAATATTTTGGTAACTTATCAAACTCTGTCAAGAGTAATTTTCATTGAGAGATTCAAATGGATGGTATAGGTCTTTGCGTTAATTGGATAAAAATTTCCGAATGAGGAGTTGATGGAAATAATACAACTCTACAAAAAATCGGTATGAGCCCATTTCCGTAGACTTGGGGGGCAGTTGTTAATGCCTAAATTATGCCCAAGCCTTTAGGCCACATGATTATGATTTGAAACATAGTTTGTAAAATTAATCCATGATCTAATTTTAAAACCATGTCCATGAAGGTTCGGGTTAAGAAACCACTGAAATAAAAAATTTCGGGTCACAGCAATTGAAAACGAATTCATGACCGATATTACTCTAAGGGTCATAATTGGCATAACCATTTTCAGTCTTAGGCCAAAAATGTGATTTTCAGCCACCATTGGCTTTTAAAATGATTTTCAATCCCTCCCTTTGTCATTTTCAACCTAAGGCTAAAAGTCTTTCAGTCACTTTTCTCTCAACCACTTCTCTCTTGACGAATTTCCTCTCGACGAATTCTCCCTCGACGAATTTCTTCTCGACGAATTTCCTCTCGACGAAGTTCCTCTCGACGAATTCTCTCAACGAATTTCCTCTCGACGAGTTTTCTCTCTCGATAAATTTTCAATCTTTCACTTCATTATCATTCACAACCTAAGACCGAGTCTCTTAATCACTATGTCTAAAAGTGACTTTCGACCACTTTTCTTATCACTTTAGGCTTAAAAGGACTCTCGACCAAGAAAATTAGCCTATAAGTAAGCTTCTTGTTGAATTTAGTCATGTAAATATTGTCATTAATGGCCAAGGTCACGAGAACTGTTTGCAGAGATCGAGACTACAAAGCCCAACAAATCAGGTCTAGAAGATTGGAGAGAGCTTAGGTTGGAAACTACGACCTGATCGAGATGAAAGTTCAACATTCCAAAACCACAAATGGAAGTTTTTCAACTACCCATCAGAGTGCGTCAGTGATCAGAAGATTCCTTGGTCAAAGTCAGGCAAGAGATAAAAGAGAGCTAAAAGTAGTGATGGTCAAAGTGAGCAAGTATGAAAGGGCCATGGTCTCTAACTAGAATTGTCATGCCAGATATGATTCCATCACATGTGGTTGAGAGTAGATCCAACTAATCCAAGTAGCAGCTCAGCAAATGGTTGGGAAGCTACTTTCAACCTGCAAGCAATTAATGTCTAGAATGGCGAGTTGAAAGGGACATCATCAGATGAAGACCCTCTATAAATACTCCTTTAAGTCCCACAAGCAAGAGGTCCACGACCATTCAAACCTTACTCTTTATCATTCATAGCTTATCATTTAGCTTCCTTATCAGTCATAACTTAGTTTATCACTTAGCTTTTATTACATTCATAGTCTAGCTCTTAAATTCATTTACTTTGTCTTCAGTACTTAGATCTTTAGTGTTTCATTTTCAGTAAAAATTTGTGTTTCTACTTCCTTTATCATTGTAATCAATTCCTTGTTCATTGAAGAAGAGTTTTCAAGTTTAGGTATATTGATTGTTTTCTCTTAACTCCCTTTCAATCACTGCCTTTATATATTTGAAGTCCTAACTTAGGCAATACAGAACCTTAAGGAGAGGGTCATTCCTACTCTCCAACTTTCGTCTGAACCAATCTTGGTCGGTCAACTGACCCAATAGAAATAGTTTGGTAATAAATCTCTAAGTCCACATTAAGACTCTGGCACGCCCGCGATTAAGGTCGACCAACTATTGGTTAATGACCTCGACCACTTTGTGAGCCGAACACTTACCCTGAGTAGTGCTTTGAAATAAAATTGCCATTGAATCATGGGAGGCTTGTAATGAGAGCACCTTCTGGAGCTGCATTAAGAGCACCAAAACACAAAAGCATGCAAAGTAGTAACACACTGTATAAGATTGACTTTGCCATATATGGTTATGACCAAACAAAGTCTTTAGGATTCTCTTTATATACAAAATGAAATGATGTACAAACAAATATGGAATTTAAGATGAATAATTAAAGGGGTGGTATCAATGGATGGGGAGGAAATAACAAGAAGAAGAGCTGTAATGGATCGAGCAACAAAGGAATGGGCTTTGATAAACCAACTGGGTAAGAACTTACCCAAAAATTATTAATTTAATGGAAAAAAAAGAAAAAAAAAACTGGGTAAGAATGAGAATATATAGAGGAACAAGAAAATTTGGCAAAGTTTGCTGGAGATGGGGGAGAAAATGAAATTAAGATATGACTTTTTACAAAAGACAACCACAAAAGTATCGATCCTTGGCTGCTGGCTGATAGGTTGTCCCTTCTTTATCTCCAATGAGATGTTAATTCACTTCATAGACAAATCAAGAAAAGGGAATATTATACTTTGTGAATTCATAATGAATGCATGGTGATTGATTGCTTACTTTTCCAAAAAAAAAAATTGGTGATTGATTGCTCATATATTGAATACCCTTTTTGAAATCACTTAAAAGGAATGAAAAATGAATTAAATAGTTGTGTTCATTACACACAAAAAAAAAACAAAAATATATATATATATATATAGTCAACTCTTAGATGTTAGACTTACTAGTTTAACTAGTAAGTTTTCACATTCTAATATATTAAATAATCCAAAGTATGGATGATATTTATCATATTCATAATATCCTTAAGTTTTAACAAGTAAATTGCAAGTATTATTTTTTGTAAGTACCTATTTTATAAAAAGAGAGATTAACTAGTTTAATGTTATAAGATAAAATAATTTATCTTTCTCCTGAATTTATATATAGAAAATTAAATTTTTAAAAATTTACGGCATATAATAACAAAGTAGAGGGAATTTTTCGCAAATATCCCAACTATCTATGGTAATATTAAAATCAGTCCTGTAAACACACTTAAACTTTTTAGCTAAGTATTTTGTTGTTATAGGTGTGACCTATGAAGTACGGACACTTCGTTTAGGATCGTCGTACTCGTGTCAGACACACGTGTCCATGTTAGACGCGCTGACACGCCAAAAATATGTGTCCGACACATCAAAAATATGTTCTAGATTTTTTTAAAATTGAACACTTAGTGGACACTCGAAGGACACGCGCGTGTCTGCGTGTCGGACATGTGGTGAGTCGGTTGATTTAATGAAAGATATAGGTCTTATGGAGCCGATAATTTAATGGATCACTTATAAAACTTCAACGCCTGTAATTCAATATTTGGGTTTGAAGATACTTGAATATCTTTATTCATCTTCTTCTTGTGAGAGGAATTAGAGCATATATTCATTTATCCACTATTTGAAAAAGAACAAGATAATATCACAAAGAGCCAAAAATTTGGTATTTTTACCTTCCAATCTTTGTCTTCAATCAAGAAAATTTTCACAATATAACGAGAGAGAAACTAAGATGACGGATGTTGGGGAAGATGCATTTAATTCCTTGGATAGTAGTAGAATGAAATTTTTTGAATATATCAGACATTTCATTTAACTTATTTGTTTATTTTTGTTTATAAGTTTATTTGATTGTCATTATTTAAGTGATAAATGAAGTATTTGTGTAATATAATATTTATATATAATTTTTTTTATAATTTTTAATAAAATTATCGGAATCGTGTCGTGTCCTTATCGTGTCGAAGCAGAATCGGATCTCACTCAGGTCAGATATGCATTACAAAGAAAAAGGAAATGGCGTGACTATCCAAAAAGGAGATGCATGTTGGACCCATCGATGTTTTGACTTTTTCCATATTAAAAAAGAAAAGTTTATAGTATATGGATCCGTTTAGATACGGAGAAAATAATTTTTGTTTTTTTACTGTTCACCAGACTAAAAAAAAACACGTTTGGCAAACGCGTTTACTGTTTACTTTTTTTTTTTCCCAAGAAAACTGTTTTCTATGAATAGTGTGTAAAAGTGGTGAAAACACCAAATACAACTTTTAGTTGTTTTTTGAGTTTTTTCACTATTTAGGGTACCACCTCCGCCACCGCCCCCACCGTCGCCGCCACCAACCACCACCACCCCTGGCCCCCACCACCTCTGGGCGCCGCCAGCCCCCACCACCGCCGCCTCTGCCCGCCGCCAGTCACCCACCACCGCCGCCGCCGGTCACCGCCGCCCACCAATACCATTTTATTTTTCAATACAAATTTTCATCCAAACACTTTTTTGTTTTTAGTTTTTTGCTGAAAAAAACAAAGACAAATACAAAAACAGTTTTTATATTTGAAGACATAAAACAAATAAAAAAAACAGGCTTTCCAAACGCACCCTATATTTGGGTAAAATACAATAAATCCCCGAATTATGGTCAAATGTGCAAATAATCTTTAACTATGATTTGTGCAATAAAACCCTAGAACTATCCTATTTCGTTGCAATCTATTCCATTTTCTTAAACATATATATATATATATATATATATTAAATGACCAAAATACCATTTATTGATTATGTTTTACTTAATGTATTATTATTATTAGCATAGATAATGAAACAATTAATACGAATTCAATGATATATTATCCATTCAATTAATTTACACTTAATTTTTATAATTAATTATGGTTTTGTTAGTACGCAAGGATGTGAGTGTTTTTCCTCCTATGTTCTCGGGGAGTGGGTTATGAGCTTTCTTTGGTACTAGTTGTGGATTTTTCTTCCTTTAGATATTAGAGGTGATTGTTATTCTCCCTTTTTGGATCCTCTGGTTAGTGATGTGAGTGCTTGGTGATTAATTAGCTTTGATTTGGGTGTTGTGTACTTAGCGTGCGTTTGCGAGGATGGTGTAGATTACCGGTGTTGGTACTTAGAGTACGAGTCTTAGTTATATCTTGTGAGACTCAGGTTGTGTACTTATATATATATATACGTACACGTATACCGGTATATGATTAGTTATCTATAGGGTATATATATATTTATAAAAATATATATATATACTTGACTTTGTATTGCACAGTGGTACATTATAGAGATTTATCGTTAGCATTATATTACATGTTTTGTGCCTTATTGTGCTTCCATGATATATTATTGAGGTTATTTGGGATCTCAGATTGGTGTGAGTGCCATGTGAGACAATATACCGACCTAGGGTAAATGCATGCACACAGGTTGGTTAGCATTTCTTGAACGGCTAGGGGTGTGTTTGTTAGAGGTGTTATTTTTATTGAGCGGTAGTTGCTCACCCCCACACAGATTACAGGATATAAGGATTACAGGCGGATGCTGACAACATGTATAGTGGCAATGACGGTACGGATGGTTTGGGACATTGTACTTAGTATTTGTTCATTTTATTTGTTATTCATTTATACTCTTGTTTCTCCTCCTCTTGTCACCGAGAGACAATCGTTGTAGTTTTTGGAGCCGGTCTGTTGGCATATCCCTTTTGATGTATCTCTTTATCTCTTAGTGTCATTGTATCTCTTCAGCACCATCTTGTATCTTTATATACTTTTAGTGGAATATTATTGCTTCGAAGGTTCTGGAGGGTTGTGTAGGGGTAGTGGTGGTTTTCTTTCCACTACCTCGGCCCTAGTAGATTTCGGGAATGTTGGGCAACATGCCTTTGTTATTATAGCGTTGTTATTGGCAGGTTATCCTCTTATGTGGTATTTATATTTCCTAGATGTTCCATTTATAAATGGAACTCTGTCGGATTTCCGCTGGTTTCCGTTGTTGTGTTTCTATCACTTAGTATGTGTGGAATAAGTCACTTTTATCATTATTCTACACGTTCTATCGTTATTGATATTTTTAATTGGTCGCTCCATGTTTGGATCACACCCCGGAGTCCTCGGATGTCCCGGCTCGAGAATCTTAGGATTTTAAGGGCGTGACACATCTACACAATCATCACATGTGTGGTCTTCAGTTTCCCCTCGTTGTAATCGAAACAAATAAATAAACTACATTACTTGGCTAGGGTTTTGCTAGAAAACCCTAAATACTGGTTTAGTTGCTCATGGTGGTGGGAGACTGCATCGTTGATATAAAAATGCCCCCTATGATCATTTGCTCCGGATCTCTAGGTTATGAATGGCTCCCATCTTCAAAAGATGTAAATCTCCAGAGATAGTGCTCTGAAAATAATGTAACTAGAACCTCTCTAGATCTAAATCAGACATTGGTATTTATAGAATAAGTTAAGAAGAGTCCTGCTTGCATTAGACTTGTTCCACTTGGAGTAGGATTCCTCTTGGATGTGTTTCTCTTCAATTATGAGTGAAACCCCTTTAGTTGATTTCAATATACACTATACACGTGCTTAGAGGTGCTGGAGTCGGAGATAAGTCAAAAGAAGTTGAATTGGATCGGGACTAAAAAACCCAGTTGTCTCCTATGCATGGCCCTACCCATATGCATAGGGTTTCCTATGCTTGAGCTTAGCTTGGCCTACGCTTGTACGTAGGGCCATGCATAGCTTCTCAACCATGTGCGTAGCTCATGCGTAGAAATGATGATTCCAACCACTTTTTGTTTGTTGTCTGCGTAGATATGCGTAGGAAAAATCATAAAAAGAAAATTTTCCAATTCTTCTTCCATTTGAATCCCCTTCACTCCATTAGTATGTTTCCCGAAGTTTTGGCTCCAAAAAATATTATTTTTTCCCTCTAGGAGAACTTGTTTTCTTGAAAACTCAACTTTTTATCTATTTTCAGGTAGACACAAGCACATCCTTGATTAATTCACCAGAGTTAGTTCATTTTCTTCATTAAGCTCCTGAAGCACGCTTAAACATACAAACCGCATAAAAACACTAAGTAACGGAATGATAAGATGTAACAATACTTAGTTAGAGGCCTAGTGTCACAGGGTCCAATTTTCACACTATAATTTTTGCCTTATGATGGCCTTGGTTGCACACCAAGTCAGCCAATCCTCTCAACACTTAGCCAAATATGCACAGAATATGAATAACATACAAATAATGTAAATGACACACATAGTTTACAGAGGTTCACACCTCCAACCTTTCACTATATTATCAAATAGTACAAAGGAACGCATATCTCTGTAATGGAGTACAAGACAACTCTATATCTCTCTCCCTCTACAGAATCTCCATTAGGGCCTATATAGACTAACTCACAAAACTGTCTATACAACTTCCCTCCTAGGATCTGGGAGATAACCCCTCCCATAGGTGTGCTGGCATAGCCAACTTGTGCCACATACATCAAGAGGTTACAACTACAAACCATGTCAGCAAACTGCCCAACTGTCCTATATATTTGGATCTGTTATGCCACATATGATTCCTTGTCTGAATGTCACATGCCATGTGTACTCCAGCACACCACCAAGATATGTAAACATATGCCTTGGTCTTTGCTCAGCTTGTCTGCATTGTTGCCTTCATCTTGCCATGCATAAGTATCACCAATCTGGGCATGCTCTAAGCCACTCCCATGTCATGGCATGCATTGCGCCATGCCATGACAATACCAAGTCGTGCATTGCTCCACACCTTGTATTCCGAAGTCATCCATCTGTGGTGTGATGGCCTTGTCAAAGACAAGTTAGAATTGCTAAGGCTTGATATGTGCATGGCTTGCTAAGCCACGTACATTGCATGTACTCCAGCACATGCCAAGTCGAGGCAATCCTTGCCCGAGGGCAAGTTAGCACAATAGTGGGCAAGACACGCAAGGCTAGCCAAGCCAAGCGCACACACAAGTGTCCACATTGTCATCAGCACCGCACCACCATCACGAACCCATGCCATCAAGCTAAGTGTTGTCAAACCATGCCCACGCATGTCCATAGGCCTCCCTATACATACCCTAGCCAAGGCCTGCCAAAGCCTTGCTTGGTTGTTGGCTGCCAACTTTTGTCAAGCTCACTTACCCCCCTATATATGCAAAATACACAAAAGCCAATTTGGCCAAAACATATATCAACCATGTCTGAGGAGGAATAATGGATTTAATCAATAATTCCCAATAACCTCCTTTTGTAGATTCATGCCATTTGCCATAATGTTGCTTATTGACTTTTCTCCAACACTTAGATTATTTTCTGACTTCTTCTTCCAATGTCACTCCAAGTGCCATCCAATGCCACTCCAAGTGTCATTCTTAGCCCCCATTGCACATGGGTGTTGTCTTGGGATCTTTGACCATGTCACAAAGGCAAATCCCTCATCCCAAGTCTTCAATGGGCTAATAAACCTCCCCCACTAGAGGAGCCCACTGCCTTCTTCGGCTGTTGTTTGCTTAGATACTCCTGAATCTGCTTTTCGAATTACCATAATGTCACATCTCTTTCCCATGTAGCCTCCTGCACTCCACTGCCTTTCCATAGAACCAAATAATATGTCCTCCGATTTTTCTTGCTTTGGCCCACTGTATTGTGGTCCAAAATTAAATCAACTTCCTAATCAAATTGCTTCCTTATCACCGGAGGTGCTCTCTTGGTCTATATTCTGCTTCCATCTACAGTATCCTCATGGAATGGCTTGAGGAAACTGACATGGACTGTTGGGTGTATCTTCAATTGATCTGGCAGCTTCAATCTGTAAGCAACTTCACCTACCCTTTTAATCATTTCAAAGGGTCCATCATATTTAGGAACCAACCCTCTATGCACCATTTTGTGCTATTCTTCTTCCAGATTTGTGGTGTCAACTTCAGTAATACTTTGTCACCAACAACAAACTCCAAGGGTCTCCGATGTTGGTCAACATACTTCTTCATACGCCTTCCAGCTTTAGCTAGGCTGTCTTTTGCTTCATCCATCATCTCCTGTCTAGATCTGGCCAAGTTGTAAGCAGTTGGACACTTCCCTCAAGTCTGCTGCAATACCACCTTTTGTGGTGTTCGTGGCTACTGTCATGTTGTTAACTCAAAAGGACTCATCCCTGTTGCTGATGAGCGGTGCAAGTTGTAGCAGAACTACGCCGTATCCAGCAACTCAACCCAATTTTTTTAGGAAGCAGTCACATAGTGCCTCAGGTACTCTTCCATCAACTGGTTCATCCTCTCCGTTTGTCCATCTGTTTGTGGATGATTGGTTGTGGAGAACTTCAACTCTGTCCCAAGAAGGTTGAAAATGGTCGTCCAAAACCGGCATGTGAACCGAGCATCCCGATCACTTATAATGTCCTCTAATAGCCCAAAGTGTTTGACCGCATGGTTGTGAAATAGCTCCACAGCAACATCAGCCAGCCATGCTTCTGGTGTAGCAATAAACACTGCATACTTTGAAAACCTATCAACAATGACAAATATGGAACTCATTCCATCTACCTTCGGGAGTCCGGAGACAAAATCCATTGATACTGATTGCCATGGCCTTTCCGGTATGGGCAGGGGTTGTAGTAAACTTGCCTCTTTCTTTCTCTTAAGCTTGTCAAGTTAGCATACTAGACAAGACCGGACATAGGCTTCGATGTCATCCTCCATCTTTGGCCAGTAATATCTCCTGGAAATCAGTGCATGCATCCTTTCAACTCCTGGGTGACCAGCCCATTTGGTGTCATGCATCTCCCTCATCAGTTCTCTTCTGAGTCGTTCCCCACTAGGTACATAGAGCCTGCCTCCTTTGGCATATAGCAACTCGTTTTCTATCAAGTAGTTTCTCATCAAGCCTTCCTTCACTTGTTGCTGAAGCTTGATGTAGGCAGCATCTCCTGTGATTTCACGTTTAACTCTCTCAAGGAAATCAATATATACAGCAGATAATGAAGTCACATACTCTTGTACTTCTTTTTTACTCAGTGCATCAACCACCTCATTCTGCCTCCCTAGTTTGTGCATCCATATAAAATCGAACTCAGCCAAGAATTCTTACCACCTTGCTTGTTTTGGGGACAACTTCTTCTACGTCTTAAAGTAGGTGTTTGCAATGTTATCCGTCACAACTGCAAATGGGGGCCCAAACAAGTAGTGTCTCCAGGCTTCCAGGCAGTGTATGACCGCAGTCATCTACTTCTCATGGGTGGAATATCTTTGTTCTGCATCTTTAAGCTTCCTGTTTTCAAATGCACAAGGGTATCCCTCCTGGACCAACACCCTACCAATGGCTCGATTAGAGGCATCTATGTGAACTTCAAATGGCAAGTTAAAGTCTGGGAACCGCAACACTGGTTCGGATGTTATGGCTTGCTTCACCTTTGCAAAGGCATTGTCACAATCCTCTGTCCAACTCTATGGTTTATCCTTCTTCAACAAGTCTGTCAAGGCATTCACCATTTTCAAATAGCCCTTGATAAACCTACGATAATAGTTAGCAAGACCAATGAATGATCTCAACTCAGTTACCTTGGTTGGAGTAGTCCACTCCACAATGGCTTTCACCTTCCGCTCACCTATGTGAATTGTGCCCTTGCTAACCCAGTGCCCCAGAAACATGATCTCCTCCGGCAGAACTCACATTTCTCCTTCTTGACATAGAGCATATGTTCTCTAAGATGTGAGAACACCCACCTCAAGTGTGATAAGTTCACAAAATAACTATTTTAAATGTCAAAAATAAATCTTTAATTCACCATTTTATTGCATAAATGTTCTTATATATATCTTTTTATTTCTTATAGGTTTGAATTGGAAAAGATGAAGAAAATATATTAAAGTGAAGAAAGGAATGCACATGGATGGAAGAAAGAATATAATGCACATGGATGAAAGATAAAGAATATAATGCACATGAAGAAAAAAGAAAATGACTTGGAAAGCATCAATATTCAAAGAAAAAGAAAAGAAAAGTAGATCTAACTTCACTTTACAAGATGTCATTATATTCCAATTTTCTCTATAAATAGGAGAGTAGTTGGAAATTGTATGGAGTTAGATGGTAGAGAGTGAGAAATTGTAGAGAGAATTTAGTCTTGTATCAAGTTTTTATTTTGTTGTAATCTTTTTCTTAGTTAATGAAAATTTCTTCTATCATCATGTTTTATTCCTATATCATTATGCTAGCTTAAACATCTTCTCAAGGGAGTGATGAAGCCACCTTGGGTAAGATATACATAATTTTATTTTATTTCTTATTATTTAATTCTCTTCCCGAATTAATTCTTTCAAGTGACAAAACCTACAATAGAGGTTGAAAATAGAGGAAGGATTCTCCGTGATTACCAATCAATGGAAATATGGGGAATGCCTACCACTATTTATATTTATTTATTTTTAAACCAAAACATTAGAGGGAGGATTTTTCGTGATTACCAATTAATGGAAATACGGGGAATGCCTACCAATATCTATGTTTATGTTTAATAGGTTGGAGGAGAATTTGCAATAGAAATATATAATATTATTTATATAGACCCGGGTGGTGGATTCTCTTCCCTTGAGATTTCTTCCATCATTTGATAATTATCTAGTTATTTTAGTTTACTATTCAAAAATTCAAGAATTCTTTTAAGTAATTTCTTTTTATCTCGAAAAATATAGTTTTGGATCCTAGTCTCAAACCGATTTCTAAGTTGAGAGTGGTTCGACCCTACTTATTGCTATACTATTTTAAGTAAAGTATTTGTAGGTATTATAAATTTTGTTGACCGGAGTTTGGTGAAGCAACGACAAAAGAAACATCAATTCACCAACCGTCAAAGTGTTTCAAATGCTCCTCAAGAATATTGTTATAAATTACAATGTCATCAAAATATACAACAATAAACTTATCAATGTACTCATAAAATACATCATTCATTAAATTGCAAAAGGTTGTTGGGGCGTTGGTGAGTCCGAATGGCATCACCAGGAACTCATAGGAACCATATATGGTAACGCATGTCGTCTTTGACTCATCATCTTCTGCAACTCTGACTTGCCAATACCCAGATCGTAAGTCCAACTTGGTAAAGTAAGTGGCTCTAGACAATCGGTTGAACAAGTCTGCAGCATTAGGAATTGGATACTTGTTATTCACTGTCACTTTGTTTAGAGCCCTGTAATCCACGCACATCCTCATGGATCCATCTTGCTTCTTCTGAAATAGGACAGGAGCACCATATGGGGCCTTGGAAGGTTAAATCAATCCAGCATCAAGTAACTCATCAAGTTGTTTCCTTAACTCTGCCTTTAGGCGCCATTCTGTATGGTGCTTGGGTCGGGGGTCTCATTTCAGGCTCTAATTCAATCTTATGATCAATTGTATGTCTAGGGGGTAGCAACTTAGGTAATTCTAGTGGCATTACATCTTTAAAATCCATCAAAATGTCTGCTACTGCATCTGGCACTTCCACCATCACATCAGGCTTGATCTCAATCAAGGATGCTAGGTAAGTGCACTCCCCTCTGTGTAACCCGTCCTTCACTTGCAAGGCAGAAAGAACACCTTTCTGCTTATCTTTGTACTGCACCTCAGTAACAGATGATACAAAACAAAGGCATGTTTCATTACAAATAAACATACCTCCAAGATATGGAAACAATGCAACATTTGCCTTAAAAAAGAAGTCAATCCCTATTATTACATCAAAATCATCCAAAGGCACCGCCATAACGCTGCACTTGTCTTCCCACTCCCCCACCTTGCGGGTCACTGTGGTCAGGCCTTGGATAGGCTGGGCATCCGAATTCACTGCCTTCACCTTGCTAGCATTCTAGGATAACTTCAGGCCAAGGTGTTTCACTTCTCTTTCTGCCACGAAATTGTGTGAAACACTAGAATCAACCATGGCCAACACTTCTCTTCCATTTACCCACACCTAGACATACATCAGCCCCTTCTGTGGTTTGGATTTCGCCATTGTTAGTGCATTGAAAAGTTGCAATGGATTCACCCTTGTTGGTGTCTCTCCATCACTGTCACTGTCATCCTTGCCAGCGTGAATGGCATTCACCTTTTCCTTCCTTGGGCAGTCTCTAGCTCGGTGTGGTCCATTGCAAATGAAATATCCACCAATGTATGTGGGTTTGGTGCCACTAGGACTCGCTCATTTGGCATCAGTTCTAGGCTTGTTGTTTTGATTCTGACCACCATAGTTCTTCTTGAAGTTGTTTCCTTTCTTCTTAAATTTGGGGGCAACACATTTTCCCTTGTCTCTATTGTTCCCTCCATTGTTGGATTTTTTTTTGTTGCAATTATCTTTGCCACCCGAAATTTTCAAATCCATCAGCCCATCTGCTGCAGCAATGGTTGTATGCAAGTCTGTGACACCTTGCCTTATCAATTTTGTCTGGGCCCAAGCCTGCAATCCTGAATTGAAATTGAATAGTTTGTCTTCCTCGGACATGTTCTTGATGTCCAACATTAAATAACTGAACTCCTTCACGTATTCACGAACCGTGCCTGTATGCCTTAATTTCTTAAGGGATTCCCTTACAACCCATGATGTGTTGGAAGGGAGGAACTGATCCTTCAATTCATTCTTCAAGGTCTCCCAAGTCTCAATCTTGGGTCGTCCAGCACTGGCATCATCTTCCATCCATGTGCGCCACCACAGTTTTGCATCTCTGGACAAGTACATGCTTACGATTGTCACATTCTCAGCGTCTGGAACATGAGAAGCCTTGAAATACTGTTCAACAACCCATAAGAAATTCTCCAATTCCTTGGCATTTCGTGCACCACCGAATGCCTTGGGCTCTGGCACTTTGATTTTCGATAGGGCACTTTCACCACCGCGAAATGTCATGTTGTGGCATGCCCACTCCAGTAACGTTACATCGTCTTCAATATCCTTCAGATTTCTTTCGAAGACATTAACAGCATCGCCAACATCATCAGATACATAATTCACTCTGGCATCCAATTTGGCATTCAAGTCTATCACTGAATCTTCAATTACTTTGCGTAGAGTCTGCAACTCGTGGGCAAGAAGATTTGTCTGGGTTGACAGAGTGTCTGTATTCCCAAAAAATGGGGCACCAACCATGGTCTCCAAACGATTAACTCTTTCACGCAGTGCTTGCATGGAGTCTCAATGGAGCTCTGATACCAACTGTCACAGGGTCCAATTTTCGCCCTATGATGGCCTTGGTTGCACACCAAGTCATCCAATCCTCTCAACACTTAGCCGAATATGCACAGAATATGAATAGCATACAAACAATGTAAAGGACACACAGAGTTTACAGAGGTTCACACCTCCAACCTTTCACTATATTATTAAATAGTACAAAGGAACACATATCTCTGTAATGGAGTACAAGACAACTCTATATCTATCTCCCTCTACAGAATCTCCATTAGGGCCTATATAGACTAACTCACAAAAATGTCTATACAACTTCCCTCCTAGGATCTGGGAGACAACCCCTCCCATAGGTGTGCTGGCATAGCCAACCTTGTGCTACATACATCAAGAGGTTACAACTACAAGCCATGTCAGCAAACTACCCAACTATCCTCTATCTTTGGATATGTTGTGCCACATGTGATTCCTTGTCTGAATGTCACATGCCATGTGTACTCCAGGACACCACCAAGCTATGTAAACATATGCCTTGGTCTTTGCTCAGCTTGTCTGCATTGTTGCCTTCATCTTGCCATGCACAAGTATCACCAATCTGGGCATGCTCTAAGCTACGCCCATGCCATGGCATGCATTGCGCCATGCCATGACAATACCAAGTCGTGCATTGCTCCACACCTTGTATTTTGAAATCATCCATCTGTGGTGTCATGGCCTTGTCAAAGACAAGTTAACATTGCCAAGGCTTGATATGTGCATGGCTTGCCAAGCCACGCACATTGCATGTACTCAAGCACATGCCAATTCAAGGCAATCCTTGCCCAAGGGCAAGTTAGCAGAATAGTGGGTAAGGTACGCAAGGCTCACCAAGCCAAGTGCACACACAAGTGCCCACATTGTCATCAGTACCGCACCACCATCACGGACTCATGCCATCAAGCCAAGTGTTGTCAAACCATGCTCACGCATGTCCTTAGGCCTCCCTATACATACCCTAGCCAAGGCTTGCCAAGGCCTTGCTTGGTTATTGGCTACCAACTTTTGTCATGCTCACTTACCCCCCTATATATGCAAAATACACAAAAGTCACTCTGGCCAGAACAGATATCAACCATGTTTGAGGAGGAATAATGGATTTAATCAATAATTCCCAATAACCTCCTTTTGTAGATTCATGTTATTTGCCATAAGGTTGCTTATTGACTTTTCTCAAAAACTTAGATTATTTTCTGACTTCTTCTTCCAATGCCACTCCAAGTGTTATTCTCAACCCCCACTGCACATGGGTGTTGTCTTGGGGTCTTTGCCCATGTCATAAAGGCAAAGCCCCCACCCCAAGTCTTCAAGGGGCTAACACCTAAAATGTACAACATTCGGCACCTATCAATCCTCACAGTTGGATTTCCATAGGGATTCCTTTTTCCGATAACTTTTCGTCCTAGAAAATATATACCAAACATACTAATATTCATCCCATATATAACACATGTACAAATTCTATTTCACATAACCCTAGATAAAAAGTAAAATAAGGTAATACCTCATAAAACATTATTCATTATTTTCTTTTAACGATACGCCTCATATTTTTCAGGAATAAATACTGGATCAATCTCTTGACAACATTGCCAGCAACTTGTATAAAATAATAAAATCCTTTCACCAGCAATGATTAACATTTTATAGTTTATCGCATGAGAGATGATATCCCATGAGATGTTTTCCATTTAGATCGTCGAATGTCATTGATTGATCTCCTTTGTGGTAATAGTGATATTGTATTTTCATTTTTATTTTTTTTCATTAAAGAGGCTTCACTCATCCCGTCCTCTTAGTAGTGGACTTAAATTTTACAAGCTTCACTCAACTCTCCCTTTTTGTTAAGGGGTAATATTTTATTCTTTTAATAAAGAAAGTCGTTAATCTTTTAGGCAAATAGAATAGTAGCATAGTCGATCATATAAAATTAGATTTCTTTTGTATTAAAGAGAGAACTAAATTGACTTGTAAAATTAAAGTAGAAATGAACATCACTACTTGGCTCATTTTATTTGAATCATCTAACAAAGATGATGCTTATTACCTCATGAGTATTTATTGGAAATACTTGCGCAAATTCCCTTCCTTCCATGGATGATCAAGTTGTCTTCCCCCAATGTGTCCCCAGTCTACATGCATGACTTGATAAGCCTCTTCTCATTTTGCCCCCAGCTTACAAATACCTTTTTTTATTATTATTATAAATAATTAGGGGACTTTGTGTAGTACTGGATTGCCCACCTGTATAACCCCCCGCTATAAATTCAATCTCCCCTATTGGTTGTTGGTCCATGGAGTGATTGTTTTTACCTCCTCTAGGAGAGTTAGTGTTTTTCCTTGCCACAATTATTTTTTAAGTGGCCTCTTCGAATCAAATCCTTAATCTGATCCTTAAGGTTAATGCAGTTACCCGTGGTATGCCCATGATCCCGATGAAATCTGTAATACTTGTCACGAGGTCTGCTTGCTAGGTTTGATTTCATCTTTTCCGGCCATCTTAAGGCTGGATCATCTTTGATTTGCAACAAAATTTGATCAATTAGCATGGTTAGAATAGTGTAGCTTGAAAACTTATCAGCACTCTTGTAACTAGGCATTCCCTCATTCTGGTAGACAGAGGATTTATTGAACTTTACTTCTTTTTCATCGCTGGAACTAGGGGGTGACTTCTTCTTGTTTTGAATTTTTTTTATCTTCAACCTCCTTTCCTTTTTGTACGTTCATGGCTTCTTCAACGTTCATGTGTTTCTGGGTCCTAACCAACAAGTTTGCCATGTTGGTAAGAGGATCCTTTTCCAAAACAAATAAGAATCTCGAGATTTTCAAACCTCTCATGAAGGAAGTCGGAGCCACCATCTCATCGGCGTCCTCCACTTGTAACATCTCAACATTGAATCGGCTGATGTAATCCCTAAGAGATTCTCCCTTCTGTTGTTTCACTGTAAGCAAGTAAGTGGTCAACCTCCTTTACCTCTGTCCAGCAATGAAATGACCCACAAATTGTTTGTTTAACTCTTCAAAGGCCTCTATGGACCCTAGTTTGAGTTTATTGAACCATACTCGTGCTAAACCTTTGAGTGTGGTAGGAAAATCACAACACATGATGGCATATCGTACAACATGCAGGTTCATAAGTGATTGAAAGGTCTCCAAAGGGTCCAGGGGTCTCTAGTTCCATCAAAACTTTCAATCGTTGGCATCTTGAACTTATCTGGTAAAAAGCATTTCATGACAACAGAGCCAAGTGGCAGGCTAGTCCTATGAACCAAATCTACTATGGTAGCAAAACCATTTCCTCTCATTTTCTGCATCACATCATCCATATTTTCCTTGAGATCCTGAATCTGCTGGGTAACGTGAGTGATTTCTTCAGTCTTCTCATCAACACAAGCCGTAATGTTTTCTTAAAGTCGGGAATTTTATGGAGGCTAAGGGGGCAGATCTTTGTGTCGATTTCCAATCTGACTCTGCTCCGCCTCTAGATAATTCCTGGGAAGATCACCATCTCTACCCTATGCATTTTCGACCCGGTCATCTAGGTTAGGGGGATTTTGGTGTCTCTCCAGCATAACGTTGTGAAGAGGTAGCAGATAGGGGAAGCCAATAGTTATAGAATTTTCGCATTTTGTTGCATCAACTGGCGCATCCCTTGATGCAAGGCTTAGACCTGTCATTCCAATGCTGCGATGGGCTCATGATCGTTTGGGCTGCCCGGGTGTTCCCCAGACACTTAGTTTTAACCAGAGTCATGCGTTGATGGTTCATCATCGGCAACCAACCCAGATCGCAATACTACCATGATTCCTTAGGCAACCAGACGATTTCCACAGACAACGCCAACTGATGAAGGATATATTTACACGATCTGGAACGAAGTCGTACCCTGCAAAACAAAGTAATGTCACTTTATAGCACTGGTGTGGTGTTGGCCAAAGACCCTCGGAAGGTCAAGTTAGTGTCTGGCAATTTCACACTTAGAGTAAATGGCTTGGGAATTGAAGTATATTTTTTTGTCATATATTTTCCTTTGATTGACCATCTATTTATAGTGGTCATTGAGCTCTGTAGTTGCAATTGCCAATGCGTGTATATCTTAACTAAAAGCCCCTGGATTATCTCACCTACAATTCAAACCTCAACACTCTTGTATCAGGTCAATCAGTCAATGGTCTTTGGTCTTCAGGTCAACACGGGCAGTTAAAAATTAATCTAACTAATCATACCCATCATAATTAAATCATAATTAATTGATTTTGCCTCATGTATGTATGTATGGAGTTATTAAAAATTATTCATTTTGCAAACTTTAAAAAATTTGATTAAAAAATTTAATTTTCTCACAAATCAAACCGTATATTTATTTTTATTTCATGTATATATATAAAATTCTAAACTCTTAAATAGTAACATAAATAATTAGCACCAAAATATTAATTTTTTGTATCATTTACTTGTACAAAACCAATTCCTTAAATTTTCCAATCATGTTAACATTATGTTCATTAGTTATCACATTACATAAACTGACCATTTAATTTTAGGGCAATGATTGCCTTAAGCCAGATAAGGAGGAGCTCCTCCTTACAAATATAGGTGGCCCAATGAAAAATTGACACCTATTTATGAAAATAAAATAAAATTATATTATATTATATTAATTCAGTTACCCTATCTTTCTTTCACATGCCCTCTTTCTCTCTCCTCGCTCTTAATTCTCTTCTGAAAAACCTCTGTCTGAAATATTCACCGCACCCAATCGTCCCTACCACATCCATTCATGGCTCTTGGGTGTGTCCGCTATAGAGGGGCGGGGGGGCACAAAGCTACGCCAACGGTGGGTGGAGACGGAGGTGTAGAAGAGGTTTGAGAAGACTCCGACCGCGGCTCCGATCAAACCAGTAAGGTATGTCTAATATTCTATGTTTGATTAATTGAATTCCATAAAAAGATACTTTTGCTTTTTGTATTTGATTAATTGAATTCCATAAAAAGATACTTTTTGTTTTTGTGTTTGATTAATTGAATTCCATAAAAAGATACTTTTGTTTTCTGTGTTTAATTAATTGAATTCCATAAATTTTGAAATTTTATTATCATAGTGTTTCCAGTGGAAGAAGTTCATTGTTGTTCAATAACAGTCATATGGTCCAAGTGATTCAAGTGATTTAATTTTGAAACTTTTTTGGAAATAAAATGTAAAATTGAAGCATAATTTTGATTAAATTGAATTTACTGTATGCCTAATTGGGAATGGAACTGGTGGGGGAATGTATGTGGATGTTGAATCAATATCTGACAAACATTGAAAGAGAACTTTTTAGTGCATATGATAGAGTTTAATACTAGTCTGAGGTGTAGAGCTACTGGAAACCATGTCATCAAAAAAATAATAAGTAAAATAAAATTACAAAAAAATAATAATAAAAATAGCAACTGAAATTATTAAATGGTAGCGCTCCACATGTTTGACAAATTGCTCAGACTATCTATGAGTTCTGTACTAAACATTTAAAATTTAAGACTATAATGCTAATTGACACATTGAGAAGTTGTATTGCTATTACTATGAATTCCATATACTTCCAAACAATATTTATGAGGTACTTGTGCGGATTTTGTGATAAATGAGCAATTTTGTCATTTGCAGATTTTCAAAGCACTAAAACATTTCACAAGATTGGTGGACATCATAAGTAATGAGCATCAAGATTTAAAAATCTTGAATAGTGTTTTTTCTGTTGTTGATCCCGCTGCAACCGGCAACGAGATTTTTAAGGAGTCATTCATGGACCTGAAAATTGATGAGCTCCTGATCCAAGTTTTGAGAAAACACCAAAATCGGAGCACCGAAAGGAGTCATTCTTGGGTTAATTGATTGCTTGAAAGTTATTGTTGTAATGTTTCAAATATTGTTCATGTACATTTAGTAGCAATGCATGAGAGGTTATATAGCAAAATGATCTTCGAGACATTTCTTATTTTTTTATATTGATTTGTAAGATTGTTGTGCATGTAGACTGGTGGGGTTCTGAGAGGTTTTATAATATTTAACTCGGAGTCATTTATATTGCCTCATGGGAAAGTATGTTAGATTTGTCTCTTTCAGGGGTAAACAGGTAGCATAAAGGAAACATATGTAAAACAAGTAAAAAACAAAAAGTATTTGACTGCTTTTAGAGAATCCAAGTCATTTTATGGAATCAAATGATTATCCACCAAAACCAACGAGTGCTTGTTGCAGCAAGTAAATGTTGAAAATTCATTAGTTTTACTGCTCATCACTTTTGCTAGGATTTCACGCTACTCGGAGAAATTTCACGAGACATTGATGCTTGGATTTAAACAAGTTATAGGTTCCTAATTTCACGTTATACAGACAATAGCTGCAACTTCTGAACTTTTTTATTTCCTTCTGCAGAAAGTAGTTCGCCTCTATTTTGGGGGTTTAAATGCATCATCGACACTACCAATTATCATAGTAGTGATATATGGAGCTAATTTGACAATTGCAGGGTCTATGTCCCTTGGTGCTCTTACATCATTCATTCTATATAGACTCATTTACATTCTTTGATCAAAATTATTTTTCAATCCAAAAAACCAATGGTACATAACAAATTAGCAATATGATCAAATTAAAGGAGTTTGAAACAAACAGAAAATTATAACATGGTCTCCATAAACTCGCAAAAAACACGTGCACAACACAAATCCTCAAAATTTTGACTAGTACTCATACTAAATAACTGTTTGTGTGGAGGCATCAAATTTAACCACATGCCCTTGTGATTTTTCAACACAAGATACTTTATATTCAACTTCTTCCCCATTTTTAGCCACTTTGTAAGTATTGTAATCACCTAACCTCATGTGCTCTTTTTGAAAGAATTTGAATACCTCTGGAGTATAAATTTATGCACCATGACGTAATGTAACGTCCGGTATTTTTACGGGTTAATTTAAAATTTTTATTTAAACAATTATGTGTTTATGTGCTTAATGTGTTTAATTGTTTTAGCATGCCTTACATGTTGTACGTGTTATAAAAATTGTACGTAGCATGTTTTATTTTCATTTTGAAATTAATGAAAATTATTGAGAACGATTTCGGGAAAGAAATGACCGAGGGGTAAAGGAGTAATTTCACATTTGGAACAATTAGTGGAAAATGTAGAAATTAGGGCAAGAATGGCATTTTAGTAATTAGGGAGGATGACAAGGGGTAAAAGGGTAATAAAGAGTCTTGATGGCACTCTTGTAATTAACCCCAACTTTGGATGAATTTGGTCATTTCCACCTTTCATGTGTTGTCTCATTCCTAGCCCTTGATCTCATTCTCCCATCTTTGTTTTAAGCCCTTGGATCATAAGGCCTTGTTTGGTTGGCACTTAAATGGAATAATCCATTATTCTTGGTCTTCCACTTGACAAGACTTTTTCTCAACCATTGGATGGTTTGTTAATTCCCATCTTTATTCTAAGCCCTTGGATGATAAGGCCTTGTTTGGCAAAATAATAAGTTTTGGTGAGTTGTGTAATAAGTCTTCCACTTGGCAAGACTCATTTCTAGCCCTTGGATTCATTTCCTTTTTCCCCATCTTTGTTATGAACCCTTGGATTAGAACACTCATTTAGGGTTATACATATACACCATTATGTATTGATTTTTGTCTTCTAAAGTGCAAGACTTCTCTCATTCACCACAAACCTCTCTTCTTCTCACGTCCATTTTATTTTTTTCTTCTTCCTTGGTTCTTCTTCAAGAACATCATCATTGGCTTGGAGTTTGAAGAACCTTTGAACATAAGAGTTGTAGAGGATGGCCTTATCTTCCCTTTGATAAAAAAATTGGTAAGTGTTCTTCACTTCTTTAGGGTTCTTGATTTCAAACCCTAGAATTTATTTCCTTGAAGCTTTGTGTTCAATTATTGATAATTGGTTCCCTTTTTCTCTTGAATCTTGTTAAGGGACATGAGTTGAACCTTTTCACCAATTATTTCGGTTATTAAAAGCTTGGAGCTCATCTTGTGATTCTTGACCCTATTGTGGAAGAGTTGTGGTAAGTTCAAGAATTCCTTCTCTTGAATTGTGTTTTCTTAGAACCCTAAGTTGCTATTGTTAGGGATGATTTTGTTTTGTGGTTGAAGCCACTTTAATAATTTTGGTTTATAGAAACACCATATTAATAGTTATTCATTGAATGGTGTAATTGCAAGCTTGGAAGCTCTTTCCTTGAACATTTGAGTTGGTAGCTTACTTGGACCTCTCTTGGACACTCTTGAGCTAGCTTGATTGGAATTGAGGTAGGGGAAAATGACTTGTCTTTGTCTTTGTAAGAGGGTGTGTGCGTCTAAGTGTATATATGCCGTATATATATATACGAGTTGGTTTTGGGCAACTTAGACTATGATTTAGGCCCTTGATAATATGATTATGTGATATGAATTCATGTTGTTGTTTATTGATCATAAATGTGATATGAATTGATGTTGTGGTTTAGTGATCATAAATGTAATATTATGAGCATGTGGAAAGTTTTGACATGATATATTGCCTAAAGAGAAAAAGCATATATTATGATGGAGTATGGTTGATGAAAAATCATATGTGCATATTGAGTACTCATGTAGTGTCAAATTCATGATGTTGGAATATATGGGTGGTGTAGTGATGTGTTGGTAGTCGGGTTCGGATCAAAGCAACAACTGGCCAGGAGGTATCACGCCTACGGAACTAAAAAGCCGACCAAATGTGAGTTAGGAGTCCGGGTAGAGGCTCATGTTCTTGACTTTTGTAGTCATGGCGTACGGAGTTGCATGTTGGGCTCTCGTACAACCGTCTTCCTTGTTGAAGTGATAGAGAGAAAAATCACTTGGGAAGAGTCGGTGCGGTACTCTACAAGTAATTGGACAGAGTATGTATCCGTTAACCTGAGTTGGGCGCCGTGTGTCTCGGGGGGTGTGTCGAGTCATGGTGCATTTAGACTATCATATATATGTGAATATGATGTTATTGTGGAAGCATGCTATAATTATAGAAAATTATGTTGTGAGCATGTTGGGGAAACTTATTTGTGGGGTTCGAAGGGGTTCCGGATTGGCGTGAGAGCCATGTGGGACAAGAGACCGACCTAGGGTTAGTGGCATGAACCTTGGTTGGGTTGAACCGCTCGGACTACCGAGATGGAGGCAATGACGCTTCCTCTACTGGGCTAGTGAGCTCACCCCACGTTATATACATTTTTTTCAGGTGATGATCCTGTTGGGAGAGTTCCGTAGTCTCTCCGAGGACGTGTGGTTGTATGTCCGTCCTTTTGTGCATGAGACGGACCACACTTATTTTGTTGGACATTTAGTTGATAAATATGTATTTAAATGTTCATTTTGTCCATGTAAGTTGAATTTGAAAAACTATTTTATTTTAACCCGGCTAGCATGTTAGCCGAGGCGTTATTCTCAATGTACATCCCTTGGAGCGCTATGCGCGGGGATTATATTATTTTGGGGTACTTCGGTGCCGAATTGTGGAAATATGTAATTTTGGACAAATTCTAGCATGTTTCGCCTTAGAGCGCTTTAATATCATTATTGAATATTTTCCCTTGGAGTTATGAATGTGAATTGGATGAATTGCCATGAATTGCGAGTATTAGGTGTTTGGCCGAAAACGGCGTTTTTTTCTAGGTTTTCAAACTAACCCTTTTCGATTCGAATGGAAAAACCCGTTTTCGCCTACCCCCGTAGCCCCGGTAAATTTCCTTGCTTTTAGAAACGGATTTAATTAAATTCGTTTTCTTAGATATTTTAAACTTTAGAAACCGGCGGTAGTTAAAACGGATACCGGGGGCAAGACGGAAGATTTTATGAAAACTTACAAAAAAAATCATTTTTTGCTAAGTTTACGTTTTTCGCATTTCCCGAGGTCTCGAAAACTATTTTTGGGTTCCGCCAAGGAAAAACTCACTTTTCCAATATTTATGATTTTTCGGGACCGACGGCGCGAAAAACAAAGCCATATCGCAAAATCTCGCGTTTTTGCATATTCAAACTTTAAGGAAATTGCAGATTTGGGCAGTAGCTTCACTAATCCATACTTAGAAAAAATTCAGCATTTTCGAAATTGGTAGTGCAGGCCTGCTGCAGCGGCTTACGACGTCCGATGTTTGAAAATCCGTATTTTCCTCCTCGAACGTCGGAATGGACCCCCGTTTGTTTCTATGGGTTGTCCTACGTCCAAATTATCGGTATAAAATTTGAAAGGACCAGTTTAACCCTGAAATGACTGTTTTACCCTTAGTGAAAGAGGGGTACTTCAACTTTAGTTTTAAGTCGGTGTTGTCTGACGCCACTTTTGAAAATTCATATCTCCTTCCTCGTGGCTTCAAATTAGGTCCCGTTTGTTCGTATTGCTAGTTTTAGGTACAAATTTTGTAGTTGTAGTTGGAAATTATTATTTTAACCCTGATTTGACCATTTTACCCTTGGGTGAACATGGTGGGTCAGAATGATTCGATCAAGGTACCGAGTGTTTCGGTTTGCCTCCTTTTCGATCCCGTGTGATCTTTTTGAAATATATGAGATGTTTTATGTCTATTTTACCCTTTTATGGGTATTTTATGACTGAAATGGATTTTATTTCATTTTTATTTCTTCCGCATTCACTCCCTTAGCTCTTAGGCTTGGGTTTTGGAGTCCTAGGAAATTAGGGGCGTGACAACTTGGTATCAGAGCGTGTTATTTCTCTATGGGACGACGGGCGAGGGTCGTTATCGCTTTACGCTTCTTGCTTGCTTTTATTTTACAAGTTTACGTATTAGTTCCCGTCTCTTGTACGTCATTGACTTATATGTGTGTTGGCATGGCTTTGTGGTTTTGTTTGGCATACTATGATTGTACTTGTGCCTTACATGTTTAGTTGTTGTCATGTAGAGAGCATGCCGCCACGTAGAGGTCGACCACGTATCGTTAGAGAGGGTGATGCTCCGGATCATATACCTCCGGTTGTGGACGAGAATGTGCCAGTACATCCAGATGTAGGGGAGCGTGTACCGGCTGCACCTTTCATGGATGGTGAGCAGTTTGCACGTGCTTTAGCGGCAGCTATGGCACAAATTCCTCAGAGGCAACATGTTGAGGACGAGGGCTCGCGTGCTCAAAGGGCTCTCCGGGAGTTCTTACGTTTAGACATACCTACCTTTGTGGGCGGTCCGGATCCACTTGTAGCCGATGATTGGTTGGAGCAAATAACCAATGGATTTGATATTCTCAGGGTGGTTGATGACGAGGTACGGGTCATGATTGCGTCGTTTCGACTTACGGGCGATGCTAAGAATTGGTGGAAGTCTGTCACGAACATAAGGAACGTTCGAACTATCACATGGGCGGACTTTTGCATACTTTTCTTGGATCGGTATTTTCCACATCTTGCTAGGATGAGCATGAGAGACCGGTTCAATGAGTTGGTTCAGGGTGATTTATCTGTGACCGAGTATGAGCTTCAGTATACTAGCTTATCTCGATTTGCACCAGAGATGGTGGTGGATGATGAGGTTAAGGGCCGACGTTTCGTGAGGGGCTTGAGGGGCAATCTCAAGTCAAAGATTTCTGTGCTTACTATGCCGACGTACCGCGAGGCCGTTACAAAGGCATTGCTTGCTGAGGAGGATGCAAGAGAGGGCCGACTAGCTCGTGAGGCTAGGGAAAAGAGCTTCGGAGGTTCTTCATCTTCGGGCTTTGGGAACAAGAAGAGGCAGCGAAATAGCACTCCAACTCCGGTTGCACAGCAGCAGCAGCCACAACAGCAGCATCGGGGACAGTCTACACCTTCCTTTAGAGCATCTTCGGGTTTCACTCGTCGGGAGATTGTTTGTCATTATTGCCGACAACCAGGGCACACGAAGCCACAATGTCCGTCTTTTCAGCAGGGACAGAGTAGTGGTCCAGTGCATAACAGGGGTTGCTTCCAGTGTGGACAACAGGGTCATATCGCCAGGAATTGTCGTCAGGGACAGAGTAGTGGCACTCCTATGAGTGGGATTGGACAGCAGTCTAGGGCTACACAGCCAGCAGGTCAGTCTGGGTATAGAGCACCACAGCAGCCAGCACCATCAGCTCAGGGTTCTCAAGCTAGGACATCTGCATCGACTATCCAGCAGCCTCCACGTCCTCAGGGCCGTGCTTATGCAGTCACAGCAGCAGACAGTGTAGCCGGACCTTCTATCGTGAGAGGTACATTTCCTGTATACGGTTGTTGGGCTCATGTTCTTATTGATTCTGGAGCTTCGCACTCTTTTATTGCTTCTGCTTATGCATCTACTTTGGGTATACCTATTTCATATCTTGGGGTACCTTTGTGGGTAGACACGCCGATTGGGGGTAGTGCATATTTATCTAAAGTGTGTCGCAAGTGTGATATTGTGATTGCCGGACGATCGTTATTGTTCGACTTTATTCTTCTAGACATGACGGGCTTTGACGTCATCTTGGGCATGGATTGGTTATCTACCTTTCATGCACAGATTGATTGCTTTAGAGGTCGGGTGTCGGTGTGCACGCCTAAGGGCGAGCGATTCCACTTCTTTGGTGATCGCAATGACTTCTCTACTTTTTCCTATTGTATATGGGGTCGTGATATTTCCGGTTTTCTTTTGGCAAGTCTCTCTTCCGACGATGAGATTCATGGTCACGCTGAGGTACCTTATGTCGTGGGTGAGTATTGGGATGTTTTTCCCGATGACTTGACTTCCTTGCCTCCGATTCGTGAGGTGGAGTTTGCTATTGATCTTGTACCGGGTACCGATGCTATTTCTATGGCACCGTACCGAATGGCACCGGCGGAGTTAAAAGAATTGAAGGAGCAACTTGACGATCTCAAGGCGAAGGGTTTTATTCGGCCTAGTGTTTCCGATTGGGGTGCTCCAGTTCTTTTTGCTAAGAAAAAGGATGGTTCACTACGGTTATGCATTGATTATCGTAGGTTGAATCGGGTGACGATCAAGAACAAATATCCATTACCACGGATTGACGACTTGTTCGATCAACTCAAGGGATCTAAGTTTTTCTCCAAGATTGACTTGAGGTCCGGTTATCATCAATTACGGGTTAGGGATATTGATATTTCGAAGACCGCGTTTCGCACTCGGTATGGGCACTTTGAGTTTCTTGTGATGCCTTTTGGTGTGACTAATGCACCGGCGGCATTCATGGGTCTCATGAATCGTATCTTCCACGAGTTCTTGGATAGATTTGTAGTGGTGTTCATTGATGATATTCTAGTGTACTCTACTACAGAAAGTGATCACGAGGTTCATCTTAGGACCGTTCTTCAAATCCTAAGAGAGCACCGATTGTATGCTAAGTATAGTAAATGTGAGTTTTGGCTTCAAGAGGTTAGATTTTTGGGGCATGTTGTTTCCGGAGACGGCATTTCAGTTGATCCTTCGAAGATAGAGGCGGTTATGAGTTGGAAGAGACCGAGTAGTGTTTTCGAGGTTCGTAGTTTCCTTGGCTTGGCGGGTTACTATCGACGATTTGTGAAGGACTTTTCTCGTTTGGCGGTTCCTATGACTCGCCTCACGCGAAAAGGTGTCAAGTTCGTGTGGGATGACAAGTGTGAAGAGGCATTCATTGAGTTGAGGACACGTTTGACTACGGCTCCGGTGTTGATTATTCCCGAGCGCAGCGTCGGGTACGTGATCTATTGTGATGCTTCTCACGAGGGACTAGGGTGTGTACTCATGCAGTCCGAGAGAGTTGTGGCTTATGGGTCTCGACAGTTGAAGACTCACGAGCGGAATTATCCTACGCATGACTTAGAGCTTGCAGCGGTTCTTTTTGCCCTTAAGGGGTGGCGGCACTACTTGTATGGTGAAAGATTTGAGGTTTTCTCCGATCACAAGAGTTTGCAGTATATCTTTACACAGCGGGACTTGAACTTGCGGCAGCGTCGATGGGTCGAGTACATGGAGGACTATGACTTTGCACTCCAGTATCACCCCGGGAAGGCTAATGTGGTGGCGGATGCGTTGAGTCGTAAGTCACATGCATCGTTGGCTAGCATCTTTATTCGTGAGTGGCGGATGATGGAGGAAGTCGCAGAGTTGGATCTTCAGTTCCGTGATAGTGGGGATTCAGTGGTGACTTTGTTTAGCATGATGGCACAGCCTTCACTTGTGAGTCGTGTGATTGAGGCTCAGGGGCACGATGACAGCATTACTTCGGTTCGCACTCGTATTGCTAGTGGCGAGGTTGTTGATGATTGGGTTTTGCACTCCGACGGAGGTTATCGTTTTAGGGGTTTACTCTATGTACCACAGACTTGCCGTGAGGAGGTTTTACGAGAGTTTCATAGTTCCAGGCTTGCAGTTCACCCAGGTGGCACGAAGATGTATCATAATCTTCGGCGTCATTATTGGTGGCAGGGGATGAAGAAATCAGTTGCAGATTTTGTGAGCCGATGTCTTACTTGTCAGCAGGTTAAGGTTGAGCACCGAGGACCTGCCGGGTTGTTGAATCCGTTACCGATTCCTGAGTGGAAATGGGAGCATATTTGCATGGACTTCGTGACAGGGTTACCAAAGACGAAGAATCAGAAGGATGCAGTGTGGGTGATCGTTGATCGACTGACGAAGACTGCACGTTTTCTACCTATCCGTGAGACGGATAATGTAGAGGTTCTTAGTAGGCTGTACGTGAAGGAGATTGTCAAGCTTCACGGGGTTTCGGTGACTATTGTTTCTGATCGAGATCCGCGATTCACATCACGATTTTGGGAGGCTTTTCAGAAAGTCTTGGATACGCAGTTACGATTCAGCACAGCTTTTCATCCTCAGACGGACGGTCAGTCAGAGCGTACCATTCAGATCCTTGAGGATATGCTTCGTGCCTGTGCTATTGATTTCAGAGGCAGTTGGGAGGATCATCTTCATTTGGCGGAGTTCGCGTACAACAATAGTTATCAGTCCAGTATTCAGATGGCACCTTTTGAGGCGTTGTATGGTAGACCGTGTCGTTCACCGACTTGTTGGGCCGAGGTTGGTGATGTTGCACTTTTGGGACCCGATATGGTTCATGAGGCGACCGAGAAGATTAGGATTGCTCGACAGCATTTGGTTACAGCACAGAGCCGACAAAAGAGTTATGCGGATCGGCATAGACGTCCTTTGTTCTTTGAGGTCGGAGATCATGTGTTTCTAAAGGTCTCACCTCGCAAGGGCTTGATGCGATTCGGGAAGAGCGGAAAGCTTTCTCCACGTTTTATTGGGCCTTTCGAGATACTTGATCGTGTCGGCGAGGTGGCGTACCGTTTAGCGTTGCCACCGGATTTATCACGGGTTCATAATGTTTTTCATGTCTCTATGCTTCGCAAGTACGAGCCGGATCCTTCTCATGTATTGAGTTGGGTTGATGTCGATGTTGCCGAGGACGTGTCCTACGAGGAGCGACCGGTGAGGATCTTGGATGCTCGAGAGCAAGTTTTGCGGGGCAAAACTATTCCTTTAGTTAAGGTCTTGTGGCACCATCGCGGAGTCGAGGAGGCGACTTGGGAGCGTGAGCGTGAAGTACGGGAAAAATACCCGGACTTGTTTTCTACTATAGGTACGTCTTGATTTCGAGGACGAAATCTCCTAAGGTGTGGAGGTTGTAACGTCCGGTATTTTTACGGGTTAATTTAAAATTTTTATTTAAACAATTATGTGTTTATGTGCTTAATGTGTTTAATTGTTTTAGCATGCCTTACATGTTGTACGTGTTATAAAAATTGTACGTAGCATGTTTTATTTTCATTTTGAAATTAATGAAAATTATTGAGAACGATTTCGGGAAAGAAATGACCGAGGGGTAAAGGAGTAATTTCACATTTGGAACAATTAGTGGAAAATGTAGAAATTAGGGCAAGAATGGCATTTTAGTAATTAGGGAGGATGACAAGGGGTAAAAGGGTAATAAAGAGTCTTGATGGCACTCTTGTAATTAACCCCAACTTTGGATGAATTTGGTCATTTCCACCTTTCATGTGTTGTCTCATTCCTAGCCCTTGATCTCATTCTCCCATCTTTGTTTTAAGCCCTTGGATCATAAGGCCTTGTTTGGTTGGCACTTAAATGGAATAATCCATTATTCTTGGTCTTCCACTTGACAAGACTTTTTCTCAACCATTGGATGGTTTGTTAATTCCCATCTTTATTCTAAGCCCTTGGATGATAAGGCCTTGTTTGGCAAAATAATAAGTTTTGGTGAGTTGTGTAATAAGTCTTCCACTTGGCAAGACTCATTTCTAGCCCTTGGATTCATTTCCTTTTTCCCCATCTTTGTTATGAACCCTTGGATTAGAACACTCATTTAGGGTTATACATATACACCATTATGTATTGATTTTTGTCTTCTAAAGTGCAAGACTTCTCTCATTCACCACAAACCTCTCTTCTTCTCACGTCCATTTTATTTTTTTCTTCTTCCTTGGTTCTTCTTCAAGAACATCATCATTGGCTTGGAGTTTGAAGAACCTTTGAACATAAGAGTTGTAGAGGATGGCCTTATCTTCCCTTTGATAAAAAAATTGGTAAGTGTTCTTCACTTCTTTAGGGTTCTTGATTTCAAACCCTAGAATTTATTTCCTTGAAGCTTTGTGTTCAATTATTGATAATTGGTTCCCTTTTTCTCTTGAATCTTGTTAAGGGACATGAGTTGAACCTTTTCACCAATTATTTCGGTTATTAAAAGCTTGGAGCTCATCTTGTGATTCTTGACCCTATTGTGGAAGAGTTGTGGTAAGTTCAAGAATTCCTTCTCTTGAATTGTGTTTTCTTAGAACCCTAAGTTGCTATTGTTAGGGATGATTTTGTTTTGTGGTTGAAGCCACTTTAATAATTTTGGTTTATAGAAACACCATATTAATAGTTATTCATTGAATGGTGTAATTGCAAGCTTGGAAGCTCTTTCCTTGAACATTTGAGTTGGTAGCTTACTTGGACCTCTCTTGGACACTCTTGAGCTAGCTTGATTGGAATTGAGGTAGGGGAAAATGACTTGTCTTTGTCTTTGTAAGAGGGTGTGTGCGTCTAAGTGTATATATGCCGTATATATATATACGAGTTGGTTTTGGGCAACTTAGACTATGATTTAGGCCCTTGATAATATGATTATGTGATATGAATTCATGTTGTTGTTTATTGATCATAAATGTGATATGAATTGATGTTGTGGTTTAGTGATCATAAATGTAATATTATGAGCATGTGGAAAGTTTTGACATGATATATTGCCTAAAGAGAAAAAACATATATTATGATGGAGTATGGTTGATGAAAAATCATATGTGCATATTGAGTACTCATGTAGTGTCAAATTCATGATGTTGGAATATATGGGTGGTGTAGTGATGTGTTGGTAGTCGGGTTCGGATCAAAGCAACAACTGGCCAGGAGGTATCACGCCTACGGAACTAAAAAGCCGACCAAATGTGAGTTAGGAGTCCGGGTAGAGGCTCATGTTCTTGACTTTTGTAGTCATGGCGTACGGAGTTGCATGTTGGGCTCTCGTACAACCGTCTTCCTTGTTGAAGTGATAGAGAGAAAAATCACTTGGGAAGAGTCGGTGCGGTACTCTACAAGTAATTGGACAGAGTATGTATCCGTTAACCTGAGTTGGGCGCCGTGTGTCTCGGGGGGTGTGTCGAGTCATGGTGCATTTAGACTATCATATATATGTGAATATGATGTTATTGTGGAAGCATGCTATAATTATAGAAAATTATGTTGTGAGCATGTTGGGGAAACTTATTTGTGGGGTTCGAAGGGGTTCCGGATTGGCGTGAGAGCCATGTGGGACAAGAGACCGACCTAGGGTTAGTGGCATGAACCTTGGTTGGGTTGAACCGCTCGGACTACCGAGATGGAGGCAATGACGCTTCCTCTACTGGGCTAGTGAGCTCACCCCACGTTATATACATTTTTTTCAGGTGATGATCCTGTTGGGAGAGTTCCGTAGTCTCTCCGAGGACGTGTGGTTGTATGTCCGTCCTTTTGTGCATGAGACGGACCACACTTATTTTGTTGGACATTTAGTTGATAAATATGTATTTAAATGTTCATTTTGTCCATGTAAGTTGAATTTGAAAAACTATTTTATTTTAACCCGGCTAGCATGTTAGCCGAGGCGTTATTCTCAATGTACATCCCTTGGAGCGCTATGCGCGGGGATTATATTATTTTGGGGTACTTCGGTGCCGAATTGTGGAAATATGTAATTTTGGACAAATTCTAGCATGTTTCGCCTTAGAGCGCTTTAATATCATTATTGAATATTTTCCCTTGGAGTTATGAATGTGAATTGGATGAATTGCCATGAATTGCGAGTATTAGGTGTTTGGCCGAAAACGGCGTTTTTTTCTAGGTTTTCAAACTAACCCTTTTCGATTCGAATGGAAAAACCCGTTTTCGCCTACCCCCGTAGCCCCGGTAAATTTCCTTGCTTTTAGAAACGGATTTAATTAAATTCGTTTTCTTAGATATTTTAAACTTTAGAAACCGGCGGTAGTTAAAACGGATACCGGGGGCAAGACGGAAGATTTTATGAAAACTTACAAAAAAAATCATTTTTTGCTAAGTTTACGTTTTTCGCATTTCCCGAGGTCTCGAAAACTATTTTTGGGTTCCGCCAAGGAAAAACTCACTTTTCCAATATTTATGATTTTTCGGGACCGACGGCGCGAAAAACAAAGCCATATCGCAAAATCTCGCGTTTTTGCATATTCAAACTTTAAGGAAATTGCAGATTTGGGCAGTAGCTTCACTAATCCATACTTAGAAAAAATTCAGCATTTTCGAAATTGGTAGTGCAGGCCTGCTGCAGCGGCTTACGACGTCCGATGTTTGAAAATCCGTATTTTCCTCCTCGAACGTCGGAATGGACCCCCGTTTGTTTCTATGGGTTGTCCTACGTCCAAATTATCGGTATAAAATTTGAAAGGACCAGTTTAACCCTGAAATGACTGTTTTACCCTTAGTGAAAGAGGGGTACTTCAACTTTAGTTTTAAGTCGGTGTTGTCTGACGCCACTTTTGAAAATTCATATCTCCTTCCTCGTGGCTTCAAATTAGGTCCCGTTTGTTCGTATTGCTAGTTTTAGGTACAAATTTTGTAGTTGTAGTTGGAAATTATTATTTTAACCCTGATTTGACCATTTTACCCTTGGGTGAACATGGTGGGTCAGAATGATTCGATCAAGGTACCGAGTGTTTCGGTTTGCCTCCTTTTCGATCCCGTGTGATCTTTTTGAAATATATGAGATGTTTTATGTCTATTTTACCCTTTTATGGGTATTTTATGACTGAAATGGATTTTATTTCATTTTTATTTCTTCCGCATTCACTCCCTTAGCTCTTAGGCTTGGGTTTTGGAGTCCTAGGAAATTAGGGGCGTGACACGTAATGTCTCCACACTAGTTAATAACGTAGGCCTGGTTTGCAACATCTTGAAATCTGCCAATAGTTCTTCATATCGCCGATCATCTAAAACTCTCTCATAATGCTCAAAGAAACGCAATAGATCATGTTTCGGCTTTAAGTAATTCTTCAATAACTATTCATGCTTTCACTACGTTGTGTAGTTTTCATGTTTGCAATAAAAGTGTGTCGCCCATAAACCATTGCCCATTTCTCTCTAAATTCAAATAAATCTTTCAACCATTGATTCTCATTAAGGCTATATTTTGTTAACATACTATTCCATGCAAAAAATCACTCATCTTCATCTTCGTACTCATACACGCACTTACCGAGGTCATGAGCAAATTGTTTATTTTCATGAAATACATGACTCAAGTGTTTTGTAGCATTTTGATAAATGTGCCAAACACAGAGTCGATGTTGAGATTTAGAAAAAAACATCTAATATTGCTTTTGCCATTGTAACGGATTGATCTGTGAGAATTGTCTTAGGTTGTGTCCCAGACATTGCATCGAGAAAAATCTTAAACAACCAGCTGAATGATTCAGTAGTTTCATCATAAAGCAAAGCCGTACCAAATACCATTGTTTGCTTATGATGATTCACCACAATAAATAGTGCAAAAGGTCAACCATATTCATTTGTCCCATAAGTAGTGTCAAAACACACAACATCTCCAAACAAACAATAGTCATTAATTGAGCGCGCATCAGCCCAAAATATATTAGTAATTAAATCATCCTCATCGACTTGTATTGACAAAAATATGATGAATCTTTCAGTTGCATGTTATGAAAGTGTTGCAATATGGCCCCAACATCTCCTTTTTCCATTGCCATCTTTCGCTTTCTGTGTATGTAATTTTGATAATCATTTTCTATGAAACCATGATGATCCCTCCCCCCAACTTCTCTACTCATTAACTCCATAGTTGTTTTAATTGGCAATCCTGACTTGTCTACATCTTCGACATGCACTTTTTAAGCCTTAGAAATTCTTTGATTGACTCTTAACATATGTTTAATGGGAGTTCTTATTAACTCATGATAATGATAGTTATCCAATGACAAAACTTTCAATTTTTCATTACTTTGAAGTACACACGTCATATGAGCCAAACAACCAATTCTTGTAATAGGCTGGTGGTAAGAAGGATTTTTTATCTGTTTGTCCTCTTTTTTCTCACCTTCTTTTGAACAACAAAAACTAATCCTAGTGATGACACCACTCTTATTTTTTATTTGATGATTTCTTCTAATGTTGAAGCCAAGTCTACCAGCATAGTTGAGGTAGAACTTATATGTTTCATCACTATAACTAAACTCCATTCCAAGTTCTGGTTCATCTTTTTCTTCTTGTATTTCTTTTTCGGATGAACATGCATTAGTAACAGACATATCACAACCATCATTGTACATGTGAGTTTTCCCGGCCCATATAAAAGCCTCATCCCGACCGGATCGATCCATGAAAGACCCGAGATGATGATCCGAACATTTCTCCAACATCATAACCCGACCAACACATCAGCCTTGTGGTTCGTCCAGAAAACCGACCGCCAGGCCTATCTTGTGGCCCGACCCGAAGAACATTCTAGAAGAAACTCGAAGGTTCCAGAATAGACTTGCAGCTCAAGATAATGTCATAGAATAGGGACAAAATAGCTGACGTGTAAAGTAAGGACAAAATTCCAAAGTATAGAATGTTGCCCTAATGGGCCAAAAGCCCATAGGGAAAATGTATATAATCCAATGAATAGGAATGAGAAAGGCATCTTTTTGGTGTTGTGCAGATATTGTATCTACACAATGGCGCCGTTATGAGCAGGGTTGGAGGGAATGCATATCAGAGCTTCAAAAGCCCGAAGAGGACAGGAAGATCCCGGTAATCCCCCCCGTTGAGTTTTTCTCCGGCGAATTATTTGCAGAAGTCGGCGCCTGCACCAACAGGAAAAGATGGGTGCGTCCGGTCAAACACTTCGCTGCAAGGCACAAAACTCTTCACACAATGAAATACTTAACCATAGTCATTGGAATCTGCAGGGATTGATGAGACAAACTGGAGGGTACGTGGATTTGAGAATGGATTTGAAGTTGCACGAAAAGCTTGAGTATATGCAGAGAGAAAATGATGAAGGAAGAACAGAAAATAGTGTAAGTGTGGCGCACGTGAATGATATGCAGGTTATATAGGCATGACGTTTCATCTACCCTGGTCAGGGTACCGGACCGACATGACCTGGCCCATCTCACGCATACCTATGCCATCTCAGCCACAAGTTTAAATTTGCAATGATGGGGACAGTTGTGGCATTAAATGCGCCTCCGCGACATCAGGCACGCGTCCAGCGCACCAACTTCAAAGGCTTTTTGTGATGGGCCTTAAGATTCTTTCACCTAATGGGCCTACAGAAAAGAAGGCCCATGAGCTAAAAGAGGGCCTGTGTACATGTGAGTTTTCCCGACCCATATAAAAGTCTCATCCCGACCGGATCGATCCATGAAAGACCCGAGATGATGATCCGAACATTTCTCCAACATCACAACCCGACCAACACGTCAGCCTTGTGGTCCGTCCCGAAAACCGACCGTCAGGCCTATCTTGTGGCCCGACCCGAAGAGCATTCTGGAAGAAACTCGAAGGTTCCAGAATAAACTTGCAGCTCAAGATAATGTCATAGAATAGGGACAAAATAGTTGACGTGTAAAGTAAGGACAAAATTCCAAAGTATAGAATGTTGCCTTAATGGGCCAAAAGCCCATAGGGAAAATGTATATAATCCAATGAATAAGAATGAGAAATGTATCTTTTTGTGTTGTGCAAATATTGTATCTATAATCATCTTTCATACCAACCTCACAAACATCCGGCTGCTCAATACTCGTGTTTATATAATCTATTCCCTTCATTAGTCTGCATTATAATTAAATAATTATAATCGATTTTAAACTATTAAGATTTTACTATCAAACAGTTCATAAAAATTTATTTAATTCAACAATATGCCCAAATATTTTTTACTAAAAAATTCAAATTAATGTACTATAAAATATATATTCATTATTTGGAGTAGGCTAACCTGAAAGCAAGTTTAAATCGTTTAGAATTGGCTAAGATTCATCTCATTAGACAATTATGGTAAATGTTGCTAGAAAAGTGGTTTTATCACCTTTTCTTTTATATACACACACACGCATATATTTCTTGACATTATTAATGTTCAAATCAACATACTACCATCCATTTTTTTGTGACAATTCTTCAATCACTAAAACTCCATATTGTCGCCTATGACTTATATAACAACTTCTATTTTTTCAAGTCAACCATGTTGAAAATATATGATAGAAAATAACACAAAGTAATAGGCTATAATGTGTTTTGCATTGACTTAAAGTTGAGATTAGTTACTGAATTTGAGTCCTCAAATTTGCTAACTTAATTGTCATTACAAGACTATGTTTCTATACCATAGGAAAACACTGAGTGTCAACTTTGCATCTCAATAAATTTCAAATCTTACGCCTATTGAGAATGTAATTTAAAGATCTCTCCTACCTATTCTTAATAGACCTAGAGGAACCAAACTAAACAAAATTTATGGAATTCAATTAATCAAACACAGAAAGCAAAAATATCTTTTTATAGAATTCAATTAATCAAACATAGAATATTAGACATACCTTATTGGTTTGATCGGAGCCGCGGCCAGAGTTTTCTCCAACCTCCCCCCGTCGTCAACGCCGGCAATCTCCCTCTATAGCAGACACGCTCAAGAGCCGTGAATGAAAATTGGGTGCGGTGAATATTTTAGAGAGAAAGAGCGCGTGAAAGAAAAATAAGATAACTGAATTAATATAATATTATTTTATTTTATTTTTATAAATAGATGTCAATTT
This sequence comes from Cornus suecica, assembly GCA_963922005.1. NCBI lineage: Eukaryota > Viridiplantae > Streptophyta > Magnoliopsida > Cornales > Cornaceae > Cornus > Cornus suecica. Next base: position 60,448,470 of record OY998239.1, read on the forward strand.
TTTATTGGGCACCTAAGGAACTCCTCCTTATCTAACCTAAAACAAACATTGCCCTTAATTTTATTATGTACGACAGCCAAAACCATTATTAATATACTGATGTATAGTACAATCATATCACATACCGATTTCTGGAAAACCATTCATAGAAACCATGCGTATCTAAACTAATTGTTGTCAACATACTGACATACATGTATAATCACATAAACTAAATTAACTGAATTCCAGATGAAACAGTATACGAGACTCCTCATATTAGCGAAGGATCAAAGAGTCAAAATTATGCATGCGATCTCTTATATGTATATAGGTCAAGTGCATTAAATCTACTCTTCTTTTTTTTTTTTTTTTTTTTTTTTCAACTAATCCCCCTGAATTAAGTATTGTCCCGCTAAACTATTTAAGTATTACATTTAACCTCATTCTGTCATAACACCGTTAGTTAAAATTAGAATAATTTGCACTCAAATCCCATGAGATTTTGATCAATTGTACTCGCCCCCTGAAATTTCATTTTCCTTGCAATGACACACCCCCTGAAGGGGTGAAGACCTCATAAAATGACTCTTGTGTCATTGTTTTAGTGTAAAAGATATGTTGGCTAAATTAATGGACCAAACAACCCTTTTGTCTTAAGCTCATTTTGAAAAACTTTCAAATACTTTGGATACAATAATTTTTTAAATATTATCACCTTTCTTTAAATTATTTTTTTAAAATTATCATTTTTGTAATATATGTCCCAAAATTTATCATTTTTTAATTTTTCCCTAAAACTAATACTGTGACATTTTACATTAAATAATAATAATACACTTTATTTATGATTGTATTTTTTATATATGTTAGAAAGTGATACATGTATAAAATATATGAGAGTTCATATAATTTAATTGATTTTGTAAATAAATAATATACAACTCTTACAATTTAAACAAGTAGTAATACATTTTAATTATAGTTTTTGTTATATTGTAAGATGTGATGAATGTATAAAAATGTTACAAATGGTTTATTATTTATTATTCTTTGTGTAAAATTAATTTAAGCCCTTACACTATAAAATAATAACAAACTTTACTTATTGTAATTTTTTATATTTTTATAAAACTATGACAAATGATTTATTATTTTTTAATTTTTTTGTAAAGTTAATTTAAGTCCTTACACTTTAAATAATGACAAATTTTATTTATTATAATTTTTTATATTGTAAAATGTGATAATCAATCGAAATATTAGATAATCCTTGTGTTTTTATTAGTAGTATATAGATAGATAGATAAATACATACAGATTTCTGTATTTTAAGTTATATTATTTTTCATTGCCGAAATATATTTGTCTTATATCTTTACTCTATATCTTAAGAAATATTCATTATAGTTACATTTCAATTAATGTATATTAATTAATTAATATTTTTTTAAAAATATGAAAATATTTATAACCCATTGTCTTATATATTTACTCTATATCTTTTGAAATATTCATTAGAATTACACTTCAAGTAATGCATATTAATTAATTATTATTATTATTTAAAAGTATTGAAATATTTTTAACCCTTTTTCTTTTACTGTATATCATTTTGATATACTCCATAGAGTTGCACTTCAACTAATACATATTAATTCATTAATTTTTATTTTGAAGAAAATGTTTGAAAATATTTCCAACCCCTCACATTTTAGAATAGTTGTGATAGATATATATACATTATAGGGTTTTCATCTTGGGGCATGAAGGTAATTTCACCTCTTAGATATTTGTCTCATGAAATAAGGGAGATAACACAAGGGTATTTCGGTCATTTCTCCCCTTCAGGGGTGTCATTGCAAGGAAAATAAAATCTTAGGGGACGAGTGCAATTGATATAAATCTCAGGGAATCTGAGTGCAAATTATCCTAATTGTAACTAACGGTGTTATGACGGGAGGAAGTGAATTGTAAAAATCGTGATAATTTCGGGGGTTTATAATAAAAAACATAGTTTAGGGAGATTAGTTGAGAGAGAAAAATAATAATAGGGGGTTTAATGCATTTAACCCATATATATATATATATATATGTACATACAATTAATGATTATATATATATGTAAAATTGTAGACAACGGAACTTAGCTTAAATGCATCATCAATCAATCTGATTCCCCATCAAACACGTAAGCCGAGGCAAGTTATCAACAGTTGTATACACACACAAATTTCGCAAGGTGCAGAGAGACCAAAGTATTTGAAATAAATTTTGAATTTCAAACACGGAAACTAATATCTAATTTACTGACATGTACATATATATATATATATATATATATATATATATATCATTTTAAGTACAATCATATATGGCATAATCATATCTATTCATGATTACTAATATGTATATATATGATCTGCATTAGACCTGTCAATGGATCGGATTCGGATCGGATCAATTAAATCCAAATCCAATTTGTTAAGAAATCGGATTATCGGATTCGGATCCTAATCGGGTTATCGGATTTTATTTTCAATCCATCGGGTTAATATCGGATTCGGATCATAATCGAATTATTGATAAATCTATTGATAAGGATGACAAAAACTCCCGATCCGCGATCCGAATCCGATAATTCGACAGATTTTCACTTAATTAATTCATATTCGAATTTCTTCATTATAGAATATCTGATCCGAATATCTAATTAAAAAAATACAAAAATCAATAAATACTGAAACACTAAAATTATTCACACTTTTAATAATTGTATTTATGATCAATCATTATAAATAAATAATAAAATAATTAACAACTAACAATTATATACATGTACAGTATTAAATATATACACATATATATAAATATATATATGTATATTTTATCGGATCGGATTAGGCTAATCCAAATCCAATTTGTTAAGGAATCGGATTATCGGATTCAGATCATATTCGGGTTATCGGATTTTTTTTGCAATCCAAATCCGACTAATCGGATCGGATTCGGATCAAAATCCAATCCATTGACAGGTCTAATCTGCATACATATATACGTATATATAAACTTGTTCACAGAATTACATCAATAAAGTAATTCTATTTTATTTATTTTAAATTACGGAAACCAAGATATCAAATCATCAATTGACATATATTACTTGTGCCCCATATTAGTTGTCTACTATTACAATTTTACTTGTCCAATTCGAATTCTAATGCAATTTAATCTTTCACTTTCCCCAACTACCATTCTTCCACTAATTTTAAACAAATATCGGACCCCACCATAATACTATATCATTAAGGAAAAAATTAAAAATTACACATTAGTCAACTCAAATCAATAAAATATTAAAAAATTCAAATTTGAGAACTATTATGGAACGAAAGGGAGTATAAATATATAGGGTAATTTGCATTGACACCCCCTGAGGTTAGGGTTAATGACAACCAGATTGTGGTTAACATTTTTTTGGCACTCACACCCCTTGAGGTTTCAATTTTGTTGCAATGACACCCCCTGGGCTGGTGAAATGACTAGAATGTCCCTTTAATTGTTTCACTTATTACATTAGGGTAATATATAAAATGTGAAATTACCCATATGCCCAAACACTTCACCCCTCTGAAATTACTAATTACACTTCCACCCCTTATTACAAAATATATATATATTACGAAAATTACTATTTATTTTTTTTTCTTTATAATATAATTTGTATATATAATTACAAAAATTAAAATTACGAAAATATATATATATATATATATATATATATATATATATAATTTGTAAAAAATATATAAAATTTGAAAAAACATATAAAATTCAAAAATATATATAAAATTAAAAAAAACATATAAAATTCGAAACAAATATATAAAATTCGTAAACAATATATAAAATTCGAAAAATATATAAAATTCTAAAAAAATATAAAATTCAAATATATATATATATATATATATATAAAGTGTGATTGAAGTTTAAGTGGACAAGTCTCAGAGTCATTAGTCAAGGTAACAGATCCTCTCCAGCTCTCTGCAGAGCTATATTAATGGCCACGATGGCGACACATGCCCCACGATGGTGACCGAAATCGGATTCGAACCGATACTTTATTAAAATATTTTAATCAAAATTAAATATATTAATATTTGGATCAAAATTAACGGTTAGGTTCCGGTTCTCATTTTTAAAGAATCAAAAGTATCGGAATCGAACCGTTAATTTTGATCAAAATAAAAAATTACTTTTGGTTCTTTAAAAATGAGAACTGGAACCGAACCGTTAATTTTGATCCAAATATTAATATATTTAATTTCATTAAAATATTTTAATAAAGTATCGGTTCAATTCCGATTTCGGTCAAATATCGTGGGGCATGTGTCGCCATCGTGACCATTAAAATAGCTTTGCAGAGAGCTGTAGATGATCCGTTACCTTGGCTAATGACTCTGAGGCTTGTCCACTTAAACTTCAATCACACTTTATATATATATAAATTTGAATTTTATATATTTTTTAGAATTTTATATGTTTTTCGAATTTTATATGTTTTTCGAATTTTATATATTGTTTACGAATTTTATATATTTGTTTCGAATTTTATATGTTTTTCTAAATTTTATATATTGTTTCAAATTTTATATATTTTTTCGAATTTTATATGTTTTTTCAAATTTTATATATTTTTTACAAATTATATATATATATTTTCGTAATTTTAATTTTCGTAATTATATATACAAATTATATTATAAAGAAAAAAAATTAAATTGTAATTTTCGTAATATATATATATATATATTTTGTAATAAGGGGTGAAAATGTAATTAGTAATTTCAGAGGAGTGAAGTGTTTGGATATATGGGTAATTTCACACTTTATATATTACCCTAATGTAATAAGTGAAACAATTAAAGGGGTATTCTAGTCATTTCACCAGCACAGGGGGTGTCATTGCAACGAAATTGAAACCTCAGGGGGTGTGAGTGCCAAAAAAATGTTGACCACAATCTGGTTGCCATTGATCCTACCCTCAGAGGGTGTCAATGCAAATTATCCAAATATATACAAAATCATATATATATATAACATAAACCATTAATCAATCTCTGAACAAAACAAGCACAAAAATTGATGTATCTATTAGCATATGTGCTGATATGTAGCATATATATATATATATGGGTCTGTTTGGTAACAGTGTTCTTGTATCTGTTTATGTGTTTTGTATTTATAAAGTTGTTTGCTTAGTATTTTTGGGATGTGTTAAAAAACACTTTTTCACTTAGGCAAATTTTAGGCATATTCCAATAAACATGAATTTGGTATTTATTAGGGTGTTTCTCACTTACACTTTCTTCCCTTTATAATATATTTTATTATTTATATTATTAAATTATTATTTATTAATTTATATATTAATTTATAAATATATTCTATTTATTTATTTATTATTATTTCATTATTTAATTCATTTTATTTATAAATTATTTATTCATTTTTAATTATTTAAAATATATTTTATTAATTTAATATTAATTTATTATTATTATTATACTCATTTTTTATTATTATTATGGAGTATTTATTTGTTATTATATTTACTTATTATTTATTATTATATTTATTTATTATTTTTTATTATATTTATTATTTATTTCATTTTGTTTATTATTTATTATTTTTATTTATATATTTAAATATGTTTTATGTAATTTATTATTTAGTCCATTTTTTATTATTATATTTATTTATTATTATTGTATTCATTTATTATTATTATTAGATTATATTTTATTTATTATTTATATTATTAAATTATTATATATTAATTTATAAATATATTATATTTATTTATTTATTATTATTTCATTATTTAATTCATTTTATTTATAAATTATTTATTCATTTTTAATTATTTAAAAATATATTTTATTAATTTAATATTAATTTATTATTATTATAATTATTTTTTATTATTATTATGAAGTATTTATTTGTTATTATATTTACTTATTATTTATTATTATATTTATTTATTATTTATTATTATTATTTATTTCATTTTGTTTATTATTTATTTATTTTATTATATTTTTAAATATGTTTTATGTAATTTATTATTTATTTTATTAATTTATTATTATTATTTATTATTTAGTCCATCTTTTATTATTATATTTATTTATTATTATTGTATTCATTTTTTACTATTATTATATTATATTTTATTTATTATTTATATTATTAATTTTTAATTTTTCAATTTCAACCCAAAAAACATCCCTACCAAACATACTTATGTTTGTGGATGAATAAACTAAAAAACAAAAAACGTATTTTTTATAACATGGCAAGCAAATTTATATTAAATTTCAAATAAGTGAATACATTCGGAGTTCACGATTTTCTTTCACCTAACAACACATTTGTCATCTAATCACACTAAACTTTTGGTAGAGAATAGCAAATTTTCCCAATGCATGCCCTGCTTTATTAGTGGTCATTGGGGAAAACGAAATGCGAAAGCCGTCATGTTTGGATTTTTTTTTAATATTTAATCGGTCCAAATCGTATAAAAATAAAAATGTTAAATATAAAGAATTATTACGATATTATTATACCTCTCAATCGAAAGTACGTGAGTAATATATAATATAGTTCGGTTAAAAGGGTTATTGAACCACATAAATCAAAGTTGTATTTCAAATAATCACAAATTAGTAAATTTGAATTATATTAAAAATATTTTGATTGGTTTGTTGTTTATAATCTACTAAATATAAAAGAAATAAATAAATAATTATTTTGTTGAATTTAAGATAAACAAGTCTAGGATTTTGTTCCAACTCCACCACTAGCCTAATAATATAATCCTCTAATCATAATATTGCAAGAGGGATATACAACTTATGTAATATCCCGTTATTTTATTTATTTAAATTAGGTTAATTTAATTTAATTTAATTAATTAATTATAAATCATTTAGTTAGGCTTATTACCCAATGGACTATTATATATTTTTGGGCTCATTGAAAGGATTATATATATATATATATATATATATATATATATATATATATTATATAATAAAAATAAACCCTAAGGATTTTTACTACGTTCTGTATTAGTCAATCATAAAAAGAGAGGGTATAGAGACGTGTAGGAAGGAAGAGAATAAGTAACGAACAATCCATCGTGTTAGAGTCTAAAATCAGACAAGTAGAATGTTCTGCTTTTCCCCTTTGTACCTGTAATCTTATCCTTTCTATATATATATATATTTAGTTTGTGTATTCGTATGGTTATATTCTGGATTTTTTTTGAGATTATATATGTTTGGTTTGGTATGCGTTGCTATATATATATATATATATATACACGGTTGTGTGGCAATATGTAGGTTATATATATCTGCTATAGTTTTTAAGGTTAACTTCAAGAAACCCCCTTATGCTATTCAATTTAATAAACTAATCCCTACTGTGTCCACTTTGCCTCATATACTATTCAATTTCATTACTATGCCCTTTCCTCGTCACATTTAGAATCAAAATGTATAAACTATCCTCCCTTAATAGTATAAGGGGGTTTAGTGAAATCAACCCTTAAAAAATTTATTTTTTGAAAATAAATTATATTTTTCGTAAAAACTATAAATTTCAAAAAATATATATATATTGGAAAATATGATTTTTTACGAAAAATATTTTTTTTACGAAAAATATATATTATGTTCCAAAATATGATTTTTTTTTGAAAAATATTTTTTTTGCGAAAAAGTATATATTATGTTCCAAAATATGATTTTTTTCCGAAAAATATTTTTTTTCTGAAAAATACATATTATGTTCCAAAATATGATTTTTTTTTGCGAAAAAGTATTTATTATGTTCCAAAATATGAATTTTTTTTGAAAAATATTTTTTTTGCGAAAAATATATATTATGTTCCAAAAGTGATCTTTTCTGAAAAATATATACTATTATGTTCCAAAATATGATCTTTTCCGAAAAATAATTTTTTTTTGAGAAAAATATATACTATTATGTTCCAAAATATGAATTTTTTTTTTTGCAAAAAATATATATTATATTTTGGAAAATAATCCCTCCGAAAAATAATTTTTTTGCGAAAAATATATATATATATATTTGAATTAATAATTTTTGTGAAAAATATAATTGATTTTTAAAAAATAATTTTTTTAAATGATTGATTTCACTGAACTCCCTTATACTATTGAGGGTAGTTTAGGTATTTTGACTCAAAATGTGAGGTGAGAGGGCATAATGATGAAATTGAATAATATATAGGGCAAAATGGACACAATAAAAATTAATTGATTGTTAGGATGGTATATGGAGGTTTCTTGAAATTAACCCTAGTTTTTTATCATATATGTATCACTTCGGTTTCGGTGATCAACCAACTAGGCATATGGAATGGGACACCTACTGTTAGTATGGATTGTTGTAAGAGATAAAATACAAAGTCCATGAGTACATATATAAAAACTATATACTAATACATACTACCTCCATCCTATTTTACTTGTCCAGTTTGATCAAAATTTGTAAGTGTTTTTTGGTCAAATATGGACAAGTAAATTAGGACGGAGGTAGTATATGTTTGTGAATTGTGGCATTGGAAATTGAGTTATTAGTGGTTAGGATCTGAACTATTAGTCTATTACCCAAGTTATCAACGGATATATTAAAAAAAAGGAAAAAAAAAAGAGTAGAGAGAGGGAAATTCCAAGAGTGACGGCTGAGAAAGGTGACTTAGGTGATGGGTCTCATTAGGATAGTGGGTCTTTGCATGTTCTGCCTCCTTCGTCCATAATAGTTGTACAATTTAATTTTTTTTAATTTGAGTTGACTAGTGTGTAATTTTTAATTTTTTCCTTAATGATATAGTATTATGGTTGAGTCCGATATTTATTTAAAGTTAGTGGGAGAATGATAGTTAGGAAAAGTGAAAGGTTAAATTGCATTGGGATTCGAACTGGATAAATATTTTAGGACAAATAAAATTATAATAGTGGACAACTAATATGAGACAGGGATAGTAATTTAATATGGTCCCTTTTGCTTAGATGTATATATATATATATATATAGGAAGGTTGATGTTACATATAGGTATTTTGTGTACTTATTAAAGGTGCAAGAGATGTTAAAAATATATATATAGATAAATATACTGAGTTATATAATGATAATAATAAACTAAAATAATATTTCAATGACTAAATTAGGTAGTGTGTGTATATTTTTTAAGTGGATGCAGTCGGTTCAATTTCAATGACTAAATATTGAAATTTTGAAATGGTAACCTGGTGTATCATGTGAAAGAGTTATTAAATTCTCTCACACCCGATATAAATAGTGTTTATTTGTTTGGTATTATTATTACTTTATTTTGGAATTGATGAAATCATGATGAAATGACTATTAACGCAGTCTCATCTGTACCATAATATGGAGTTCGGATACGTGGTTATGGTTCGGCATGGGTTAGTTGCATATGTACTTGAGGTTTAGTTATTGTATCACCTTAGTTGGTTTGCCTATTATTTTGTGATTTAATTAATGTTACACTTATATGTTTTTGTCTATTGATTTGTGACTTAATTATTGGACTTTATTTGCTTTACCTATTGACTTGTGATTTGATTTTGATTGCGCTTTATTTGTTTTATTTATCGACTTGTTGTTTAATTATGATTGTACCCTATTTGTTTTGTCTATTTCTGGAGGATATTTATTTAGAAGTGGTATTTAAAGTTATAGAAATTATAATTTTACTCTTATACTTTGGTTGGATAAATGATGGAATTATTGGTACTCTATTTGAGATCATGTAGAGTCTACTTTGCTCGTGGGTCTGACCCACCATTGTTAACATTTCAGGTCCTTGGCAATTCCAGTCACATGGTTGAGGGTTCTGTTGACCCAAAGATTTTTACCATGGGTAAACATGACTTATGCTTAATAGGTTGTTGATTCGAGATAAACTCAAGAGAGCTAGTGAATCCATGAGAAGATCAAACAAAGGTGCTTAGAGCTCAAAAGATATTGGAGACAAGGATGGAGACATCAACCCAAAGCTTAAAGAAATTGGAGATCAAATAATTGGGTAAAATAGTCTTAGGTGAGTGCTAGATTAAATGTAAAGTTATTTTTGAAATAACTTATTTGAAAGCTCAACTCTTGACAAATTAGCATATAGGACCATGCATATCATTTACATCATTCATGAGTCCTTGAACCATTAGTATTAGACTAGGAACATCATTGATGATACATTCATATATATAGTCTTTGCTAGAGTTGAGTTAGTTCAAGCTTTCATAACTATGAAAGAACTCAACAAAGAAGTTGTCCTAGAACCTAAACTAATTTCATATAACTTGAAATGGATTCTAGACATGTATTAAAACTTTGAACAAAATTGTTTCAATCATGAAAAACTTTTGTCAAATATTGAGAATTTATTTAAATGAAAATATTATTTTATAATCTCAATATTGTTTTTAGGAATATCAAGGACCTTAATAAGTCTCTAAGACATCGTAGGAATGTCTCTAAGTCATTTCGGAAATATCACAAAAGATTTCCTGAAAAACCGTTTTGTGATTTAAGAGATTGAAATGAAGCATCACATTCAAACGACCATATCATACTCAACAATGGGTTAAATGGAGTGATTCAAGAACCTAAAATAAATATATTGAAGTCCTCTTTCCAAAAAACTAAAGAACACCTCAATCCGACTTACGGAACTCGAGTTATGACCAAAAGAGTGGAACTGGACAGAACAGATCCGAAATGAACTGTTAGTCGACCGACACTAAATGGTCGGTCGACCGAACCCTTCAGAGGCTTTTGAGCCAATTTTTTGACATTTTTTAGTCAATCGACGGAGCATTGTCAGTCGACCGACTAGACCTGGAACGACTTCCAACGACTATTTTTGGGTTCAAACTTTTCCTAAACTACCCAAAACAACCCAAACGGCTAGAATTGTTCCTACTCTATATATATGCCATATATGAGCCAAAATAGGGTTGAATAAGAGAGGGATAGGAGTTGTATTGAAATCTACCATTTGTGCTTCATTTTTTAATTCATATTTGGGTAGAAAACTCTCCTATAAGAATCACACCGTTGTGCATCACTCATATCATCTTCTTATGATTCATTCTTCCACATATTGAGTTGACCTTTTCATTTGATTATTTTATTTATGACTCTAAGTATGTGAGGAAGTGAGCTTTGAATTTCTATATCTATCTATTAAGAGAAAATGTTGTACACTCAAATTCCATTCTTAATCTTTGTGAGTGAAAGACCAAAAGTTGTCTTGGCATGGGATGGGCTTGTTAAAGCTTTGTAAAGGTTTTTCTCTACCTTAAAAAAAGAGGATTAGGTTGGCTCTCCACCCGCAAGTGTGAGCAAAGGTCGGCTCTTCACCAGAAAGCAAGAGTGAGCAATGTTGGCTCTTCACCCGGAAGAAGGAGCATGTAAGGGTTTATTTTTCACCCGCAAGAAAAACACGATAGTGGAATCCTTAAGAGGTTTTCTCAAGGCATGGATGTAGACCAAAACTTTGGTTGAACCATGTAAAAACTCGGTGTTTTTGTTTGCATTTTCTCTATCCCTTAACTCCTTACTTTACAAGCAATTTTATTTCAATCTTGAGCTTTATTTATCAATGCTTGGAAATTGTGTGTGCTTAAATATTCATGAGGGAATTGGGAAAATGCTTGGTTGTAGTAAATTGCAATGTGAACTTGATTATAGCTTAGATTATAAATTCTCTACTTGCTCATTAGTTTGCTACAATCTAGTTGCACACCAAGTATTTTATATAATGTATCTTCACCACACCATAACATAAAAACAATTGTCATTTATAATCTTGAGCCTTATATATATAAATGCTATGAAATTGCTTGTGTTTGTGTATTAACGAAGTTGTTAGAACATGCATAGGTGAAGTGAATTAAATTGCGAACTTGGTTAGATAAGGTGTAGATTATAACTTATCTACTCTCTTATTTATCTATAATATAAGTGCCCACCAAGTGTTTGACAAAATGCATATTCAACACAACCTTCTCTTTAAGAGTTTATGTGTACTCTTAATATTTAATCAGTTTGTAAAAACTCTACAAATATATTTTTCATGACAAATAACACTTTATACATTAAGTCTATATATGATAAAAGTGCTTTACATGTTTAGTTGAATAACATATTCACTTGGTGCTTGAATTATTTCATATGCTACTTGAATCCATAATGCATGTATTATCATTATGAGATAAGTGCTTCAACATGTTTGGTCGAATTGTTTACTTGGTTAATAGAACAATTCACCTTTACTTGAATCAATGATGCATGTATTCAATTGTATAAATTACTAATGCATGATTACAAGTATGAAATGTGAAAGTCACTTAAGAGATTATATAAACCACTAAGTGTTTGACTAGAGTCTTGTGATGCTTATCTTTCTCTAAATAAAGTCAAATAAAAAAAGTCTCAAAGTTTGTCATTGACCCTATTCACCCCCCTATAGGTGTCAATATGTGGCCAACAATTGGTATCAGAGCATCGGCTCTATTCTTGCCTTAACCGGCTTAGAGTTGATCCATGACAAACTTTGAAAGAGTTTCCCTTACGTAAGGTTATTTAACATTTTATTCTCCTACGATGTTTACAAGTTAGTTATATGCATTTAAAGGCTAAAGGAGAATGTTCTTATAAGGGAAAGGGTTTTTAGATGATCTATAGTGCCCAATGACCATTGAATATGCACATGTCATAATAGGAGAATTTTGATGATGATATGCAATGATTGAGACATCTATGTGAAATGTGAAAATTTATACATTGTATCGACTTGATACTTGTATTCATATATTCATTAATATATAAATGTGTTTTATGAATGTATTCATTGATTAATGAATAATCATTATTCATACATCACATTCTTTTGATTATCTTGAAATTGCATGAGAAGAGTGTCACATTGAATTAGAAAGAAATTATTGTGAAAATGTGACTCTTATTAAAATAACCTTTCATTAAGCTTTCAAAAATAATTTTGAAATGAAAGGAAATGAATCTTCCTATGTGTTAAAATTTTACAATTTTTGAAAAAGGGCATATAATTCATTTTTGCCAATCAAAGGAAGATATCTTGATTTTCTTGCCAATTCTTGAAGTTGAAAATGAATGTTGCTTATCGTTGTTTATTATGATACATATATGAAATAGAGTTTTACTCATATTTGTATTTTCATATTGGTTCTTTTTTTTGTGAAATAACCATGAGCATATATTACTAGTTGAATTGACAATTGCACATCATGATAGTTTACTTGAATGATAAATTCAAGAGAAGCATATTGATTGTAGAGAAATCACTCATTTTGTGCTAATATGCTTATAGAAATTTATGCTTATGATTGTGCTAACACAAATGGACCCAATAGTAAATAGGTACCAAAGAAAGCTACTTGAGTGTATTGTAGTTTTGGATTGATTTCTTACTCAAGAACTATTGGTTCCTCAATAGTGATTCTTCAACTCAAAAAGGGAGATTAAATCAAGGTTTCTCACAAGATGACTGGAGGATGCAAATCATCTACAAGCAAAATCAAATAAAATAGGTAGAAGCACCATGATACACATTTTGAAACCTCCATTACTAATGTGCTTTCATGGATGATATCAACCATGACATTCATATGCTTATTAAAGTGTGTTGAATCTTTATTGATATGTCATGGAACAAATTTGATAATTGGTAATGAGAGTGATTGGCTACTTGGTGCATGCAATTGAATATGCTTTGATGATTTCTTGATAGTAGCTTGCTTTGAAATGAGACTTGGGTATATGATGTCATAATATTAGTCTTTTGTCTTTTCAAGTACAATTGAGGCAATATTTATTGAGTAGATATGTGTCCATGAGATTCTATGATTTTTGTGTTTTATCTAAAGCTTCTTGGTATCACATATTGCACATTATTTTGAGGAATTTGAACTTGAAGAGAAATCATTATGGACTTGAGATAAATGAATAATCAAATAAGTCCACAACTAGTAAACCTCAATAGAGTAAAATTTCTTTGAATGATTCATCTAATGCAAATGAGGAAAAGGAATATGTGATGAACTTCAATGTGGTTAAATGATTCCCCATTCTCTATTATATATCATCTTGGTGATCATTCTAGAAGTATTTGCATAAAAATTTCCATAAATGGTATTCATGACGCTTAGCCTTTGTTGTTTCAAATTGAAACTTTGGTTGAAGCTATTTAATACATGTTTGGATCTTTATTTTGAAAAGGAACTATATGTCCTTCTTTAAAAGAAGCATGGTGAAAAATGGGAAATATTGTGCTTATATGTGATTATCTTAATTGCTTGTTGATAAGCATGGATCATGAATCTTATGTGCATATATAATGAAAGACATACATTTTTATTGTTTTTGTATCTCATATTATTATTATTATTTTTATATAATACTTTTAATCTCATATATCTTATATTTTTATATCATTATTATACATGCTTACTCTTGTATATTTTATAATGCATAATAATGTTGTAATCGAAGTCTAATAGTGGTCACCCAAGGTTTTGGCCATTATTATCCCATGATCTTAACCAAGAAGGATATATTTAATTCTTTGCACATGAGAATGTAATTGAAGGTCTAAGAATGTCACATGCCTCTTTGCATGAAATGTTTTTATCTAATGCATTCTTATATGATTTTACAATGAAACATTTTCATGTAGAAAATCACAATGATTTGAAATGTATAAGTTTTAGACAATGGGTTTTAAAACTATCATAAGCCATGCTTAACTTGAAATATGCTCCAAGATGGTGTTTTGAATGGCTTTAAGTGATTTTTTTTTATGAATGAAGGTTATTTTATAACCTATATTGATAAACATTCTTGTTGTTGTTTGTCATCTATAACTTTTCAAATTTGCTTATTGCACTTATATGGAAATATCATGGTTACCAATATTTGATGTGTTATACAAAGAAGTTTATCACAAACATGCAAACTATTTCAAAATGAGCATGATAGATGAACTTATTTCCTTCTTGCGAAAAGACCATTTAAGTGTCTTGAAAATAATTTCAAATACTTTTTGACACTTTGGTTTTGAGAATTTATGGCTTCCTTGGTTAACTATTCTTGAACTTATAGTAACACAAATGAAAATACATAACATGTGTTAATTTTTGTATATATATATACATTCATTATCTTGTTCATCTCTTATTATTTTAGATATGTATTTTTACCATATATATAAGTGATATATTTTATGCACTTGAGAATGATGCATACAATGCCATCACATTACATTACAAAGACATGTATTTATAAGAGATATTGAGCTCATTTTCATGATTATAAGTTTCTTTGTCAATATTTTCATCAAATTTCTCCAAGAGAACTTATTTTGTAAAATTCATAGAGAAATGGAAATGTCTTTGAATATCAATGTGTTAGCATATGTCTTGTGTATTTTTCACTTGCTTATCTTAGGATATTCATTTCTTAGTCATCATTATGATTTTCATTAGATATTGCATATGTGTTATTGAATTTCAAATGGTTGAGATGGAGGTGGTGTTGACGCATTCTTAAATGTGATGTTAAATGAATCTTCATACATGACTATGTGATTTTAAATAATCTAGTGATTGAGTGTTCCTTGTTTGCATATAGTATGTTGAATACTTATGATTTGAGCTTTCATTCAAATATACACACTTAAATATTAAGTCACTCTCCGTTTGAGTAATTCACTTGATACATGTACTTCATATATGAAAATCTATTTTGATCATGTATTCTATTGTCTATGAAAAGTAAGCAAATGATTTAGTCATCATTAATTACATGTGCTAGCATGTCCTTGTTGCCATCATGAATGAAAAACTATGTTTGTAATTTGGTATCATCTTAAGAATATTCATGATATGTATGGACAATATGAGATTGTGTTACTTCAAATGATATATTCTATGCTCACAATTCATATATGCAACTTGATCCTCTCCTTGTAATTTATTGTATCTATTCTTTTTGATGATGTCAAAGGGGTAGAAAGATTAGTTGATGTGTATATGTTGTATGCACATTCTTAGGGAGAACTTTGCTCCTTGAAATGATCACATGATACTTGTTTAAGTGTAAACATCATTTAAAGCATGGTGATAGGGGAATAAATTCCAAAGTTTATGCACATGCCTTATTGTAATATTCATTGATTGCATATTGATAGGGGGAGCATTTATAAAATGCCAATTATTTATTGGCACACATCAATGTTTGTCATCATAAAAAAGGGGGAGATTGTTAACCCAAGGATTTTCACCATGGGTAAACATGAAATTTTGATGATAACAAATCATTGAATGTGGTAAATTTAATGTCTACTTGAGTTATGCTTAATAGGTTGTTGATTTAAGATTAACTCAAGAGAGCTAGTGAATCCATGAAAAGATCAAGCAAAGGTGCTTAGGGCTCAAAAGACATTGGAGACAAGGATGGAGACATCAACCCAAAGCTTAAAAAAATTGAAGATCAAATAATTGGGTAAAATAGTCTTAGGTGAGTGCTAGATTAAATGTAAAATTATTTTTGAAATAACTTATTTGAAAGCTCAACTCTTGATAAATTAGCATATAGGACCATGCATATCATTTACATCATTCATGAGTCCTTGAACCATTAGTATTAGACTCTGAACATCATTGATGACACATTCATATATATAGTATTTGCTAGAGTTGAGTTAGTTCAAGCTTTCATAATTTATGAAAGAACTCAACAAAGAGGTTGTCCTAGAACCTAAACTAATTCATATAACTTGAAATGAATTCTAGACATGTATTAAAGCTTTGAACAAAATTGTTTCAATCATGAAAAACTTTTGTCAAATATTGAGAATTTATTTAAATGAAAATATTATTTTATAATCTTAATATTTTTTTTAGGAATGTCAAGGAACTTAATAAGTCTCGAATACATCCTAGGAACGTCTCTAAGTCATTGCGGAAATATCCCAAAAGATTTCCCGAAAAACCGTTTTGTGGTTTAAGAGATTGAAATGAAGCATCACATTTAAACAACCATATCATACTCCAAAATGGGTTAAATGGAGTGATTCAAAATCCTAAAATCAAGATCTTGAAGTTCTCTTTCCAAAAAGCTAAATAACACCTCAATCCGATTTACGGAATTCGAATTATGACCAAACGAGTGAAACTGGACCGACCAGATCCGAAATGAACTGTCAGTCGACTGACACTAGCATTCAGGATCAAGCGCTTACCCACTTTGCAACTTTATTCCCTTATACTATAGTAGCGCAAAACCCCACACTAAGCGGCGGATGGACATGAGGGGCTACACCAAGTGTTGGTGCCAACAGGTTGAACTGTCAATCACCGATACCATATGATAGCGAGTCCCTTAAGGAAGATTGATGGAACCCATAATTCCAACAGATTCATCTCGCTTCTTCTTGAGTTATTTAGCTTTCTGCTTTGTTTGATCAGTGTAGGGACTCTATATTAGTATTTTCTTTTGGGCTTATATTTTCGTTTATGGTTTTAGGGGTTCATATATATGGGATTCCCGAGTTGTACCTTTGGGGTTTTGGATTTTTGAATTTGTTTACTCATGAGAATTAAACTTTTGAGACTCTGTTATTTTTTAAAATATGTATTTTGCTTCCGTGTTTGTTTATTATTGAGTGTTGATGCGCCATAGTTTTTGGTATAGGCCTGGCCAACCTATGCATGAAAATTAGGGGGTATCACAGTTGGTATCAGAGCACTCCAGTTTCAAGTGTCTTAGGGATGATTTTGCTAGGTTTTCCGCATTGTGTATTCTAATATTTCTAGAGCCTAAATTTAGGATTTGTTGTACTCTTTTAAGTACATTGTTGCGGTATTAGCGACTCGTATTATCATTGTTTTAGTATGATGCCTCGTAGGAGAAGGAATGCGAATCAGGGTTAGGGCAATGCTCAGGATGGCAATGCCGAACTTCCTCCTAATCTCGTAGCCATCATTGCTCAGGTTGTTCAATTCAGAATTAACACCTTCATCCCCCACCGCCTCTTCATTAGGCTCATGTTGTTGAGGCAGTACAACCTATCACATGGGAGAAGATTCGAAACACTTTCACTAAGGGGCATCCACCAGAGTTTTTGGGGTCTACTGATATGAAAGTAGCTCACCAGTGGCAGAAGAATATTGAGCGTCATCTCCGTATGGCTGAGTGTACAGAGGACCAGAAGCAGAAGCTTGTCACTTTCAAGTTGGTTGGTGATGTTTTACAGTGGTGGGAGTCAGTTACCACTATAGATGAGAGGGCCACATTGACTTATGCTCAGTTCCATATTCGTTTTGATGAGAAGTACTTCCCATTTGCAATGAGAGTAATAGTTGCATTATGGAAGGGTGTACAACATCATGCCTTATGATGCTCGGGCACCTCAGGCTATTGAGGGCATGTTTCCTATTTATGGTAGATACGGTCGAGTTTTTTGTTTTTTTTTTAAACTGGGGCATCACATTTTTTTTTGTGTCGCGATCATTTGTTGCTTTATCCGGATTATTGACTCAACCTAGTATTCGACCTTTCAGTATTTCCACGCCATTAGGTGTTAATGTGGTTTTATGGGAGAGTTGTGGACATATTCCTATTGATATTGGCATGCTTAGATTTCTAGTCGATTTGTTAGTGCTCGATATGCATACTTATGATGTGGTACTTGGGATTAACTAGTTATCTTACTACCATGCTCAGTTGGACTATCATGGTAAGACGATAGTCTTTGCGATACCAGGTCAGGAGATGTATCTGATCATTATGCCTCGACCATAGGGAGGGTCTAGTACGCATTTATTTTATATTGATATAGAGACCCAGGACGAGATCACTATATCTATGGATAGTATTCCCATTGTGCGTGATTTTCAGGATGTATTTCAGGAGATACCAGGTTTGCCACCGAGTCGTGAGATTGACTTAGTTTCAGGTACCAGGCCTATTGCTAAAGCAACATACAGGATGGCACCGATGGAGATGCGGTAGTTGAAGGATCAGATTCAGCAGCTTCTTAGTCAGGGTTTCATTCGCAGGAGTACTTCACCCTAGGGAGCACTAGTGTTGTTTGTGAAGAAGAATGATGGTTCTCTTCATCTTTGTATTGATTACAGGGAGCTGAATAAAGTCACAATCCGCAACAAGTATATGTTGGCTAAGATTAATGATTTATTTGATCAGTTGAGGGGAGCCACCTACTTCTCGAAGAAAGATTTGAGGTCTAGTTATCAACTTCGTGTTAAGGAGCAGGATATGCCTAAGATAAAATTTCTCACCAGATGTGGGTCATATGAGTTTCGTGTTATGCCTTTTGGGTTGACTATGCTCCAACTATTTTTATGGATTTGATGAATAAAATATCTAGGCCATTTTTAGATCAATTTATCATTGTATTCATTGATGACATATTGGTCTACTCTCGGTCTGAGGAGGAGCATGCCAGACACCTACAGATAGTGTTATAGACACTTAGAGAGCACCAGGTGTATGCAAAGTTGGAGAAGTGTGCTTTATGGCAAAGAGGGGTGAAGTTTTTGGGTTATATAATGTCAGAGAAGGGGTAGCAGTGGTTCTGGAGTGGGGAAAGCCTACCTCACCTTCAGAGGTCTGTAGTTTTCTGGGATTAATAGGTTATTATCGTAGATTCATTCAGGATTTCTCTAAGATCGCCAGTCCGCTCACCAATTTGACTAGAAAGGGTGTGCTATTTGTTTGGGATGATCACTGTCAGACAACTTTTGATGAAGTGAAGACAAAGTTGACATCTGCACCTCTTCTAGCCACTCCACAGAGTGAGGTTGAGTATATTGTCTACACTAATGCATTGTTGCAAGGTCTGGGTTGTGTGTTGATACAAGAAGAGAGACCAATATCCTATGGTTCATGTAAGCTCAAGCCACATGAGCTTAACTACCTGACCCATGATTTGGAGTTGGCAGCAGTGGTTTTTGCATTGAGGATTTGGAGACATTACCTCTTGGGTGAGACTTTCAGATTATTCAGTGATCACAAGAGTTTGTAGTATTTGTTTACGCAAAGGGAGTTGAATATGAGGTAGGGCAGATGGCTGAAATTTGTGAAAGACTATCACTTCTCCATTCAGTATCATCCAGGCAAGGTTAATGTTGTGGTAGACGCCCTCAGTCGTCGACCCTATGCTAGTCTTTCAGCCTTTGTTCGAGACTGAGTGGAATGCACTGAGGTCAGTTGATGAGTTAATGAACGCTTTTGCGCCATGTGTTGTGGTGACACCTGTTATCATTCGAAAAGTGATTGAGGCCTAACGGGCAAACCAGAAGTGTATGGATAGAGTTGTAGAGTTGGCATCAAGGGAGATTCCATTCTACTCATTTGGCACAGATGGAGGGTTGAGGTACAAGGGTCGATTAGTTGTTCCTCCTATTGATGACTTGAGGAGAGATGTGATGAGAGATGCTCATAAATCTCCATTTACAGTGCATCCCGGAGGGGATAAGATGTACCAGGACATGAAACGCCAATTTTGGTGGGCTGGTCTGAAAAGAGACATAATTGTTTTTTTCTCCAAGTGTAGTACTTGCCAGATGGTTAAAATCGATCACCAGAAACCACCAAGAGCATCGCAACCACTTCTAGTGCCTGAGTGGAAATGGGAGAACATTTTTATGGATTTTATTGAGGGATTACTTACCTCTCATCGGAACCATAACTCTATTTGGGTGATAGTTGATAGACTTACAAAGTATACCTATTCGCTCAGATTACACTTTGGAGCAGTTGGCAAAGCTTTACATTGCAGTGATAGTGAAGCTTCATGGGATTCCATTGTCTATTATATCAAATAGATATCCGAACTTTGTATCCGGGTTTTGGGCGAGCTTTCAGCAGACTTTGGGTACAGAGTTGCACCTTAGTACAACTTATCATCCACAGACAGATAGTCAGACTAAGAGGGTTAACCAGATTTTGGAGGATATGTTTCGAGCTTGTGTCCTTGATTTCAATGGTAATTGGTAGTTTTATTTCCCACTTTCAGGGTTTGACTATAACAATAGTTATCAAAAGACTATTGGTATGACGCCATTTGAGGCATTGTACAGTCGACCCTGTAGATCACCGATATGTTGGTTGGGTCCTGAGTTCATAAAGGACGCCTCAGAGAAGGTTGCTCTTATTCAGGAACATATGAGAATTGCTCAGAGTAGGCAAAGAGTTATGCTGATCGGCGAACTCGAGCATTAGAGTTTAGAGTGGGGATCAAGTTTTACTCAGGTGTCTCCCATAAAGGGAGTAATACGGTTTGGAAAGATAGGGAAATTGTCACCTTGTTTTGTGGGTCCTTTTATGATTACTGACAGGATTGGCCCAGTGGCATACCGTTTAGCACTGCCAGATCATATGCACAGGGTTCATAATTTATTCCATGTTTCGATGTTGCAAATATTCTTACGAGATGAGGATGTGTATCAGTATATTGATGTGGGAGAGATTGAATTGGAGCCTAATGTGACTTATGTGGAGCAACCTTACCGCATTATCGGTCGAAAGGAGCATGTACTTCGTAAGAAGATCATTCTTCTTGTGCGTGTTCAGTGGAGCCATCACAATAAGGTAGAGTCCACTTGGGAAAGGGAGGATGAAATTTGTGCAAAGTATCCAGAGCTATTTAGTTCAGGTATGTAGTGAATTCCGGGGACGAAATTCCTTTACTAGGGGGAGGAAAATGTAATACCCCGTTATTTTATTTATTTAAATTAGGTTAATTTAATTTAATTAATTATAAATCATTTAGTTAGGCTTATTAGCCAATGGACTATTATATAAGTACTAATGAGCCATTATATATTTTTGGGCCCATTAGAAGGATTATATATATATATATATATATATTTATATAATAAAAAGAAACCCTAAGGGATTTTTACTACATTCTGTATCAGTCAATCATAGAGAGAGGGTATAGAGACACGTAAGAAGGAGGAGAATAAGCAATGAGCAATCTGTCGTGTTAGATTCTAAAATCAGACAAGTAAAATATTTTTCTCTTCTCATTTGTACCTGTAATTTTATAATCTTTCTCTCTCTATATAAATATATTTAGTTCGTGTATTCATATGGTTATATTTTGAATTTTTTTGAGATTATATATGTTTGGATTGGTCTGCGTTGCTAGATATATATATACGGTTATGTGGCAATATGTATGTTATATATATAAGGGTGTGCTACTGTAATTTTTATCATATATGTATCACTTGGGTTTCGATGATCAACTAACTAGGGCATATGGAATGAGACACCTATTGTTAGTATGGATTGTTGTAAGAGATAAAATTCAAAGTCTTGTGGCATTGGAAACTGAGTTATTAGTGCTTAGGATCTGAAATATTCTATTACCCAAGTTATCAACGGATATATTAAAAAAAAGAAAAAAAAAAGTAAGAGAAAGGGCAATACCAAGAGTGACGACTGAGAAATGTGACGTAGGTGATAGGTCTCATTTGGATAGTGGGTCTTTGCATGTAGTTTAATATGGTCCCTTATGCTTAGATGTATATATATATAAGAAGGTTGATGTTACAAATAGGTATTATGTGTACTTGTTAAAGGTGCAAGAGATGTTAAAAAAATATATATAGATAAATATACCGAGTTATATAATGATAATAATAAACTAAAATAATATTTCAATGACTAAATTAGGTCGTGTGTGTATATTTTTTAAGTGGATACAGTCTGTTCAATTTCAATGACTAAATATTGAAAATCTGAAATGGTAACCTGGTGTATCATGTGAAAGAGTTATTAAATTCTCTCACACGTGACATAATTAATGTTTATTTGTTCGGTATTATTATTACTTTATTTTGGAATGGAAGAAATCACGATGGACTGACTATTAATACGGTCTCATCTGTACCATGACATGGAGTTTGGGTACGTGGTTATGGTTCGACATGGGTTAGTTTGCCTATTATTTTGTGATTTAATTAATATTGCACTTATATATTTTTGTCTATTGATTTGTGACTTAGTTATGGTTGAACTTTATTTGCTTTACCTATTGACTTATGATTTGATTTTGATTGTGCTTTATTTGTTTTATTTATCGACTTGTTGTTTAATTATGATTGTACCCTATTTGTTTTGCCTATTTTCTGGAGAATATTTATTTAGGAGTGGTATTTAAAGTTATAGAAATTATAATTTTACTCTTATACTTTGGTTGGGTAGATGATGGGATTATTGATACTCTGTTTGTGATCATGTAGAGTTTACTTTGCTCGTGGGTCTGACCCGCCATTGTTAACATTTCAGGTCCTTGGCAATTCCAGCCACAAGGTTGAGGGTTAATCTCGCTTCTTCTTAAGTTATTCAGCATTCCGCTTTGTTTGACTAGTGTAGGGACTCTATATTAGTATTTTCTTTCGGGCTTATATTTTCGTTTATGGTTTTAGGGGTCCATAGATATAGGATTCCCGAGTTGTACCTTTGGGGTTTTGGATTTCTGAATTTGTTTATTCATGAGAATTAAATTTTTGAGACTGTTATTTTTTAAAATATGTCTTTTGCTTCCGTGCTTGTTTATCATTGAGTGTTGATATGCCATAGTTTTCGGTATAGACCTGGCCAGCCTATGCATGAAAATTAGGGGATATCACATCTTATATGAATCAGATTAATAACGCTGCAAATAGTTGTCTAATCCCTAAAGAGATGTAATCGGTCTGATTCACTACAACCCATCTTCGATTAAAGTATGATTAATGCATGCATTTACTCTACAACTACTCCTAAAACATTAAATTAAAAGCATGTCTATATCATTTTCTCTTAGCATGACATGTGTAAACCTAAGACTTTATCATACCAATTAAGAACCATTATGTAGAAACCATTATTAAACCTTCGGAGTTCCAGCTCCTAATGATAAAACATAATTATTCAAGATTAATTATTAATTCAATCTAAGACAAGAAGAGAATCAACAAAGAATCTTATTTAGGTAATACGTTTGTTCTCTTACTACATAATCATCATATAAGTGTTCTTTAGCTTTCCCTCTTTGCAATAGAAATAATTAAAAGTCTACATTACTTGGCTAAGGTTTCATTGGAAACCCTAGATACCGATTTAGCTTCTCATGGCAGGAAAAGACTGCATCATAGATGTAAAAGTCCCCTCCACGATTGGTTTACACCGTTCTTCTAGGTCTTGAATAGTAGAGAGATAAAGTCTTCTTGAGAGATAAGTTGTAGAATGACCAGACAACTGAAATATAATTGAAAGATAGCCTCATTTATATGTGAGACCCCCTATATGTAGACAAAAGTTGATATAATTATGGCATGTCTTTGCTTGCACTCTAAGTTGACTTGGTGTGAGGACCACTCAATCTTTGGTTTGTTGTACCAATTATACCTTTCTTCCATGTTGTAAAGTGGAGAAGGAGTCAAAATATATCATATATATCAGCATGTGGGGATTCTGGGCCATCACCAGGCGATCGATCGGTGGGAACGGTGGACATTTTTCGCGACTATTCGCAACTGCACTGCTCGTTTGCACTGTTTCGGCCATAACTTTTGCTACATGAGTCCGTTTTCGACATTCTGTAGCTCGTTGGAAAACTGACTTCAAGCTCTTGATTTTAGACTCAAGAATCACTCCATTTGAAGTTTTTTTACCGAGTTATGGTTGTTTGAGTTTGTTCCTCTATTTCTGACTTTCACATTTTTCAGCTATTATTTCCACTTTCTCGTAAAATCCCGAGCACTTTTCCTTTTCATTTCTGATTGCTTTCATTCACTTTGTGACTTAGATTTGCTTCATTCTTCTTCGGTCTTGACTTTTGAATGGTCTTGAGTCGGTATTCTAGTTAATTCACTGAAATTAACTCACTTTTTCTATATCGAGCTTGAAACATGCTCAACAAACAAACCGGGTAAAAATACCAGAATAATAGAATAAAGAGATTGACAACGGATTACTTAATGCCCAGAATAACCAATATTCTGATCTCATCAATATTTTCAAGAAGAACAACATCAACAGGATGTGCATAAATGATGTCATAAATTACATGAACAATTATCTAGGTGTCGGTCTCAAAAATCACATTCTGGAAGCCTTCAGCCATAACTAGTTTTAATGCTTCAAGAAGGACCAACGACTCCATACCATAGCATTACGGACCTGAGGCCAAAAGCAGGTTAAAGCCAATTTATCCTTCCCATCGGATCAACGGACTAAAATTCCACCTCCATATGATGAAGAGTGACGAGAAAATGCGGCATTTGTATTTATCTTTCGCCAGCCTAGATCTGGAGGGACCTAATGAGAAGGCAAACAAGGTGCATCCTGCCCACAAAATGTAAGGCTGAAGTTGGTCGAAGGGCTTGTGCAAATTCTGAATATGCTAACCAAGCTTTGTCTGCAATGTACTGTGCTAAGTGGGCTATAGCATTAAAAATAAATTCATTTCTCGATATCCAAATTTGCCAATGAAAGAAAGCTGCCACAACCATGGAATCTCTCCGACATCTTTCCAAATTCCGCACAATTCCCGCCACCAACTTAGCTAATTATTTGATCTCACTAGATAAATATTCAATCCAAAAGGAGAGATTTTTCAAACTTTTTGCACAATAGGACATCGCAAGAAAATGTGCTCAATGGTTTCCTCCTCAGCGAGACATAAAGTGCAATAAGGACTTATCTACATACATTTTACTACTAGTTGGGAGTTAACTGACAATCTATTTCGGGCGCACTTTCATAACAAATGTTTCACTTTTTCTAAAGTTTTTATCTTCCAAAAATATTTCCAGAAGCTTGTTGGTGAAGATAATGATCCACTGGAATGTCGCATGTCATATGCTACTGATTCGCAAATGAATGAATCTATAGTTCAGACAGCCACAATAATGTATCTATAACATTAATAAAGTATAATGAGTTCCTAACAAGAGCTCTAATACCACATGTAAAATAAATCATGATATTGATGGTATAAATAATTATGCATAAATAAAAACAAATCTAGAAATAGATTCATACATGGCCATAGCGATGGTCTCATTGATCCAGAAATCTGTACATATAAAAAATTAACTAAGGAAACCGGTTTCTCTCTCTTGTCTTACTACATACGTGAATGTGTTGTATTTTACTGATGTACATAAATGATAGATTTTATATAATTTAATAGGTAGATAGAGGACCAAGTTTCCTACTACCATAATAAGTTCACTCTCCATCAAAGTTGGATCATAGTAGGAGTTTTTCACCTTTATCAGATAATTGATTAATTAAATACAATCTAATATTTATTTAACCGCATCACAATGTAAATCAAATAGAGTCCAAAAATTCATGCGGTATATAATTTTTGTCTTACACGCCAACAAAGAAATTGCAACTCCAGTCTGAGAACCGACACTTATTTCACAAACATATAAAAAAGAAGGTAAGAGTAATGTAAAATAAAATGCCTCAAAAGTAATTGAACATATAATGGAAAAATATATTCATATAAAATAATTGTACATTGAGACCTTTAATTAAAGCGGAAGAATACTTGATTTACTTACAAATTTTAATGAATTTGATAAGCAATGCAATGCTACAGTCCTGAACATCATTCAAATCAAAGAATGTAGACTGATGCCTGCATAAAGGTACATTAGTTTTGTCAGTGTTATTCCCAAACAAAACCCCACCACTCTTCTTCGATGTTTAGGGCCAACTACCACCGCGAATGCAACTAATTCCGGAACCCTGAGTGGTTTGGGTATAATCTTGTATTTTTTTCTAAAACAATAACATATAAAACATGGCTCTCACCTAGTTCTCACGAGTGGAAAAATGGTGATCTCGAGGCGACTTAGGGAGAGTTAGGATTTAGAGATGATGCTGGCTCTATGATCTAGGGTTCCCCCTCCCGGGCTTGCTCTTATATTACTCTCTCTTCTTCGTCATTAACATTGCATGCTAGGGTTTTCTCTTATGCTTTCCCCTGTTTCTTTCACACAGATCTTTCTCTCTGAACCATTCAAAACTGATTAGGGTTTCATGGTGGCTACCACTGATTTTACTAAGCTATTGTCTGAGTTACAAGGGGTGGTTAAATCATTGGTTTCCACTAAGGATGGCAGGCATCATAGTCGAAGTAGAGGACTTGCAAAACCTCCATAATCTCAATAGAATCCATTAATGGGGGTTGCGGGTTCTTCTTAACCATTAGCTTCTCAACCATTTGCAGGTTCACAACTATCATGGGCTACTATAGTTAGGCCTGTAGATGATCCACGTTCGAAGCTTGCTTATACCCCACCATCTATAATAAAGGGTAGGGTTGTAGTGTCTCCACCAACATCTGTTACTGTTGAGGGTGCTAAGGAATGGAATAGTTGTTTAGTAGGGTATTTCCTTGACTAAAACTTCATTACAATGTTGTAAATTATATTGCTACCAGGTTATGGGGGCATGCTGGGTTGGAAGTTGTTTATGGCTTGGAAAAGGATTTTTATTTCTTTAAATTTGTCATTGTACGTGAATGTGAGATTGTCCTTGAAAAGGGACCATGGCATTTTGCCAATAATTTCCTTATATTGAAAAAATGGCATGTAGGGTTATCATTGAATAAGGAGTCAGTATCTTCATTACCATTGTGGGCTAAATTATATAATCTGCCAATGGAGTGCTGGAATAATGGTGGATTAGCCGTCCTTTATAGTGCCTTGGGTAAGCCATTACATATTGATCTTTCCACTGAGAAAAAACAAAGGCTTAGTTATGCTCGTGTATGTGTGGAAGTGGAGGCTCAGAAGGAGCTTGTTCATGATTTTGATGTGAAACTTTCTACTGGAGAAATAGTAATAGTTAATGTGGAATACCAGTGAAATCCTGCTAGGTGTAGTCGCTGCAAGAACTTTGGTCATTGGACCAAAGTGTGTCCTAAGGCTATGGCTCAAACTCAGACTCAACAGGAGAAAGATAAAGCTCCAGCTGAATGGAGAGTTGTGGGTAGAAGGGCAAGGAGGCTAGTTCAGTTAATGATGGGACACCTACAGTGGTTGAGAATGAGTCAGTTCCAGTTTTAGACTGCGTAGTTAATGAAGCTTCATCTTCTACAAATGATACTATTTTGAATCAAATAAATACTTATGTACTGGATACTATTGCAGAGGGTAGTGATGCATTGGGGACTCAATCTACCAATAAATTTGCTACTTTGTAAAACATTGATCAAGAAATTGAAGATGAGCATGTGGGACAATTAAGTGATAGTAACATTGATCAGAATACCTTTATGCCTAATGGGATTGCCAGTATCATTGAGAAGAATGATTTAGCTTCTGTTCCTAATGAGGTTACCAGTGTTACTCTCCCAGTTGAGATAGGGTTGAATACTAGTGCTAGTGATGGGAATGTGTGTTCTTTTGTTGTTACCAAGCCACCTAAGCCTGGTGATAAGAATAAGTCCAAAGTTATTGTCTCCAATGTGAAGACTTGAAAGGGGTTGGCCAATAGTTCTCCTAAAGGGGGGACTGGTCTTTGATTTCTTTATTGGGTGTTTTGCTTGTATATAGACTTGTTTTATGTTTTGTGGTATTTGGAATGTTAGGGGTCTTAATACCCTTGAAAGACAAAAGTGGTCAGGTTGGTTGTAAAGAAATTCAATCTTTCTTTGTTTGGTATTATTAAGACTAGGGTTAAGACGGAGAATGCTACAAGAGTTCTTAATTCTATGCTTGCTGGCTGGAAATGTTTGCACAAGTATGAATATGCTTTTAATGGAAGAATTTGGGGTAGTTTGGGATGATTCTAAGTTCAAGGTTACCCCTCTTTTTCAATCTTCTCAGCTTATTCTTTGTCTATAAGGAGTATTGATGGTAAGTTTGAGTGCATTGGAGGGTTTGCTTATGGTTTGAATGAGGTGGTTGGGAGAAGGCAATTATGGATGGATATGCAGTCTTATGTTAATCATTATTGTCAGTCCCCTTTGATCTTTGTTGGTGATTTTAATGCTTTGAGGTATAGTCATGAAAGATATGGAGGTTCTACTACATGGGATTATTCAATGAGAGAGTTTGGTGATTGTCTTCAACAAGCTTCTCTTTTATACATTAAATACACAAGCATCCAATTCACATGGTCAAATCATATAAATTTCAGAAAGTTGGATAGAGTTCTTGTTAATGATGCTTGGAATTCTAGCTTCCCTTTATCTAAAGCTTGTTTGAGCCCAACACTGTTTCTGATCATGCTCTAATGTTTATGAAGATTGATGTTGTGACCTCTTAGAAAGGTACTCCTTTTATATTTAATAATCATTTGATTTCTCATCCTGATTTTATGAGAGTTGTTGAACAAGTATGGTTAACTTATGTGCTTGGCTCTTTGATGTTTCAAGTGGTTCAAGAGTTGAAGGTGTTGAAGAGTGAATTGAAATCCCTAAATAAGGCTCATTATAGCAATCTCACTAAGAAAAATCAAAAAGCTAGGGAACAACTTAAGGCTTTGAAAAGATTGGTTGATATTGATCCTGGTAATAATGGCCTGCCTGAAGTTACGATAGCAAGATTGTCTTAATAGGTTTGTTCATTTCTATCAAGCTGAGGAGACATTTTATAAATTGCAATCCATAGTGCAACGAATTCACTTGGGAAATAAGGATACTGATAGGTGCTCAATATTGTCCATTTTAAGCTCATATCTTGCATTTGTTACGTCTTTTCATTTCATTATTTGGTATTTTTATGTCGTTTTTGTGTTTAAGCATGTTTCAGGAGCTTAACGAAGAAATAGAGTTAACTTCGGTGAATTAGCCAAGTTCACGTTCGTTTCTATCTAAGAGGAGAGTCAAAGAGGTGTTTCGAGACAAAAATGGCTCCCGGAGGACAAAAATGGCATTTCCCGAAGCCGTCACTTCAAGCAAAAAGTATCATGGATTCAAGATGGTCATTTTGGCATAGTTGCGGAGAAAAATGGTTTTCATGAAAATACTTATGCCTAAGCCTACGCTTTCAGAATAAAAAAGTGGCCAAAAAACACATTTCTACGCTTAAGTTACGTTTGAGCTACGCTTAAAGTGCAGCGATGGCTAGAATTCTGCAATTTTGGTTGTTTTATCCGTTCTACCCCCGTTTTGATTTTATGATGTAGCTGCGACTTCTCACCATAATGCATGTGTATATACACACATATATATCATAATTTAGGGTTTTAATTAGGTTTAGTGTGAAATTACCAAAAAAGGGCGACCATTAGGGTTTCCATCGATTTGTCTATAAATACAAAGCTTTATATCAAGGTGGGTCTTCAGGGCTTCTTTACACATTCAATTTCAGAGCAGCCTCTAAATTTATATATCTTTGAAGAAGAGAAGCCATATTCAGACATAGAGATTCGGAGAAAAAGGACATGGAGATCAATTCTACACCAAAGATGCAGTCTTCATCTTCCATGGCCAACTAAATCGGTATCTAGAATTTTCTAGCAAAAACCTAGCCAAGTAATGTAGCTTTTATCTTTTTTTCAATTGTAACGAGGGGAAACTATGACCATACTTTGATGATTGTAGTAGATAAGAGGTCATTTTTATTCTTGATACAATATTCTATATTTGTTTTAAATTCTTGTCTTAGATGGAATGAATATGTTATCTTACACAATTATGATTATTCATTATGAGCATGAACTCAGATGCTTAATTCATAATTTTGTATACAATGGTGGTAATAAAACTTAAAATCCTAGGTTGACAGATGTCATGCCTTGGCGAATTGAGATAGACATGCTTTAGTTTATTTTAATGCAATAGGAGTAGATTAGAGTAATTAATTGGCATGTACTAATCAGTTCAGTCATGAGATGAGTTGTCGCAATCTGGTTGATGGTAATCTTTTTTGGGATCGTATTTAACTATTTGCGGTACAACCTGATTCACAGTTTACGGATCGCCCTCTTGCAATTGTTACATTAATAGAACTATGTTATGCGGTTTGTGGTGGAGCGATGAAAACCCTAGTTTTCTCTCTCTCTCTTGAATCACAAACCAATTTACTTTGCTTTCTAGAATAATTTTGTCTTCGACCACCAAAACAAACAACTTTTCAGAAATATAATTCATTATTTTTGAATTGTTAAAGTGAACAATCTTAGTCAATATGAGATCGATATCCCTTACTCAAGCTGTTACTATTCTACAATTCATACGTACGTTTGCGCAGGGTAAAACCTTGCGTTGTTAAGGTGTTATTTTTAACACATATTTTTAGCACACCCTAACGCGCATCAAGTTTTTAGCACCGTTGTCGGGGACTAAGCATTGTTCAATAGATTTAGTAGTTTATTTATATTGCGTTATTGTATTGTTTTTAAAGTTTGAATTTTTATATTTTTGCGAGGTACTCTGAGAAGCACAAAGGGATTTGGTGGAGCAATGAAAGTTGCGTCGTTGAATCTCTTATGAGTTTTAGTTTATCTTAATTTTGCACATAGTTTTAGCTTTAAGAGTTTAGTAGTAGTTAGTTTATTTTCTGGAAAAATAAAATAAAATAATTTATTTGCAGTTTTCATGTAAATTGTCAGAAACTCCGATTTTCGTGAATGATGTGAGGGTTTTGAGTGGAAAAGGGCCATTGAAAAAAACTCAATTTGTGAGCCAATTGATTTTAGGCCAAAATACGTTGTCTAAGACGTCAAAATTGCGATTTTGTGATTATCAGAAAAAAAAAAAGTTTTGGATTTCAAGAAGATGGCCGATCGTAATGTTGATACAAGGAAGGTACCAGCCACATCTTTGAAGGAATATTAAGCGTCGTCCGTGTATGAATCGTATGCTAAATTTTTAGAAGAAGATGAAGTCAAACACTATGAGATCAAATCGAGTGTCATTAATATGCTTCCGGAGTACTTTGGACTTAGGATTAAGGACCCATACCAACACATAAATGATTTCTTAGAGGTTGCCTCTAAGAAATCATAATTTATCCAAGAATGAGAATGACTTGTGAGTGCGATTATTTCCTTGGTCGTTAAGGGAAATAGCCAAAAGATGGTATATCAAATTGACCAAAACAACTAAAATTGATTGGGAAGCCCTTAAATCTGCAATCATAGAAAAGCATTATCCCATAGGAAAGACTTCAGAAGCACATGATGAGATCAAAAGTTTTAGAGAATTGCCTGGTGAGCGGTTTAATGATTCTTAGGAGAGATATAGTGAAATCTTGTATAAGTGTCCCCACCATAGGTTCGCTGATCAGGATATAGCTAAGAATTTTTATATGGGACTTGGAGATGCACATAGGACTTTGATAGATGCGTCAACACAAGGTCAATTTATCCTGAAGCCGGGAAAAGAACTTTTAGAGTTGTTTGACAATATTAGTGAGAATACGATTCAATATGAATCTGAGTTGAGGTCTAGAGGTGGACACGATATAAGATCTGAGAAAACTTATGTCATAAATCATGATGATATGAGAGATTCAATGGCATTGATAGGAGATAAACTAGAAAGAATTGACAAGTTTCTTCAGCGAAGTCATTCCCTTCCTAGAGAAAGGTTAGAAGTAGAAGCTGAGTATTCTCAAAATGAGTGTCAAGACATAATGGATGCCGATGCCAATGCATCGTGGAACTATTTAAATAATGCTCCTTTCACGAATTCATACACCTTGAATGCCATAAATCACTCACTTTTGTCCTATAAATCTACAAATGTGGAGCACCCACCACCAAGGTTCCAACAAGAACAATCGCCCAATCCATAACCAAGGTTCACTCAGGAACAACAATCATATCCACAACCAAGGTTCAATCAGAGTCAATAATTCAATCCACAACAGACAATCATGACTCGAAGTTCTCAATCAAATTCTCAAGCCATTCAACCATTTAATTATCAAACTCAGCCTCAAGGAAACCAAACCCAATGATTCAATCCAAATCAATCTTACCCTCCATATCCTCAAAACCATCTCCAACATTAAAATCCAACTCAAATTCCACCACCAAAACCACCTGGCTTTGAAGAAAAGGTGATGAGTGCCCTGAGGGAGTTTAAAAATCAACCTAATAATTCTCAGGCGACCATCCAAACACTAAACTCTCATTCCCAATTCATTGCTCAAATGGGAGCCCAAATAGCATAACTAGCAAATGTTATGGATATGATAGAGAAAATATTGCCTAGTCAGCCGGTGGCTAACCAAAAGCCACAACAAGCATTAGAGCTTGGATCCTTTGTTGAGACTCGTCATGAGAAAGTCCAATCAGTCTCAATTTTGAGAAGTGGAAGAGAAGTGGATAGTAAGGCTGAGGAGAGGTTGAAGAAGCAAAAGGCCAAAGAAGTTCAAAGAAAGGCAGAAGAAGAAGCTCAGAAGAAAGCGACTGACGATGTTCAAATAGATTAACCCTAAGAGGAGGAATAACAAGATGAGACATTACCAAAAGAACTGGATAGGACGATCTATAAGGAGGCAGGACCGTACCCTCAACGTCTTTGAGAGTTGACGTCGTATGGCACGCATAAGAAGAATGATACGTTGGATACATTCTGACAAATCAAGATCAATATACATCTCTTAGACATTATCGACCAAATTCCATCCTATGCTAAATTTCTAAAGGACCTCTGTACGCAGAAAATGAAAAGTAGAACTAAGGTCCCAAACAAGATTTTGTTGACTGAGCAAGTGAGTTTGATCTTATTGGGTGATATTCCACCTAAGAGGAAAGATCTCGATTCTCTCATTATTTCTTGCGTCATTGATGACCAAAAGATTGGTAGAGCTTTTCTTGACCAAGGTGCGAGTGTTAATTTATTACCTTACTTAGTCTATCAACAACTAGGGTTGGGAGAGCTCAATCCTATATCGGTGGTACTTCAATTGGCAAACAGATCAACTAAACAATCGAGAGGAATTCTGGAGGATGTAATTGTTCAAGTGGGTAAGTTCTACTATCCTGTAGACTTTGTGGTGTTAGACATGGAACCTAGACACATATCAAGGAGACATTTCCTTGTTATCTTAGGAATACCGTTTTTTGCTACGACGAATGGGTGCGTTAATTATAGAACATGTGTTATGGATATATCTTTTGGGGACCTAAAGACGAGGATAAATGTTTTTGATATTGACCATCAATTACCTGAACCAGTAGAGTGTTTTAACATAGATGAGATGGTTGAAGAAGTTGTACCTCAGAATAGAGCAAGAAATGACCTGTATGCTGTGATTGAATGGTCGAATGCAAAGTTTGACACGTGGGAGGATCAACACCACTCTAATTTAGAAGTGATCATTACATTTGAAAGAGTTCTAAGTTTGCAACTAGGGGAAGAGCCAAGAGATTCGCCTGAATCTTCATTTATGTCACCAACAACATTGATGCCTGATAACTCACTTTATAAGATTGGATTGTATGTCGGCACTGAAGGTCAAAAGAAGAGCTTAGTAATGAAGAAGCAAGATATGGAGGCGAAGTTTGAAAACTGGGAGGATCAACAACAATCAAATTTGGAAGTTATCGTGGTATTGGAAGCTGTTTTATACTCGCAGCCAGAAAGAGCACCAAGAGGACCTCAACTTATTCCTCCACAAGAGTTGATGTCTGAGAGTACACTTCATGAAATGGTGTTGTGTGTGTTAATTGAGGATTAAGAGGATGGTGTATAGAAAGATAAAAAGGGTGTGAAGACTGTGAGAGCTGATCATTTACCACGAATTGTCATAGAACCTACCAAGGATGACACTCCTCTTAAGGATCCCTTTCCAGATGAGCGATTATTGGGTATAAATATGGTAGACAAGCTGTATGCCTGGGAAGATCCGCAATTAAGAAATGAGTGTAAGGGGATACGAAATTGTGCGTATGAGGATGTTCGAATTTACAAAGCTCGGACAAGAGTACATCATGCTAAGCATGTTCGTCTTAAGTTCCTTGAGCACGGCCGAAAGGGATGGCGGTGTAATTCAAGACTGAAATTGTTTTCAGGTAAGATCCGGTTAATATGGGATAGACCTTTTAGAGTTAAATCGGTTTACCCCCACAGAGAATTAGGTTTTGATAATAAGTTAAAAGGCGTGGTCAGCGATCGAAGATTTATAAGGAGATTGATCCGGGACCAGAATTTATGGCATCTGCCAATTTAATGGAGATTAATGAATTAGTTGAGGGAACATTACATAAGGTGTTGAAGGATGATTTGTTGAACACATTGACCGTAAATGGGGTGAAGTTAGAACATGACAGAAGATGTACTTTATATGGTGATTATTGTTCTATATTTGATATCATGGATAATACAAATTGTCCACAGGTGAGAACACTGAGAGAGTCGCCTCCTATATTTTGTCCTATGATTAGCGGAAGTGTTGTAGAGAGGAAGGGTGTTGGATAGACTTTGAGTTGCCATGTCATGCCAAAGACATTAAGGATTGGTCCTAGGTTGTGAAAGCTAGTTTCTAGCCTCGATTTGTAGAATAGTAGGTAATTTAATTTTTGTAAATTTCAATTTTTAGATATTGTAAGCCTTTAAGGCCAAATCTTTTCAATTTTAATTTCATAGGGATTGTAGGCCCTTAAGGCCAAATCTTTGTTATTTTATTTGAATAAAAAATATATATATTTCCTTGTGCAAAATTTTGATGATTTTCGGAAAGCGGTGATTGTATTTCTTCTTCCCTTGCTATGATATTGGGTATTTGTGCTTTGTTGAATATTTCTACAGGTAGCTCGATTCAAGTTTGGGGGGGAGAACAAGTATAAAGAGAGGAAATTCCGGAACTGCGCTTCAATGATAACTATATTCTTTCTCATGAGTATGATTGTGAACCATGGGGACATGGTTTAATTTAAGTTTGAGAGGAATGTATAGTTGGTATAAGGAATGATTAAACAAAAATTGAAATTGAAATTTTTTGAAAAATAAATTCTTTATTTTTATGCATGAGTGTTTTACATTATAAGTTGATTGAGTTTGTGTTTATGATGCATGAATAGTATGTGATGCGAAATTCCCGCTCATAAGAAAAATGATTAGATCGAGTAAGTGAATTGATGTGATTTTACATGGGTAAATGAATTAGTGAAATTGAAACTGAAAATGATGACCTTGACCTATAAGCACAAGCACAGATTCTCTATGAGAAAAATAGTTGATCTTTGACTATGTAATTGAAAATAATTTTGCCATAATAAATGGGGAGATGGGGTGTTGTTATGATAGATGGATAAAATTAAAAATTTATTTTGAAGAAAAAATGCAACAAGTGGTTCTTCAATCTGAGTGACTGGGCCTTGGTATCACCAATATCATTGTTCGCGTAAAAATGGGAGAAAACTAATGAGCATATATCCCATGAAAGAAGCTCGAGCTCAGTTGGTCAGGACTAAAAATCCTCGCTGGAAAGTCTTGAGCTTAGAAAAATAAAAAGGGGTAAAAGCGGAAAGAAGGAATGTTGTTTTCAGTTTTAAAAAGGCGAAGGTTGATCAATGAAGTAGGAGAAGAGATATTGAAATATCATAGGGGAATGTTCACAAAAACACGAAGGGTTGTCTGGATTGGGAGTAGAGAATATCGAAGTCACAAAGCTCGAGATAGTTATTGTTTGATAGTGAGTGGGAGTATTTGCATTCATATTATCTTTTGCATTGTATCATGACTTAATTGACTTGTGTGTGAACTCATGAATACGTGATAACTGAGAATTGAGATGTTTGTGGGTACTATCACTAGAAACCTTCACGAGACTTCACTCGTCCACTAGGGGTAACCTAGGGGTTTAAAAGACTTGTTACACGTGTTAAGTGTAATCGTTGACCCTCACGAAAGGATGGGAATAGTGTAGATTAGTGTAGGTTATATAGGATAAAAATAATCACAAGGAAATTTTCTTGAGTTCATTGCTAAGGGACTAGCAATATGTAAGTTTGGGAGTGTGATAGGTGCTCAATATTGTCCATTTTAAGCCCCTATCTTGCATTTGTTATGTCTTTTCATTCCATTATTTGGTATTTTTATGTCGTTTATGTGTTTAAGGATGTTTCAGGAGCTTAATGAAGAAATAGAGCTAACTTCGGTGAATTAACCAAGTCCACGTTCGTTTCTATCTAAGAGGAAAGTCAAAGAGGTGTTTTGAGACAAAAATGGCTCCCGGAGGGCAAAAACGGCATTTCCCGAAGCAGTCACTTCAAGCAAAAAGTATCGTGGATTTAAGACGGTCATTTTGACGCAGTTGCGGAGAAAAGTGGTTTTCATAAAATTACTTACACCTAAGCCTACATTTTCAGAATAAAAAAGAGGTCAGAAAACACATTTCTACGCTCAAGCTACGCTTAAAGTGTAGGTAGGCTACGCTTAAAGCGCAACGACGACTGGAATTCTGCAATTTTGGTTGTTTTGTCCATTCAACCCCCGTTTTGATTCTATGATGCAGTTGCGACTTCTCACCTCAATGGATGTGTATATACACATATATATCATAATTTAGGGTTTTAATTAGGTTTTGTGTGAAATTAGCAAAAAGGGCGACCATTAGGGTTTCCATCGGTTTGTCTATAAATACAAAGCTTTATATCAGGGTGGGTGTTTAGAGCTTCTTTACACGTTCAATTTAGAGCAGTCTCTGAAGTTATATATCTTTGAAGAAGAGAAGCCATATTCAGACCTAGAGATCCGGAAAAGAAGGACATGGAGATCGATTCTACACCAAAGATGCAGTCTTCATCTTCCATGGCCAACTAAATCGATATCTAGGATTTTCTAGCAAATACCTAGCCAAGTAATGTTGATTTTATCTTGTTTTCAATTATAACGAGGGGAAACTGTTACCGCACTATGATGATTGTAGTAGATAAGAGGCCGTTTTTATTCTTGATACAAAATTCTATATTTGTTCTAAATTCTTGTCTTAGATAAAATGAATATGTTATTTTACACAATTATGATTATTCACTATGAGCATGAACTTGGATGCTTAATTCATAATTTTCTACACAATGGTGCTAATAAAACTTAAAACCCTAGGTTGACACATGTCATTCCTTGGCGAATTAGGATAGACATGCTTTAGTTTATTTTCATGCATTAGGAATATATTATAGTAACTTAATTGGCATGCACTAATTAGTTCAGTCATGAGATTAGTTGTCGCAATCTGGTTGATGGTAATCTTTTTTGGGATCGTATTTAGCTATTTGCGGTACGATCTGATTTACAGTTTATGGATCGCCCTCATGCAATTGTTACATTGATACAACTATGTTATGCGATTAGTGGTGGAGCGATGAAAACCCTAGTTTTCTCTCTCTCTTGAATCACAAATCAATTTACTTTGCTTTCTAGAATAATTTAGTTAATTTAGATAATTTGGTTGATAGGAGCCAAATATCATACACTCTAGGCTTCTAATTATACATTGTTATGTTTATATATATCATTATATTGGTGTTTTTATACGGTTTTCATGTTTTGAGATGTTTCAGGCCATGTTATGTAAAATGAGTTTAATTCGGTGAAATAATTGAATTTGTGATTCAAGATCCTTTGAGAACCGAAACCATGGATAAAAGGACCTATAAAGAACCAAAAATAAGTCAAGGATGCAAAATAAGTAAAGTGGAATGAAGTCGAGAAGAGAAACAGAGCAAAGAAAACAAAGTGTGAAAATTTGTGTGAAGAACTACCGAGTACTCGGTAGCTTCTCCACCGGGTACTCGTTAAGTTCAAAAATGCGCGAACTTGCGCAACATGATTAAAAATCACCAAAGAGTTTTGCGCACTTGCGCTCACTTACACACAATTCTGAAGCCACCGAGTACTCGGTGGAACCTTCAGTGAGTATTCGGTGAAACTGCAAAGTGAAACTTCTGCCTCTCATATTCAAACCATCATTACCCGATCGAAACATCATTTAATGGAGTTATTATTGAGCCTATCATCAAGAGCTTGAAGTCATCTTTCCAACGCACTTTGAATCACACAAAAATTCCTCCCGTAGCTCCAGATATGATCAAAATAATGCAGGAGATCGAAGCTGAAAATCACTTGCAGGTCAGCTTCGAGTACTCGGTAGAATTTTAGTGAGTACTCGGTGGCTGGACGACTTAAACTCAATGGGTGGACCCCGTTTCGACCCCGTTTGACTTGGTTTGCACTTCAATACATCTTGGGACATATTCTATGCATATTATGATCAGATTTCACTTCCTTTCTCATCAATTCACAAAAGGAAAAGATTTACTTGAAGGAAAAACAATCCCTATTCAGACAGGACTTAATCAACCTCTATAAATTAAAGGGTTGGGTTCATATCTAAGGGGAACTATCTACCCTTCATATACTTCATCTTCATCTTTTCTAGGGGATCATCGACGGCCAAGGAACAGAAGGAGAAGACTAGTGCGATCAACGAAGAAATCCAAGACGTCTTCCACTTATGATTCCGGGTTTGGTCATTCTTGTTTATTTTTCATGTATAGTTAAT
This sequence comes from Cornus suecica, assembly GCA_963922005.1. Taxonomy (NCBI): domain Eukaryota; kingdom Viridiplantae; phylum Streptophyta; class Magnoliopsida; order Cornales; family Cornaceae; genus Cornus; species Cornus suecica. Next base: position 60,488,128 of record OY998239.1, read on the forward strand.
TCGCTCGGCCAAGGCCGAGAGGAAACCCTAGTCATGTTCAACTTTATGATTTTCAATTGTAGACATTGTTGAGTATTTTGGTTAATAATTTCTCCTTCTTATTATTACATGTATGTTATGCTTTCGATTTTATGTGTTTTAACCGAGATTAAAATTGAACGTATTTCATTCCTAGCATATAGGTTACTTGTGTCTGACTATGAACATGTAATATACTTGGCAATTTAAGAAGAAGATAATAAATTATAATTATTTATGCCTGACTACAGATAGATAGTTGTGATTTATTTTTTCCTTCAAATATTTATTTATTATTTCTGGTCAAGATAATAAATTATTGAATTGAAATTATGCCCTACCCCGGATAGACCATCTATGAAATTAATAATTAATATTATTTAGATGTGTGGAAATTAATTAGATATTTAATTAGTTTACAATTAGAAATCATAATTGTGATGATTAGTGGTGGAATCAAAGCCTTGGTATTCTTTTTGTATTATTGTATTTATATTATTTTCTCCAATCATCAATCTTTTGTTGAATTAGTTAAATAATAATTTTTAGAACTAAGTTGTTCTAACCAATCCTCGTGGGAATGATCTCGCAATACAAACCGTTACTACATTCGATTCGTATACTTGCGAGTTAAATTTGATTTGGTTTTAATCTATTTATTTAGGTTGATCCAAATTGCACATCAAGTTTTCAAAAATATAATTCATTGTTTTTGAATTGTTAAAGTGAACAATCTTAGTCTCTGTGGGATTGATATCCCTTACTCAAGTTGTTATTATTCTACAATTGATACGTGTGCTTGCGTAGGGTAAAACCTAACGTCGTTAAAGTGTTGTTTTTAACATATATTTTTAGCACACCTTGACGCACATCAAATACCTCATTTTTTCACAAAAGGGCTAAAGCTAAAAGGAAGCACAATAGTATTTTCTCTTTGTAGACAACTTCTGGAGTTAGAATTGATCAGCCTATACAGATTCAGGAAGAGATTGTTCACGTCTATGAGTCACTTCTCAATTCTGGTTCAGCTAGTTCTGCTTGTGTTCCTGACTTGAGTTCTTTCATCCATAACCCTTTCACTGATGATTTGATTGCTGCCCTTACTAGGCCTTTTATAAATGAGGAGATCAAAGCTTTAATGTTCTCTCTTGAGGATGGCAAAGCTCCAGGTAGTGATGGTTACAATGCCCTCTTGTTTAAGCACACATGGAATATCATTGGTAATGATGTCACCAAGGTCATTCAAGCTTTCTTCCATTCAGGACAAATGCTCACTGAGCTTAATTCCACCATCATTACATTGGTGCCTAAAGTTGATAACCCTACTTTTGTGTCTAATTTTAGACCAATTTCCTTGTGTTCTACTTTTTACAAATGTCTCTCAAAGGTTTTTGCAAATAGGGTTAAAGGTTGTTTACCCTATTGTACCAGTCTCAACAGAGGAGCTTTTATCTCTGGTAGAAATATCTCTCATAACATTTTGCTGGCTCAGGAGTTGTTTAAGGACTATAATGTTGAGGGTGGTGAACCTAGAGTTGCTTTGAAGGTTGATCTTACTAAAGCTTTTGACACCATCTCATGGTATTTTTTGGAGGTTGTTCTTCTTGCTTTCAAGTTTCCTTCACATATGATCAGACTGATTATGCATGTGTTTCTACTCCCAAGTTTTCTGTCAATATCAAAGGTGCTATAAAGGGTTATTTCAAAAGCTCTAGGGGTATTAGATAAGGTGACCTTTTGTCTCCCTATCTTTTTGTGTTGGGGATGGAGGTCCTTACTGGAATTTTATTTAGAGAGATTGATTTTTCACACTTCACTCATCACTGACACTGTAGGACTCAAAATATCTTAAGTCTTCTCCTTGCTGATGATTTGCTCTTATTTTCCTATTTTGATTTGGGACCAGTTAATTGCATTAGTCAAGCTTTGGAGAGCTTCAGTGAGATTTCTGGCCTGATTCCAATTCTTTCTAAAAGTATGGTTTTCTCAGTTGGCATTGATCCTTCTACTTTAGCTCTTATTGATAGCAGACTTGGGTTTCAAATGGGTACACTTCCAGTTAAATACTTGGGTGTGCCTCTTATCTCTTCTAAGCTCAAAAGTCAAGATTGTGGTTTGGTCCTTGATAGAATTTATGCTAGGGTTTCAAGTTGGTCCAGCAAGTTGTTCTCATTTGCAGGCAGGCTTTAGCTGGTGAAATCTGTTCTTTTCTCAGTTTAGGTTTATTGGTCTTGAATTTTTCTTCTTCCAAAGTTTATGCTCAAAGATCTAACTGTTTTGCTCATAAAATTTCTATGGACCGGGTCTAAGATATGTAGAGGGGGTTGCAAGTAGGGTTGCACACAATACGGTTCGGTACCGATTCCTGTAGGATCCGGAACTGAACCGAAATTTTTGGTTCCTTTAAATATGGACCCGGTACCAAACCGTAGGGGTAAGGAACCGAACCAGAACGGAACCGGAATTTCGGTTCGATTCCGGTTCCTAGTGCTTTAAAAAAAATTGCTAAGAAGTCTACTACCAAAAAACAATTTTGCTAAGAATTTAATTGCTCATATAACAACAATACATATAGTTAAGTACAAACAAATGGAAAATACACGAACAAAAAACATATTGCATTCTAAAACTCTTATGTGTCTAAATATATATGATCATACAAATTCATGTAATAAAATAATAAAAAATGCAATAAAACAAGGTTGAGTGAAAAGAAAGGTCACTGAACTTCATCGGCAATACCTTTCTCCATATACCAAAAAGAAAAAAAAATACAAATACCCAGATTTTTTATGTGATAAAAAAACAAATACCCAGATTGGAAATCACTGTGATTTGAGTGGGTATCTAAAATTTGACTGAAATTCGTTCACAAGGAACTCAGCCGTTTGCCCCAGTGTATTCCCTCTTCAGCAATAGATCTTGTATATATATATATATATATATATATATAGTTTCCTATATATATCATACTAGTTAGCTTATAAAAAATATATATTTAATTGATAAGAATTTGAGAAAGAGGGAGCCGATGAAGAGTAAAGGAGAAGAGAAATAAATGGTGTGTTTTAAAATATTACTCACAAACGCACGAATCAATTGTAATTTAGGTTATGCAAGAACAATGTCGAACACAAGGGAATGCTTTAAAGAGAACTAATTAAACTCAAATTAATCTAAAACTAATATAATTTCTCAAAGTTTGTTTGTTGAAATGATTTTTATACTAAACATGCAATATCGAAATACAAATAATTAAAACGAGATTAATCGGGAAAAATACTAAGGTATCGGATTCCACCACCATTAATGCATAAAATTCTAATTAATCTTTTATCAATTTCAATTTTAGAACAACAATTAAAAATCAATCTTATTACTTTCTCAATATTTAACAATAACTCACTAATGAAATATATTTTCAAGAGATATATTTTTCTTCGCTTTAAAGTGTAAAATTCTAAGCATCCTATGTATGCAATTCAATGGATCATATAAGATCAAAGATTTTTACTTATAAAATTCTTAAATCCAAGCATGATTAATTGTGATAAGAATTCTTAACTATTATAAATACATGATATTTATAATGAAAGGAATTTAAAACAATTAATACTATGGAGCGAAAATCGTAAGCATTTAAACCATGCACATGAAAATTAATTAAAGACTAAAATGAATTTATTTCATAAATGGTGGTTTCATCCTCAACCTTAGTTGAGGATTTATTTACACATGCTTAAAAGAAAATAATAAAGTAAGAATAGTAAAACCGAGAATTGAAGATGAAGTATTCTCCTCTTTGGTGTCATCCTTGCTCTCCTTCCTCTGCATCTGATTTGCAAGTGTATATATAAGGGATTGAATGACCAATTTGAGCTATTAGCAGTTGTCGAATTCAATGCCTTATTAAATTCACAACATTGAAATGTTGAAAATAATGGAGGAAGCCACCAACTTTTCTCTCTTTCTCTCTTACATTAATATTTGCCTTGGCCCACATTTCTTTTTTCCCTCTCATGTCAATATTTATTGCATCCTCCCCCACCAACTTTGAACTTCTTTTACACATCAACCCCTGCATGAAATAGAAATATATACCTATGAGAATATTATGTTAGGTAAATTATTCTATATTGTGCATTTATCACTTTTCTTTATTACACTTCTAAATTAGTTAAAACAAATAGTTTTACCTACTAACAGATATAATTTTTGGGATAAAATATGTATGTAAAATGGACTTATCAAGGAACTTCGGTCTTGATAGAAGGAAAGGAGCAAGTGGGAGACATACGTTAGTATAGTGGAGAAAGAAAAGGAAAACTTCATAAAATAATGATTGTGATGAGTATGATGGTAATGTGTGTGAGGTAGTGAGTGGAGAGAGAGAAAATATATATATATATATATATATATATTATAAAAATCGATTCCGGTTCCGGTTTCAATTTCGGTTCCGGTTTCGGTTTGATTCGATTATTGAGAGCCAAGAACCGGAACCGAACCAAAAATATCAAATTTTCAAAAATGGGAACTGGAACCGAACCGGAAGCCCTAAGAACCGAACCGAACCACCGGTTCCGATTTCTCGATTCTTATGTGCAGCCCTAGTTGCAAGGTTGCTTGGACTACTGTTTTCCTTTCATTCTGTGAGGGGAGTTGGGCATTAAAGATCTTGAAGAGTGGATTGTTGATGTTATGCTTAAGCATGTTTGGAGTGGTTCAGTTTGAATCATCTTCTGTAATGTCCCGTTAATTTTTCTAAAATTATGAGTAAATTTTCGCGATTATTTAAATTATTTTATTTAATTACCAAAATGATATTAGATGCTTTCATATATGTTATAAGTATGAGATTTAAAGTTTAGGATTTTTCTGAATTCGGATGTTATTTTATTTTAGCGTTTCTGTTATCCGACAACCCGGGAACCTAAGAAAAACGTAAGGTGGAAGTAGGTCCCCGGAGTGTCCACATTCAAATCCGAAAGTTGTGTTTGCTTCGTTACTTTAAATAAGGAATTTAGAAAATAATTTCATGATTTTTAAGCCAGCGGTTGTTCTTGAGAATTAATGTTAAGTTTTTGTGTTACATGAAGACTTGTAAAAATTTGGTAAATAAGTTTTTTCCCTACTAAATCTTTAAAGGCATTTTGGTAAATAAGTTGATCTTGTTAGGGTAACTTAGACTAGTATAAAGAGTGGATTGTCTTTTTTCTCCTTACCTCTCTTCTTTGGCTAATTTGGTTAAGGGGCAACATATGTCATTTTATAAGAGAATTGTGAAGAGAATTCTAGAGAGAGGTGATGTGTCAACACCACATAAATCTCTACCATCTCATCCCACTCTTCTTCAATTGTGGCCCTAGGATGGAAAGGGTAAATGATGGAAATTGGGGCATTTATATATATATATATATATATACGTATTGGTTGGATTTTTGGTCATAATACACACAAGTAAAGACACCCCAGCACCCTCTCCTCCTCCCATTTTCGGCCAGCCCTAGCAGGCTAAATCCTTGCTCCATAATTTTGTATTTCCTCTTCCTCCTCTTGAAAGGTTGGTTAAGGGTTCAACTACATGTATGATCTCCAAGTTCTAATGGTTCTTTTGTCTTCAATTTGGTAAGAGATCTTCCCTTTTTATGATTTCTCTTGCTCAAATTAATCTTATACTTTAACTCTTGAGAAGTGGTGTATGATCTTTGTTTTTTTTCCTCTTCTAGCAATTCTTGACAAGAATCACGGTTGAGCTCTTTATCTTGTACTTGAACTTTTGGAGGAGCTTAAGATTGGTGAGTTCTTGCTTCATTCTTCATTTTGTTCTTTAAAGGAAAATTCCAAGGTTTCTATTCTTGAAAATTTGTTTTCAAATCTTGGAATTTAATTTCTAAAGTGTGTTTATTTCTTGCTTGAAACACACTTGTAATTAATGCTTGGTTCAAATATTTTTAGAATTAGAAGTGAAACTCTTTTGGAGGAATTTCTTGAAGAATTCTAGCACTTGAACTTGAACCTCGTTTTGCTCCCTCTTGAACGAATCTTGGAAACTAAGTCCTACCTTTGATGATTTGTATAAATGAAGCTCATTGAACCTTAGTTTCTAACTTTGTATCATTTTGACATTTGATTTCATTAGAAGTCTTAATTTGTTGAATTATGGGAATCAACACTTTTTCTTTTAACAACTAAATTTCAGTATTGAAAATTTGTACTATCCTGCCTATTCTTAAATTCATTCTTCATTAATTTAATTTATAAAGATTTGTTGAAATCCTTTGTGCCATTTTGGGCTTAAACCTATTTTAAACCTCAACCTTGTGTTCATAAACCTCTAGAAATGAACTTGGTTCATAGTTTTGATAGTTCTGGGCAAATCTCTATTCTTGATACTCATTCTTGCTCATTGTTGATATTTGGTAGCTTTGGTCGAATCTTGAGAATTGGTAAATTCTTGGTAAATTCATATTAGAAAATTTATTCTTTCCAATTATTAGTGTCTTGATAGCTTTGGAGAAATCATAGAGACTTGGTGCGTCTTTTGGGAACTTTTTGGAAAAAGGTTTTGGAATTCCGTCGCTTGCCCTCATTTATTGGCTCTGTTTGGCTTGGACTTGAGGTAGGGGTTGACGCTCCATTTTCTTTCCCTATTACGTGGGTGTGTGCGTCTTTGTATGTATATTTATACATATTAGTTGAGTCATAATCTAGAAACATGCTCTAGGCCCCCCCTTTTTCTTTTAAATGCTTGATTTATGATACATTGCTTGGTATGTATTTGTGAGAATGATTAGTGATCTTAAATTTAAAATTTAGATTTATACTTATGAATATGGAAGCATGATGAAACTGTTGAGAAATGATCTATATGATGCATATTTGAATGTTGATATCATTTTCATGTTGCATTCATGGACCTTGTGGTTTTGAGACCGTTTGGATAGTCGCAACAACTGGCTAGTCGGTTTCTCGTGACCGATGGAGCTAGTATCTCCCTAAAACGAGAGGTGGGGGAGGACTATGTCCAAACCCGTGGTTGTTCCAGTCGGGCTTGTGGTCCTCAAGTTATTTAAGAATGGCAACATTTGATATCCGTGTTCCCTAGTGATAGGGTTGTGCATTAGTGTCACATTTCATCCTATCACCTGCATTGATATTTATTGTTGTTTATTTCCAGATATCTTGTGTGTAAATTATTTGTTGAGCATGTGGGGTTGTTTGTGGGCACTACGGGGTCCCGGATTGGCACACGTGCCATGTGGGACAATTGGACCGACGTAGGTTTAGTAGCATGCACACGGGTTGGGTTGTACCACTTGGACGGTCGAGATTGAGGTGGTGAAGATTCTCCTACTGAGCTAGTTGAAGCTCACCCCTTAATATTTTTCAGGTTATGACATTGTAAAGGATGGACTTTAGGAGGTCCGGGTTGGCGATTGAAGCACTAAGTTCTCTTTTGTGTATTTTGGGCGCTTAATGTATTTTCTACTCGAAATATTTTTGTACTTAAAAGTGGATAAGGGCATGTATATATTCTTTTGGCGGGCTAAGGTATTAGCCTTGATTGTGAAAATATGTGTATTTTGAGACTTTGAAACACTTTAAGTTTATTTTGCTTAAGAATGTGTATTTTGGGAATATTGGTGTTTTATAAGTTTTCGAGCTTACGTTTGTGGCTTTTCAAGTGAATGATGATATTGAGATATGAATATACGTATTTTATGAGTCTTGACTAAAAAAAACTCAGTTTTTGTACATTTTCCAAACTCCTCTTTGCAAAGGTTTTAGGGAAAATCTTGTTTTTCGCACCTCACCGGGCCCCGACAACTATTTTCGGTTTTTGAAAACTAAAAACTCACTTTTACATTATTTATGAAATTTTGGAACCGGTAGCGCTGAAAACAGAGGTCGTATGCGAAAAATCACATTTTGGCCTCAAAACCTTGTTTTTCTGTTCTGCAGACCAGTAGCCTTCGGCTACTATTCATCTCGAGCATGTTTTTGTAAATTTTCTTCCCTACTTTGAAAATTCATATCTCCCACCTCGTTGGCTCAAATTAAGTTCGGTTTGATCCTATTACCTCTCCTATATCGGGTTTAGATAGGCGAACTTGGAAATGAACCGTTTGCCCCTGAAATGACTGTTTTACCCCTAGGCAAACATGGGGTGTCGAAATGGTCTATTTAAAGTACCATTTCGTTCTTTTTAAATTATTTTCAAGTCGTGGGTGACTTTGATGATATTTATAAAATGTAAATTGACTATTTTACTCCTACATGGTGTTAGAAATATGTTTTACATAACAAGTGGGCTAAGGAACAATTTATTATGAACTTTAATTATTTGTTTTGGCGTCGCGTGTTGCTATTCGGAGACCTCGTTTGGGTTAATGGATGGCGGGGCGTGACATCTTCTTTATGGGTCAATTGGGTTAAATTGTATCTCATTAAGGGTAGGAATATTTGGGAGATCTCTATACCTAGGAGGTGTCATGGACTTGGGAGAAGATTCTTAAACTTAGGCCTTTTGTTATGCATGTTATTCATTACAAGATTGGTGATGGTAGAAGTACTTCTCTATAGTATGATAATTGGCATCCCCAAGGCCCTCTTGTGAATGTTTTTACTCCTGCAATTGTTAGATTCTCAGGTATTGGCTTGAATACAACAGTGAGTAGATTTATTAGTAGTTTTGGTTGGCACTTCCCCTCTTTGAACTCTCAAGCTTGGGTAGACTTTAAGAGGGACTTTCCCACTAATTTTCTACCAAAAATCACTGTTAAAGATAGGATTGTATGGGCTCTTTCTAATGGTCAGTTCTCAATCAATTCTGCATGGGAGATATTTAGATATAAAGAGGATAAGGTGGATTGGGCTGATATAATTTGGTTCACCCATAAGATCCCTAAACATTCTTTTCTCCTCTAGTTAGTGAACCATAATAGGATCAACACTTTGTATTTTTTGATGTCCAATGGATTGGTTCAGAGTGCTGCTTGTGTTTTCTGTCAGCTAAACATGGAGGATAGGGATCATCTTTTATTTGGCAGTAGTTTCACTCACTACAAGAAATTAGGCTTTTAGGCACAATTTATTAGTGACGGTCTAACAAACCGACACTAAAGGTAGCTTATTAGTGACGGTCCAAACAAATCGTCACTAAAAGTGCCCTATTAGTGACGGTCCAAGCAAGTCGTCACTAAAGGTGATATATTAGTGATGGTTACAACCAACCGTCACTAAAGGGGTATTTTTTAGTGACAATCCTAATAAATCGTCACTAAAGGGGTTCTATTAGTGACGGTCCAAACAAACTATAACTAAAGGGGTATTTGTGCCATAAGACCCTATTTTTTCAACTCTTGTTTTAAGTCTCCAAAAATTTAATTTCTCACACAACCAAACAATTTGACTCGGGGATTTACTCAATTGAACTTAATTTCACTCAATCTAACTACTTTGATCAATTGAGGATTTTATCAATTTCAAATTTCACTCAATTAAACTACTTTGAATATATTGAAGGATTTACTCAATTTCAATAATTTGAATTGTGGATTTTACTTAATTTCACTCAATTACACTACTCTAAATTGGGGATTTTTTAAATTTTACTCAATTGAACTCAATAAAACTACTTTGAATTGGGGATTTACTCAATTTCACTACCTTGAATTGAGAATTGAACGTAATTTCACTTAATTATACTGCTTTAAATTGTGTATTTACTCAATTGAACTCAATTTCACTACTTTGAATTGGAGATTTACTCAATTGAAGATAATTTTGAATTTGAAATTTTATCAATTAAACTCAATCAAACTACTTTGAATTGATGATTTACTCAATTGAAGTCACTCCATTGAATTGAGGATTTTATCAATTTCATTAATTTGAATTGGGGATTGAACTTAATTTCACTCAATTCCACTACTTTAAATTGTGGATTTACTCAATTGAACTTAATTTCACTACTTTGAAATTGAGGATTTACTCAATTTCACTACTTTATTCAATTGAATTAGGGATTCACTCCAGTGAAGTCAATTTTATGAAATTGAATTGGGTATTTACTAATTTGAAGTCAATTTCACTTAATTGAATTGGGGATTTACACAATTGAACTCAATTTCATGAAATTGAATTGGGGTTTTATGCAATTGAACTCAATTTCATGAAATTGAATTGGGCATTTACTAAATTGAAGTCAATTTTATGAAATTGAATTGGGGATTTACTAAATTGAATTGAGGGTTTACTTAATTGAACTCAAATTCACTCAATTGAATTGAATTTTTTACTAAATTGAACTCAATTGAATTGAGGGTTTACTAAATTAAACTTAAATAAGTATGTAAATATTGATATGTAAATTTACCAATCACTATACTTATAAAATAAATCATTTCATTAAAAATAAAAAAAACTTAAAGATTTTTTTTAATTAGTATACATATATATTTTAGGGTAAAGTGCACAAAACCCCCCTCAACTATCGCCTAGGAGCAAAAAAAACCCCTCAACTACAAAAAAAAAACCCTCAACTATCAATTGGGTGCAATGTACCGCCTCAATTCTTAAATGACACATTTACCCCTAAATTAAATTTTCAAAAAACCAATATGAATTCCGAAAAAATATATATAATTCGAAACAAATATATAAAATTCGAAACAAATATATAAAATTCGAAAAAAGTATATAAATTTTGAAAAAAATATAAAATTCAAAAATATATATATAAATTTTGAAAACATATATAAAATTCGAAAAATATATATAAATTTCAAAAAACTTTAATATATATATATATATATATATATATATTGGTAGAATGTCATATCTTTTCTTATGAAGTGAATCAAACTACTTACGACCAACATCAATTAGTGGTCCTCTTTTATATATATTTTTCCAAAATATATATATATTTGTTTCAAAATTTATATATTTTTGAATTTTATATATTGTTTTCGGATTTTATATATATTTTTTAAAATTTTATATATTGGTTTCGAAATTTATATTTTTTTTTTCGAATTATATATATATTTTCGAATTTTATATTTTTCATTCGAAATTTAATATATTGTTTTCGAATTTTCTATATTTTGTTTCAAATTTTATATATATTTTTCGAATTTTTATTTTTTTTTGAAATTTAATATATTGTTTTTGAAATTTATATATATTTGTTTCGAATTTTATATATTTGTTTCAAATTTTAATTTTTTTTTGAAATTTAATATATTGTTTTTGAATTATTTATATATTGTTTTCAAATTTTATATACTTTTCGAAATCGAATATATTGTTTTTTTGAATTTTATATGTATATTTTTAATTATATATATATTAATTAACCCTTAAAATAATTTATTTATTTATTTTTAGGGTAAAATTGTAATTTTGCAATGCGGATGGGGTAAGTTGCACCCAATTGGCATAGTTGAGGGGTTTTTTTGCCCCTTTTGTAGTTGAGGGGTTTTTTTTGCTCACGGGGCAATAGTTGAGGGAGGTTTTAACCACTTTACCCCATATTTTATTTTAGAATATATATTTTTCATTTTGTTTTTGTTTTTTGGTTGTAATTTATGGCATCATATATTTTGGGCCCAAAAATTTGAAAAGATTTAAAATTCGGACCACCTCATTTTGTTTTTATATTTTTCTAAACGGATTAATAGAAAGTGGACACCTCATTTCATAGTTTCGTATTGTGCCTAGGGAATATCATAATCCAATCTATTTTCCTTCTCCAGTTCATATCTCTATCCCCTTTTACAAACCCTTGGCCTCTCAATCACTACTTGGACAATCCAATCAACGTAGCTCTTGCATGTCCACATCTCAATTTCAACACCGTCGATTACGTTCGCCTCTCACCATCTCCGGCGTCTCCGTTACCGTCGGCTACCTCTCTGGTACTCACACACACACACATATATATATCTGCATCATATATATATATATATATATATATATATATATATATATATGCAAATGTTAATTGTACTTAATGACCTAGTGGGTGTCATGGAGTTTCAGAAATTAAGCCCAATCAACATATATATATATATATATATATATATACAGGTATATATGTGTGCATCATATGTATATGCAGGTATTAGTTGTCCCTAACAACCTAATAGGTGAAACTCCATGACACCCACTAGGTCATTAAGTACAATTAACATTTGCATATATATATATATATATATATATATATATATATATATATATATATATATATATATATATATATATATATATATACAGGTATATATGTGTGCATCATATGTATATGCAGGTATTAGTTGTCCCTAACAGCCTAATAGGGTGATTTACATGAATTAAGCCCAATATTAAGGGCCGTTCAATGGCGATTTATATCTATTTCAAGGATTTTATTTTATCATAGTAGTAATTGTTGCAATTGAAAAGGTCTGTGACTGCAAACTTCAATAGATGAAACTGTTGTAAATAATAAACTTGATTGCTTGTTGTGGGAGTTACAATAGTTTTATCAAGTGTCTTAATGTTTGTGTTAGTGAGAGTGTTAATGGTAGACTATAAAGTTATGGTAATTGATATAAATGTTAATGGGAGTTACCCTATTAAGTATTGTGTTAGTGGGTCTTTATTTGCATTTAGATATAATAGTTATATGTATCTTTTGAAGCCTATATAAGGCTATGTACTTTACATGTTTTAATTAAGTTGAATAAGAGGAATAATACATTCTCTCTAATTCTTCTTCAAACACTTATCTTCCTAAACTCTAGGCCACTATTTCCAACAGAAACAACTCCCATAAAAAGGTATTTTCTTAACTGTGAAATTTTTTGTTGAAGATTAATTTACATCCCGACTTTGTTTCTTAAGTGACTTTTTTTTATTCTGTTTGTGCAAATCGTTCAATTTTGTATTCTTCAGTTTATAGACGTGTATATATGGGTCTGAAAACACTAAAAAGGTTTTTTTTTAACATTCCATTCTACAAATTATTAACTCACTTTAGAGCCATATTCTTACATCTATTCAATTTTTCATCTCTGTTTTGTTTGTTTTGTTTATCTATCTATATATATATAAATAAATATATGGGTTAGGTCAATCTGCAAACATTCAAATTGAGTCGAAGCCCTAATTTTTTTAAGGCTAGCTGAGGATTGTAGATTTTATAATTTATATTTATATTCACGTATATCAATCTACGAATATTTGAATAGGATCGAAGCCCAAATTTTCTAAGTCCAATGCTAGCAGAAGATGGTATATTTTCGTATATCAATTGTATCGAAATAAAGCCCTAACTTTTCCAAGACTAGCAGACTATTGTAGATTGTATTTTTGGGTTCGATAAAACTACCGTAGTACTCCAATGACAGTTATAACCATTGATCTGAGTGATGGGTTATTAACTATTATCGAATTTGTCCATTTCAAGATGGGTTTCCTTTCCGGTCAATATTGAGCAATTTCACACCTCGGATTGGCCATGGTAGTACACTATTACAGTTACTACCGAAAATTAGTCTTTCTGCCTTCTTAATTTCTTGAGTTGATTTAGTGCATGGTTTTTCTTCTACACATCAACAAGCCATCTTGTTCTCAACTAGTTGTGTTTGCACTACAAGAAAATTAGCTTCCAGGGACGGTCCTTTAGCGACACTCTTAAGAACCGTCCCTAAAGACCTTATTTTTAGTCACATAAATGTTAAACCGTCCCTAAAGACCCTATCTTTAGTGACACTAAGTTTGAACCGTGCCAAAAGCCCAAAGGATTTGTGAAACCCAAAAATTGGCTTCTTTTAGCGCCAATTAGTGCCGCCAAACAGGGCAAATAAAAACACTTGTGCCAAATATTAAGCCAAAAAAGAAAAAGAAAAAAAGAAAAAAAAATATTTCATGGATGAGAGAGCTCCACGTACGTCAACCATGTCTGAATAATTGTGTATATTCCACTTCTCTCAACACTTACCAAATTAAAGGGTCTAGCTATTCTCCTTGTTCTTGTCGTCAACACTTACCAAATTCGTAACCCTAGCTAAGCTCACACATCAGCATGCTCTCACTCTCATTGTGATCAAAACACTCACCTCTCAACACACCAGTGACGTCGCTTGCTAGGGTTTGAAATTGGGCGGAGGAACAACAAGAAGGAAAAGCATTCGCCGATTTCTTTCTCTTTAAGATCCAGGGTATGATCCACTGCTTTCTCTATATATTATATAGATATAGATATAGATAAAGATATAGTATTTAGGGTTCATATTGATTTCATATTATTGATTTCTCTCTTGGTCACAGTTGTTCGGACTTTTTGCTGATATGAGTTTTCTTTCAATTTGATTAATAAGGGTTTTATTTGTTTTTTTCTGTGGATTTGGTTATTTCTACTTCATACTAGAAATGGGTTTCATTTTGTTGACAATTGCTTAAGATTGGCCAATCGGTTTTGCATTTATTGTTAATTCTTTCTATTTGATTCCGTATTGGAAGATTGGGCGTCATTTTTCTTCTTTTTGGTTAGGATTAGGTTTGTTTTATCGGCACATATCAACCCTAATTCCTCTTTTCTAAGGGGAATTAACCCTAATTTCTCTTCCTTGTCAGAGTATTTGAGAATGTTGACTAACCTATACATATATGTATGTATATTGAAGATTATGTATGCCCTATAGCTTTTGTTTTCTTTTTCTTCTTCTTTTTTACATATTTCTTGTAGTTCTATGGAAGAATTGACACATGTGTTTCTTTTGGGTCTACTGTGAAAAAATTGAAGTCATATATCTTTATTTTGTTTTTGGTTCTTTGAAAAATTTGAAGGTTTTGTCAATTGAAGAATTGACGCCTTTGAAGCAGCTCTATTTCATTATGCATACAAATTTAGAATCTAACTAAGCTTCTGATATATATTTTCCAGTAGATATAGATTCACTGAATAGATTTATTAACAGGCCAAATTGATTGAAACTTAAAAAGATAATTTCTCAAGTTTTTTCCTTTTTTGAAATTTATAATGACCTTTTTTCTATTTTTTACTTCATACTTACTGAGTTTATTTGATCTCAACACTTATACATGTGTATTCTCTCGTTTAGAATATTCTGTGTATAGCTCTTGATTGTGGTAATGTCTGTGTAATGATTTTAATTGCTCATCTTTTCCTTACTTTCACCATAATGTGGTTGCAGGAGGTTTTGCTGTGGTGGCTGTGGTTGTTGTTGTCCCACAATCGTCAGCTCAGTCATCGCCTGCTGACTCTCCAGCTCTGCTTGTTGCTTCTCAAGGTGATTGCTCATCAACTACGTACATAGAGTACATATATATATATATAGTACTTTACTGTTAGTTAAACCTCTATATCTAACAAGATACTTGAAAAGTTATGCAGGCCTTCTTAGTTCTGTTTTATGTTTTCAACGGACTAATAAATAATTCAAAAACTGTATAAAAATATAGGGACGCACTCAGAAAATAATGTGAAGGGGCTGATCTTTGTAGCGATATTATGGAAATACTTTGAGGCAATACAAATGAGCTTTTGGTAACTTTATAGGTGGCAATTTTATTATTTTTACCTCTATAATATTAATTATTTTCAAAAAACAATATAATTATGTATGTAATATAGATCTTGCGGGGGACATATCTACATTGTAAGTCGTGCCTGTATGTTTTCATAAAATGTTCTGAACATGTTTTCTTGTTTTCTCAATTTTTGAAAATTATTTTGAAAAAAATTAAATCAAGCAAGTCCTCAATATGGTTAGTAGCTTTATAGAAGAGTAGTCAACTTGATGCTTGAAGATAATATTAACATTAAGGTATGCACTAAAAAAAAGGAAGATTATTTTGTTGTCAAATTATAAAAGTACTACTATTATTATCACAAATTTAACTATTAGCGACAGTTTTACAAAAAAATCACAAAAAAAAGCATGTTTGTTACTATATAGAATAGAGTTGGTAAAATCAAATCTTATTTGTTTTTGGTGAATTTTTTAGGTTGATAAATTTTGTTCCACGTATACAAGGTACTATATACATCATAAACCACCTATGGAAAACAAAAACCTTACAGGCACTGCTCGTTATGCTAGCGTTAACACTCACCTTGGAGTCGGCAAGTTCTATATCTCTTATACATAATTATTAAAATTTGGCATCACATTCAACATTATATCATATTTTGCTCTGTTTGCATAACATAGTAGAAGAGATGATTTGGAATCTCTTGGTTATGTACTTATGTATTTCCTCAGGGGAAGGTTGAAATACTACTTATTTGACCGTCTGTGTTTTCTTGATTTTATACTTTGTTTATTCTCTACTTGTTTAGTTTGTTAATTTCTTTAGTATTGTCCTGAGGTGGTTGTACTGTATTGCTGGGCGTCAGCCTACCCTAGCAGGGATTAAAAGCGGGCACAAAGAAGCATAAATATGATAAGATCAGTGAAAAAAAGATGCTCACACCAATAGAGGTATTACAATGCATTGCTTTGTGTACTGCAACTCGCCTTCCCTAATTGCATTTCTCTGAGGCGAACATGTGACAAAGGTTCATTAGGGAAATGGGATTGAACTCCACCATTTTTGTTTTAGGGATAATTGTAGACAAAAGTTTCTATGATACTAAAGTTTCTTTAACAGGTCATTTGCAAGTCCTATTCATCATAATTCACATCATACTTCCCAGAGATCATTTTGAAATAAGGAGCTGGCCCAACAAAATGAACCTCCACAGTGGTTTCTCCAATACTGTCAGCAAGCTTCATCACAATCTCAACATCACTAAGTGCGATCACAAGACACTTATTTTCAGTCGTTGCCACCACCATGGTTTCAGTACCAGCAGCCGCCGGCATGGTTCCAGTATTCTCAGCAATACCAGTCCCAGCATCAACACCATCACCAACAACACCAGCACCACCTTAGTGAAAAATGTGTGCATGTTTAAATACACATATATTTTTTGGGGAGTTATTTTTGTGATCTATAGCATCTTTACCATATTTTGTTTTTCACTAACTAAGACATGCAGTGATATGTATCACTTGAATTTGGTATGGTATGGTGTCATCAGCCTTGGAATATCATTATGATGTTGAAGCTTTCTTATACTTTAATTTCTTTTCTACCTATTTTTGTTTATAGGTGTTAGCTGAGACAAGAAATTCTATATATATCAAGTGTTTTACTTTATTTACATACTTTGTCATTTGATGATATTAGTAGTTCCTTTAAATTCTAGTATGTATTGAGAATTAACAGGCAGTGGTGGTTTAAAAGAACAAGATAAAATGTAGTATATTCCTAAAACAAGCTAATGAGGAGAAAAAAAATCATATATTAGGCCTTAATAATCTACCTTTTAGCGATGGTAAATGCGTCGCTATTGGTTTATTTTTAGGCACGGTAGTAGTGTTTATAATATTGTGTTTTTAAGGATGGTATTAGCGTCACTAATAATGTGTTTTAGGCATGGTTTAAGCGTCGCTAATAATATGTTTTAGGAATGGTATAAGCGTCGCTATTAGTGTGTTTTTAGGCACGCTATAAGCGTCGCTAATAATACGTTTTAGGCACGGTATAAGCGTCTCTATTAGTGTGTTTTTAGGCACGGTATAAGCGTCGCTAATAATGTGTTTTTAGGCACGGTATAAACGTATCTAATAATGTGTTTTTAGGCACGGTCCAACCGTCGCTAATTCTAATTTTTTTGCGACGGTACAAGCGTCGCTAATATTATTATTTTCCGCGAAAGAATTTTTACGACGCTAGTTTTTGTGACGGTCTTTTTGGAGTATTGGCGACAGTTTAGGCACTTTTAGCGACAATTTTGACTGTCCCAAAAAGCCAATTTTCTTGTAGTGTTGGTTGCATGAGTACTATGTCTCTGTTATGCGATTGTTGCTTATACATATGATAACTTTCAGTTTTATATTATATTATTCTTCTGATTTCTCTGTTGGCTTTTGCTTCATCTCGCAGATAGGTACTTGTCATATTGTCAAGGAAAATATTGTCATGAATCTGAAGCTTTCGTGAATTGATGGTTAGTTTATTTATCAGGGGATTTCATGAATTGACAGTTAGTTTATTTGTACTTGTTTTTCGATTTACATACCTTGCCCATTGCTTGTTTCCTCATTTGTAAAGTTGGTGGTGTATCTGAAGGTAGACTTTCACTTAACATGTAATTTATAAAGAAATGTCTTATTTGTTTCACACCCAATGGTTATATGTTTGAATCATCAACTGGCCTTCCATGAATTTCTTGCTCTTTTTCTCATTTAAATTTATAGAAATGGATCTTTAGCATACCTATATCTTTAATGCTAAAAGAAATCTGAAACTGAATCCCCAACTTTCCTTTTATTGATTTTAAATTTTAAAGAATGCCTTCTTTCCATTACATTAGTTAGGTTATGTTTCTACTGTAGAATTTGTAGAGGGATCAAATTTAGTGTCCTTTTATGCCACTATCAAGGATGTAATTAAAAGTTTTGTTTTGCTTTTTTGGTTATGGAAAATTTATTTGTTTATGTATAGAATTTGTCATGGATTCCTAAAAATAATGAAACTACCTTTTTGCATATTGTATTGCAGCGTAAAAAAATGAAGGAGCTGAAACTGATGAGATTGGTCCAACAATTTCTATGTAGTGGTGTGAAGCCCTTATGTTGATTCTTCAGTTTCTTTTTGTATATTTTTCTCATTTGTAGGTGTTGGATGGAGCTTCCTCATTTCTTTTCATTTTTGATAAGTTGTGTATATGTATATAGGTACAGTTGGTCTGACATGGAACCTTGTTTTCCTTTGAACATCTAAATGATGGATCTGTGACAGTTTATTTTCAATTGAATTTTTTATAATTAATGATGTATTATTTACCAGCTCTATGTCTAAAGTTCTTTTACTTCTATTAAGGTTGCTTTGAATTTTGCTTATGGCACTTTTCTTGGTCTGTGCCTAAAACCAAGATTTATTATACTAGCTAGTATGAAAACGTCTCCAATAAGTATTTGAGACGGTTAAAATAATTATTTGAGATACTCCAAAAACGTGACAAATAAATATTTGTGACGGAATAATATAACTAATAGTGACAGTACCTACTGTCCCAAAAAGTTACTCATTAGGGACAGTGTCATTAGTGACGGTATAAATCATCCCTAATTGTAAATTTAATAGCGACTGTCTACACCGTCACTAAAACTACTCTATTAGCGACGCTCCAAAAACACCGTCCTAGAAGAGTAGCTAAGACGCGTTTTTTAGGCACGGTCCATGTTGACTTTTAGTGACAGTTTTAGGACTTTTAGAGACAATTTTAACCGTCTCAAAAAGCACGATTTCTTGTAGTGACTAGAAGACTTTGGAATATTGTGGCTCAGAAAGGCTTGCTTCCATGGCCAGATGATTGCGATTCTATCATTCCTTGTGTTGTAAACTCTCTAAAAGGTAAGTCTCTAGTGACTATATTTAATAAAGTTTCTTTTTTAGCCACAATCTATGAATTATGGCTTGAGAGAAACAAAAGGATATTTAGAGATGAGTACTGCACTTTGGAGGCTTTGTTTGCTAGAATAGTCCAAATGGTACGTTTGAGATTCTTCTCTATCTCTAATCTTAAGGAGTCTCATACTGGTATGGCTCTGGTTCATGAATGGACTTTACCCCTTTCCATTTTCAATCATGGTACAACTTATGTGTGAATAGTTATTGCTATGGTCTGTTATGATAGGTTGGTTTGCTCAGTACTGGAACTGTTGGGCTTGGCTTGTTGCACATTGAGATTTCTGGCAGTGGTGTTGATAATCTAGTTTCTATGGTTGGTTGGTGACTTGCTTAATTAGTAGTTGATGCCGAACAGAATAGTGATTATTCTGCAGGCTAGTGCAATAGGTAATTTGCAAGGAAAAATGGGAGAATTCGACCCAAAATTCAGAGAAAACTCTGGAATTCAATAAAATTCTTTATATTAGAGACTGACAAAAAACAACCCACAAGCCGGGTTAAAATAACTGAAAATCGACCCTTAATAGGATTTTACCAAAAATAGCAAAACCCTAAAAGTCTTACCAAAATAAAATACGGAAAGAAATCAAAAGATTGCCAAAAATCTGGCCCAAATAGGGTTCAGAATTATTTCCAAATCGACAAATAGAAGATTACCATAAATAGCAAAAATTAACTAAAAATAGAGATTCGAGAAGGAAAACAGCATATTTAGGGCTCGAAACGAGGTGCATCGAGCATAGCTCGGTGGCCACGACGTGCGCGCCGAAATTAACTTTCCGAATTGGGGTCACGGGCGCGAATCGGACACTTGTAGCCAGAATTATGGCAAAAAAACCGACACGTGCACGAAAACCGCCCTAATTAGGCTAGATCACGATTTCTTGCCATCCTTGCGCTGATCCTCCTGCTCCAGGTAATTCAGCGTCATCAATGAGAAATCTGACAGCTCGGCATCGTCTGACTCGGATCCCCTTGCATCAGTCACCCCGGGTTGGAAAGAACTCGTCCTCGAGTTCACGGCAGCATCAGCAGAATCCGCAAAACAAGGACTCAGGTGTTTCACATTAAAGACATCAAAAGTCTTCAAGTGACTAGGGAGACGCAACCTGTATGCGTTGTCATTAATCTTCTGCAATATCTCACAGGGTCCAATCTTCCGCTCCTTAAGCTTATTATACTCGCCAACAGGGAAACGACGATCACGAGTTAATACAGCCCAAACAAAATCACCAACATCAAAAAGTACCTGACGACGATGACTGTCCGCTCGAGCTTTGTACTTGGCATTACTCTCATGAATGGCCAGTTTCACTTACTCATAGATGCCTCGAAGATATTGGGCCAACTTATCTGCCCTAGGATGCAAACGGCCCACACATGGAATGGGCGTTAAATCCAGTACTCCATATGGATTCTGACCATAGACGATCTCAAAAGGGCTCATTCCTGTGGTCCTGCTCGTTGACCTGTTGTAGGCAAATTCTGCTTGAGGTAATGCTAAATCCCACTGCTTGGGTTTAGTGTCTGCCAAATACCTCAACAGATAGCCTAGACTCCGATTCACCACTTCGGTCTGACCATCCGTCTGGGGGTGATAAGCGCTGCTGAAATTCATTTTCGTGCCCAACTTTCCCCAGAAGCTCCTCCAGAAATTACTGATGAACTTGGTGTCTCGATCTGAAGTGATGGATCGAGGAACACCATGGAGACACAATCTCCCTGAAGTAAAGATGGGCTATCCGGGCAGCATCGATGGTTTTCCTGCAAGCTACAAAGTGGGCCATCTTGGAAAACCTGTCAACCACAACTAAAATAAAATCACAGGCCCGTTGGTTACGGGGTAAGCCCAACACGAAGTCCATCCTGACATCGAACCAAGGAGCTTCGGGAACCGGTAAGGGGTGTAAAGGCCTGCATTGGTGAGGACACCCTTGGACCTTTGGCATATATAACAACGCTCCACAAAGTGAGCCACGTCACTGGTCAATTTGGGCCAATAATAATCAGAAGCAATAAGGGCCAATGTCTTGTCTCGCCCGAAGTGACCCTCATTATGAAGTTCACTAATAATCTGTTGCCTTAGCGAACAATCTGGAATGCACAATTGTAGCCCACGAAACAAATAACCATTATGCAAAAGGAAATCATGACGATGACCAGATGTTACCTCCTGAATGATATTTCCAAAGGAAGGATATGTGGCATACAAATCAGTGAAAGTTTCAAATCCTGCGACTCGGGTACTCATGGTGATGAGGAGTAAAGTGCGACGACTAAGGGCATCTGCAACACGGTTCAGGCTCCCTGCTAGGTGCCTCAGGGTAAATGTGAACTCTTGTAAGTACGCCACCCATTCGGCACAAGGATGAATTCCTTATGCACAAGGTAGTGACGTCAATGCTTCAAGGACTGAACGATGGCGTAGAACTCCAGGTCGTAGGTGGAATAATTCTTCTTGGATCCCGACAGCTTCTCACTGAAAAAATCTATGGATCGCCCTTCCTGACTTAAAACACCACCAATGCCAACTGCAGATGCATTACAATTCAGCTCAAACACTTTATCAAAATCAGGGAGTGCCAACACCGGTGCCTCTGTCATCTTCTGCTTGATCAGTTGAAAACTGGCTTCTGCCTCCTTAGACCAGTGGAAATCACGTCCCTTGAGGCACTCTGTGATAGGAGCAATCAGAGTACTGAAATTCCTGATGAAGCGGCGGTAGAAGGATGTCAACCCATGGAAACTCCTGACATCATGCAAGGTTTTTAGCTGGGGCCACTCCAAGACTGCATCTATCTTCGAATGATATGCATGAACACCATCAATAGACACAACAAAACCCAGAAAAGTTACAGAAGTAGTGAAGAAAGAACCCTTCTTCTGATTAACAAACAGGCGCTCCGTCCTCGGCATATCAAAAACTGCACGGAGGTGATCAAAGTGTGAGGCCCATGTAGGGCTATAAATATGGATATCGTCGAAGTAGACTACCACGAATTTCCCCATGAAAGGCCGTAAAACCTGATGCATAAATCTCATGAACGTGCTGGGCGCATTGGACAGTCCAAATGGCATGACTATCCACTCATACAACCCATGTTGCGTCTTAAATGCCGTCTTCCACTCGTCTCCAGGCCTTATTCGGATTTGGTGGTATCCGCTCTTAAGGTCAATTTTGGAGAAGAGCTTAGATCCGGACAGTTGATCTAGCATGTCATCCAGGCAGGGAATGGGAAATCTGTATTTCACCGTAATCCTGTTGATGGCTCGGCTGTCTACACACATGCACCAGGAACCATCTTTCTTTGGCACCAGCAAGGCAGGAACGGCACATGGGCTCATACTCTCACGGAGGTAGCCCCTCTCCAGCAACTCTACTACATGTCACTGCAACTCTTCAGCTTCCTTTGGGCTAAGGCGGTATACTGGTCTATTGGGCAAACTCGAGCCCGGGATCAGGTCGATCTGATGTTGAATATCTCTCATAGGCGGCAGTCCAGGAGGAAGGTCTTCTGGCATCAAATCAGAGAATTCTGAAAGCAGCTGCTGGACCTCTGTGGGTAATTCAGGAACCTCACCTGTTGTACTATTTCCACAAGGCAGTAAAGCATAGACTACATTTTCACGCTCAACTTCAACCAAAAACCTGGACATAGAAAGCAGATTGTTACTATTGACAACCGGGGTGGGATTGGGTCCTTCCCGACGAGGTGCCAACACAATCTTTTTCCCTCTGATGCTAATGGAATATGTATTCTTCCATCCATCATGTACCACACTTCGATCATACTACCAAGGTCTGCCTAACAGTATATGACACGTATCCATGGACACTACATCACACCAAGCATTATCGAAATATTTCTTGCTAACAGAAAAAGACATTAAGCATCGTCTATCTACTGTTACCTCACTTCCTTTATTCAGCCATGACAGTTTGTATGGCTTGGGGTGATGATCTGTCTTCAACTGCAATTTCTGGATAGCGTCTTCAGAGACTACGTTCTCGCAACTGCCACTGTCAATAATCATCTTGCATACTTTATCGTCCACGGTGCAGGTTGTGTGGAAAATATTGGTTCTCAACCAATCATCTTCGGAATCGCCTCTGGGAGTCAGGATGCTCTTACGAATGACCAGAGTTTCATGGCTGTCTCCATACAACACATCCTCATCTCCTTCTTCGTCATACACTGGCTCTCCAACCTCCTCAGTCTCGTCTTCCACGCCTTCCTCAAGCAGTAAATTTTTGCCCGTCTGACTGGCAGGCTTCCTGCAATGGGTTGCTATATGCCCCTGTTCACCACATCGAAAACACTTAATAGTAGGGTTAGGATTACCCTTTGGTGGCTGTTAGGGAGGACGGGATTCTTGAGGGCGAGATGGCCTATTACTTTGGTCGTTTCTGATGACGGGTCTTCTATTCTGCTGTATATCTACAGCAAGGGCACGCTGGTAGGCTTCAGAAACTGTCCACAGCGAGTGAAGGCTGAGGGCATACTGCAGAGGTTGTCGTAAACCCCCCAAATATCGTGCCACCATCTGTTCTTCTGTCTCATTCAGATCATTCTTAGCGATCAACTGATAGAACTCCTCCGTATAATCTTCCACCGATCTCATCCCTTGCCTCAACGAATGAAGTCGTTGAAACAGGGTTTGAGTATAGCCAAAGGGAAGGAAGTGGCTCTTTATCTTCTTCTTCATCTTCTCCCAATCAGTGATCTTGGCTTTGCCCTACCCGTCTCTTGAACGTTTCAACTGCTCCCACCACGCAGATGTTCTACCCTTGAGTTTGATGGCCACCAATTTCACTTTGACATGATCTGGGACCTCTTTATAATCGAAAATTCGTTCTACTTCATTCAACCAATCAATAAAGCAATCGGCTTGTAACGTACCAGAAAACTCAGGCAGGTCTACTCTGAAGCCGAGATCTCCATGTCGGTATCAGAATCTTCCACATCATGATTACCGACTTCCTGCGCCGCCAGGCGCTGGGTTAACTCTGCCACATGCCTCTGCAAATCCTCAATCATAACATCCTGAATGTTACGATCACGGTGCGGGACTTCCTCATTCGGAACCTTCCCACGACGACCACCACAACCACGACCACCAGCCATGAAAAATTGATGAAAATACAGCCTCAGGAAGATGCTGAGCTCTGATACCAATTGACGCCGAACAGAATAGAGATTATTCAGCAGGCTAGTGCAATAGGTAATTTGCAAGGAAAAACGGGAGAATTCAATCCAAAATTCAAAGAACACTCTGGAATTCAATAAAATTCTTTATATTCGAGACTGACAAAAAACAACCCAAAAACCGGGTTAAAATAGCTGAAAATCGACCCTTAATAGGATTTTACCAAAAATAGCAAAATCCTAAAAGTCTTACCAAAACGAATACGGAAAGAAATCAAAAGATTGCCAAAAATCTGGCCCAAATCGGGATCAGAATTATTTCCTAATCGACAAATAGAAGATTACCATAGGGCTCGAAACAAGGTGCACCGAGCGTGGCTCGATGGCCACGACGTGCGCGTCGAAATTAGCTTTCCGAATTGGGGTCACG
Source organism: Cornus suecica (assembly GCA_963922005.1). Taxonomy (NCBI): domain Eukaryota; kingdom Viridiplantae; phylum Streptophyta; class Magnoliopsida; order Cornales; family Cornaceae; genus Cornus; species Cornus suecica. The sequence goes on from OY998239.1 coordinate 60,513,259, forward strand.
GGCGTGAATCGGACACTTGTAGCCAGAATTATAGCCAAAAAACCGACACGTGCACGGAAACCGCCCTAATTAGGCTAGATCACGATTTCTTACCATCTATGAGCAATCTGACAGCTCGGCATCGTCTGACTAGGATCCCCCTGCATCAGTAGCCTCTGCATGCATGGCTCTTATGATCCTTCTATGCTTGGTAGTATTATTCTTTTGTTATTCTAGCTTTCAACCTTATTGCTCATTCATCTAGGGTTTGTTGCATTGCTCTTTTCTTATGGTGCCTTTTTAGATTTCACAAATATTGTAATACTTGGGGTATGCTCCTTGAAATCTTGTAAAGCCTTTGGTTCTTTTTCTATTTGAAAATACTTCTTACCTTTCAAAAAAAAACATATAAAACATACTTCTTAGTGCAAAATTATGCATATGGAAAACTTTTACAACTGAAAATAAAATATCAATTTCTTACCATTGTCTCTATGACCACTTGATTTAAAAAAGTTCCATCTTTTTTTGTATGACCTTTTAATCCACATGTCTACCCTTGCAATGATATCAGTAAGTGGTAAATCCTTTTTCTGGATAAGTGTACTTACTATGAACATCACACGTAATGTCCCACCATAGAATCTTCGGCTCATTGTGTGATGAGTTTTATTTTTTGCTTGCAATTCTTGGTATTTCTTTCTCTTCTACGGTAAAAAAATGAATCGGTTTCAAATAATTACAAAAACATAATGTAACAATGATAAATGACTACAGGTATAAACTTACAGCATGCTCTTTAGATAAACGGTGTGCTACAAATCTTTTTCTCTCTTTCATTGTGGTACATTTTTAGACTTTATTTCTTGTATTTTTTGTGAATTATATCCCATATTGAGCGGTTTGTATGTGAGTTTTGACTTATGGGCACACCAAGCTTCCCCTATCTTTCAAAATGCGAGATACAGTGCATTGTTGTCAACCTCAAATTGTTTCTACAATGAATAAAAAAATTAAGGAATAAAATTAAAACTTAAAAATAAACAAAATTTGTAAACTACGGATTTTGCTTTGTGTAAATGCAGAAAAACTACACAATAATAATTGGAGTAAAAATTGGATCCTTTCTCATTCATCAAAATCATCTATTTATACACAATTGTGGTAAATGGCCAAGCCCATTTACCCAATTTTATCAATCCCTTAAATCAGGGGATTTGATAAACTCTAACCCTTTTTGGACTCTTTATTCTATAATTGGACTACTCCTCGTCTTGGGGATCACTTATCTTCTAGAACTTTCCATAGGCCCATTATTTCTTTAGCCTACTTGTTTGCAGCCCATCCGCCTTCGGCCTATCAGTCGTCGGCCCATCTCTATTGGGCCATGAATTTTTTAACTATTACACAGGCCCCTAAGGTTGTGGGCTTGATATCCTTTTAAAAGCCTATGACCTAATAAATGTAAATACATATGTATATATACACTAATAGCTTTTATGGGGAATGAAAACAGTGAGTTGGCATGCCATCATTATCCATTTAATGGTATTTCAAAACGTGAGGCCATCACTTCCTCAAATCACGCACCTTGACGGCTTTGGCGTGTCCTTCGGACTTCTTGCAGCCTTTTGGCCTCCTTCTCTCCCTCTATAAAAACCATCCAAACCTGCCTTACTTATCACTTCTCACTATTCATTTTACCTGTTTTGCAATTTTGCTATCAACTCTATTCTCTGAAGCACGTCCCCATCCCCTTTTTGAGAGAACTTCCTGATTTTTGGTCAGTTCCATATTTTCCAGTAGCACGGAAGCTTGCCTCTACCCGAAGCCTCTCCCGTCGTACCACCGTCAACTGAGTAAGTCGTACGATTTCTTCATTTTTTTTATCTTCACCTCTGCCCCCTTCTATCTCTTCTACCTTTCTTTAACATTATGTCTGATAGCGACGACACCCGTTCGGTTGAAGAGGTCGTCTTGTCATCCACTACTGGTACCGATCCTACCAGTAGAGATAGTCCCCAGTCTACTCGTAAAAGAACCAAAAAGACAACTCATCAAAACATCGACCTTCCGGGTTCATCAATGAATGAACCCGTCACTCCTAAGTCTCCTGAACAATTTGTAGTGACCCCTCTTAAGAGAGTCTGACCTGAAGTGGATGTTAAACACCTTCGGGCTGAGACCCAAGTACCCCAGGATGTTGATGTGGCCCCTTACCCTGGTTACCTTGATTTCACCAGTAGTTAAGGACTAGCCCCCGGTAGCATTCTGCTATCGGCATCTCATCTTAGGGTTCTAAGGTTTCCCCTCCACCCCTTCTTTCACTACGTGTTTTTCATGCTAGGGTTGCATCATCTCCAACTGAACCCAAATAGTCTTAGAATCATGTCCATGCTCCTGTTGTATAACAGGGATATGGATCTGAACTTTGGTTTAGCCGACCTCCTCCTTTGTTATTTTTTCCAAAATGCCAGAGCGAGTAGGGGTAGATACAATCTCTTTCCATTTCAAGGCCGAAGCATATGTACGGATACCGAGAAATCTGACAAGGGATGGAAAGAAAGGATGGTAGTTGTGAGTGGCAACTGGTCATACCCTTTTTCTCATATATTCCCGATCCCCAACAAGTTCGGTCCCATTCGTCTGCCTGTCTACCGCCCCCTCCATAAAGTTTCTTGTCTTTGCGAACACTGTGACCTCCATCGAGGGGACTATGCCTTCAAATTTCTGGGTTATGAGGATAAGGACATTCCTTTTACCTTCATAAAACACCGTATAGCCCTCCTCAAAACCCATGTCTGGGGCAAAATCCGATCAGCTACTGACCTGTTGACTTTGGAAAATCTTGAGTCGATCTCTAATTTGGGCGCTGCTGTTGACATGATGGACTTGCCAGACAAACCAATTTATGCCATAATTCCTCAGGTTCCTGAAGGGATTACCTTTGTTGATGTTGTGCCATTATCAACAGCACCACCTGCGGCTTCGGTACCTTTGCCTGCTCAAAACTCGGCAGCGCCATCAGCCCAAACCCCAGCAATTCCACCCCCGCCTCCTGTAAATCCTCCGACTGTCAGGACCCGATCCAGTACAACTGGTGGAGTGGCTACTAAAAGGGTCAGGACACAAGTTGATAATGCTTCTTCAAGCAAAGCTCCTGCTACTCCTGAATCATCCCAAGCTTTGATTCCCTAGGAGCCGAAATTCTTGCTGCCAGATGGTACTCCGGTCTCTGCTGACTAAATCACCCTTAATCAGCCAGAAGCTCTTCGGGCTATGGCCAAAGGGATCTGGACACTAGCTAATAGGGTCGCCCAGACCAAAATCACCAGAACCGATCTGGCAAAGAGGACTTCAATAATGGTCATGGAGGTAAAAACTTTGTTCATTCTTTTGTATTTTAGCTTACTTGTTGCTCAGCCTTTTGTGTGATAATCGTTTATTTACTGTGCAGCTTCTCTACGGTATTCAGCCCTACAACAGCCTCCCGGAGACTGATGTCAAAGAAATGGCCAGCCTGAAAGCTCAGGTTAAACAGAATGATGCCCACCGGACTGCTTTGGTAAAAGAGGCAGATGGCCTGCGCCGGACAGTCTCAGAGCTGAAAGTTCTTTTGGAAACTGGTGAGGTGGACAAACGGGCTCTGACTGCCGAAAAGCTGGCCATGGTCGCTGAACTGGAAGAAGTGAGAGCAGCTAATAAAAGGTTGGCAGCTGAGAAAGCAGAGTTAGAGAAGTTGTTGGCGGAATACGAGAACCTGCTGGCTCTTAAACGGGCCAAAGTAAAAGTGTGCCAGTTAGGAGAACTCGACATGTATAACAGATACTGCGTTATCTGTGATCTCCGATCGGCCAGAGCCTGGCGACAGAGGCATGAAATGGAACACATCCCTTTAGAATCTCGGGAGTTCAAAACCGCAGAGGAATTTGACGCCCATATGGGAGTGCACATTCCGTACAAGAACCCTCCTGCCTCTGAAAATGAGAAGAAGTTTGCTGCAATCCTAAAGGGGATAGAATATCATCCTCCCGAACAGTAGAATAGGTTTTAAGTTAATCTGCACTTGCCCCTTCTGAAAGGGTATTTTTGTATTTCACCTTGTTTATTAATGAAAAGCATTTTCCTCATCTTTAGTATTTATTCTATTCTTATTATATAGGTAGTGTTTGCACTTAACGTTTCATGAAACAATTAAGCCTTCAGGCATCTGGCCCCTGAGGCTTTGCCATTATCCTCTAGTCAATTCAAATCATGTTTTGAAGTTAACACTTAAATTTTTTTATTTATTTTTTATATTTGTTTTTATAAATATGAAGCCTTCGGGCATGTGGCCCCTGAGGCTCAATTTCATCCACTGGTTAGCTCAAATCAGGTTTGAACTCAAACACTTAGGAGTATTTTTAATGAGATGAGCCTTCGGGCATTTGGCCCCTGAGGCTAGACTTTATCCTCTGGTTAGCTCAAATCAGGATTGAACTCAAACACTTAGGAGTATTTTCAATGAGATGAGCCTTCAGGCATTTGGCCCATGAGGCTAGATTTTATCCTCTAGTTAGCTCAAATCAGGTTTGAACTCAAACACTTAGGAATATTCTAATTCAAGCACGGAACACTTGTATAAAAGTATAATGCTTTTTTATTAGAATGAACTTTGAAAATAGTGAAGCAGAGGTGCCGGACATCGGGCATAGATGCTTTATAAAAGGGGTGTCATAGTAGGACATAACTTTATTTCTTAACAAGAAAAGTAATTTTCTAAGGGTAATACCTCTTTAACCGATAAGCATTCTAAGAGTTGGACTCGAGGCGGCCTGTTTCATTCTTTCGAACCCAATAAGCACCGTGCCCGATAACCTCAACCACTGTGTAAGGTCCTTCCCATGTCTCTCGTAATTTGCCTACCATCCCAATCTTCCTTCTGAGCACCATATCGCCTACCTGGAACTCTCTTCTTTTGACTTTCTAATTAAAGTGTGCCCTGACTTGTTGCTGATAGGCGGCCAGTCTTATCCCGACAGCTTCCCTTCTTTCTTCCAAGAGGTTCAGATCATGGGCTAGGTACTGATTGTTTGGTCCTTCTTCCCATGCTTGACTCCTTAAAGTAAGAACCCTTAGCTCGGTCGGAAAACTGCTTCGGCACCATAAGCCATGGCGAAAGGGGTTTCCCCAGTGGGTTGCCTTGGAGTAGTCCGATAGGACCATAACACCTCGGGTAATTTTTCCAGCCATGCCCCTTTTGCGTCTTCAAGTTTCTTCCTCAGTGTGTCAAAAATGGTTCTGTTTGTCCTTTCGGCTTGTCCATTCCCCTGTGGATAGACGACATAAGAAGTGTTTTGATTGATCCCATGCTTTACCAGGAATGCTTGAACCTTTCTGTTATCCAGGTTGGTGCCATTGTCCATAATTTTGGTTCGGGATAGACCAAATCTACAGATGATGTGGCTCCAGATGAAATTTATAACATGGCTGCCTGTTATGGTGGGATATGCCTCGGCCTCCACCCATTTGGTAAAATAATCTGTAGCCAAGAAAACATGAGTGGTACATCGTATTGCCTGCGGGAGAGGACCCACAATATCCATACCCCATCGGGCAAAGGGGTGAGGAATAATTGTTGGGTTCAGGAGCTCCGGCGGTGGATGAATGGCGTCTCCATGAAACTGACATTTTTTGCAATGTCGAGTGTAGATCTCAGTGTCCCTTGCTAGGTAGGGCCAGGAGTACCCCTGGGTGAGAACTTTATGGGCTAGGGACCTTCCTCCGGAGTGATTGCCACAAGCTCCTGCATGAATCTCTTCCATGACCGCCGTAGCCTCGGAGGGGGTGATACATCTCAAGTATGGTCCGGAAAAAGATTTTCGGTATAGTCGGCCGTTGTAGAAGGCATATCTGGCTTCCTTCATTCTTATCTTCCTGGCTTCTGACTTTGACTCAGGCAATGTACCAAATTTTAAATAATCTGCTATAGGGTCCATCCAACTCGGTTCCCATGGGATGACCATTACTTCTTTGGGGGGTTCCAAGCTTGATCGGGCGATAAAATCTATTGGCACAGTGCGAGTCATACTTTCTCCTGTCACGGAGGCCTGGTTAGCCAGATGATTTGCTGCGGAGTTATCTCCTCTGGGTATTTGTTCAAAGGTTATCTGCTGGAACCCTTCAGCCTCCTTTAGAACCAAATTCTTGTATGCTTCCATCTTCGGCTCTCGGGTCTCATACTCCCCTTTTAACTGTCGAACGACTAGTTGGGAATCACTTTGTACCTTTGCTTTCTGTACTTGAAGACTTCGGGCCAACTGAATTCCTGCAAGGAGTACCTCGTACTCGGCTTCATTGTTAGAGGTTGGAATTCCAGTCTAACGGATTGCTGGATTTTAGTACCATCCGGTGTTACAAGTACTACTCCGATTCCTGCTCCGTTAATATTGGAGGATCCGTCCACGAACAGACCCATAATCCAGGCTCACCTTCATGTACGGAGTCAATAGTTTTTGTTTCCAACAGGAAGTCAGCTACTGCATGTCCTTTGATGGTCGTTCGGGGTACATAGGTTATGTCAAAAATCCCTAATTCAATCGCCCATTTTGGTACTCTCCTAGATAACTCAGGCTTCGCCATTATGGATCTGATTGGAGTTAAAGTAGGAACTACGATCGGGTGTGCTTCAAAATAATGCCGAAGGCGTCGCTTAGCATTGATCAGTGATAGTACTAGCTTCTCCTGCTTCGAATAACGGGTTTCTGCATCATCAAGGGCTTTGCTGGTGTAACAGACTGGTGTCTGGTACCCTTTGCCTTTCTTGACCAGAGCGGCGCTGGTAGATGTTGCTGATATGGCCAGATACAGGTGCAGCGGCTCATCGGCTTCGGGGGTTGTCAGTATCGGGGGATTCGCCATGTAACTTTTGAGTTTTTTCAGGGCCTCCGTTTGCTCTGGCCCCGAGACTTCTCATTTTGCCGCTTTTATTGCTTGGAAGAACGGCCTGCACCGATCGGTTAACCGAGAGATGAAACGACTGAGGGCCATTATTCTTCCGGTTAGTACCTGGATCTCCTTCCGAGATTTTGGCTCCACTGTCTCTACGAGAGCTTTGACTTGCGCTGGGCTAGCTTGTATTCCCGTCCGATCAACTATGTGCCCCAAACACTAGCCTGAGGACACTCCAAAGGAACACTTGGACGGGTTGAGCTTCATATTGTACTTCCTAAGGGTGTCGAACACCTGCTACAGATCGGTCAGGTGGTCTCCTTTCGCTTTACTCTTGACCACTGTGTCATCGATGTAGGCTTCGATGGTGGATCCCATCATTCCTTGGAACACCCTTCTGACCAACCTTTGATAGGTAGCACCTGTATTCTTTAGTCCGAACGGCATAACTGTGTAACAAAATGTACCTGATTCAGTGATGAAGGCAGTCATTTCCTGGTCCTCCGGGTTCATTCGGATCTGGTTATACCCAGAGTATGCATCCAGGAAACTCAGTCGTTCGAACCCTACGGTGGCATCTACCATTTGATCGATCTTTGGTATTGGGAAACAATCTTTCGGGCAGGCTTTATTAGATCTGTGAAGTCTACACATACCCTCCATTTTCCATTTTTCTTCTGGACCACCACCACGTTTGCCAACCAGGAAGGATACTAGACCTCTTTTATGAATCCTGCTTGAAGAAGTCGATCAACCTCCTCAGCTATGATCTGGTTTCGATGGGCCCCCATTCGCCTCTGCTTCTGTCTAACGAGCCTTGCGTTAGGATCCACATTGAGAGAATGCAGGGCTATTGATGGATCAATACCGGTCATGTCCATATGGCTCCACGCAAATATGTCAGCATTTGTTAGGAGAAGGGACTCCATTTCCTCTTTTTCTTGTGGGCTGAGGCCTGAACCAACATAAGTAAACCTTTCGGGACGATCGGGGTAAATTTGAACTTCTAGCAGAGGTTCAACTGCTGTTGGTGACCCCGAACCGCCCTCCTGTAATTGTTATTTGTCCTCGGGTGCTACCTCGGACCGTGACCCTCGTTCCGATTCTGCCCTTCTCTTCAGACCTTTCAAGGTGACAGCATAACACTCCTTTGCTGCTACCTGATCGCCCCTGATGTCAATCACGTCGACTCCGTTCGGGTCAATACATCGCATGACCTGATGCATGGTTGAAGGGACTCCATGCATAAAATGGATCCATCCCCTTCCCATGAGGAGATTATAGGAAGGTTTGACATCTACCACCACAAAAGTCTCTCAGAGCGTGCGCCTTGCTGCCGTTACTTGTAGTTGGATCTCTCCCACCGGTTCCACTCTTCTGCCATCGAATCCTGCTATCGGGCTTCTGGACGGTTGATTTCTAACTTTTCAAAGGCCCATTTGGTGATAATGTTGGCACTGCTCCCAGGGTCAACCATTACCCTCTTGATCAAGCAGTTTGAGACCATGAGGGAGATCACCAAAGGGTCATCGTGTGGCGTCTGGATTCTCCGCATATCCGCATAAGTGAAATTTATCTAGGCATCCTCCTTTGGGTTTCTAAATTCGCTGACTTCCCCAACCCTTTGCATTTTCTGAGCTTGTCGCATCTGGGACCTTCGGGCCTCTTCTACCTCTGATCGACTCGGTCCTCCATGGACCATGTGAATGACTCGTACGAGCTGTCCCATAGATCCCTTGGTGTGCGCATGCGACGCTATGTCAGATCGGCTTCCATCCTTGGAAACATACTCGGTCAACTCTCCTTTTGCGATCATGGCTTCCACCTGTCTCCTGAGGCTTCTGCATTCGTTTGCGTGGTGTCCATACTCGCCATGGAAGGCACAGTGCCTCGACATATCTCTTTGGTCCATCTGGTACAGCTTGGCCAGGGTTACTTTTAAGGGGGTGACCTTGTCCTCAAACCTTGGGCGTTTCTCTGGGACTGGGGAGGGCGCAGGAGGAGCGCTCGGTCATTTTTGGTCTGATGCCCGATCTTTTACCCTGGAAGGTTCGGGTGCCCTCGCCTCTACTATTGTAAATGCGGTCCCTCTTTGCCGTATGGCCAACTCCTCTTCTATTCGGAGGTGCCCTTGCGCCCTAGAATTAAGCTCTCCAATGTCTGCTGGTGGCCTTTTAACAAGGGATTGATGAAACTTGGTTCCAGGGATCAGGTCCATCCTGAAGGCTTCGACAGCCGAATGTTGATCGCAGTTGTCAATTGACGACATCTCCACATTGAATCGTGAGACAAAAGTTTTCAGGGACTCGCCTTTTTATTGAATCATGGTGAACAGACTGGAGATAGTTTTCTTCTACCTTTTGTTGCCGAAGTACTGGGCAATAAATAACTCGCAGAGCTTGATCCAGCTACCGATCGATCGGGGCGGTTGCTTTCTGAACCACAGGAGGGCTGCTTCGGTCAGGCTGGTGGGGAAAACTTTGCAGAGCAGAGCCTCGTTCTCGTTGTAAACATTCATCTTGGTATGAATGTGGTAGATGTGCTCTATTGGATCTTTTGTACCGTCGAACAGGGTGAACTTCGGTAATCTGAACCTCTCCGGATAGGGCACACTGGTGATCGAGATGGTGAATGGTGTCTGAACGGCATCTATGGATGCTTCGGATGCCAGATCGATTAGGGTCTGTACCCTCAGGTCCTTAAGCACATCCCGCTGGAATCCGGACATGATTTCCTCCAGCTTTTTCATGGTTAGGACCTATTCGGGATTATGTACCCCAAGAACCTGTAGAGATGACTCCGCTTACTCTTCACGATCATTATGAGATCGAATAGGGAGATCGTCCTTGTCCGTCTGGCGGCCTATAGATCGTTCATGCTGGCCGGACTGTTCGTCGTTATGAACCTCCTGTGGGTTCTGCAGTTGAGCCAGTTTTGCCACTAGTTCAGCATTCTGCCTCTCTATCTCGGCAGCCCTCTCCTCTAGGGCTCGTCTGATCGAATCTTCTGGATTATGGCCTCCGTTTGGAGGTAAATCGGTCTGCTAAGAACGTGTGATCGCCATCGATGGTGAGAATCTTAGCTTTTTGTAGAGAGTGGGAAGCTTATTGAAAAAGGTTTCAATAATAGGGTTTCCCACAGACGACGCCAATTGTGTAAATGCAGAAAAATTACACAAGAATAATTGGAGTAAAAATTGGATCCGTTCTCATTCATCAAAGTCATTTATTTATACACAATTGTGGTAAATGGGCCAAGCCCATTTATCCAGTTTTATCAATCCCTTAAATCAGGGGATTTGATAAACTCTAACCCTTTTTGGACTCTTTATTCTATAATTGGACTACTCCTCGTCTTGGGGATCACTTATCTTCTAGAACTTTCCATAGACCCATTATTTCTTTAGCCTACTTGTTTGCAGCCCATCCGCCTTCGGCCTATCGATCTCTGGCCCATCAGTCGTTGGCCCATCTCTGTTGGGCCATGAATTTTTTAACTATTATACTTTGTAAAATAAACTCAACCCGTTTTCTCTAAATGGCATTGTAGGTTTATATCATAGTGAGACAATCCAAATATTAAAATAAACGTTAGGGGTTTTTAAAATAACCAACAAGTAAAGAGACTAGTCAAAGTGGGACTTTCATTAAAGTTTACTATATAGAAGGAAACTTTCAACAATTTTATCCTATAAAAGGAAGATAAAACACAAGATCACTGCGCAAATATGTTTTAACATGTTAAATCTTGTAAAGTGAGCTTTCCTGGTCCATACTTAACAAATATAACAAAGTTTTAGTCTTCCCTTAAACATTAATGATATGCTACTAAAAAAACTTAAATAGATATGTCATATGTCGTGCACAAGACAAATTTTCTTGTACAAGACAAATTCTCATTGAAATTGTGTATTTACTATAAACTCTCTGTCAGTCTCATTAATAATATTTTAGAGTTAATCTAAATGTACTTATAGAATGCATGATTATATAAATTATGGTTTTAATGTTGAAACACATTATCAAATGAACAATTTATGATGCATATGCAGCAGTACATTAATTAAAATCATTTAATCACGTGTATACCGGACTAAGACTACTATAAACTATGATTGTTCTAACTATGCGCAAATACCCACTTTTAGGAAGTCCGGTGCCACAAAAAAATAAAAATGAAATAAAACAATAATAATATCTTAAATAATCATTTAACCCTATCTTAATACATTAACCTGCTATAAGAATAAAATACTATATCTAAACTACCCTCGTTTAAAAAAATTTACAAATTTTTAGGTACGTTCTTCCATGTTTTAATAGTAACGGTCACCATCTCACATGCGAAAACTGGAATTGCTGAATTATATTTCGTACCATTATCACCCATTATTTGTCCCAATTCGTCTAATTTTAGTTGAACCCTTTGGAAGATTTGCAACTACAACCTTTCCTTTACCCTTTTTTTCAGACCACTTGTTATTTGCTCCTTGTGTGTAAGGGCTTCATAAGTAGGTGCCTGAGGAGAGTTTCAACCCCTCTTAGAATTGCGTGTGGTGAAGGATGTCCACTTTAATGCAGCCACTATTTGTTGACACTGTAGTTCTTTTCGTTTTCTTTTGAAAGTCTTGATTTCAAGTACATGCATAATAAAATATAGATGGTATCATTGAAATTATCTTGCAGGATAAATAAATAAATAATGAACGATAACAAAATTACCCAAATGTAATGATATTTACCTCAATACGTTCACATATAATGGAAGTATTTGTGTACAACCTCACAAATCTGCAGTAGCAAGTTAGTATGAAATAACAAGCACAAACATATATAACTAAGTAATATGAGGAGGAAACTCAATGGTTATCTCATTATCAAGTGAAAAGTTGTCGCGCCCCAAATTTCCTAGGACTCCGAAACCCGAGTCTAAGAGCTAAGGGAGTGAATGCGGAAATAAAAAGAAACGAGAACAAATGACCTTCAGTTCTCAAACACCCACAAAAGGGTAAAAATATCATTTCACTCCTAAAATATGACAAGAAGATCTCTCGGGATCGAAATAGAAGCAAAACAAAACAAACGGTACCTTAAACGGACCGTTTAAGCATCCATGTCCACCCAAGGGTAAAATGGTCATCACAAGGATAAAGTAGTGATTTCAAGGTATAAATACAAGGTTTGGACCTAAAAGGAGTTATAGGAACAAATATAACCGAATTTGAAGGTACGAAACGGAAACTACAACATTTTTAAGAAATCGGTCGTCGTGAGGTGTCGAGGCTCAAAACGTACCACCACTTTCAAACGACCATTACGCCCTCAAAAATGATTCAAATGAAGCAATTCAAATGCCTAACATCAATATCTTTAAGTCAACTTTCTAAAAATCTAAAGATCGCCTCAATCCAATATCTGTAGCTCCAGATATGACCGAAAGAGTGAAGGGGTGTCAAAACAGGATCGAACTAGAACACCTTGAGGAAAAATCAGTCGACTGACCAGGCAATCAGTAGACTGATTGGGGCAGTCAGCCAACTGACCAATACCAGTCAGTCGAATGACCTGGACATAAAATTTTTGACGATTTGCCAGTCGACCGACAAGGCCATCAGTCGACTGACCTCACCAGAACTTTTTACGGCTATTTGCCAGTCGACCGATAAGGGCCATCAGTTGACCATCAGTCGACTGACCAATACCCATCAGTCGACTGACCTCACCAGAACGTTTTACGGCTATTTGCCAGTCGACTAACGCAGTTCCGTCAAATCACCGTAACAACTACGTATACATGCCTATGTTTGTATATACTCTTATTTATGTCCATACTCCAAATTATGTTCATCAAACTTAATTTCTTAAATCAAAAACCCTCCTATAAGGTTTATTAAATTTATCCGTCTTGCTCCCGGTTTCCGTTTTCAATATCGCCGGTTTCTAAGAGTTAAAATCTTTGTAAAATGAGTTTAAGATCATTTCTAAAAAAAGGAAATTTACCGGGCCACGGGGGTGGGCGAAAACGGGTTTTTCCATTCAAATCGAAAATGGTTAGTTTGAAAACTTAGAAAAACGCCGTTTTCGGCCAAACACCTAATACTCACAATTCATGGTAAATAATCCATTTCATATTCACAACTTCAATAAAAGGATTCAATAATGACACTTAAAGCGTTCTAAGGCGAAACATGTTATAGTTGTTCAAAATATACATTTGTAAAATCCGGCACCGAAGTGCACCAAAAGAATAAAATTCCCGCGCATAGCGCTCTAAGGGAGGTACATAGACAATAACACCTCGACTAACATGCTATCCGGATCAAAATAATATAGTTTTACAAGTTTGATTTACATGGGCAAAAGGAACATGTTGGTACATGTTTATCGACCTAATGCCCGACAAAATAAGTATGATCCGCCTCCCACGCACAAAAGGGCGGACATATAGCCACACGTTTACGGAGAGACTACGGAACCTCCCAACGAGATCATCACCTGAAAAATATATAAGGCGTGGGGTGAGCTCATTAGCCCAGTAGAGGAAGCGTCATTGTCTCCATCTCGGTAGTCCGAGTGGTACAACCCACCCATGGTACATGCAACTACTCCTAGATCGGTCTTTTGTTCCACATGGCTCTCACGCCAATCCGGAACCCCTTCGAACCCAACAAGCAATTTTCCCCAACATGTTCAGATTTTTATCATTCAAACATAGCATGCTTTAAAACCGAAATCATAATCACACATATGATAGTCTAAATGCACCATGACTCAACATACCCCATGAGACACATGGCACCCAACTCAAATTAACGGATATATACTCTATCCAATTACTTTTGAGGATACAAGCTCATCAAGTAATGTAGAGTACCACACCGACTCTTCCCAAGTGATTTTTCTCTTTATCACTTCAACAAGGAAGACGGTTGTACGAGAGCCCAACTTGCAACTCCGTACGCCATGACTACAAAAGTCAAGAACATGAGCCTCTCCCTGGACTCCTAACTCACATTTGCTGGCTTATTAGTTCCGTAGGCGTGATACCTCCTGGCCAGTTGTTGCGACGATCCGAACCCGACTAACCACACATGACTACACCACCCTCATATTCCAACACCATGAATTTGACACTACATGGTATAACATAATGCATAAAGGTTTTTGATCCCAACCCTATGCCATCACAATACATGCTTACAATTCACATTTATAAGCCATAAAACACAACATGCATATATATCACAAAATCATGTTCCCAAGGGCCTAAATCATAGTCTAAGTTGTCAAGACCAACTCGTATATATATATATACGGCATATATACACTTAGATGCACACACCCTCTTACAAAGACGAAGACAAATCGTTTTTCCCCTACCTCAATTCCAAACAAGAGCACCAAGAACAAGTAATGGCTTCCAAGAGTGAGTCGAATCAACCCAACACCCTCCAAAGCCAAAAATAAGCTCAATTCACCCGGTAGCTAAGCTTCAATAAAGTCTTAAGCAAGAGCTATAGACAAGATAACACCATAATCAAAAATTGAAGACAAAAACTCAAGAATAGAAGTTAGAGTTTGAAACTAGAACTTCCAAAGGAGGAGAAATCACTTACCAAACTTTGGCTCAAAAGGAAGCTTAGAGCACCAACATCAACTTTCATGCACAAACCTCCTTCAAATTCTCATCAAAAGGAAGAGAGAATTTCACAACTTGAAGAAGAAGGAGTGAAGTGAGGGAGAGCTAGAGAGAACCGTATAAGAGAAGATAGAGATTTTTGTGGTGAATGAGAGAATGTCTTGCAAATGAGAGAAACTCATAAGTGTAAAGATTTCCCACTCACCCTTCTCACCATCCAAGGGTCCAAAATGAAGATAGGGAAAAAAGGAATGAATCCAAGGGCTAGGAATAAGTCTTGCCAAGTGGAAGACTTATTACACAACTCACAAATTCATTAATTTGCCAAACAATGCCTTATCATCCAAGGGCTTAAAATAAAGATGGGAATTAATAAACCATCCAATAATGGATTATTCCAAGTGGACGGCCAATAATAATGGATTATTCCATTTAAGTGCCAACCAAACAAGGCCTTATGATCCAAGGGTCTAAAACAAAGATGGGAGAATGAAATCAAGGGCTAGAAATGAGATACCACATGAAAAGTGGAAATGACCAAATTCTTCCCAAGTTAGGGTTATTCACAAGAGTGCCATCAAGACTCTTAAATACCCTTTTACCCCTTTTCATCCTCTCTAATTACCAAAACGCCACTCATGCCCTAATTCTTACCCAAAATCTCTACAATTTCCACTAATTGCTCAAAAAGTGAAATTACTCATTTGCCCCTCGGTCATTTCTTTCCCGAAATCGTTTTCAATAATTTTCATAAATTTTAAAATGAAAATACAACATGCAACGTACAATTTTTATATCACGTACAACACGTAAGGCATGCTAAAATAAATAAACACATTAAGCACATAAGCACTTAATTGTTTAAATAAAAAAATTTAAATTAATACGTAAAAATACCGAACGTTACAAAAATAATAGTAAAGAGGGGAAAATTTGTAACAAACAAGATTATATTTTATTAATAGGTTCATCAATTAACCAAAAAAAAACCACCATTTTTCAAATTTCAGTGACACCCCTCAAGTTTGACACTATTTCAGCCAAAAACAAGTTTTGATTCTAATTTTCACTCACACCCTGTACATGTGAGTTTTCCCGACCCATGGAAAAGTCCATCCTGACCTGATCAAGTTAAGAAAGACCCGACCTTTGTGCCCGCATCATAACCCGATCGATACATCACCCCCATGGTCCGGGAAGTATCATGACCCAACCATCATATCCATTGTTGCCCCGACCCGAAGAGCATTTTTGAAAGGAACTCGGAGGTTCTAGAAGATACTTGTAGCTCAAGGCAATGGCATGATATAGGATCTGCGTAGCTGACGTGTAAAGTAAGATATCATGTAAACTTGAAAATGTTGCCCTAATGGGCCAAAGGCCCATTGGAAAAATGTATATAATTCAATGAAAAGTAATGAGAAAGACATCTTTTGTGTTGTGCAAATTTTGTATCTACACACCCCATGTTTGAAAAGTCAACCCAAAATGACACTTTTGCCCTCCTTTTTTTATACAAAAATTATTTTCTCTCTCTATCACTTTCCCTCTCTACAAATATATATATAACAAAGAACACATCATTAATGTTTTGGACAAATCTATACAAACATATAACTAATAATCAAGGGCTTATTTTTTCTAAAAAAAATAAATAAGAATTTATTCATTTATTGTGTGAATTTAATTAAGAAAAAAACCCCAATTAATGACTCTTAATTTAGCAATTATTATTTATTTTTTTTAAGTTGTTTGGTGGGTCATATATTCACCTACGTCTTCTGAAAACCCAATTAAGAATTTTCTTTGTCCGGAAAATCCACATGATATTAATTGAGTTTTATTTATTTATAATTAGTTACTACCTTGTTCATATGATATTTAAATAGTCATTATCACGTATTAAATCCCACATGATTGCAATAATCACATGATATATTATTAGCAATCCCGTGCTTCATTTTTTTTTTTACACTTTAAACTTCAAATTGATCAAAAAATAAAATCACAGAATACATAAATGCAATACCCTTTTATAAATGTATATATTTTTATTGTAATATTACTTTCAATCACATGATTTTATACCGAATGTATTTAAATGTTCAACCAAATGCTACACACTCATATAGCTTTAATAGTATTTTGTGAGACATTCAAATGCTACACACTCTTTAATAGTATTTTGTGAGACATTCAATGTTTGTACAAATTGACTTTCTAATAAAAACTCAATTTTCAGACGTTCAAATGTTTAAACACATTTTTTTAGCAATTTTTTAAAGTTCTTATTTATTTTTTTAAGTTGTTTAGTTATATGTTTGTATAGATTTGTCCAAAAAATTAATGATAAATTATTTGTTATATATATATATATATTTGTAGAGAGGAAAAATGGTAGAGAGAGAGAAAGTAGTTTTGTAATATATATATATATATATATATATATATATATTTGTAGAGAGGGAAAGTGATAGAGAGAGAAAAAAAAAACTTTTGTATTAAAAAATGTGGGCAAAAATGTCATTTTGGGTTGACTTTTCAAACATGGGATGTGAGTGAAAGTTAAAATCAAAACTTGTCTTTGACTGAAATAGTGTCAAACTTGAAGGGGTGTCACTGAAATTTACCCTTTAAAAAAATAAATAGCCAAGTATTGCAAAATGCAACTATGAATTTTAAACAATTATTCTCTCATAATCGTCTGGTACATATGGATGATCATCATTATAAACAACTGAATCAAGGGGTGATATATCCAAAGGAGAATATGACACATCACCATTATCTTCAAAACTCTCCACATCATAAGAGCCTCGAGGTGGTGTTTTAAGTACTACATACCAATTTGATGTTTCGGTATCCCAAAAGTAAAACACTAGCGTAGCCTGTGACACAGAATATATGGATCTTTGCAAACAGACTTTGACATTTTTGAAAGTTCACAAGTAAATTCATCATGAACTCTGATGTTTCTAATGTTTGTCTAATCCCAGTGAAAAAATGACACTTCAAATGTATAGTAGTCTAACAAAATTATATCTTTCAGTACACTATAGTACGATATATTTTGAATGACTTGATTTATGTCTCCTAGATGACATATAGTTTCAGCTTCAATGCTAACACCACTATCTTTTGTTCTTCTATCAACATCATTGGTGTGAAATCTCTGACCATTCACAAAGCAACCACAGTTTTGTAGAGGAGAGAGACAATCGATTGATGAAATGAAGAAGACAAGTGGTGAACATTCAACTTTTACCATATGAAAAAATATTTTCTACCACAGACATTTAATACCCGTGATTAAAATACTCTTTCTTATACGGGCTACTCCCGTTCCAGATAAAAATAACGCAGTAAAAAGTATTTTTCCTTGTAGTGAAGCTTTGGCATGGAGTTTTGTAAATAAAAGAGAGGCAATCGGTTCCCGAACGCCAGCTTTTCCATGGCAGGGTACCTTTCTTCCCCTCCACGTAGTGCACGACTAGTGTAATAAATTGGTTTTTGAACTCTTATTTCTTCCCTCATCAAGGCCGAACTTACTGTTGTTAGTGAGACGGCTAAGTATAATAGAAGTTGTTCTCCTGGAACTGCTCGGGACAGTAGGGGAGGAGAAATAAGGTACTTCTTTAAATCTATGAATGTTTGCTCACACTCAGGGGTCCACTCGAAGGCTTTCTTGAGCACCCTGAAAAAAGGAAGACATATGTCAGTGGCTCGAGAGATTAGCCTATTGAAGGCGGCCACTTTCCCCATCAACCTTTGAACATCCTTGATTAACTAGGGAGACTTCATATCCAGGATGGCCTGGATTTTCTCTAGGTTGGCTTCAATGCCCCTTCTGCTAACCATGAATTCCAGGAACTTATTTGACTATACGTCAAAAGTGCACTTGGTTGGTGTTAGTTATAGTGTGTGGGTGTCTTTGGGCTTGACCCAATATGGGTCAGACCCATATGATTTTGTGTACCCATCTATGTGTTACCCTAATATATATATATATATATATATATATATATGACTGCTAACCAGAAAGTTAGTAAGTCAATATTACATTAATTTCAACATGGTATCAGAGCCAGATACCGAAGTTTGAGAAACTTTCTTCTCACAAAACCCTAACCCTAATCACCATCCTTCTTCCCTAACCCTAATCCACACAAACCCTAACCCTTGTTTTTTTGTGAAGGCAAATTTTGCTACGCAGCGCCCCAGTCAAGGATCGAGCTTGGTATATTTTCGTAATTCCAATCATGAAACCCTAATTTCGTAATAGGTCATTGACTGAAAAGTTGTATTGATATATATAGGGGTGCGGTTCCCCCTTGTTTATGTGATTAGGGGTGTGGTTCCTCCTTGTTAGTTTTTTTTTTCTGTTTCGATTCGCAGGGTCATCTCTGGATTTTTTTTATATTTAAGATTTTATTATGGCGGATTTGTCGTCTTCCGGCAATAGGGCTGTTGAAAACAACAACAAGCCCATTATTTCCGAGATTGTTTCTGCTTCTACCAAGCTTACAAATCAACGTTTGGATGGATCTAATTTCCAGCATTGGAGAAAGATTATTCTTTTTGGTATTCGTGGTATGGATAAGGAAGATCATCTTACTGTTGAATTCCTGAACAAGCAATCTGACCCTGCAAGTTATAAGATTTGGTTACGTAATGATGCACGGTTATATAACCAACTTATCAATTCAATGGAGCCAAAGGTAGCCATGTTGGTTACCCACTGTGATTCAGTTAAAGAGTTGTGGGAGTATCTACAAATTATATATTCTGGACGAGATGATATGAACAAATTATATGATGTATGTCAGTCCCTATTCCGCCCTGAGAAAATGGAAAGTATTAGTGAGTATTTCGCTTCGTTCAAGAAAACATATGAAGAATTTAATATGTTGATGCCTATTATGTCAGATATTCATCAGATGCAGAAATAGAGAGAGCAGTTGGTTATTCTTGCATTCCTGAGTAGTTTAAAACCTGAATATGAATCGGCTCGGTATCAGATTTTAACGAGTCACGAAACTTCACTTACAGAGGCATATTATAGGGCTCAACGCTCTACTCGACAATCTTCAGGATTTAGTGATAATGGTGATAAGACTGCCCTAGCAGGTCAATCCGGAGGCAGTGCTGGGGGGAAACAAAGGGGCCATGGGGGTCGATGAGGACGTGGACCAGATGGTCGAGTTGCTTGTTTTCACTGTGGTGGCATTGGTCATATGCGTGACAAATGCTGGAAGTTACATAGTAAACCACCTAATGTTTGGTCCGCAAATATGATATTCGGGACTGATTAGTTTACCCAGGATACTACTGTTGATGATGGTCGTGTGACTTTATCCGTTGAGGAGTACTCTCGCTTGTTATCTATTCAGACCTCTATATCTGCCACTGTTGCTCAGACGGGTCCATCTACTTCTTGTCTTTCAACTTATCCTCGGGCATGGATTATTGATTCTGGAGCTTCAGACCATATGACTGGCACCACAGGTATATTGAGTGCATATTCTCCTACATCATCTTTTCTCAATGTTCGGGTGGTTGACGGATCATATATTGTTGTTCGAGGGATTGGGAAAGCATCTCCTACACCAAAGGACTTAATTGTTGTGTAATTTTCTATGGTGAATATTATGAATTTCAGGATCGTTCGACGAAGAGGACGATTGGTAGGGGTTGTCACACTTCAGGATAACTCTACGTGCTAGATGAGGAACCAATATCCATGGCGTGTTCTGGTGTGTCATCCACTCCTTTCGACCTTCACTGTCGCCTTGGTCATCTTGCTCTCCCCAGTTTCAAACATCTATATCCAGCTTTTCAGTCTTTACCAGAGTTGTTTTGTGAGTAGTGTCAGTTCGCGAAACATCATCGCGTGTCATATGTGCTCCATTTTATCTAGTTCATTATGATGTTTGGGGTCCATGTCCAGTTCAGTCTAAGTCTGGGTTCCGTTATTTTGTTACATTTGTGGATGATTATTCCCGTGTTACTTGGTTATATCTGATAAAACAACGTTCTGAGATTTTTTCTGTCTTTTGTGCTTTTTACAATGAAATTCGTAATAAGTTTTCTGTGTCTATTCGCACGTTGCGTAGTGACAACGCATGTGAATATTTTTCTTCTCCCTTTACTTCATTCATGACCCAAGAGGGTATCATTCACCAGTCTTCATGTCCAAATACCTCCCAACAAAATGGAGTTGGTGAGAGTAAAAATTAACATATTATGGAAGTTGCTCGGGAACTTATGTTTCATATGAGAGTCCCAAAAATATTCTGGAGCGACGCAGTACTGACTGCAACATATTTTATCAATCGGATGCCATCGTCTGTTCTTAAGGGGGAGATTCCACATAAAGTATTATTTCCTAACCAATCTATTCATTCTTTCCCATTACAAATTTTTGGATGCACCTGCTATATTCGGGATATTCGACCTCAGATGACTAAACTTGATCCCAAGTCCTTACGGTGCATATTTCTGGGATACTTGTGTACTCAAAAGGGCTATCGGTGTTTCTCTCCTGAGTTAGAGCGGTACCTAGTGTCATCAAATATAGTTTTTCATGATTCTTCTTCCTTTTCGTCACATCTTTCATCCGCGGATCCACCTCCCACACCGCAAGTTGATGAGTTTTTGGTCTATGACTTGATTCGTGTCACATCTGTCCCCTCAGTTCGCTTAATTCAGCCTATGTGTCCTCCCCTCCAGACATATGTCCGTGGACCATGTCAGGTGTTTGGTTCTACTCCCGTATCTGATCCTGAGCCGCCCCCTCTGCATCAAACTCTTCGTCCTTTGATCCTATAGTGCCAGTTCAGACATCTGACGATGATTTGCCCATTGCTCTTCAGAAGGGTAAGCGCAGTTGTGTTAGTTATCTTGTCTCTGCGACCCTCTCTTATGCAGGTGTTTCTTCATTATTACAGGCTTTTGTATCAGCTCTGGACTCTATTTTTGTGCCTCAAAATCTATCTAAGGCTCTCTCTTCTGCATATTGGCGAGCAGTGATGCAGGATGAAATGTTTGCCCTAGAGGCCAATCATACTTGGGACTTGGTGCCCCTCCCATGGGGCAAAAGACCTATTGGTTGTAAATGGGTATATGTTGTTAAAACGAATCCAGATGGTTCTGTAGCTAGACTCAAGGCTCGCCTAGTGGCAAAAGGCTATGCTCAGACTTATGGGGTGGATTATACTGATACTTTTTCTCCTGTGGCTAAATTTGCATCTGTACACCTCATTATTTCTCTTGTAGCTACGTTTGGTTGGCCGTTCCATCAGTTAGATGTTAATATTGCGTTCCTGCATGGTGATCTCTAAGAGGAAGTTTATTTGGAGCAATCACCTGGTTTTGTTGCTCATGGGGAGTCTGGTCTTGTTTGCCACCTAAAGAAGTCTCTATATGGTTTGAAACAATCCCTGCGTGCATGGTTTGGGTGATTTAGTGATGTTATTTTAGAGTTTGGTCTTAAGCGGGCAGCCAAAGATCACTTAGTCTTTTATTGTCAGTCGGATACAGGTAGCATTTTACTTGTTGTTTATGTTGATGACATTGTGATCATTGGCAGCGATGGTGCAGGTATTTCTTCACTAAAAGCATTTCTGCAGACTCAGTTTTAAACAAAGGATCTTGGTTGTCTTTGTTATTTCTTGGGAGTTGAGGTAGCCCGTAGCAAACGGGGAATATTTTTCTCTTAAAGAAAATATGTTCTAGATCTATTACGTGACACGGGGATGATGAGTGCTAAACCATGTGATACTCCTATGGCTCCTCGAGTTAAATTATCTGGAGAAGATGGAGATGTGTTCTCTGATCCTGAGCGTTATAGACGTTTGGTTGAGAAGCTTAATTATCTTATAGTAACCCGTCCTGATATTGCCTTTCCTATAAATGTGGTCAGTCAGTTTATGGCACCGCCTCGTGTTCCATATTGGGATGCAGTGATTCATATTCTACGATATATTAAAGGTATTCCAGGTCGAGGATTATTGTATAATAGCTATGGCCATATGCGGATTGAAGGGTTTTCGAATGCTGATTGGGCAGGATCCCCGTGTGACAGGAAATCTACTACAGGTTACTGTGTGTTCGTTGGTGATAATTTGATTTCCTGGAAGAGCAAGAAACATAATGTAGTGTCTCGCTCCAGTGTTGAATCAAAGTATTGTGTATTGGCTCACTTAACTAGTGAGGTGGTATATTTGCAACAACTTCTTGATGAGCTTGGTTACAAGTCCTCAGAACCGTCCCAGTTGTGGTGTGATAATCAAGCAGCTATATATAATGCCTTTAATCTTGTTTTTCATGAAAGAACAAAGCATATTGAAGTGGATTGTCATTTTGTGCGGGATAAGCTACAAGGTGGACAGATCTATTTAAAGCATGTGAAGACCAGTGATTAGCTAGCAAATGTGTTTACTAAATCTCTTATGGGCAATCGGGTTTCTTATATATGTAACAAGCTCGGCATGATTAATATCTATGCTCCAGCTTGAGGGGGAGTGTTAGTTATAGTGTGTGGGTATCTTTGGGCTTGACCCAATATGGGTCAGACCCATATGATTTTGTGTACCCATTTATGTGTTGCCCTAATATTTATATATATATATATATATATATATATATATAGGACTGCTAACCAGAAAGTTAGTAAGTCAATATTACATTAATTTCAACAGTTGGGTTAAGGCGCATCTGATGCTTTCTGAGTACCTCGAAAGCTTCTTCAAGCTCCGCTAGATGATCCTTTTTCTTGGCACTTTTCACTAGCATGTCATCCACGTAGACTTCCATGTTCCTACCAATCTAATTCTTAAACATGTTGTTGACCAACCTCTAGTAGGTAGCTCCGGTATTCTTCAACCCGAAGAGCATTACTTTGTAGTAGTATATGCCTCGATCGGTCATAAAATATGTCTTTTCACAGTCGAAAGGGTGCATGAGGATCTGATTGTATCCTGAATATGCATCCATAAAGCTGGGCAGCTTATTTCCCGAAGTAGCTTCTACCAACATGTGGATTCTTAGTAAAGGAAAACTATCCTTCGGGCAGGCTTTGTCTAAGTTTGTGAAGTCGACCCAGAGCCTCCATTTTCCATTCGTCTTATTTACCAGGACCACATTTGACAACCAGTCGAGGTAGTGTACTTCACGAATGAAATTTTCCTTCAGGAGTTTTTCTACCTCCGACATTATGGCTGCATTCCTTTCAGGGGCGAATGTCCTTCTCTTTTGCCTTACTCGCTTAGCAGTGGGATCCACGTTTAGTCGGTGTTGTATGACTCAGGGATCAATACCAGGCATGTCTTCATGTTTCCAGGCGAATATGTCTTGGTTCAATCTCAAGAATTGGATGAGATGATTTTTGATATCGTCAGGGAGCAATGACACAATGTGCACCTTTTTTTAGGTCTCTTCCCCCTCTTGACTTACCTCAATAAGGTCATTTACAGGTTCAGGCCGCGGATTGGACTCATCCATTTCGAGACCTTCAATAGCGAGGGCCTCTTATGACCTCCTTTCTTTCAGAGCTGCTGCATAACATTCTCGTGCCATGGCTTGGTCTCCTCTTACCTCTCCCACACCCTGATCGGTTATGAACTTCATTAACAAGTAATAGGTTGAGGTTACTGCCTTTAAGGTATTGAGGGTAGTTCTCCCAATGATGATGTTGTAGGTGGAAGGGCAATCCACCACAAAGAAATCTACCATGACGGTGAGTTGTCTTGGCATGGCCCTAACGGTTAATGGAAGGGTCACTATTCCTAGCGGGAACACCTTCTCTCTAGAAAATCCAACCAGGGGTGACTTGGATGGCTTCAACTTCTCTTAGCCTATACCCATTTTGTTAAAGGCTTTGGGAAATTATAAATCTGTAGAGCTCCCATTATCGATTAAAACCCATCGTATAATGAAATTGGTCACCACTATAGTAACTACCAACGGATCATCGTGGGGGTGTTGAACACCACGTGCATTATCGTCGAAGAAGGTAATGACATGCCCTTCCAGTCGGGGAGACTTGGGTGGTGGGGCAGTCGTATCTACCTCTTGCACTTCCATCATACTCCTGGATTTTCTCACATGAGCCCTTCGGGATGAGCTCGTCTCCCCGCCTCCTGCGAAGCCTTCGAAAATCACCCTGACCTCCCACATCGGTTATTTTTTTGGTGAGCGGCTTCTGCGGGGAACGTCCTATCGACCTTTCCTTTTGTCGCCATTAGTAGTAAACCGACTCAAGTGTCCACTCCGAATTAAGCTTTCGATCTGGTTTTTGAGGTTGATACACTCATCCGTTGTGTGCCCATAGTCACGGTGAAAGTGAAAATATTTATCACATGCTCTTTTTGATGGATCTAACCTCAGCTTGGCTAGCCAAACTAAGGAGTGGTTAGCTTGGATCTAAAGAAAAATATCACTTATTGGCTTATTCAAGGGTGTGAAGCTGTTGAACCTATCCTGGCTTTTAGAGGGGGTCGGGATGACCTGTCAACCTGGGTAGGTTAGGTTTTTCAACCCTTGGCTTCTCTATCATCTTTAGTAGTTGTTGTTAGCCTCTTCTTATGCCCTTTTTTATCCTCAGCCCCTTTTCTCTTTCTGGCGTTCACTGCATCCTCCGCATTCATGTGCTTTTGGGCTTTAATAAGTAGTTTTGGCATTGTCTCAGGTGGTTCATTTGATAGAGAAAATAAGAAACGAGAAGACTGTAGCCCTCCCATGAAGATTGTTACAGTCACGTTGTTGTTGATCTTATTAACTAGGAGCATATCCGCATTAAATTGGCTTATGTATTCTCGCAAGGATTATCCCTAGTCTTGTTTGATATTTACCAGGTAGGTGGCATGTTTCATGTGCCTTCATCCGGCGATGAAGTGCCTAACAAATTTTTTGCTTAACTCGTCAAAATCATGGATGGAACCTAGTTTCAACTTGTTGAACCAGACATAGGCAGACCCCTTCAGGGTTATGGGGAACGCCCGATACATGATGGCATCTGGGCTAACTTGCAGGTGCATGAGGGCCTTGAAAGTCTCTAGGTGATCGAGGGGGTCATTGGTTCCATCAAAACTCTACAGCTAAGGCATCTTGAACTTGCTGGGTGGGGAACACTCATCACCAATGCATCAAACGGGGAGTTGGTCTTATGTAGGAGTTCATCCACGATGGCGGGGCTTTTTCCTTTCATTGCCTGTGCCATGTCTTCCATCCTTCCCTTGAGATCTTGAATCTGTTGATCTACACCCGTGGCCTCCGTGGGGTCATCAGCATCCGGGTGAGTCTTTTCTTGCCATGTACTCTGAACCACGGTCCTCCCTTGATCCTGAACATGACTATGTTTTACCCCGTTATCTGAGTTATGCTGCCCAGTCCCACCAGGAGGTGGGGGAATAGGAAAAACCAAACGTTGCAGGATCGCCATGTTCTGTTGGATCAGCTGGTTCATGTCTTGATTCAATTCCTGGACCTGCTGCTCTAACACTGCCACATGTTCCATGGTAATGCCTTGTCGTGCTAGGTCTGGATCTAGGAGATTGCGTTGTCTGGTTGTGTTCGGATCTGGAAGGTTTTCAGAGTTATTTGGTAATTGATCACCACCAACATCATGCTCCTCTTAGGAAACACGTTATTCATCCTGGACATCGTGTCATAGGGGATACACCGGGGGGAGCCCAGAAGGAGGCAGTATTTCTTATGCGCTGGGTGTACTCCCTAGGCGGTTGGTTGCAACAGGTCGACGGGGGGAGGGGTTAACCAGAGGCCTTACCGACCTTGCTCTTGCTTCGTAACTAAACCATTAGATTTGGAGGTAAGAAACTGTGGTTTCCCACATATGGCACCGACTGATGATGCAAGAAATATGGCCTGACCCGAAATGACGTCGCAACCACCTGGAAGTAAACCTGTAAGGCACCGGTGTGGTACCAGCCTAAGAGGCTCCGACGATCAAGTTAGTATACTAATCGTGGAAGGAATAGAGAAAGTTTTGTGGGGTGCAATTATTGCGTACCTGTTAGGTTGACCGTCACTCCCTTTTATAGGGTGTTTGGGTCGTGATGCCCAAGTCGGAACTACTTCCCGTGACTTCTCCATCACGTCCTAGATTAGGATATATGCCTATCCTGATCTTGGGTTCATCCATATCTCGGTTTGGGTTTATCGTTACCCATTAAGGTATAATCCTTATCAATTTCCAACCATTAATTTTTATTTAAGAACGTTGAATAGCATTAGTGATGTCCATCGGGGTGTGTACAAAATATGTGTTAAAAATATCCCATTATGACGGTCTAGGTTTTACCCTACGCAAGCGCACATATCAATTGTAGAATAGTAACAGTTTGAGTAAGGGATATCAATCCCACATAGACTAAGATTGTTCACTTTAACAGTTCAAAAATAATGAGTAATATTTCTGAAGACTTGTTTGTTTCGGTGGTCGAAGACTAAATTATCTAAATTAACTAAATTATTCTAAAAAACAAAGTAAATTGGTTTATGATTCAAGAGAGAGAGAAACTAGGGTTTTCATCACTCCAGCACTAACCTCATAACATAGTTTTATCAATGTAACAATTGCAAGAGGGCAATCCATAAACTGTTAATCATGTCGTACCACAAATAGCTAAATACGACCCCAAAACGGAATACCGTCAACCGGATTGAGACAACCTATCTCATGACTGAACTGACTAGTACATGCCAATTAAATTATTCTAATCTACTCCTAATGCATGAAAAGAAAATAAAGCATGTCTATATCAACTTGTCAAGGCATGACCTGTGTTAACCTAGGGTTTCGAGTTTTATTATCACCATTGTGTGAAAAATCATGAATTAAGCATCCGAGTTCAAGTCCATAGTGAATAATCATGATTGTGTAAAATAACATATTCATTCAGTCTAAGATAAGAATCAGAACAAATATAAAAACTTGTATCAAGGACAAAAACGGTTTCTTATCTACTACAATCATCACAGTATGGTAACAGTTTCCCCTGGTTACAATTGAAAACAAATAATAACTACATTACTTGGCTAGGGTTTTGCTAGAAAACCCTAGATACCGAGTTAGTTGATCATGGCTGAGGCAAACTGCATCTTTGGTGTAGAATCGTCTTGCATAATCCTCCTCATTAGAACTCTAAGTCTTGAATGGTTCCTTCTTTTGAATGGAATCTCCACACCTTGATGGCAACAACAATTCTGAATGTAAACGTGGAAAAACTCTCTGATCGAACTCCTAATTCTGATGTAAAGCCTTGTATTTATAGACAAATATGTAGGCAAATCCTAAGTTCGCCCTTTTAGGTAATTTCACCATCAATTAATGAAAACCCTATTCGCTAATTAATAATGTGTGTTTTGCACGTACTTTGAGGTGTGGAAGTCGTCGACCATCATAGAATCAAAACGGGGGCAAATCAGACATTGCAACAGAAATTATAATATTCCTGCCGCAGCTACGCCTTAAGTGAACCCTCAGCGTAGCCTAAACGTAGAACTTCACTTTCTGGCCACTTTTTGTGTTTTCTAGGCGTAGGCTTGAGTGTAGGCTTTTTCATAAAAATCACTTTTCTCCGCAATTGTGCCCAAATGATCGTCTTGATTCCACGAGACTTTTTACTTGAAGTGACAGCTTCGGAAAATACCGTTTTTGCCCCCCGGGAGCCATTTTTGTCTCGGAAACACCTCTTTGACTCTCTTCTTGGATAGAAACGAACGTGTACTTGGTTAATTCACCAAAGTTAGCTCTATTTCTTCATTAAGCTCCTGAAACATGCATAAACATACAAACGACAAAATAATGGAATGAAAGGACATAACTATAGCAAGATTGGGGCTTAAAATGGATAATATTTAACACATATCAATTAGGAGCAACCATAATTGAAATCAATGGCATCGACTCATATAACAAAAGATATTAAAAACTATATAGTAACGGACACGAACATATAAATCTATAGAAAAAAAATTAAAAATTATTAAGGTATTAACTTGATATGTTATTTAATAAAACTATAATTTAGTTGAACCGATGGTAACCCGTTTATACTGACGGGTTAGTAATGGTATTACCGATTACAACCCGTCACGGGTTTGGGGTGGGTTTGGTATTAGTAATTTTTAAATGCGGTGGTAATGGTATTAGCAAAACCCGTCTCAAACCCGATCCGTTGTCATTCCTAGTCATAACTCATAATATTTCTTACTTATATACAAATCAATATATATGAAAGATGATATACATATAAGTAAAATATGTCATAACTCATTATCTTTAGTAATCAATCATTTTTCTTCTTCTATCAATATTGCTTTCTTGTTCATTTCTCTAACAATAAAAAAACAAAAATAGAAGAGAAGAAAGAAATAAATGGAGGAATAAGATACTACTTCCATAAGAAGCTCCTCCGAACACTACCTATATTATTTAAAGAATGATATTTTGGTACTTCTGGAAAAGAGCTTGGAGGGAATTTTGTCCCTCAATTATGATTTTTGATGCATTTGTAATTATTTTCTTTAATTTTATGAAAAATAAAATAAAATTTTAATATAGATTGATTTATAATTTAGATCATGGTTGTTAGGATCTTACGATCCTACCACACAAAACGATCCCGATCCCACAAAAATTGCTCATGGGACAAGATCGTTATAGGATCGGTAGGATCGACAAAGGATCGGTAGGATCTACGATTCTAGTATTTGTGTGCAATTTTGGGATTTTTAGGCGAGAAAGTTAATTTTGGGTTGGGCTATCCATATAAAAGGGCAAAAAAATAATAACTATACTTATTATCTAATAAAAACTAATAATCGGTCTAAACTTAT
Organism: Cornus suecica; assembly: GCA_963922005.1. Classification (NCBI taxonomy): domain Eukaryota; kingdom Viridiplantae; phylum Streptophyta; class Magnoliopsida; order Cornales; family Cornaceae; genus Cornus; species Cornus suecica. The sequence continues at coordinate 60,542,665 of OY998239.1, forward strand.
TTTTAGTTTATACTTATCTATACGTTTTTGTATTTATTATCTCTAATTCGTATCTATACTTACTTAGTTATAAAAGTCTAACCTATTTTAATTATTTCTAATTTTTTCATGTGTTTTAAAATACAAAAAGTGAGTTTTTTTATTATTAAAAGTATTGGCAATAAATATTTTGTTGTTTTTTGTTATTTACTTTATATTACCTAATAAAAGCCAAGAGGTTCAGCAAATTTTCAAAAATAATTGATTTTATCTAAACGAGTACATGTTAATATATACATTTATATATCCACTCATGTATAAGAAATTTGTAAACTATTTTATTGTTGCACTTTTGCAGTATTTTAATATATATATATATATATATATATATATAATTTTTTTTATCTTTTTAATTATGTAATAATATATAAATTCTATTTAAAAATAATAATGCAATAGAAAATTAAACTTATATATTATTTGTCTAATACTTCACAAAATCTACTTAAAAGTTGCAACTCATATTATCTTGATTATTTTTATACATTAATTAATATTTTAAAGATTAATAAGAGAATGTAATTAAGACAATATGTATATAATCTTTGTAATATTTCCAAAATTAATTTTAGGGTTATGTTTTTGTTTATATTTGATGTTTTGAGTATATGTTTGTTCTATTATAGAGACATAATAATTTAAGGAGTTAATTTGAACTATTTTTATAACAATGTAGTAGAAGCTTACGATCCTATGGACCCTCCAACGATCCTACTAGGATCGCGATCCTAGATTTCCCAACTTACATTTAGTGCTTGTTTGGCAACCGGTGTGGTGTTGGTTTTTTGTTTTGGTTTGGTTGAAGTTGGGTTGGGTTAGGTTTGGTGTGGTTTTATTCTGAACTGAAACCATGTTTGATGCAAATGGTTTTGGTGTGAGAAAAAGTGAAACTAAAAACCAAACCATGTTTAGTAGAGTTGGTATGAGTTGAAATTCCGAAACCAATCATATTTGGTAACTTGGAATAGTTTGACATTTTATTTATTTAAAATAACATTTTGTAAATATATATGTTTTAAAAAAAATATATATAAATATTTAATTTTTTCGAAATATTTAATTTTTCAAAAATATTTTATTTTTTCGAAATATTTATAGATAAAATATTTTATATAAGATATTTCAAAAAAATAAAATATTTCAAAAAAATAAAATATTTTGAAAAAATAAAAGATTTTAGTAAAAATACATATAATTTTTATATTTTTTAAAAAATAATAAATATATTTTTATTATATTTTATTTTTTCTAGAAATATTTGTTTTCCCGAAATATTTTATTTTTTATGAAATATATTTTTTCGTTTGATTTTTTTTGAAATATTTTATTTTTCATAAATATTTTATTTTTTCATAAATATTTTATTTTTTGAATTTATATATATATAATATTATCAATGAATTGGTTTGAGTTAAACAATGGTACACCAAATTGAATCGATTTGTTTTAAATAATAATTTTGGTGTGAGAAACCAAACCAACTCCATCCAAACCATTTATTGAGATGGTGTAAAAAATGATGAATTTGATATCAATGGTGCAACACTATTCAATCTCAACTCCTTCTACCAAACATGGGTTGGGTCAAAAATTTCATTTCAAAATCACAAATTTAACTCCAAAACCTCCTACCAAACAAACACTTACGTTTTACTTTATAAAAGAACCACCATTTCTATTTGGGCCTTCGTGTAGTCGGTTTGTACACTCCAAGTTAGGGCCACACTCTGATTTCCACTTTAAAAGCCCAAGGCAGAAAATACAAAAAGCTAATTTTATGACTCACAATTCGGGGGCAATTTCGTTATTTAGAGAAGTAATAGTACCTTTTAGTATTTTCAAAAGAATAGAGGAGGAAACCCTAGCAATTCATCTATAAATATCCAATATGACCTAGTATAATAGATGCGGCGTTAGGCTCTGTGGCGATACTTTAATCTATGTGGTGATTAGAGTTTCGTTTTTATGTCTATATGATAGTTTTATCTTTTAAATATGCTTGTATATTAGTGAGTCATATATATATATATATGTATATATATCTGTGTACAATAAGCCGATGCTCTGGAAATAGAAGAATGAAGGAAGCATGGTAATGTGCACAGAGAATGAAGGGTCATCATGTCTGCTCCCTCTGATGCCTTCGGGCTTTGATTTGGGGGCCTGGATCAAACCTACATCTTAAGATTTTCTCAAACTTCTTTTTATTTGAATTAAATGTATATTGGGGTGATTGTGCGTGTTTATATATATATATATTTATTTATTTGAATTAAACGTATATTGGGGCGATTGTGCGTGTTTATATATATATATATATATATATGCTTTTATGTTTTTTTGGTTATAAAATTGGACTTAAAATGATTGTAAATATATGAAATACATATATGTCACAATATGTATGATATAGTACCTCAATCAATAAATGTGCGTCTCATGTGATAGATATGCATATATATATATATATATATATATATATATATATATATATATATTATGTAATTAGTTTGGGCTAACACGTATTTAATTCTTGTTCTGTAATTTTTTTAATGATTTTTATTTACACAAGATTAGATGGGGGTTGTTTAAATTTCCCTTGTTTAAACAATTTGTGCACTTCTTGTGTAATTTACTTGTTTTTTTTATTTAAACTTGAAAGTAGATGGGGGTTAAGGTTATACATCCACTGGATCTGGGTTTCTTCAAAATTATTATAGAAGGAACTTTTCTATGAGGTTTGTAATTAAATTGATAGGAGTAAGAGCAGTCTTTTTCAGAATTTAGTTTTTTTTTCTTATTAAACTGATCCTGCCTCAATAAATGAATTTTGGTTATTTATTTAATTTTATCTATAGATATAAATGTTCTGTGTTTTTTAATGTGGGGAATATAGTGTAAATGGATATACAATATATTTTCTATGGATTTTGGTTAGTTTATGAGAATTTCTTTTAATGAGAAACAAAATAATATTTCGTTAATTCCAATTGTTCTAATCCACAAGGAATACTCAATCGTGTAGAAACTAATACAATGACTAAGGTTGCATATATGTAAAATGTAGGATTGTATATAAATATATAGACATATATATTGCACTCGTGTACGGATGTACATCTAGACTTGTCAATAGATCTGATTCTGATTGGATTTCCAAATTCAATTTGTTAAAAAATCCGATTCCGATTCTAATCGGGTTATTGAATTTTATTTTTAATTCATATCTGGTTAATATCCGATTCGGATCATAATCGGTTTATTAACTGGTTTATTGATAAGGCAAAAATTCCCTATCTGCTATCCGAATCCTATAATTTGATGGATTTTTACTTAGTTAATTCATATTCGAATTTTTTCATTATAGAATATCTGATTCCAATATCTAATTAAAAAAGTACAAAAATTAATAAATACTGAATTATTAAATTATTCATATTTTTAATAATGGTATTTATGATCAATTATTATTAATAAATAATAAAATTATTAACAACTAACATTTGTATATACAAGTATAATATTAAATATATATATATATATAAATATCAAATATATATTTATATATATATATATAAATATATTTTATATCGGATCGGTTTATTATTGGATCGGATGATATAAATTCAATTACAATTTGTTAAGAAATCGGATTATCGGATTCGGATCTTAATTGGATTTTATTTACAATTCATATCCGGCTAATCGGATTTGGATCGGATTCGGATCAAAATTCGGTTCATTGACAGGTCTAGTTGCATATATGTAAAATGTAGGATTGTATATAAATATATATACATATATATTGCACTCCTGTTGATTTTTCTATTTTAGGTTTCTATATATATGTACAAATATTAGGTTCGGATGTACATATATATATATTTTTCATTATTTGGAAGTAGAAATGATTTATTAAATATAATTATTATTTTTATTTTTATTATTTAGTAGGTGAGAACTTGAAACGTCTCCTATCACCCTAGTTTACCCTTTATAATTTGTTATATTTAAAATTGATTTTCCAATCAAATGTTATTTGAATATTGAAACAGACAAACAAATTTCTCTTAGAATTATCTCCACAATAAATAGTATTAAGAACACATTCTTAAAACAGTCTACATGAAAATTAAGTGCAGTATGATTTTCAAGAATCTTTTCTTTTAGAAAAAATTGGAAAAAAAATTGTAACGGGTTCTGTAAGGGCCAAATACCCAGGTCCACTAAAATGTGCACAGCGGACACAAGTCCAACATTTTGAATAGATTCCATGACCATCAAATATGGGCTTATCTACTGAATCCCAAGCTGTACAAAACATTTTAGAATGTTTTACAAAACTTATCATTTAGGGATAGAATTAAAAAAAGGGGATCTAATAGAGTGAAGGGATCTGATCACGATTTTGAATGGGTTAAAGTCCATTAATTTTTTGTATAAATATGACCAGGAGAACCTTAATAAATTCATTATGTGTATGCAAAAAAATGCACTTACAATTCATTTCAATATTCACCAAAAAAATGATTACAATGATAATATGGAGTTAAAAAGGAAAATTATGATGAATTAACTATTGGAACCGGAGGTCCCCTAGAGAATGTAGGTAAGAACCTAAGGATATCTCAAATGATTGTTTCTTGATGTCGGGTCAAATCAAAGGAATTATTTGTCATTTCATCAAAGGTAACACCTTTGTGTTCATTGGTTTGTAACTCGGACAAGTGGGTACACGTTTTAGTTTTGGTTAGGAATCTATGACACATCTTTTCCTCACGTGCCTTTTGTGCCTTCTTTTTCAGAGTTATTGAATGCTCCTCTAGTACTGTTTGACATTAAATGCTCCTTTAATATTGTTTATTCGAGATATCCATTTTCTTCATTCTCTGAGCGAGCTCGTCCTCAAGCTTATCTCTTTGTCTTAAACCTATGATCCCATGCTCCTTCGATTTCCATGAGTTAATGATCTCGAGAGGCCCCTCCTACTGTGGCATCTCCAGCTTATATTTTTCTTAATCATTAATTATGTTTTGATATTATCTCGTGCTAGTCACGTTAGGCTGCCACGTGGCATCTACTCCTACATTTAGTCCCCCGTGCACATGATTTTCCACTTGTGGGATGAGTACGTGCATAGTATCATGCGAATATGTAAAAACTGATTTTGAAAAGAATTTTGGGGTAGCAAGGTGCCGTTTACATTGCCCGCTTTTGGGAAGACATGTTTCGCCTGGGTTGGATGTGGATATAAATAAACGACTTACCCAATACAAATGCCACTTTTACATTGCCTTCTTCCTTCCTTTGATAGCTTTGAAGGTTTTCCTAGCATTCTACTGGTACTCAAGTTTGGGTGTGTTGGTTGTTTGCTTGATTTCATCTTGTTTTTCGTTTTGAGTGACCACTTTGTTTGTTACTTTCTTGCTTGCCGGTTTCTGGGTTGGGTTTATTACTTGCTTATTTGAACTTTCTTGGGTCTATATTCTGACCATATCTCTTGAGAGGTAGTTAATGCCTAGAGGCGGTGGTCCAACGTCTCCAGAGTGGCGAAGGGCTCCATATTTTGGGACGAAAGACAACTTCTGGGTGAGGGTTGACCAATTCAGTTATGAGGGTGGTGAGATCGTTGAACCCCTTATTTTGGAAGAGGGTGAATTTGTCGTGGATCCACCCGCTATCTCATCGAGCAAGGTTTTATTCCTTATTCATTTACAAACTACCGGCATAATTTGGGGCCGGGTAATTTGTGGGATGAGTGGACCGGCTATATCTTAGCGAATCCTAAATATGTCGAGCGTTTGAAGACGACGTGCATTTATCACACGATTAGGTTGTGTAGGAATCTAAATGTGCATCAAGATGAAGATGGCCTTGATTTGCTGCTATCTCATTGGAATACCTCGGGCCATACCTTCGTGTGCTTGTGGGGAGAGTTTACGCCGACTTTAGATGACGTATTTTTGCTATATGGGTTGCACTACTAAGGAGCTGGGGCTCCATTTGATTTTGAATTTACTGATACCGAATAGGCGCTACTAACCGAGCTCAGGGAAGTGTGTGTGGGCTTGAAGTCATAGGGTACTATCTGGGGCTGAGGAGGAGTTCATTAAAGGAGATCGGCCGGTGGTAATAAATGTACCTTTGGCTTGTGGAACCGTTATAACTTTAAGGACATTCAGCCAGCTTCAAACGATAGGGTTGTTCGAGAAAACGAGGACGGTCCCTTCCTCGACCGGGAATCCAATTTAGTTGCCTATATAATTTGCTAGCTCTTCATCTTTGAATCTTTGCCCGCGGACACAGTGCATGCTCGCTTTATGGGTATGGCTGTAAAGTTGTCGACGGGGATGGCTTTGCCGTTGGGATCGACATTGTGAGGAACCTTTTATTACCGTTTGGATTTGTGGGTCACGGACAACATTCGTAATGTGGGTCGCAATCAAGTCCAAACCTTTGTTGCTGCCATTATTTTACAACTATTTTTGTTTTCTAAATTCAGGAAATACTGTCCTATTGCAGAGGACCTGAGTGGGACTCCGGTTGGAGAAGAGATGTCGTACTCAAGGAAATGGTTTGGGTTATCTGCTTGGGTGCCGTTGCTCGAGGTCATTGAAATAAAAAATTGATTTGTTTCCCGGCTATATACTGATAGTCCGACAGGGGTTTTAAATGTTACTTTGTATGTTGACAATAACATGAGGCTGGCTCGTGTTGCACCTAGTTTCACGGTGGCCATGAGGGTTTTTGTGCTGATGACAACACCAGGATTTCTTCCTGTGCGAAAAGATTTTGGCACTGCAGTGAAGACGTATAACCCTCGGCGTGTAGCTCGCTAATTTTGGTATGATCATGGGGTGCCTGGTGTGTTCAATTTTAGAGAGTCCGAAGATATGTACGCGTTGACCTTAGAGCAGTTTTGCTCGACTCAGGTAAAGAGGCTCATGGAGGGGGATGGTGTTTTGGAATTCCCCTCTCGTGATCGGAAGAGGCGTCCAATACGGTTCTTTTGTATTTTTTGCGAATTCAACTTGAAGGCTTCAAAGGCTTTGTGAGTTTGCAAGTGGAGAAGAGTGGCATTCCTCGCGTAGCCCAGAACGATGATACCCTTAAAATATTGTATGAGATGTTGTACCTGTACCAACTCAAAGCACACACACACAACTGAAATATATAGACACAAGATATATACGTGGTTCGGTCCAATTGAGACCTACGTCCACGGGAGAGAGCTTCACTATCTTTGATGAAAATGGGGGGGAGGTGGATACAAATTTCTCTCCACTCAAGTCAACCTCACTATCTATCTCTCTACCTCACAAGAACTCTCTTGGTTCTTTACTTCTTGTTGTGATAATGATACAATACCAAACTCCCTTATTTATAGGGTGGAGAAGAGGAAAAATCAAAGGTTAGGCAAGTTAGGTCATGTTTGGCAAGTTTAGCATAATCCCATGACCATTGTGGAGGTTGGCAAAGTTTGGCACCTCCATGGACTTTCTTGCCAAGTTTGACACTTCAACTTCCTTGTCAAAGTTTCATTCTCTATCTCATAGTTTGGTATGGATCCTTTCAATTCTCCCCCTCCATACCAACGGAGGATAACGTCTTCTGTTGCACTTCACTTGATGTTCATCCTGGCTATGTCTCTGTATAACTCTAGCTTCCTAATGGTCTTTGCTAGGATTTGAAAATAATATGCTCCCAACGTCTATTACGTGAGCACTATCCAGTCTTATAGTAACCATTGTATTTATCTGATTACCAATTGCTGAAGAATAGGGATCTACTTCTATCTCTTCCATCTCTTTCTCTGAAGAGGAACACAATCGCTTCATAGAATTTCCGTTGGCGTCTGTCTTCAGCTTGAACATCCATTTGTCTTTCAAGGTTTTCTGCAAGGAACTCATCTCGTCTTGCATAACTTGTACCCATTTTCATTCGTCCGAATGTGTTTTAACTTCTTAAAAGTTTTCTGACTCCCCTTCATCAGTAAGCAGAATATAATCGGACTCCGGATATCTCCTTGACAGAATCAACGATTGGCCTCGCTCAGATCTTCTTGTCTGTGGCTCTTCAACTGGAGGTGCTACATCTGGTTCCGTAGCTTCTGGTGGAGGGGTTTGTGGCTCCCCTTGCTTAACTCCCTCAGGTTCTTCTTCCTCATATATTTTTGGAATTTCAACCTGTATTTGTTCATTATTTGGGGTCAACTGTACTGGTGCAGGATCTGGGATGATGTTTGTAACAACATCCCTGCTTTTGATAACCTTCTTTGATTCTGGATCCCATAGTCTGTATCCGAATTCTTCATCTCCATAGCCGATGAAGATGTATGGAGTTGACTTTAGGTCGAGCTTCTGTCTTTGCTCCTTAGATATGTGTCATAAATTTGGTGGTATCTCATCTTCAACTGCATTGAGACTTTCTGAAGTTATCTTCACATGGGTTTTGTATAGTGTGCCATTTATCTGTCCTCGGGTGACAACCATGGCTCCTTTTGTCTGCTTCCAGGTGTCATTACTGAAGTAGTTTCCTTAGCCTTCTCTATCTAAGGTTGTCCCATAAATGAGATTGAGGCGAAGGTCCGACACATGTCTAATATCCTTCAATACCATAGTGCAGCCAATACTGGTCTTGATCTGGACATCGCCGATTCCCATGATCTTCGAGAAACTCGTGTTACCCATCCTCATTGTACCAAAGTCTCTAGCTATGTATGAGGTGAAGAAATCACTATGGGGAGTGGCATGGTAAGATGTTGTGTCAACCACCGACTCGGCTTCGTTGCTTCTTACGTGGAGGCATGCCTCTTCATCGACTGAGCATATAGTGATATCTCTTGTAATAGTGACCACGGAGTCGCCATCTTCCTTATGTGGCTGGTTGCTGCAATTCTTCTTTAGATGTCCGGGAATTCTGTAGTGAAAACAAACATATTTACCTTTCTGTTGATTTCTGTCATCGCTGGGCCTGCCGTGAGTTCGAGACATTCCTCTACTTCTGCCTCTACTAGTTCTTTTATTTTCTGTAACGAGGGCATGTGTCTGGTTCATGCCTGCCTCCTTTCTTCGGGCTTCCTCATTGAATATAACATCTTTAACTATCGCCATAGTGAGTTTTCCATTCGGTGCTGAGTTCTCGAGGGAAACCACTAGTGTCTCCTAATTGGGTGGTAAGGAGCTAAGCAGAAGTAGGGCTTGAGTTTCATCGCCAAGATTCAACTCTATAGCTGCAAGCTGGTTCACTAGGTTTTGAAACTCGCTGGTATGCTCGGCTACAGAGGTTCTGCTCCTCAGCTTCAAATTAACCAGTCGCATCATTAGAAGAGCTTTATTTCGACCGGTCTTAGCCTGATACATATCCTCGAGTTTCTTCCAGAGCTCATAGGCATTGGTCTCTTGCGTAACATGGTAGAATACACTATGGTCTATCCACTGTCTGATTTGACCAATAGTCTTCTTGTGCATCTTGGTCCAATCTTTCTCCGCAATGGCTGTGGGTTTTGCGCCTTTGTTTTCTAATGGGTCCGCCAAATCCTTGCAATTAAGGAGATCCTCCATCCTGGGTCTCTATATGGTATAATTCGATGCCGTCAACTTAATCATAGCTCCTGACCCCGATTCTTCCATGAATATGATTGGTCTTAAGCTCAACTTGGCTTGTTTGATATGTTAGGAGCTAAATCATGCAAAATGGAATGTACTGTTGCGTCCAGAACGGTCGAAAACCTTAAGAACGCCTCTGACTGGGCTCAAATTAGACTTAAAATGAGCCCAAAATTATAAAATTAGTGGTGGAGAGCAAAATTGTAATTTCTAGGAAATTGATGACATGGTAGTGTTTGACGATGACACTTGGCAGTTGCTGAGTGGTCTCACGTGCAACAACTTCGGGTTGCTCATGAGGGCGCGTTCTTTGTCGGAATTGACTGAATTTTATACCGATGCGTTCGTCTTCGAACAAGTTTTCCAACAATATATTATACGTTGTAGTGTGGATGAGTTTACAGGTTTAAAATAGGCTCAAAAGTACGGAATGATTGTGAACCCGAGCTCTGATACCACTTAGAGGTCATTTAGAGATCCTGTTTTCATTTAGAGGTTGTACATGTTGTAATATGCATTCCAACATTAATATACATTCCATTTAGAGGTCAATTAGAGATCCTGTTTTCATGTAGAGGTCAGCGCCTATTTTCATTTAGAGGCCGTACATGATGTAATATGCTAATTTATGTTGCTGTAATTTGGTGGTGCTACTCTAATGATTTTTGTAGGGTTAACATTTTTATTTTTTGAAGCTTGTATGATAGTTGTAAGTTGATTGTGTTGGTTATTGATACTAACGTTGTTTTGCTATGGCCAACATTTTATACACATATTTTGATGATTGGTGATGATTTTGAAATCTTTTTGTGGTAAATGTATGTTTGTATAAGATATTGGTGTTGACTTGGATATTTCGAAACTTAGGCGTTTCGGGTGGGCTTGCGTTTTTTATGCTTTTGCTCAAGTGTTTAGAGTTTGTATGCCTTGTGTGGAATGTACAGGGGTTTGCGGCTAATGGTTTGCTCTGGTTTTCATGGCACGAGTATAATGTACTCAAAAGTTTAAGGTTTTTTAATGGTTTTACTCGAGTTTATATGCCTCGAGTATAATGTACTCAAAAGATTGAGGTTTTTGATGGTTTTGCTCGAGCTTGTATGCCTCGAGTAAAATATACTCAAAAGATTGAGGTTTTTGATGGTTTTACCCAAGCTTGTATGCCTCGAGTATGATATACTCAAAAGATTGAGGTTTTTGATGGCTTTGCTCGAGCTTGTATGCCTCGAGTAAAATATACTCAAAAGATTGATGTTTTTAATGGTTTCGCTTGAGCTTGTATGCCTCGAGTATGATATACTCAACAGTTTGAGGTTTTGATGTTTGTATGGTGTTACACTTTCTTTTTATAGTTGTTCTTGCAATGTTTACTCAAAAGTCATGTAACATATCCATTAAGATTGAATGCCCAAGCGGGCTACACATGAAATACTCCGTACGAAAGATAATTGGTCTATGACCTACATTTTTTTTAGGGGTAATAGTGCTTCAACCATCGGCCGTTGATTGATCCTTCTCCTTCATCATCATCTCTTAATATGTAATTGCCATTATCATAGCTTGCCTCGATGGTGACCCTTCCACTTGGGTGAGAATTTTGGGGGTGCCAGCTTTCGTATGATGTGGGTGGCGGCTTGAAGGACTAAGTCACCAGGTTGGAAACTCCGAGGGAGAACTTTTTTGTTGAAGGATCGTGAAACCTGGTCGAGGTAGCGTGAGTTGTTGTACATGTGAGTTTTCCCGGCCCATGGAAAAGTCCCTCCCGACCGGATCGGTCCAGGAATGACCCGAGATTGTGACCCGATCATCATGCCCGCGTCATAACCCGACCGTTACATCAGCCCCTGGTCCGAGAAATATCTTGGCCCGACCATCATACCCCTTTTGCCCCGACCCGAAGAGCATTTTTGGGAGGAACTCGAAGGTTCTAGAAGATACTTGTGGATCTACATAGCTGACGTGTAAAGCGAAATATTATGTAAAGTTGAAAGAGTTGCCCTAATGGGCCAAAGGCCCATTGGGAAGATGTATATAATTCAATGAAAAGTAATGAGAAGAGATCTTTTTGTGTTGTGCAAATTTTGTATCTACACAATGGCGCCGTCTGTGGGAAATTAGGTCAGATAACCGACCATCTTCCTACCTCTGAAAAGCTGAGTGAAACCCAGATACACCCAACAAAAAAAAAAAAAAAAACACCTTCCATACCACCCTCCCGATCCAGATATAACGATGCCGGTAACCAGATCCCATTCGGAAGCACTAATTCCCGGCACCGGACAACCGAGCGCCCCACCAACGATTGAAAATCTCCTGCGGCAGCTTATGGAAGCCGAGAAACGCAGCCAGGCAGCCGAGGCAAGGAGCCTGGCGGCGGAAAGGAGGAGTGAGGAACTCCTTGCAAGATTGAATCAGGCAACTATCCCACAAATAGTTCCCGATCAATCACAGACCCATGAAGAGGCCGAACCACGAGAAGAGCATGGTGAAACATCTCACAGGCCTGGCAAGGCCCCGGCAACCGGCGATACTCCAGTTACCGACGAACCACTGACGTCGCAGAAGCTCCAAGAGATGATGGCGGAATTTCAGAAGAAAGTCTTGAATGATCTGAGAGCCAGATCCACCGATGACCAGGCCCTCAGAGCCTCTGCGGACTCGGTTCAGTCGCCCTTCAGTGTAGAGATCACCCGGGAACCCTTCCCAAGGAAGTTCATCATGCCCAGATTTACTCCTTACGACGGGACGAAGGATCCCGAGGAGCATATCTACCAAATCCACCAGAAGATGACGATGTACGCCGAGAACGAAGCCCTGCTGTGCAAAGTGTTCCCGACCAGTCTTGTCGATGCACCGCTCCTCTGGTTCAGAAAACAACTGCCGAGATCCATTGGCAGCTGGCAGCAATTGTCTGATCTCTTTGTGGCGCAGTATTTCGGGAACAAGAGGCAAAAGAAGACCATCTCGAGCCTCTTCACCATGACCCAGGAAAAGGGAGAATCCCTCAAGAGCTTTCTATCCCGATTCAATGTCGAATCATCCTCCATCGACAACTGCGACCAGCACTCTGCCGTGGAGGCCTTCAGGATGGCTCTCATCCCGGGGACAAAGTTTCACCAATCACTTATGAAGCGACCTCCCTCGGGAATAGGAGAACTCAATTCTAGGGCTCAAGGTCATTTGAGGATCGAAGAGGAAGAAGCAACCCGACAGAGGAGAGCAGCGCTGGTCAGTGTGGAAGTGAAATCAAAGGATAAAGCGTCAGACAAGTCCCGACAGGATATGAATCGCAAACGCTCGAATCCCCCGAGCCACTCTTCATCTTAGTTTCCCCCTCAACCCGATAGACGTGCGAAGCTTGAAGAGAAGATTACTCCATTGAAAGTGACACTTGCCAAGCTTTTCCAAGAGAACAAAGCTCGAGGAATCTTCCAAACTCCTCCCCCAATCAGGCAACCCCTTGACTAAAGGGATAGATCCAAGCATTGCGCCCTCCATGGTGATTTTGGCCACACGACCAACGATTGCCAAAACCTGAGACGCCAGGTGGAAGGAATGATAGCCCGAGGGGAATTGAAGGATTACATCCAGAGGGATGGACCAAGGGCCAACCCACCAGCACAGTATAACCAACGGAATCAGGGTCCTGCTCACCCGATCAGGATCATCAATATGATCCATGGGGGTCCCGACCCACAAAATAGCGAAGGATCGAGACGCACGCAGCTGAGAAGAGCACATCAAGTCGCAAGGATATCTGGGATAAACGAGGTCCACCACCAAACGGGGCAATCTCAGATACTCTTCTCCCAGGAGGACCTCCGGGACATCCAAGTCCCGCACGAGGACCCGCTAGTCATCACTCTGATGGTCTCGGGATGTCTTGTGAAGAGGGTCATGGTCGACCCGGGAAGCAGCGCCAACATCATGACCAAATGGGCTTTTGACAAATTGGAGATCAACCCGAGGGACATCGTGACATCCCGAAACCCAATCGCCGGGTTCGATTGAAAACAAGTCGAGCCTCTCGGGGAGGTTAGGCTGCCTGTGACGGCGGCCCAGAGAACTCTGTCCGAAACTTTCGTGGTGGTGGACGTGAAGCCCTCATACAATCTTCTTATGGGAAGGGGATGGATACACAGAATGCAGGGGGTACCGTCGACTCTCCACCAAATGATGAGGTGCGTCGGTCCAAACGGGTACGACATAATCGACATCAGAGGGGATCAAGTGGCTGCCAAGCAATGCTATGCAGTCACCATCAAAGAAATGAAGGACAAACCCGATCGAAAGAGGTCCCGAGAAGATGATCAGGACCTGGAGTCCAAATAGCAACTACAGGACGGGGAGTCGGGTCCCCCGATCATGGCCGAGCCTCTGCAGCCGGTGTTTGTAAGGCCCGACAAGGTTACCTACGCAGGTACAAACCTCAACACTTGTGAATTGAATGAACTGACAACATTCTTACAGGACAATCATGACGTCTTCGCTTGGGAGCATACTGATATGCCCGACATCGACCCCTCTATAGCCCGACACAAATTACATGTCGATCCAAATATTCAACCCGTTCGACAAAAACAGAGGCGAATGGGGGGCCAAAGGAACCAAATCATAGCCGATGAGGTGTCAAAGTTGCTGGAAACCGGATTCATCAGAGAGGTCCATTATCCCGAGTGGTTGTCCAATGTGGTTGTTGTACAGAAAAAGAACGGGAAATGGCGAGTCTGCGTCGACTTCACCGACTTAAACAAAGCTTGCCCGAAAGACAGTTTCCCGCTGCCCAAAATAGATCAAATGGTCGATGCTACTGCAGGCTACGAGAGGTTAACCTTCCTGGATGCTTACTCGGGTTATAACCAAATCCCGATGGACGCAGGGGATGAGGAAAAGACCTCCTTCATTACGGAAACAGGTACCTATTGCTTTAGAGTTATGCCTTTCGGACTAAAGAATGCAGGAGCCACCTTTCAAAGACTGGTGAACAAGATATTTAAAGGGATGATGGGCACTGTGGTCGAGGCTTACATTGACGACACAGTTGTCAAGAGCAGAAATAAGACTGACCATTTGGGACATCTCCGTAAGGTGTTTGATACCTTGAGGAAACACGGGATGAAGCTCAATCCGGCGAAATGCTCCTTCGGGGTGTCATCGGGACAGTTTCTGGGACACATAGTTGATCGGTCGGGTATACAAGCCAGTTCGACCCAAGTGAAGGCTCTGCTCGAAACAAAAGAGCCATCCACGCACAAAGAAGTTCAAGTCTTGACCGGAAGGGTCGTGGCATTAAGCCGATTCATTGCAAGGCTGACCGACCGTTGCCGACCCATCTTCCAGGCGATCAAGGCAAGGAAGGGAGAAGTGTGGGGACCCGAGCAAACTGAAGCCTTGTCCCGATTGAAGGAGTACATGCTCAAGCCTCCCATTCTTGCAACACCCGAGCCCGATGATGTCCTGCTCTTGTATCTGGCAGTATCATCAGTTTCAACTAGTGCCGTACTCATCAGAGAGGACAGGAACCTCCAGACGCCCATCTTCTACACCAGTAAGGCATTGGCCGATCCCGAGACACGGTACAACAAACAGGAAAAGTTGGTCTTATCCCTGATCAATGCCAAACGACGTCTCAGACATTACTTCGAAGCTCATCATATCATTGTCCCCACTGCCACTCCCATTCGTGTACTTATGGCAAAGCCCGACCTTTCCGGAAGAATTTCCAAATGGGCCATTGAGCTAGGGATTTATGACATAACTTACGTGCCCAGAGTGTCGATCAAAGGACAGGCCGTGGCCGACTTCCTCTTAGAAGGGGAAACCGAGGAGGCCGATCAGCCCGTCGAGTTGGAAACATGGAAGTTATTCGTGGATGGTTCAGTGTGCGCCAATGGAGCAGGCGTTGGGCTGGAAATCCATACTCCCGACTGAACTAAGCTACAAGCCTCGACACAATTACAATTCTCAGCCACCAACAATGAGGCGGAGTACGAGGCAATTATATCGGGACTAAGATTAGCCAAGAGCCTTCAAATTCAATCCCTATCCGTGTACAGTGACTCCCAGCTAATTGTCAGGCAAATAACCGGCGAGTACGAGACTAGGGATCCGAAAATGGAATCTTACAGAGCGCTGGTGCTCAAGGAGTCAGAAGGTTTTCAAAAGTTAACATTCAGCCAAATACCTCGGGAAGAGAACACCTCTGCTGATCACTTGGCGAATCAGGCATCCGCAGCTGGTGAGGACATGACTCGAGTAGTACTGACCGACTTCATCACTGCGCCGAGCATCATAAAGCCCGATGAATTGATATGTCTAGTTCCCCGAGAACCAAGCTGGATGGATCCTATAATCGACTATCTAAGTCTCGGGACACTATCGACTGATAAGGCAGCGACGAGGAAAATTAGAATGAAGTCAGCTCGATACGCGATCATCCAGGGCCAGCTATACAGAAAATCTTTCTCGGGTCCGTATCTGCGGTGCGTAACTCCTTCCGAGGCAGAGACAGTAATGCAAGAGATACATGCTGGAGCTTGTGGAAATCATTCGGGTGCCCGGTCTCTTGCCCATAAAATCCTGTCCCAGGGTTATTTTTGGCCCTACATGTCCCGAGATTCGGAGGAGTATGTGCGCAGATGCAAGGCCTGTCAAATGCATGGTGACGCTATACTGCAGCCCCCGGAATTCTTGAACCCGACAATCGTCCCGCACCCTTTTGCCCGATGGGGAATGGATATAGTCGGACCACTTCCAAAAGCCATCAGGAAGAATACCCATGTACTCCTCGCCACCGACTATTTCACGAAATGGGTCGAGGCCGAGGCTTATCCTTCCATAAAGGGGAGCCACGTAGTCAAGTTCATATGGAATCACATCATTTGCAGGTTCGGAGTACCTCGGACCATCATGATGGACAATGGCACCAACCTAGACTGCGAACCGGTCAGGTCATTTCTGGCCCAGCACGGAATCAATCAAAACACCTCCTCTGTAGGGTATCCGCAAGCCAATGGTCAGGCAGAAAGGACCAATCGTTCCATCTTCAACACTCTTGCGAAGAAACTCGAAAAGGCCAAAGGAGCCTGGTTGGACAAATTGCCAGAGGTACTATGGTCGTATAGAACAACTCCCCGACAACCAACCGGTGAAACACCTTTTTCCATGGCTTATGGAGCGGAAGCCGTAATCCCGACGGAGTATGCCGTCCCGACGCTGAGATCACTGGCCTGGGTTGAGACCACAAATAATGAACGCTTGTCTCACGAGCTCGACTTGCTGGAAGAAAAAAGAGAAATTGCCGGGATAAGACTGGCAGCTTACCAACAACGAGTCAGAAATCACTTCAATAAGAGAGTGAAAAGGAGGGGATTCCAAGTTGGAGACATGGTCGTCAGACGAAAAATTGGACACGTGGGCAAACTCCAAGAGCCATGGGAAGGACCCTACACCGTCACAGAGGTAGTCGGGCGCGGTGCTTATCGATTACTCAGAAATTTTGATAATCGAAGGGAGCCTAACACACAGAATGCGTCCCGACTCAAGAGGTATTATCCATAGGGATACTCAATTTCAATTACTGTAAAGAAAGGCCACTAGAGCCAGAAAGATTACAATAGAAGTTCAATTTCTTCCCTATCATACCTAAGCGTACCTAAATCGTCTCCATGATTATATAAATTTAAAAACCTTAAGTGTTGACTCCTCTCCATGGGCCCAAAGCGCCTGAGAGATCTTCACAGACCCACCAGTGGTCGGGTTTTATCTCAAAACCTAAGTGTTGACTCCTCTCCATGGGCCCAAAGTGCCCGAGAGATCTTCACAGACCCACCAGTGGTCGGGTTTTATCTCAAAACCTAAGTGTTGAATCCTCTCCATGGGCCCAAAGCGCCCGAGAGATCTTCACAGACCCACCAGTGGTCGGGTTTTATCTCAAAACCTAAGTGTTGAATCCTCTCCATGGGCCTAAAGTGCCCGAGAGATCTTCACAGACCCACCAGTGGTCGGGTTTTATCTCAAAACCTAAGTGTTGAATCCTCTCCATGGGCCCAAAGCGCCCGAGAGATCTTCACAGACCCACCAGTGGTCGGGTTTTATCTCAAAACCTAAGTGTTGAATCCTCTCCATGGGCCCAAAGCGCCCGAGAGATCTTCACAGACCCATCAGTGGTCGGGTTTTATCTCAAAACCTAAGTGTTGAATCCTCTCCATGGGCCCAAAGCGCCCGAGAGATCTTCACAGACCCACCAGTGGTCGGGTTTTATCTCAAAACCTAAGTGTTGAATCCTCTCCATGGGCCCAAAGCGCCCGAGAGATCTTCACAGACCCACCAGTGGTCCCAAGGTGCCCGACTATTATTGTCTGATGGCATTGGTAGTCCTACCAAGTTACAATTCCAAATCCCAATTTACATTAATATCAATGAAGCATTGGATCATACATATTTCCAGCAAAGTTTGAATAGGTGAATTCAATTATATTAAAAGGGCCCCAGTGGCCAAGTCTGATACAGTAAAGCTTAAATAAAATTGTTGGAAACAAAACAAAAAGCAAAAGTCTAAAGGAAGAGCCCTATTCCACCGCCGGAGGGTCCTCATTGCTACCTGAGGCTTGGTTCTCGATGGGTTGTTCTTGAGGTTCATCCAAGCCGGAACGAGAAGGCGGAGCGGGCAAGGGACCCTGAAGGAACTCACCAAATGCCAGGTCCTCAGGTTCCGCCTCGGGATCGGCATACGGAGGCCCCACTCCTATGCTGAGATCAAGATCTTCTATGGTCGGGATGTATTGGTCACCCTCAGGCTTTTGAAGCTCAGTTATGCATTCCCGCCAGCCCTGCTCGTAACGGTACTTGCTTGTCAGCACAAAACGAGCAATCATCTGGTTACCTCCCTTGTGACACATCTCTACCCGAGATCTCTCCACGCCTAGTGCATTCTCAACTTCGACCTTCTCCTCAAGCAACTGCAGCCCTGAAGTCTTTAACTTCTCAATTTCTTCAGTTAGGGCCTGCACTTGAAGAGTTAGGACTTCCCGGGACTGGATTTCTCGACTAGCCATCTGTTCAGCCTCCCGAGCCTTACCCTCAAGGTCGGAAATCGCTGCCTTGGCGGCTGCAAGTTCTAGGGTCGCCGCCTTGGCAGATACGAGCTCTTCCTCTGCTGCGACGGCCCAGTATGTCAAGGACTGAATCTTCTCATTGGCCCTCTTGACCTGTTCCAGAGCCTTGGCGCACCCAGCTTTGTGGACCTGGACATCCCGATTCAGGGCGTGAATGACCCGGGCATCATCCTCAAGCTTGCAATTATACGCCTGTGTAGCGTGAAGCATCTGAAAGCAAGAATGTTATCACAAAGGAGATAAGGGGAGAAATAGAAACCTAGTAAGCAAGTGTAAGGGAGTTATTACCCTCATTGCAAGCTCGGGCCCTTCCAGAGCCAGGCTCATCCTATCATATCGACCCATTGCCAATCTATCAGCCGGGGTCCATACCCCCAGGGCCATCTCTCTCAGAGCTTCAGGGTTCCCGATCGTTGGGTCCGCAACCCCCAGATACGGATGACCCTTTCGATCATCCAGCTTGAATCGGGGGCCATGGGGAATGTGTCTCCCACTCTCAGCAGCTTTCTCGATCTCCCTATTATCCTGTTTCCTGACATTTTTAGAAATGGCAGTACGCAGTTTGGAATATCGGGATCGATCCTGGTCCTCGTCATCAGAGCCTAAGTCCCTGCCATCCGATACTGAGGAAGGAACACTCAATACAACGCTTCGGCTAGAACTGGGTCTAACTGAATGATCTGCCTGGCGAGGACTCTGACTCACACCTCCCAGGCTCGGGACCTGGGCATGACCGTCCCCGACCTCGGCCGCTTCCGATGCACCAATTTGCGGACCTTCAGTAGGCGGAGGCGGGGGCGTGACGGGATGACGCTCTGCCGGAATAGGTGGAGGTGGCGTGCAAGGAGGCCCTCCGGTGGATCCTGCCGGTTGACTGTTTTCTCGATTCTCACCAACTGGGGGGACATCAGGATTTGCGGGGACTGTAGGGATATCAACCCCACAAATGAAAGATGTGGAGCCAGAATCAACCTTTCTGGCCCTCTTGATCGAAAGTCTGGGCAGGCTAACCGCCTTCCTTTTCTGTTGATCCCAGACATTTTTCTCTTGAGCTTTTTAGTTCCTGATGACTTGAATTGAGATTTCCTTGACCCTGATGTAGTCGCGGCAGAACCCGAGGCGATCCTCAATGTTGATTCTCCCGATGCAAACTCCTGCAATACAGATCCGGTCAGGCAATTCTGGCTATCCATTAAATCTTGAGTCCATACTTTGGCATGCAACAGTTCAAATCGAGACCTTATATACCCGACATCCCTTTTTTCCCGAGGAGCTTTCAGGAAATCCATCACTTGCGTACCCAACTTATCATTGCACATTTCGCAGTGGCAAGAGGCTCGGGTATGAAAACTCTTAAACTCAGGAAGTCGGGTTGGCTGGAAAACGTGGTTGACAGGGATGTTCATAGCATCGGGATGCCTCCACCGACCACTCACAATTATCATCCTCTCTTTCCATCCCTTATTGGATGTCGGGACGTTGTCACACAACTTCCTCTTGACGTACGAAGTGAGGTTGTACCGACCCCTATTATCCTTTTGTTCTTGAAGTTTATACGAGAGCAGAAGCTCGGCCAAACCTAGGTCTAGGTTCAGTTCCCTATTAATGAACAAGATCATGGCCAGAATCCTATAAAAATTGGGACCGACTTGGAGGGGGGCCAGACCCAAAGTGGCCAATGTCAGGAGGAAGAAAGGATGAATGGGAAACTTTAGTATAGCCAGGTGAAATGAAGAAAGCAGTATCTCCCCGTCCTTCAAACCTTCTCCGATCCTAAAATCTTTGTCCCGAGGGTAGTGTCTAACCTCCACCCCCTCGGGGACCCTGAGGCTCCTAAGTTGAGCGTCTTTCCTATATTTGGCTGGGAGAGGGTCAGTACAGCAGTTCTCCTCCTCCTCAGCATCCTGACCCATCTCTGCTTCCCGAGTGACTTCTGGGGGACTAGATCTAATGACCCGAGTAATCTCTACGGACGGGGTGCTCACCGAGGTTTCGGGATCGGTAACGGTTAATTCAGTGTCTGTCATTTGCAGGTCGCTAACCGACCTGGTATCATCACTCCCTGACATATTTGACGAAAGGTAGAAAATTGAGAAGAACAACTTACAAAAAGGCAAAGATGATTCCGGCAGCCTCTCCTTTCGTTTTTCTCCGGCTAGGTGATTTGCAGAAACCGGCGACTGTACCAAGAAGCAGAAGAGGATGCGTCCGGTCAAACGCTTTGCAACACGGATCAAAACACTTCACACAGTGTAAAAATCAATTAAGACCGTTGATATTTGCAGAATTGGAGTAGACAATATGGAGATTTGGTAGGAGAGAATGGATTTGAGTTGCAGATAATGCTTGAAGTATGGTAGAGAAGAATAATGAGGAGTAATCCAAAAGTGGTGCAAGTCTGGCGTATGTGGGTTATATAGATAGGTGTGACGTTTCGGTCACCCGGGTCAGAGTACCGGATCGACATGACCCGGCCCATCTCACGCAATCCTATGCCACCTCAGCCACAAATTCAAATTGCAATAATGGCGGCAACTGTAGCATTAAAGGCGTCCCGCATCGTCCGGCATGCCTCCCCTCATCAACCGCCACGCGTCCCGCGCACCAACTCCGAGGACTTTTTGATGGGCCTTAAGATTCTTTCACCTAATGGGCCCATTGGATGCAGGCCCATAAGCTAAAAGAGGGCCTGTGTACATGTGAGTTTTCCCGGCCCATGGAAAAGTCCCTCCCGACCGGATCGGTCCAGGAATGACCCGAGATTGTGACCCGATCATCATGCCCGCGTCATAACCCGACCGTTACATCAGCCCCTGGTCCGAGAAATATCTTGGCCCGACCATCATACCCCTTTTGCCCCGACCCGAAGAGCATTTTTGGGAGGAACTCGAAGGTTCTAGAAGATACTTGTGGATCTACATAGCTGACGTGTAAAGCGAAATATTATGTAAAGTTGAAAGAGTTTCCCTAATGGGCCAAAGGCCCATTGGGAAGATGTATATAATTCAATGAAAAGTAATGAGAAGAGATCTTTTTGTGTTGTGCAAATTTTGTATCTACAGTTGTGCTGGCTGGCGCTCTCTCAAACTTCGTTGAGGGCCTCGAGGCCGGTATACTAGGTGGCAACATGGCTTTCATTCCGTATACTAGGTGGAACGATGTGTGGCCTGTGGATCTTTTTATTGATGTTTGATATGCCCATTAGGAGCTGATCGACTAAGTTGGATTTGTTTTCTTCAATAGTTTGACTAAGGATTCGCAGTAGATTCTTATTCGAGGCCTCAGCTTGTTCGTTACCCTGTGGATAGTACTTGGTTGATCTATTATGCTTTATGTTGTAGGTGTCTAAGAGCTTGGCCACTACGTGGTTGACAAAAGGTTTGCTATTGTCTGATAAGGTAACGATCGGGATGCCGAATCAGCATACTATCTACTATTTAATGAAG
This sequence comes from Cornus suecica, assembly GCA_963922005.1. Taxonomy (NCBI): domain Eukaryota; kingdom Viridiplantae; phylum Streptophyta; class Magnoliopsida; order Cornales; family Cornaceae; genus Cornus; species Cornus suecica. The sequence continues at coordinate 60,564,871 of OY998239.1, forward strand.
TTAGCCACTGCAGCTCCTGTTGATCATTTTAGCAAGATTGCCTCGACCCACTTAGTGCATAATTCCGTGGCTGCCAATATCATGGTCTGTCATTGGATCGCCGGTCTTATCGGGTTCGATGAGGTCTAGTCCCTAAGTGTGGAATGGCTAAGGGGCCGTTATGGGATGAAGATGAGTTGATGGTGCATGTATGATATGGCCATACTTCTGGCATGTATGACATCTTTTTACATAGCTCTGTGCATCATGTACCATTGTTGCCCAGTAGTGGCCGAGATGGATCAATTGCTCGAAGAGCTTGCGTCTTCCTTGTTGTTCAAGTTTGTGAGCCTCATATAGAAGGGTCCCGGTATCTTGGGGTCCTACGCATGTCAAGAGACGTCCATCCAGTGTTATTCGTTATAATTAGTTATTTTGAAAGAGGAAATGTTTGGCCTGCTTGACTAGCCTTTTCACATTCGGCTCACCTTGGGGAAGTGTTTTGTGTGCTAGATAGTCCGAGAACGTTGTTTGCCAGTTTGCCTCCTGCAGAAAGAGACATTTGGGGGGTTATTGTGCCTCCGAGCATGCCAGACATTGGTTTTGCAGGCATGCTGCGTTGATGGTCATGCTCGGCCAGTAAAGGCCCTGTCTTTGTAGTGTGTCGTGATGTTTGCTTTATCTCAATGACTATCCTGTGCTTTCATAACAGGGGCTCACTAATCAGAGCTATCGACGATTGGGGGGACTCATGGAAGTTGGTCGTCTTTGTTCATTTTTTAATGTGCACATCTGTGCTTGGCCCTTCTGTATTGAGTTTGGAAGCCAGAGTGGCTAAGGCATCGGCGTAGCGATTATCCGACCTTGGCACATGGTGGAATGTGCATGACTCGAATGCAACTATTAGTGTTTGAATTATGGTCCTGCAGGGGGCGAGCATGGGCTGTTAGATGACGTAGTCACCAGCGATATGCTTGATGACTAGTTAGGAGTCACCTGATACTTGCAATTTTTGTATTCTATTTTTTCGAGCGAAGAGAACTCCCAATATAAGGGCCTCGTATTCAACTTCATTATTGGAGCAACGAAAGTCTAATTTGAATGCTTTCGTTACTTATACCATTCCTGAGGTAAGGACGATGCCCATACCACCTCCTTGAGCGATGGATGATCCATTGAATGAGAGAGTCCACTCTCTTGTGTCTACAATGGCTGTATGTAGGTCATCTATATGTGAGCATGTGCTTGGCTGCGCATCGTTTTAGGTCGAGTACACTGTCTGTCAAATTCTGCCAAGGCCAGGAACCACCTAGCTGCTTTCCTAGCTGGTAATGGTTTGGTGAGCAGGAGATGGTACGGGTCTGCTTTGGTTAGTAAATTGACATGATGGACCATGAAGTAGTGTTTGAATTTCTTGTCCGTGAAGATGATGGGCATCAAGTGTGTGCAAAATATGTGGTTAAAAACAACACCTTAACGACACTAGTTTTATCCTTCTGCAAGTGCACAAATCACTTGTAGACAGTTTTGCTTGACTAAGGGAATATCGATTCCACAGAGACGAGGATTGTTTACTTCAATAGTCTAAAAAAACTGAATTATATTTTTCCGAAAAGAGTTTGTTTTTGTGAATTATCTAATGCTAATGAAAATAAAACAGAAAACAATAATAACTAATGATTATGATTCAGAGTGAGCAAACAAGGGTTTCCTAACTCCACCACTAACCGAATAATATAGTTCATATTATATATCAATTGCATGAGGGTGATCCATTAAATGTGAATCAGGTCGCACCGCGCCAGCAGTTTGACCCCAAAAAGGATGACTCTTAACCGGATCGCGACAACCCATTTCAAGACTAAATTGATTAGTGCATGCCAACTACTAACAGAAAGTAAATTAAAGTATGAAAATAAACTAAAGCATGTCTATATCAGTTTGTCAAGGCATGTCCTGTGTCAACCTAGGGATTTGAGTTTTATGAACACCATTGTGTAAAAAATCATGTGTTAAACATCCGAGTTCCAGCCCATATTGAATAACCATGATTGAGTAAGATAAATACATTCATTCAATCTAAGACAAGAATCAAAACAAATATATAAACTTGTATCAAGAATAAAAATGGTCTCTCATCTAACACAATCATCACAGTATAGTCACAGTTTCTCCTCTCTACAATTGAATATAAAACTAGAACTACATTACTTGGCTAGGATTTTGCGAGAAAATCCTAAATACCGAGTTAGTTGATCATGACGGAGAAAGACTACATTGTTAGTGTAGAAACGCTCTCCATAATCTTCTTCTCCGGATCTCTAGGTCTTCCATGGTAATTCTATTATATGGAAGCAATGAAATCAGCCACCAACTCAATAAACATGCCTGAATATTAGAACTCTCAACTAAACCTAACCCTTTCATATTTATAGACCAGTGAGGGAAACCCTAATATGTGTATAAGCCTATATTCTGTAATTTCATAATACATGAATAATATCTCTAAAATCTGATGAAAATACGTGTATAAGCCTGTATGTAGACGTTCGAAATCATTGATCACTTAAAATCTTGATGCAGGGACAAAAACTTGAAAATTCCGAAACAACTTCTGCACGTAAAGGGATCACGTGACCATAAAGTGGGACTTACGCTTGGGCGTAGGTCTAGGGCATAGGGTCCCCTTTCTGGCTCTCAGACCAAAGCGTAGGTGTCGTCCATTCTGCCTCTTTTCCCCTCTGCCAACGTAGGGTATGATGCATCTTTTGCTGTAAAAACCCGTTTTTTCATATTTGAGCTAGATTGGTCGCCTTTGACTCCTAATGCTTTTGGTTGAAGTAATAATGTCTGAAAAAGATAATATGAATGCACACCTCTTGATTTTGCCCTCCAGTAGCTCTTTTTTGCTCTAACATACCTCTTGATTTCTTTCTCGAGATAGAAACGAACACGAACTCATTTAATTCACCGAGATTAGCTCTATTTCTTTATTAAGCTCCTGAAACATGCTTACACACATAAACGGGATAAAAATACCAAGTAACGGAATGTAAAGATATAAGAAATGCAAGATAGGGGCAAAATATGACCAATATTGAGCACCTATCACACCCCCAAACTTACATATTGCTAGTCCCTTAGCAATAAATTCAGAGAAACTATATGTGATGATTCTTATTTCGTCTAACCTACCTACTCTAACCTAATCCCTTGCTTTCGTGAGGGTCAACGATTACACTTAGCACGTGTAACAAGCCTTTTAAACCCTTAGGTTACCCCTAGTGGACGAGTGAAGTCTCGTGAAGGTTTCCCGTGATGGTACCTACAAACATCTCAATTCTTTTGTAATTACGCATTCATGAGTTCACACACACAAGCCAAATAAGTTACGATACAATACACAAGATAATATAAATGCAAATACTCCCACTCACTACCGAGCAATAACTATCTCAAGCTACGTGTCATGAATGATCCCCACTTGAAGTAAATAACTTCGTTACTCACTACTCCCAATCCAGACAACCTTCCGTGTCTTTGTGAACATTCTACTACGATATTTCAATCTCTTTAAACTTTAGCCTTTAAGAAATGAAAACAACTTTCCTACTTTCCACATTATCCCTTTTTATTATTTTTCTAAGCTCCGGACTTTCCAGCGAAGATTTTTAGTCCCGACCAACTGGGCCCGAGCTTCTTTCATGTGATTTATACTCTTTAGTTTTCTCCCTTTTTTACGCGAACAGTGATATTGGTCATACCAAGGCCCAATTACTCAGTTCGAAGAATTACTTTTTGCATCTAATTCTAAAAATAATTTTTCAATAACATCCTTCCAACATAACATAACACACCCTTTCTCCCCTTGTATTTCGGCAAAATTATCAATTAAAGATCAATTGTTTCTCTCACAGTGAATGTGTGTTTGTGCTTATAGGTCAAAGTCGTCTTTCTTGGTTTCAATTTCACTAATCACTCACCCATGTAAACCACATCACTTCACTAACTCGATCTAATCATTACTCTCATAAGCGGGAACATCACATCACATACTACTTATGTATTATAAACATAAACTCAATCAACTCATCATGCGAAACACTCATGTGTAGAAACAAAGAACTTTTTTCAAAATTGTCAATTTTTTAGATTTTTCAAAAAAAATAAATTTCCTTCCTTACAACTATACCCTCACCCCTAAACTGAAATGAGTCCATGTCCTCATGGTTAAAAATAAAGAATGAGACAATATACAATTACCCTTGAAGTGCAGTTCTGGATTCTTTGAATTGCTCAACCTCCTCCCTTAAACTTGATTCGGATCACATATATATATATCCAACAAACACATACCCAAATATCATAGCAAGGGAGAAGAAATTGCAAAAATTACCAGAAATTGACACATAATTTTTCAAGGAATTTTTGAAAATTCTCTTTTTGGATTTTATTGATTTTTTTATAAATGAAATAAAAAGTGATTTGGCCTTAAGGGCCTATAATCTCTAAGAATTGAAATTGCAGAAATTAACTTACCTACTGTTATACAAACTGAAGCTAGACAGCCTAGGACCAATGTTTAATGTCTTTGGCACGACATTCGAGAAAAGGCTATCCAACACCTTTCCTCTCTGCCATACTTCCCTTAATCAAAGGACAAAATATAGGAGGTGACTCTCTAAGCGCTCTTACCCATGGACAATTAATACTACTTATGACATTGAATATAGAACAATAATCACCATATAAAGTACCTCATTTGTCCTGTTCTAACTTCAGTCCTTGTATGGTCAGTGTGTCCATCAAATCCTCCTCCAACACCTTAGACAACAGTTCTTCCGCCAACTCATCATTCTCTAGTAAACCAATAGATGCCATAAATTCCGGTCCTAGATCAATCTCCTTCATAAATATTCAGCCGTTGACTACGCCTCTTTAATCAAACATCCTCATATGCGTAATTTCGTATCCCCACACACTTAGTCCCTAATCATGGATCTTCCCAGGAATATAACTTATCTAAAATGTTTATGCTCAATACTCGCTCATCTGGAAAGAGATATTTAAGAGGGGTGTCATCCTTGATAGGCTCTTTGACAATTCGTAACAAATGATCAGCTTTAGCATTTTTCACACCTGTTTTATCTTTTAATTCATCATTATCCACACGCAACACCATCTTAGGAAGCTTACTTTCAGGCACCAACTTCTGTGGTGGAATAAGTTGAGGTCTACACGACTCTCTTGATGCTCTCTCTGACGGTGAATACAACGCAGCTTGCAACGTAGCAATATCTTTCCAACTAGATCCATACTATGAGGTACAACTTCTTTAACCATCCCCTCTATGTTAAAACACTCAGTTGGTTCAGGTAGTTGATGGTTGGTATCAAAGACATTCATCCTCATGTTTAAAATTCCCAAAAGATATGTCCATAACCCCTGTTTTGTAATCAACGCATGCATTCGCCATCGCAAAAAACGGTCTTCCTAAGATAACAAGGATATGTCTCCTCGATCTATGGTCAAGTTCCATGTCTAATACTACAAAGTCTACAGGATAATAGAACTTACCCACTTGCACTATGACATCCTCCAAAATTCCTCTCGGTTGTTTAGTTGATCTGTCTGCCAATTGAAGCACTACCGAGGTAGTATTGAGATCTCCCAACCCTAGCTGCTGATAGACCGAGTAAGGTAATAAATTAACACTCCTATCTAGTCCAAGAAGAGCTCTACCAATCTTCTGGTCACCAATGACACAAGAAATAATGGGAGCACCGGGATCTTTCCTCTTAGATGGAGTATCACTCAGTAAGATTGAACTCGCTTGTTCAGTCAACAAAATCTTTTTCGGGACCTTAGTTCTGTTTTTATGCTTTTGAGTACAGAGATCTTTCAAAAATTCGGCATAGGGTGGAATTTGGTCAACAATGTCTAGAATAGGTTTATCGATCTCGACATGCCGACATGGATCCAACATCTCCTTCTCCTTATGCTCTTTATACGAAATTGACTCTTGGAGACGTTGAGGGTAAGGTGTTACTTCCTCATATTCTGCCCTATCCAGCTCTTCCTCCTCTTGAGGTAGATCTCTTTGAACCTCTTCAGTCACATTTCGCTTATTCACTCTCTCCTCAAACTGCTCCTCAACTTTACTATCCACTTCTCTTCCACTGCTCAAAACTGTAACTACTTGAACTGTCTCATGAAGAGTCTCAACAAAGGATCCATGCTCCAGTGCTTGTTGCTGCTTCGGGTTACCCATTGTTTGAATATGCAACATTCTTTTGATCCCATCCATAGCATTCGCTAGTTGTATCATTTGGGCTCCCATTTGAGTAATGAATTGAGAATGATTATTAGATTGATCTTTAACCTCCCTCAGAGCACTCATAAACTCTTCTTCAAAGTCATGTGGTCTTTGTGGTGAATTTTGAGTTGAATTTTGATGTTGGAGATGGTTTTGAGGATATGGAGGGTAAACTTGATTTGGGTTGAATTCTTGGGTTTGGTTTCCTTGAGGATGAGTCTGGTAGTTATATGGCTGGATAACTTGATTATTATTGAACAGCTGGAGAGTCTGAGAATTATTGAATGGATGTTTGGGTTGGTAATTTGACTGATAATTTTGAGCCATGATTGTTGGTGGAGATTGGTATGATTGTTGACTCTGTTGGACCCTTGGTTGTGGATTATATGATTGTTGTTCCAGAGGGAACCTTGATTCCACATTTGACGATTGAGATGACAGAGAAGGATAATTTTTGACATTTGATGTGTATGAATTGGTGAAAAGAGCATTGTTTGGGTAGTTCCATGCTACATTAGCCTTGGTAGCAATGAATTCACCATTTTGACCTTAATTGTGAGAATAATTGTCTTCTACCTCTGACACTTCTCTTATAGGGGAATGATTGCTTTGGGTAAGAAGCTTTTTAAATCTCTCTAATTTCTCTTCTATTAATGCCACTAGATCTTTACCTTCATCATGATTAATCTCAAAAGTTTTTTCTATCTTCTATTTAGTTCACCTTTAGACCTTAACTCAAATTCATATTGAATTGCATTCTCACTAATACTATTAAACAAGTCTAAGAGTTCTTTTGCCGGCTTCAAGATAAATTGCCATTGTGTTGCCGAATCTATCAAATTCCTATGTTTATCTCCAAGTCCCATGTAAAACTTTTTAGCCACATCCTGTTCAGTGAACCTATGGTTGGGACACTTATACAAGATGTCACTATATCTCTCCCAAGCATCATGAAACTGCTCACTAGACAATTCTCTAAAACTTTTTATTGCATCTTGTGCTTCTATGGTCTTTCCTATGGGATAGTACTTTTCTATAAATTCTCTCTGAAGGGCTTCCCAATCAATTTTAATTGCCTTAGCTAATTTGATGTACCATCTTTTAGCTTTGTCTCTCAACGACCAAGGAAATATACGCACTCGCAAATCATTTTTAGTCAAACCCTTAAACTTCACTATAGATGCAACCTCTAAGAAATCATTTATATACTGGTATGGGTCCTCTATCCTCTAAGTGCTTCACGCCTTCTTCTTTTAGGAAATTAGCATATGAATCATACGCCTCCGGTACGTAGTATCTTTTTAGCGACATCTCTAGTGCCCTCTGTTGATTCACTTTTTGGTCACCCATCACGCTTTCTTCTGTCCGACGATGACGCTCTTCAATATCTCGACGTAAACGACATAGAGTTCTTTCGATCTTAGGGTCATAAACAACTAACACTGTACTTGGATTAGAATGAGTCAATCTATCGGTCATACATTAAGCTAACAAAAAGTTTTTTTGTTTTTTTTTTCTGAAATAAAGTAAATTAACTAAACTACTTCTAAACTTATCTAAACTATGAACAAAAAGCAAAGCTAAAAATTAAATTCAAAAATCAAGTAAAATTAAAACTCACAAAGGGTCCAGACGCAACTTCAACAACTTTGTCTTTTCATTTCACGCTCTTCAATTGTACCTGAAAATCACAAAAAAAATTCAACTTTAGCTTTAATCTACAATAACATAATGCAAATAAACTACTAAAGCTATTGAACAATGCCAAGTCCCCGGCAATGACACTAAAAACATGATGGACGTCAGGTGTGTGCAAAATATGTGGTTAAAAATAGCACCTTAACGACACTAGGTTTTACCCATCTGTAAGCGTACAGATCAGTTGTAGACAATTTTGCTTGAGTAGGGGAATATCGACCCCACAGAGACGAGGATTGTTCACTTCAATAATCTAAAAACACTAAATTATATTTTTCCGAGAAGAATTTATTTTTGTGAATTATTTAATGCTAACGAAAGTAAAACAGAAAACAATAATAAATAATGGTTGTGATTCGGAGATAGAAAACTAGGTTTCCTCACTCCACCACTAACCGCATAATATAGTTCATATTATATATCAATTGCATGAGGGCGATCCATTAATTGTGAATCAGGTCGCACCATGCCATCAGTTTGACCCCGAAAGGATTACTCTCAATCGGATCATGACAACCCATCTCAAGACTAAACTGATTAGTGCATGTCAACTACTAACAGAAAGTAAATGCAGAAAATTAAATTAAAGCATGAAAATAAACTAAAGTATGTCTATATCAGTTTATTAGGGCATGGCCTGTGTCAACCTAGGGTTTCGAGTTTTATGACCACCATTGTGTAGAAAATCATGTGTTAAGCATCCGAGTTCCAGCCTATATTGAATAACTATGATTGAGTAAGATAAATATATTCATTCAGTCTAAGACAAGAATCAGAACAAATATGTTGGCCTGAGGGTCAATCAAAGAACAATTATCCATTTTGATGATAACAAAATGTTAAGTACGTGTTTAGTACTAATATGTTTACACAGTTGAGCATTACAGAATAACAGGTTTTTATTGAAAGCAAAAAGCTTAAAGGAAGGACAGAAATGTCATTTCACGATTATGCTTCAGAAGATTGAAGAATCAAGACTTGGGGTAGATAGGATGGTGAGTGAATTGTATCAAAGGGTTATGTGAGGTTTTCACAAGTATAAGCTCATCCTAAAAATCAAAAGAAATGAAAAATGACACTTTCAGGCGACTGACCATGAAAATCAGTTGACTCACAGTACTGCCAGTCGACCGACCATCTGTTGCCAGTCGACCGACCTCGTCAGAGAGTTTTAAGGCTATTTACCAGTCGACCGACATAACAATGTCAGTCGACCGACATATATTCAGTCGACCCGACAGCTCTGACGAGTCGACCGACCTAGTTAGAGGGATTTTGAGCTATTTGCCAGTCGACCGATATAGTAATGTCAGTCGATCGACATACAGGAATTAGACAACTGACAGATAAAAATCAGTCGACTGACGGATCTAAAAATGGCTATATTCAGAGCATTAATGGCTCTCAACTATCCCCAGCTACCACTACTCTCAGCTCACTCTCCTAAAGTGAGTTTCACTCTCTTAACTCTTGCCCTACCTATATATATGTAGAGATATTGATTGAAGACAACACATCTCTTTACTCCTCTGCAGAAAAGCTGCTCTTCATCTTCATTTTCTCTGAAAATCTGCTCTTCATTTTTCATTTTACAGCAAGACAAACGTGAGCATTAAAAGCTAGACTACTCTTATTCAATTCCAATCATTTCTTTGTGAGAAACTAGTTAGATAAAGTCTTTTTTCCAACTCTTGAATCATTGATTGCTAAGAGTGTGTAAGATCTTGAGAGAACCAAACACATCACATTAAACACTTGAGCTTATACATTGTGTATCCTTCATAAACAAGGGTTTGTCCTCTTATTTACGTGACAGGCTCGTTAGCTCGTGTATAAAGGTTTGTCATTCCACCTGTAAGGAAAAGCCATAGTGTGAGATTGGGAAAGTCTTAAGGGGGATCCTTAAGCCGAGGAGTAGGAGTTACCGAACCTCGTAAAAATCGCGGTGTCATCTCTCTCTCTCTCTTGCCTTTTCATTTGATTATTTGCATGCTTGCCTTATCTTAACTTACAGTATTGTTTGATTATTGTTTTCATTAGTCAAAAGTATATTGTCGGTAAAAAGTGTTCATTGCTTAATTTTAACTAAACTTAAACTGTTAAAATCAAATTAAGTGCAAAAAGTAGCGAAGATTTTTCATAACCCTATTCACCCCCCCTCTAGGGCTAATTAGTGACTTACAAAATATATAAACTTGTATCAAGAATAAAAATGGTCTCTCATCTAACACAATCATCACAGTATAGTCACAGTTTCCCCCTCTCTACAATTGAATATAAAACTAGAACTACATTACTTGGCTAGGGTTTTACGAGAAAACCCTAGATACCGAGTTAGTTGATCATGGTACTGCATTGTCGGTGAAGAAACGCTCTCCATAATCTTCTTCTCCGGATCTCTAGGTCTTCAATGGTGATTATTATCTATGGAAACAATGAAATCAGCCACCAACTCAATGAACGTGCCTGAAAATCAGAACTCTCAACTAAACCTAACCCTCTCATATTTATAGACAAGTGAGGGAAACCCTAATGGTTGCCCTTTTATGTAATTTCATAATACATGAATAATGTCTCTAAAATCTGATAAAAATACGTGTATAAGCCTGTATGTAGAGGTCTGAAATCATTGATCACTTAAAATCTCGACGCATGGACAAAACTTGAAAATTCCAAAACAACTCCGAAACAACTTTTGCATGTAAAGGGATCATGTGACCATAAAGTGGTACCAATGCTTGGGCGTAGGTCTAGGGCATAGGGTCCCCCTTCTGGCTCTCAGACCAAAGTGTAGGTGTAGTCCATTCTGCCTCTTTTCCCTCTGCCAACGTAGGGTATGATGCATATTTTGCTGTAAAAACTTATTTTTTCATATTTGAGCTAGACTGGTCGCCTTTGACTCCCGATGCTTTTGTTTGAAGTAATAATGTCTGGAAATGAAATTTTTCCCCTTCGGTGAGATAACGATGTCGGGAAATGACCATTTTCGCCTCTGGTAGCTCTTCTTTGCTCTGACACACCTTTTAATTTCTTTCTCGAGATAGAAACGAACACGAACTCAGTTAATTCACCGAGATTAGCTCTGTTTCTTCATTAAGCTCCTGAAACATGCTTACACACACAAATGGGATAAAAATACCAAGTAACGGAATGTAAAAACATAACAAACGCAAGATAGGGGCGCAAAATGACTAATATTGAGCACCTATCAGAAGACTAGCGACAAGCAATGCTTCTCGAGACTGGAATACCTCTGCTCAGCATTTCTAATTCATCGACTAATGTAATAAACAAGTTTTTCAGTGCCCTTAATTTCTTGTGCTAATAGAGCTCCAATAGATTTTTTGGTTGAAGTTAGGTACATGCTTAGAGGGGCCTTAGGCGTGGGCGAGTGCATGGTTTGAGGTGAGTGGAGTGTGACATTTATTTGTTCGAAGACTTTGTGGTGTTCGTCACCCCATGTGAATTTTTCTTTTCCTAGTAGGATAATGTTGGAAAGGTGTGAGATTTTAGCCAAGGCCAGAATGAACCATCGTAGATATGAAAATTTTCCCATGAAACACTTCAGTTTTTTCGTGCTTGTAGGAGCGGGAATTTCAATGATTGCTCTAGCTTTGGTGGGATCTAGGTCAATTCCTTGTCTGTACACCACAAATTCGAGGAATTTTTGATGGCTAACTTCGAAGGCACATTTTAACGGGTTCATGCGCAACTTAAATTTCCTACATCTTTCTAGAACGGCTCGCAGATCCTGCAGGTGGGATGATGCTCGTTTTGACTTGATGACTATATCATTGACATAGTTTTTTATTATATGGTGAATCATGTGATGGAAAATAGCCGTCATTGTCCGCTGGTTTGTTGCGCCAACATTTTTTAGGCCGAACGACATAACTGTATAGTGGAAATTCCCTAAGGGGGTGCGAAAATTTATTTTCTCTACATCCTCATGATCCATCCGTTTTTGGTTGTAACCACTATATCCATCCATGAAGGAGAAAATTTTGTGGCCCGCTGTAGCGGCAACCATATTGTCGATGACAGGCAAAGGAAAATCATCCTTAAGGCATGCCTTGTTTAGATTTCTGAAGTCCACACAAATGCGAATATGTCCGTTCTTTTTCTGTACCCGGACCACATTTTCCAACCATGAGGGTGTACTACTGGCTTGATAAATCCTGCATCGTTCAACTTTTGTATCTCTTTTTTGATCCACAACTCGAGCTCTGGTATGAAAGTCTTGGTGCCTAATTTAATGACCTGAATTGCGGCCTTGTATTCGAGTGGTATGCGACCAGGTCGGGGTCTAGCCCTGGTATTTCTTTATTTTTACTTATATTCCTGTTTGGGGTGAAATATTCCTTTTTGTGTGTCACTCTATTTTGCCACCAGTGTGGCAAAAATCAGCGGTTCCTCGATTAGTGTTTCACTGTTGACTTCGTTGAAAAAGAGCGCTTCGACGAAGTGGGCTTCATGTGCTGCAAATGGCTTGTTCGAGCACGGTACTGTAATGATTCGGTTTCCTAGAAACCCTTTGAAGCATTGATGGATCATGGATGGTATGATTCAAAATCAGTGGAGCCAAGGCCTTCCCAGCAGGATGTAATATGGCATGGTGCTGTTGATAACATGAAACTTTACGTTAGCTCAGAACTTGTTTACAACAAAGTCAATATTAACATGCCCGATTGTATTCCCTACGTCATTGCCAAAACCAAGCACTTCAATGAGTTCTTGAACTAGGTGTTTTTCATCAACCCCAGCCTTTCGAAAGGTAGCCATTGTTAGAATATTGATCGTGGAACCGTTATCGAGGAATGTCCGCTTGAACTAGGTTCTGTTGATAATGCCCACAATATACTATGGCCAGTTCGGGAAGCTTTGGCTCTGTTTGTCATTATCCGAGAAAGAGATAACAAGTCTTTGATTTGCCTTATACTCTTGCTTAGCCATGGTAGCTGCGTAAACGTTCTCAGTAGGTTGGACCTCTTTGGTGGGCTCCTCTGACTGGCATCCTTCCTCGGCTTTGTCATAGCAGGATACCCCTGCCACTACCCCAGGGTAGCGTGGGTAGGGCTTTCACCGTACATCTTCAGGGGTTGATTATCTCTAAGTTGCCTTTGACTATCATTTTGTGGAATATTTTTCTGAGGGTTCGGTACTCGAGGGTAGGGTGCGAGACAAATTGGTGATAGATGGAGAACTTTTGGTTCACTTTATCTACAGCACTAGGCGGACTTTGTGGTGTGGGAAACATGACTTCCCTATGCTGAACCCTATCTTTCTCGCTACAGCTTTTGAAGCATTCTTTAGCTTTCACCTAGCATCTCACCACATACTTCACGGGTTCTTCATTTTCTTCATGCTACTTAAGTAGTGACGTGTTTGGAGGCCTCTATAAATTTGGACAGAAAGATCTCAGCCAGCTGGTCCCAGGTGGATATAGACCCTGGATCGAGACTCTTGTACCACTTATAGGCGAGGCCCATAAGTGATTTAGAGAACTCTCGTAGCCGGAGGTTTCCATCGATACTAAAGCCTTCCAGGGCCTCGATGTAGCAGTTCAAGTGCTTATCGGGGTCTCCACTGAGTCCATCATACATCATGAAGGTAAGAACTAAGTACCTGACAGGGTATGGGATCTGCAGGATCTCCTAAGGGAAAAATGGCTCCTTCTTGAAAGAAAGGGCCCTCACCGACGACGGTGAACTATTGGTAAAGAAACCGCGGAGGCGTGCCTCGGTCACGAAAAGTTGAGGCGAGGTTATCGGTGGGTTAGGCATCATGACACTTGTTTGAGCCTCTAACTGCCCCCAAGAGGCTGACATAAGTGGGTCAACTACCAGCCTTGTCAGATGATAGGTGAGGACCGTGGCCGAGGTAGCTGATTACTCAGCCTTGGCCCTCTTCTGCTCATTTGCCACCAAATTCCTTAGGGGTAAACCTTCTTGGCATTCTAGCATGTCTTCTAACGCGCGCTGGCCTTCATACAACACTTTGTTGCTGGTGGGGGTTACTGGTTCTTCTTCCAAGCGGAGCCTCGATTGCTCATCGGATGCTTCCAATGCACAATCACTAACGACCCCCGATGTATTTTCCGAATGAACAACATGTTCACCATGAGTTTCCATCTTAGCTTTGACATCCCAATAGAGTCACTAAATGTAAGGGGTTATTTCCAATATTCACCAAAAATAGTGGTTACAATAATAACATGGAGTCAAAAAGAAAAAAATATGATGAATGAGAAGAGAATGTAGGTATGAACCTATGGATATCTCAAATGATTGCTTCTTGATGTCTTGTCAAAGCATCCTCTTCTTCCTTATGTGAGAAGAGTTCCTTTTATAGACCTGGAGAAGGGCTTATTTGTCATTTCATAAAAGGGAACACGTTTGTGTTCATTGGTTCGTATCTCTAACCAGTGGGTACACGTTTCAGCTTTTGTTCAGGAATCTATGACACCTCTTCTCCTTGCGTGCCTTTTGTGCCTTCTTTTTCAGACTAAATGGTTGGCACTTCTATAGTCATTAAATACTCCTCAAGTACTATTTGTCATTAAATGCTCCTCTACTACTGTTTATTCGAGATATCCATTTTTCTCATCCTCCGAGCGAGCTCATCCTTGAGCTTGTGTCTTTGTCTCAAACCTCCAATCCCATGCTCCTTCGATTTCCTTGAGTTGACAAACTCGAGATGCCCCTCCTACCGTGGCATCTTGAGCTTGTGGCATCTTGTCCTTATATTTTCCTTAATCATTAATTATGTTTTGATATTATCTCGTGCTAGTCACGTGGGGCAGCCACGTGGCATCTATTCATACAAATATTAGCAAAACTATTAAAATTTTGGAACATTAAATATAATGAACAAAATTATTTTATTCTTGAAAAAAAATATTATTTGCAATCAATTTATTCTCATTATTAACTTTTATTCATGCTTTTGTTAAACATTTGTGGTAAAATGGAATGATGATTGTTTAATTTGAATATGTGAAATATTTAATTTCTTAATTTTTTAAAAAAAACGATTCAAGATCAATTTGAAAACTTTCCTCACACCCTTATAGATTATAAAAATTCTATTAAAAAAGATTGTAGAATTTTCAAAATTACAATTTTTTGTGGACAAGACCATGTTTGGCAGTAGTCTCTTTCCATTTGAATCAATAGTTCAATCGGTTTGAGAGGAAGAAAATAAATGTTTCCACCATTTTATGAGTACCCAGAATATTTGTTTGAAGCACGGATCTTGTTGGACAAGATATCAATATGATCTTGATCTAATATTTGAACTACCAGTCGAAGCTGGAGAAATTTCTTTTTTCGCTTTCAACAATTTGCACAAAGTCTCGAAAATAGTCTCGATAAAGTGCAATGCACGATTAAACACCAATTTGTTTTTTTTATCCTACACCTATTTACTCTACAAATGCAATCTTAGCATCTGACAACAAACTGTGGTAGATAATCATTTAGAGAAAGAAATCTCTCACAGTTCATGACACTATAGCAAGTCACAATCATTGTAACCATTACGACTTACTGTAGCATCGATGCAATAAGACAAATCACTATAAGCCGACGCACGAAGACAATGTCACTATTCACCACTAATTCACCTTTTGACTTAGGTATTAGTAACTGTGTAATGGATTGTTTGGGATGGACTTTTGCTTCTACTTATTTGCTTCTGGTATGATATTGTTCACATTTTTTAGAGCAAAGTATGTTTGGTGAGGGTCGTTTTGCTTTTAACAGTACCAAAGTAAAACTTTGAAAATGGATTAATTTGAAAGTTCCAAATTTGGGACTTTTGGTTACTTAAATTACTATATCAATGAGCAAAAGTAAGGATGACAATACACCGGGGATTCCCTCCCCCATCCCTGACCCTGCTTAAAATTTGCCCCCTGATACCCACCTCGCCCCCAGGTATTTTGTTTTTCTCTGCCCCATACTCGCCCCCACCACGCCACGCGCCACGGATACACTTTTTTCTTTTCGATAAAAAATTTCTTACAGTGTTTGGAATTTGTATGCGTGTGGAGGTATGGAGATGAAAATATGGAAACAAGAATGAAATTCATCAAATTAGAATAACAGGACCAAAAATCAATAGTCAAAATATATAAAAACCCTAATTTGATCGATCCAAATCGTGTGAAAATAAAAGTGTCAAATATGATGAATTATCACGATCTAGTTTTACCTCTCAATCGCAAGTACATGAGTAGTATATAGTATAGTTGGGTTAAGAGGGTTCTCGCACCACAGAGATAAAAGTCGTATTCTAAATTATCAGAATTAAGCAAATTGAATTATATTATAAAATTGGTTTGAATTGATTGGTTTCTATCACTAATAAAATTAAAGAACAACGAAATAATTAAATATTTGTTAAATTCAAGATAAACAAGTGTAGGGTATTTCCAACTCTACCACTTGCTTCATAATATAGTCCTTTAATTATTAAATTGCAAGAGGGAGATATAACTTATGTGAATCAGATTAGTAACACTACAAGCAGTTGCCTAATCCCCAAAGAGATGCGATCGGTCCGATTCGCTACAACTCATCTTCGATTAAAGTATGATTAGTGCATGCATCTATTCTAAACTACTCTTACTAACATAAATTAAAAACATATCTATATACTCTTCTATTAGCATGAATTGTGTAAATACAAGACTTTATCATGCACATGAAGAACCATTATGTAGAAATCATTATTTAACCTTCGGAGTTCAGCCCCTAGTGATAAAACAAGTTGGTTAAGATTAATTATTAATTCAATCTAAGACAAGAAGAGAATCAGTAAAGAATCTTGTTTAATTAATCAAATCCGTTCTCTCACTACATAATCATCACATAAGTGCTCTTTAGCTACCCCTCTTTGCAATAAAAATAATTAAAGTTCTACATTACTCGACTAAGGTTTCGTTGAAAATCATAGATACCGATTTAGTAGCTCATGGTAGGAGAAGACTGTATCACTGATGTAGAAATCATCTCAATGATTGGATTAATCTGTTCTTGGGTTCTTGAATTATAGAGAGAAGTCTTGAGAGAATATTCTATCAAAAAGAGAATTCTGAATTCTGAATTCTTCCAGATCTGTCTTCTTCTCACATAGGCTTCACATATTTATAGACAAAACGCGGGTGTAATCATGACATGTACTTGCTTGGTCTCCAAGTTGACTTGGAGTAGGGACAAAGTAAGGCTGAATTATCCAAAATGTCCTTTGACTTTGCTTGCACAAGGAGACGGAACTTGGAGCTAATTTTCACATATTTTTTCCAGCAGAGTCGGCGTCCACCAATTGATCGCCAAGAACAGCCGATCGACCGGTAATCCCTGATTTTGTATTTTTATTGTTTTGCAAAATTCTACTTTGCTGACTTGTACCTTGCTCACAACTAACTTATACCTTGGTCCATATTGAGTAGTTACATGCTTCTAAGTACCGTTCTGAATCCGTATTTTTGCTAAATCCTCGAAATTAACTCTTATTCTTGTTAAAGCCCTTGTAACATGCTTAAACACACAACTCAGATAAAATAAACCAAAATAATAAAATAAAGAGACTAACAATGGGTAAATTAATGCTTAGAATATGTAATATTATGCACTATTCTGGTGTCAACAAACCCCCAAACGTAAATATTGCTAGTCATTTAGCAATAAATAAAATGAAAGAACTATATGAAAAGAAATGAATTTAATTTATCTATTCTACTTTTTAAACTAATCCCTGTCTTTCCTGAGGGTGTACGATTACACTTAGCACGTGTAATATGCCTTTTAAACTCCTAGAAATTCCCTAGTGGATGAGTGAAGTCTCGTGAGTGTTAAATAGACTACCCACAACTTTTTTATTTTCTTTATTTTGACATATTCATAAATATTCTCATTCATCAACCAACCAATGATATAATTTATAGAATATATGTATGCAAATAAATTTTACTTATGCATAAACAATAATTATGTCAGATTAATGTTGAGAGTGGTCTCCACCACTGTCTATACTAGCTAATTTGTACTTCCAAATCGGACAATCTTCCGTGTTTTGTGAAATTTATCTATAATGCATTTACTTCTATTTTCAATATATCTCTATTTTTTTTTTCTTTTCTCAATTTTTTTTTGGAAAAGGATTTTTTCTCCTTTTTGCTTTTTCACTCATCATTTTTTTTCCCTATAAGCCACCCTCCACCCTTTTAACACGAGTGCTCCTACTTTTTCGTAAGATACCCGGTTACTCAAGTGGAGAATGTTTACGTATTTCTCACTTCTTTTTTTTCTTCAATATATACTGCTATATATATATTTTTAGATCATATACTTTTATAATCATAAATGAAACTATGATTAACTTCATTTACAGCCCCTGAGGTTTGCTTTAACTTCAATCACACCCCCTCAGGTTTGAATATCTTCAATTACACCCCCTAAAGTTTGATATTCTCATCACTTACACCCCATTAACGATGACATCATCCTAACCTTTTTTGCAAATACCTAAATTACCCTCAATATAAATCCTAGAGTTGTTTGGAAACAAGGATATGTAATTTTTCAATTTGACCCCCTCCAATAATTTAATAATTTAATTTGTATTAAATTTTCAAAAAATTTATAAAATTCAAAAAAATATATATATTAAAATTTGAAAAATATTATAAATTCGAAAATAAATATAAAATTAAAAAATATATAAATTTCAAAAAACAATAATTTAAAAAAACATATTAAATTCCTCTTTCTCTTTCTCTCTCTCTCTCTCTCACACACACACACACCTGCACACAGGCACACACATATATATGTATATACATATATATATACACACACTTATATATATAGATCTATACATATATATACACACACATATATATATAGATCTACACCATCATCCGGCGTCGCCACCCATCTCCCCCACCGGCGCCGCCCCCTCCTACCACCACCACTCCTATTTTAGACCAATTTTTGAAAATGGGTGGTGGTGGCGGCTGTTGCTTGTGGTGGTGATGGTGGTGGTGGTGGTGGCGGTTGTTGCTCGTGGTGGTGGTGGCAGCGGATGGTAGTGGTGGTGGTGGTAGTGGCGGCGGATGGTGGTGGTGGTTGGGGTTGGGGTTGGGGTGTTTGGTTTGAGGGTTAAATTGATTCTAAGGGGGTGATTGGTTTAAGGGTTAAATTGGTTTAGGGATTAAATTTATTTAAGGGGTGTTTGATATAAGGGTATTTTAGACATTTCACACCATGAGGGGGTGTGATTAAAGATTTGCAAACCTGAGGGGGTGTAATTGAAGTAAAAGCAAACCTCAGGGGGTGTAAATGAAGATAACCCATGAAACTATAGAGATCATATGTTTGTGCTTATAATTTAAAACTGTCTTTTCTGTTTTCAATTTCACCAATCCATTCACATATGGAGAACCACATTTCTTCATTGCTCTAATTTAATCATTATTTAGACAAGTAGAAAATATCACACACACAAACATCTTAGAGGCTATTCATATACCTGATTAATTCACAAGTCTAATCATGTACATGCTTAAATAAAGATCTTTTCAAAAATAATAATATAAGAATACTAAATATTTAGTAAAATATATTATATTATTAGTATTAGTATAATATATATATATTTTTAATAATTTTTTTTTTCTACCGATCGATCGAGGACGAGGAATTTTGAAAACATTTCTAAGTGCAGTTTTTGTTTATCACATTCCCAATTATTTTATGCATGATCGGAATAAATTATTCCATCCCCCCAAACTCAAAATAAACCATGACCCCATGGTTAAAATGAATCATGGAGATGAAACAATATTACTACTTTATGGAGCAAAATTTATGATTTGATAGAAATCAACCAAACTTGAATTTTGCAACATGCAAGTCTTAGACAAAAGACCAAGACCAAGTTTATAACATAATGATTTATTAAGCAATAATTTAATGGAGATAATAAAATTATGGAATTTTATTAATAATATCGAAGGGAAAATTTGGCCATAAGCCTACAACTTATTTGAAATAAAAATTGTAGAAAATAAAGTAACCTAATACTAGAATTGAAATTGCATGACATAAAAATAAAATAACTTCAACAAAACTTAATGTAAACCCTAATCCATTCCCTACTACTAAAAATTCCTTGTTTTAACCCCCATGCCACTGATATCTCATCCCTTCATCCAATTCAGCACCAAAAGACCTTGAACCATAATATTTAGTAAAATATTCACATTCATCCTCAGTTTACATCCAATCTCCCAATTCACTTTCAAGTACCTTGCTTACAAGAAAAAGGTAAGGAAGTTTCCACACATCAGTAAATGGGTCTTCATTCTCAATTATGAGTTCCATGTGAAATCTCATATTCTCAATAATCAAACATGGAATTGATACCCAATACCCCATATGGAACTTATAAAGCAACTCGATCATATTCCTATAACGAAACAGACCTTTTTGATTAGGATAAATTTGATTCACCATCATTGAATCCAAAGCCCAATAATTCATGTCAAGCTGATGTTTATCCATTAGCTTCACCCCCATGGGAAGTTCATAACCATTACAAGTTCACTCGCCATATCCGCAAGGGATGGAAAGGGATTAAGTGGAAGAGGGAATTGCTCTTGCAACTCTTCAGGGACTTCATGTGATATTTCCCACTCTATAGCAATAGTATTCATATTGATAATAATGGGCCTAAAATTATACTCTATCCATATTTACAGATTAATTCCATTGAAGCCTTCAATCACCTTTATATTATGATAAAATTGATGAACTACTTCCGGAAAAACCACTTGAGTACTAGTAATTAAGATATTAAATAACCCACGTTCTTAGAGAAGCAAGAAAGCATGATCAAAATGAGGATGTTTAAGCCTATTAGCAAGAAAAGTAACTTCATAACCTAAATCATGAAGATGAAGAATATCAATACTAGGATTATCTAAGGGAAAATATTCGAGCTCATCAACGTTTTGGGGTTCCTCAATGGGAAGAACATTGTTTAATGTTTGGGGGAGTATAGGTTATTATAAGAGTCTTTGATATACTGAATATTTTTATTATTTAAATTTTTTTGGGGTTCCTCAATGGGAAGAACATTAGAAAATTTTAAATAATAATAATAAATATATATATATATATTAGAAATAACTTTATTCAAAATATCAAAGAGTCTTATAATAACCTATACTCCCCCAAACTTATTTTTCAGGACATTAAATATTTAAACAAATGTATTTATTATTATTTTATTTTCTAACTAAAGATCATTATACTTAATCAGAGTCGTATGTAGGGTCTATCAAATCAATAGACTCCACCATACCTATATTAGTGTCACGCTCATGGCAATGTTTAAGTCGTTGGCCATTTACCTTGAAGCGGTTCCCATTCTTAGGGTCTTCTAGTTCCACAGCTCCATGCGGATACGTAGTTATAACAATATATGGTCCATCCTATCGCGACCGAAGTTTTCCAGGAAAGAATATTAATTTTGAGTTGAATAACCAGACTTTCTGACCAGGTTCAAAAGTCTTAAGACAAATATATTTATCATGAAATGCTTTATTTGTTGCTTAATAAATTCTAGCATTCTCATAAGCATCATTACGTATTTCTTTTAACTCATTTAATTGAAATTTCCGATGAAGACCCGCTTGTTTAAGATCAAATTTTAATCATTTTATTACCCAATATGCCTTGTGCTCTAGTTCAACGGGGAGATGACACGCTTTTCCATATACCAAACTATAAGGCGTAATACCAATTGGTGTTTTATAAGCAGTTCTATATGCCCATAGTGCATCATTCAGTCGGTTTGCCCAATATTTCCTATCAGGGCGCACTGTTTTCTCGAGGATTTGTTTAATTTCCCTATTTAAAAATTTATCCTAACCATTAGTCTGGGGATGATAAGGCGTACCTACTTTATGAGTAACAAAATACTTCTTGCATAAATTTCCAAGGTACTTATTAAAAAAATGTTTCCCTCTATCACTAATTATAGCTCTTGGTATATGGTGTTTTCGTCAGGTGTGCAAAAAAAAGTGATTAGAAATAACACCTTAACGACTCTAGGTTTTACCCTACGCAAGCGTACGTATCAATTGTAGAATAACAAATGGCTTGAGTAAGGGATATTGATTCCACAGAGACTAAAATTGTTTACTTTAATAATTTAGAAACACCGGATTATATTTTCTGAAAGCTTGTTTGTTTGGGTGGTCGAAGACTAAATTATCTATATTAACTAAATTAACTAAAAAACAAAGTAAATTGTTTGTGATTCAGATGAGAGAGAAAATTAGGGTTTTCATCACTCCACCACTAACCGCATAATATAGTTCATTACTGTTTCAACTGTAAGAAGGAGATCCATAATTGTGAATCAAGTCGTATCACATATAGCTAAATACGACCCCAAAAAGGATTACCATCAATCGGATCGCGACAACCCATCTTATGACTGACCTAACTAGTACATGCCAATTATATTACTCTAATATACTCCTAATGCATGAAAATAAACTAAAACATATCTCTTTTAAATTGCCAAGGGATGACCTGTGTTAACCTAGGGTTTCAAGTTTCATTACAACCATTGTGTAGAAAACCATGATTAAGCATCCGAGTTCCAGCCCATATTCAATAATTATAATTGAGCAAAATAATATATTTATTCCATCTAAGTCAATAATTTAGAACAAACATATAATTTTATATTGCAAATCAATACGGTCTCTTAACTACTATAATCATCACAGTATGGTCATAGTTTCCCCTCATTTACAGTTAAAAACAATAAAAGAACTACATTACTTGGTTAGGGTTTTGCTAAAAAACCCTAGATACCGAGTTAGTTGGTCGTGGTAGAAGGTGATTGCATCATTGATGTAGAAACGTTCTTCATAATCTTCTTCTTCGGATCTCTAGGTTTGAATATGGCTCTTAACTGCAGCAAGTCTGAATGAATGTCTCACCAGAATATCATACATATCAGCAACCAGAATATCCTATCTCTCACGTCTGATGTATGGTCTTGTATATATAAGCAATGGAATAGAGATGCCATTTTTTGTCTTTTCACTCTTAAAACTCATCAAAACCCTAAAAATAAGTGTATATACATGTATACAGAGGTTTGAAGTCATGTGCACATCTTCCAATTAAGCCCGGGGTGAAATAGGAAAAATCACGCAAAATCCTCAAAGTTGCCGTACTTACGCTTGGAGGATACGCTTTGAGCGTAGCTGCTCTACGCTTCAAGCATAGGTCCCAAGCGTAGGTCCAAGCGTATATTTTGCAATTCTAGCCACTTTTTGGTACTGGAAGCGTAGACACAAGCGTAGGATTTTTATAGAAAACCATTTTTCTCCATGAATGCGCTAGAACGTCCGTCTCGAACCTGCGATACTTTTGCTTAAGATGACGGCATCTGAAAATGCCATTTTTGCCCTCCGGGAGTCATTTTTGTCTCGGATTGCCTCTTTGACTCTCCTCTTGGATAGAAAGAACACACTCTTCAGTTAATTTACCAAAGTTAGCTCCATTTCTTCATTATGCTCCTGAAACATGCGTTAACACGCGGATAACATAAAATGTCAAATAATGGAATGAAAGAACGTAAAAATAGTGAGTTAAGGGTCAAAATGACTAATATTTGACACCTATCATACCCCCAAACTTACATATTGCTAGTCCCTTAACAATAAACTCAGGAAACTTTTCTTGTGATGATCTTTTTATTCTATCTAATCTAACTACTCTAACATAATCCCTTGCTTTCTTGAGGTACGACAATTACACTTAGCACGTGTAACAAGTCTTTTAAACCCTTAGGTTACCCCTAGTGGACGAGTAAAGTATGGTGAAGGTTTCCAGTGATGGTACCTACACATGTCAATTCTTTATAATCACGCATTCATGAATTTAGACATAAATTTAATTAAATCATGATACAATGCAAAAGACATTATGGATGCAAATACTCCCATTCACTACCGAACAACAATTATATCAAGCTTCGTGTCATGAATGGTCTCTATTAAAGTGAATGACTTCGCTACTTTCTACTTTAAATTTAGATAACCTTCTGTGATTTTGTGAGCATTCAACTTATGATTTTTCAGTTTCTCTTATTCTATTTCATTGATCAAACTTTGCCATTTTTCATCAAAACGTAACTTTTCGACTTCCACTTTTCATCCTTTTTTATCTTTCTAAGTCTCTGGACTTTCTAGCGAGGATTTATAGTCCCAACCAACTGGGACCGAGCTTCTTCTATGGAATTTATGCTCATTAGTTTTCTTCCCTTTTGACGCGAACAGTGATATTGGTGATACCAAGGCCCAGTTACTCAGTTCGAAAAACTACTTTTTGCATTTTATTTTCTCAAAAATTTTCATTTTTCTTCATTTCAACCAAAACATCTCTCCTTCTCTCCTTTTATTGTGGCAAAATTATTTTTCAACTACACAGTTAAAAATCAGCCTATTTCTCATAGTGAATGTGTGCTTGTGCTTATAGGTTAAAGTCATCTTTCTTAGTTTCAATTTCACTCATTCACTCACCCCTGTAAAACCACATCACTTCACTAACTTGACCTAATCATTAATCTTATGAATGGGAATATCACATTACATACTACCCATGCATCATATACAAAAACTCAATCAAATTGTAATGCAAAACAATTATGCGTGAAAACAAAGAATTTCTCCAAAATTTTAAAATTTCAAAAAAAGAAATTTCAAAAATTTTCATTCCTTGTAATTCTATACCCTTACCCCCAAACTTAAATAAGACCATATCCTCATGGTCAAAAATAATATAGGAGAACAAATTCGGTTACCCTTGAAGCTCAATTCTGGATTCCAAAGCAAAGCATGAATCCTCTCCCCAAAACTTGAATTTGATCACCTGTAGATATCATCAACAAAACACAAATACCCAATCATAGCAAGTGAAAATAAATTTCATCATAAATATTCAGAAATCGACACATGTTGTCACGTAATCAAATATTATCTTTTTATTTTATTTATGTTTATCTAAAATAATAAAAGAAAAATAAAAATTGATTTGGCCTTAAGGGTCTACAATCCTAAAATAAAAATAAAAGAAACCAAAGATGTGGCCTTAAGAGTCTACCATCCCTACAAATAAAATAACCTAAAAATCCTAAACCTAAATCCTAGTCCGCCTATTTTTCTTCTTCATCACTTGACACAACACTCTTCAACCATATCCGATAATCTGCATTCTCTTTCAACTTCTCTAAATCTTCCACCGGATATAATTTCATAATTGTCCACCGCATCTCATCCAATTCCTTCATTCTATCACCCAACTGCTCAACAATGATCTTTGATAGTAAAAACGGGTATGGAAGATAATATTCAAATTTATCAGCACCAGCTCATTCTCTACTCATAATTGCTCGAGCAAACGACATCTCAGCCATAATCAATGTTGGAACACACACTTCGTACCCATGAGTTAGGGCATACAAAGTTCTAAGCATATTGTGATCTCTTGCACTAGTTCGATTATTAGGCCGAAGTTGAGCCACAATGACATAATCCAAATAAAGCAGATCTGACTTCAACCACCAATTATCACATGTCTTATCTCTTGGATCTAATATTGCACACAATTTCTGAACCATCTCATCATCCTTATATGGCCATACTACATGATGTTATTTCAATATTTCATATAAGTTTGTCAGAGTACAGATTGGTATATTCCATGCATCGGTAATACTTTTCCTTCCAATCACAACAAGAGCACTCCACTGAGTCACTTTAGCCTTCATCACCTCAAATCCTAGCGGTCCCGAAATTATCATATTTTCATAGAATGTTTGGACCAAGCCCGGATACACCTTTTCACCCGCTGGTTTTTCTAAACTCTTCAATCCTCGTTCACGAAGGATTTTCCTTCTGGGCGCAACTAATACTCGATTCATCCTCTCCGGATGAAATATCTCTTCAAATTGTAATCAATACTGCAAAAATAGTTTTGGCGTGGTTCGGCTTCCATTATTACTCGTAGTTCCTTCATTCGCGCTCTTCATGACCACATATGGTTCCATCCCTTCTATGAATTCCTCCGGGTCAGAATAATCTTCATTAGCATTATCCATACTAACCCTCCTCGAAATAGAAAGAATAAAAGAAGAATATAAGAAGAATAGCTAATATAATGCTCACTCATTGAGAATTATGAATTGTGCATTGTATCTACCCTATGGATGTATTTATAGATGGATGTAGTAGAATTAGAAGAGAAAAAGGATTTAAAACCCTTCACTAACTAGGAAAGGGGAAGCAATAACTAATCCAACTCCAACTAATATTTGTAGTCCGTCTCCTTGTTAGATTAGGATTACTCTAAATATTATACAAAAATTATACACAAAATCCTAAAAATAACTTAAACAAATCCTAATACAAGTACAAGTACAAACCATACCAAAACACCCCGAAAATGGGTCAAAGTTTCAAAAGTTTAAAACTCCCCCGCTGAACTCTACGCTTCAAGCGTAGCGTAGATGAGGATGAGGATGCCGAATCGACATACTGTGGCCTTTTGGATCGCGTGCTACGGAGGCAGATGGGTGATAGTGCAGGTGACGATGACCTCGACCTCTATCGTATTGGTGGATCAGCCGCAATGGCAACCTGAGCCACTCCCCTTGCCGATATCTTGGTTTGTGCCATGCCTATAATAGAGAATTTTCAAAAATTAAGTGATAACGAACCAGACACCAAATCAAACTTAAACAATATCTAAATATATCCAATATGACGATTAAACAAGCCGTCATCCCAAACATTCAATATTTAATCCGATTCTGAAGTCGAAAAACTCAACTTTTTAGAAAACGGATCAAAACATGATTTTAATCGGGCTCGTTCATAAATACTAGTTTAGAATATTTAAATAAGTCATATTAAATCAAAATAATATAAAAAACTCACCGAATCGAGAGAAATGATGGATTTCTAAAAATTGAATTTCGGTGACTTTTCGAGTTCTTCACGCGAATCCGGTCAAATCACCAACTATTTTGACGATCCGTTAGCAATGAATGATGAGGAATTACGATCCGTTAGCAATGAATGATGAGGAATTGAATGGGTAAATAGTAGGATCAAACCTCTCGAGAAATGGTGGAGAAGTGAGAGAGAAAATAAAGTTTGAATGAAATAAAAGAGGGAACACTATCGCGGCCTGTTTATAACAGGCCTGCGCAACTACGCTTGTACCGTAGGCCCCTGACCCAAATTTTGAATTTTGATCCCTTCTTCGTCATCTCATCCCGTCTTCAACTCCACACTTCTTAAATGATTCCTAGGCCCCATATACACTCCATACTTAAATGATGATGACCTCGCAACTCGATTTTACGGACTCGATCTTAAATATCGAAATAACTAATTTACCGTCTATAGACACAAACTAGGCGTCAAAGCTACTCTTCTTTACCTAGTACCAATGCTTAACATCGTTGGTACGACGTTGTCGCTTCTCAATACTCCGGATCAAGTTTATCCAACTCGTGTGGTGGTTCATTCAAATCGATTGTTTCTACCACACATTCAGCTGGTCGAACCTCAATATAATGCTTCAATCTCTGCTCATTCACGACAAACGTATTTCCAGTGTCAGGATCATCAAGCTCCACTTCTTCATGGGGGAAAACCTTCATAATCTTATATGGCCCATTCCATATTGACTGAAGCTTACTAGGAAACAACTTGAGTCTAGAATTAAATAACCAAACCTTTTGGCCGGGCTCAAAAAATTTATTTATGGTGTGCTTATCATGGAATGCTTTTGTTCGAGCCTTATAAATCCGAGAATTTTCATATGCATCATTTCTAACCTCCTCAAGCTCTTGCAGTTGGAGTTTTCGCTGCGCACCGGCTTTCTTTATATCAAAATTCAATCTTCGAACAACTCAATATGCTCGGTGTTCCAGCTCTACATGGAGATGACACACTTTACCATACACAAGACGATATGGCGACATACCAACTGGTGTCTTAAACGCAGTTCTATACGCCCAAAGTGCATCATTTAGTCTTCTCGGCCAATCCTTCAAATCCGGACGCACCATTTTATCCAATATCCCCTATTAGAAACCTCCACTTAACCTTGTGATTAGGGGTGATATGGTGTACCAATTCTATGAGTGACACCGTACTTCTCGCATAGAGTGGAAAGAAACTGGTTGTCAAAATGGCTTCCACCATTACTAATCAGAACTCTC
Organism: Cornus suecica; assembly: GCA_963922005.1. NCBI lineage: Eukaryota > Viridiplantae > Streptophyta > Magnoliopsida > Cornales > Cornaceae > Cornus > Cornus suecica. The sequence goes on from OY998239.1 coordinate 60,593,189, forward strand.
GGCATACCAAATCATGAGAAAATGTTCGATTTTACAAATTCTTCCACCACGTCATGATCAACACGTATGGTGGCTATTGCTTCTACACATTTTGAAACATAATCAACCCCCACAAGTATATACTCACTACAAGAAAATGGGGTTTTTGCGACAGTCCTTTAGTGACACTATTAAAAACCATCGCTAAAAGTCATATCTTTAGTGACACTGTCACGCCCCGAATTCCTAGGACTCCAAAACCCGAGTCTAAGAGCTAAGGGAGTGAATGCAGAAGTAGAAAGAAACGAGAACAAATGACCTTCAGTCATTAAACACCCACAAAAAGGTAAAAGTGTCATTTCACCCCTACGACAAATGACCTTCAACAATCATGCTCTGATACCATGTTGTCATGCCCCTAAAATTCCTGAAACTCTAATCTAGAAAATCAGCGAATTTCCAAAGGGTGACGTAAGTCAAGCAACCACTAGAGTCAACAATAACCAAGAAATACATGGAATAACAATGAGAAATATACTCTATGTCAAAACGAATACTAAAAACTCAATAGTATCCTCTGATACCAACAGACCCGTTCCTAAATTCCTACGACTCCCGAACCGGGACATCCAAGGAATCCAGGATGTGATCCTTAATATGAGTGACCAACTAAGATATCATTAACCATGAAAACGTATGGATTAATGATAAAAATGGTATATTTCATACCTAAATGAATGATAGAACAAAGCAGCGGAATCTAACAAAAATTCGGCAGAGTTCTATTTGTAAATGGAACATCCAGTCACACAACCACAACAGAATAACCTACCAATAATAATTCGATAATAATAATGGCTCACATGCCCAACATTCATCAATCCTACTAGGGCTGAGGTAGTGGAAAGAAACCAAAACCCCTACACAACCCTCTATAATCAACAGAGCCACAAATGCTCGAATAAGAATACAGAAAACATATGGCAGTGTATAATAGATACAATAACATCCTCAAATAATAAATACAGGAAATGAAAGATACATCAATATGGATATGCCAACAGACTGGCTCCCAAAAGAAATATATGACAATCCCATACAAAATGGGTAAAGAAATTGACAGCAGATAACTATCGTCCCCAAACCAGCCGTACTGCAACCGTAACCGTATCACCCTACGCAACTCCAAAACCTGTAACAAGGAAAACAAAAGGGAACTGTCGTTGCACCATATGCCGCCCATAGCCATAACATTTCCTGCAACCTGACATGGGAATACCAGGGGGCAAATGAAATACCCCTGTGAACAAATAAGCTCAGTGGGAAAAGATATCCTAACTACAACATCCTCTGGAAGTTTAGGAAAATGCAAAACTATCTAGCAAGATATATAGCCCACAACATAACCCAGCCACGAAAACCCAAGGCACGCGCTCATATACTACCGTAACGAGTATATAACGGGGATATATATATATATATACATATAAGTACACAACATGAGCCTATAAGATACGACTAAGACTCGTACTCCAAGTACCAACACCGGTAGTCTACACTACTCTCACCAACGTACACTAGGTACACGACACTACTGTCCAATCTAACAAATCATCAAATGCTCACCACGCTAACCACAAAACCCAACAGAGGGAAACCCATTCACCTCTAACATCCACATGAATCAAATCCACAACTAGTATTAAGGAAGGCTCAAATCCCACTCCCCGAGAACACTGGAGGAAAACACTCACGTCCTTGCGTACTAACACAATCGTTATCTATATATATATATATATATATATATATAGGAAACATCATCCCATTCCTAGAGAAAATCTATACCTCAAGGATGGAATCACCTCAATCACATATCTTCATTAATGTCATAAATCACATCATCACATCGACCTCATAATACTATCATCAATAGGATTAATCAAATCACTAACGTTCTCACTATGGATAAGGAACGCTAACGGTCGAATCTCAAAGAGTACCCGAACACTACTCTCATGACAACCCCATAAGAGTAAAAAAACCAAAGCAAGGGAAAATAAGTCCCAATACTAAACCAACAGATAACCAAGACAACAACGTCAAGGTTAAGAACACCACAAGTGTTTAGTGAAAACACCCGAACAAGGAAACCAAAGCAAGGGGAAAAGAAGTCCCAATACTAAACCAACAGATAACCGAGACAACAACGTCAAGGTTAAGAACACCCCAAGTGTTTAGTGAAAACACCCGAACAAGGAAACCAAAAGCGAATGGCCGAGAGTGAAAGTTATAAAAAGATGAATCCCAGGGATTCAATAGTTTTTAAGAAAAATATTTTAAAACTCGGACCAACCCATTCGGCATCCATGAACATACGAAAAACTCCAATCACCTAGGTGGTGACATCAACAACCAAGAAGAAGTGAAAGACAACACTATATGTGTGCACTGAACAACACCAATCCTCATACCCGAGACTTATAATGATAGAAGCAAAGGTGGACAAGAAAACACCTTTCAAATTCTATAGGTCAAGATTTTAAGAAAGAAGTCTCAAAATCTCAGAATCCCAAAAAGGTAATAAAATAGTTTTCTTTTAAGAAATCCCATAGTAAAAATGACCGCCTTGCCCCCGCTCTCCGTTAGTTGCTATCACCAACTTTTAGAAGTTAAAATCTTTTTAAAGAAGATCCTTAGATCATTTTATAAGGTGTTAAAACTTTTAGTTGCTACGGGGGTAGGCAAAAACGGGTTTTTCCTTTTAAATACAAAAAGTTCATTTCAAAACTTAGAAAATACCGTTTCCGAAAGATAGCCAATAAGAGTGAACACAACTCTACGGATTCCTATAACATCTGAGAGGACAATGAAGGAAGAATAATACGTTGGAGTCACGGAACACAACAATCCGTTTCCAACTCCACAACATCAAATGACACCACGAGGAAGAGGTTCGGCACCACGCCGTAACCGACGGCTCAATGAGTGACATACAAGTTAAGGACATGTACTAGTATACAGAGTACAATAAAAGAAATGCTTAGGAGAATGAACTAAGCACTAGAACCATTTCCACTCAACTAGACAGGTTCAATCACAACCTCGTCTAACTGCAGTCAAAACCTCAAAAGTACGATAAAAGATACCTCCCTCTAAGTGGGAAATAAACATCAAGGGTCATTAATATGGAACCAACCAAAACCATAAAACTATCACCGTCTTCTCTAAGGCCTCAAATCAAAATTGATACTAAAATCAATTCCTAACCTCAAATCTCTACATATAACACATAACTAACCACAGAGGTCACTATGCAAAAATACTTAACCTACCGCAAGGGCACAAAGTATATAATCACAAGTATGAAGATATACGTTTCATTTATACTTTAACAATTTTCTCATTTAATTCATGTTTTCACATTATTCGTTTCCAGTTGAGCATTTATAATTTATTTTACAATATTCATATTTAACATGCTCTAACATCATATATATACATATCAATGAAATCACATAATGATATGCAATGTAATGCACTCACAGATCGCCTGTGATACACACACAAAAACACACCCTTTCCAAGGGTGACTGGATCATTCTCCACAATTCCCCTGAGGATACAAGCTCACTAGGGAATGTAGACTTATCGTTCCGTTCTTCCCAAGTGCTTTTGACACTTCACACTTTTAACCAAGGAAGACGTCCACCATGGCCCAGCCGTGAACATAGGGCCTTGGATGATGAGTCCTCCCCCTATCGTCTCAGTTTCTCAGAAGATTAGTTCTGCGGGAAGCGAGAAGCACCCCCTGGCCAATTGTTACGACGATCCAAACACAAGTCTACCCGCACGCAAACGGAAGTAGACCACACCAATTGAATTTTCTCTACAAAAGGTGAACACATACACTACATACATCAACACCCATGTAATCACAATACATGGTGTACGCAATAAAAATCATGCCTCAATATAAATATGTAATGCATCATATTTATGAAAATATCCACATGAAAATACCAACATGATCTCAAAATCTCTTTAACATGCTTTAAAATATGATAAAGGCATTTTAAATCGTGAGAAAACAAGTTCCTATACAACTCATGCTTAAACAACATATTTTCTATAATTCCTTAGAAAATATTTTCAATTTCATTTAACATGCCTTTAAAACAATTAAGGCAAATAATCCGCATAACATAAGGGGAACCTAGCATAACGTCTAAGTTTACGTTTAACTTTTACAAAAGTTTACTAACCCATTTTAATTCGCAAGGGGTTTACTAGGCCACCTATTATCTCTCAATTCAAATAGGAATTTATTTAATTTAGCGGGAAAATAAATAGATTAATTTCTAAAATTAATTCCTACGTCCTACCTCGATTCTAACCCAAATATAGATATTTAAATTCAGAGTTTAATATATCAATATTAAAATAAGTAAGGGTTTGCACACCTAAACCACATCAACGATACTGAAGTGTGAATAAAATTTCCCACCTAAATGTACGCTTACTGAACCGCCCACTGTGAACAATACCAGCGCCCGTATATGGAGCTCGCCGACAAAAGTTACCCGAATAATATTTTGAATATACCGAAACGTCCGCTTCGACAACCTATACGATATATACGAAGCCCATTAACAATAGGTTAATCAATTTGGGTAAATCTAAAATAACCCAAACAAAAATTATAACCTATAAACTCGATTTCCCGATAAAACGCTCAACGGAAAATTACAAAATTTAAGTATGATGAATACTAAGTAAAGACGAACCTACTCACCAAATATCGTCATCATTGGACCACCGGAAGTCGCCAAAATCGTCGGTCGAAGTCCGGCCGAAGCCACCCCTGTCGTGCGAACTGCTGTCGCTCTACTGTGCGCAGCTCCAGCGACCACCAGCAGCCACCACCTGGTTCTTCGTCGTCACCCAGGACCGCCGAGCTCCACTATCGCCATCGCTCTTCTGCCCGATGAACACCAGCCAAGTCGCAAAACCCCAGGTCTCGCATAACCTGCGCGAACCGTCGCCATTGCGCGACCACCTCGCCACCCCTGAGTCGCCTCCTCCAGCTCGGAACGTCGCCGTCGTCATCGCTGCTCCAGCCCAGTCGGCGCTGCTTCTTCAGCCAGTAACTCCTCCGCCTGGTCATGCGCTCATCACCAGCCCAACCTCTCTCTCTCTCGCCGGCGACAATGGAGAAGAAGGGGAGCAGATTCGGTCATGTGAAGAGGAGAAAGGGAGATGTAGCAGGTCTGTAGTTGCGTGAAGAGAAGCGAAGTGATGGAGTTAGGTCAGATCTGCAGATGCGTATACCTATGTATATCAATATTGCAAAAGTGACCCTCCAATCATCCAAAATTACAAAACAACCCCACCTCTATATAATTATTTGTAATAATCTATATAGGCATAATAAATCCAAAATTATAACGGACCAACTCCCAAGTGTGATCATGTGAACTGGCAATTCCACGGGATACCAATTAACTAAAATAGTTCGGAAGAAGTACACCGGGGTAGAAACCCAAACGTCGGAACACCTAACAAGCCCGATCAATTAAAACGTGTCATCGCCTAGTCGAAGTACTAAACATTAAAAGTCGAAATGATATCGCATAGTCGATAACAAGGATTCGCGTAGTCGTCAAAGAGAAATCGTAATGTCGTCCAGTCGACTTTAAAAGTAAACGCGAGACATTTACACGCGAAATAACAAGGATAACATGAACGTCATGAACAAGTGACGTCATAACCGAAATTAAATTGAAATATAATTTCAGGAAAAAGGAAAATATAACACGGAGTGTTACAGACATTATTCCAAGAACGTCCCAAAAGCCTTAGAAATTTGAGACACAATTGCTTTAGCACCAAACATGACCGCCAAACCAATATAGAGTAAACTAAAAAATACTTGGAGCACATGGCTCCACGTCATCACCCATTAGATATACACTTCTCCCCATATACAAATTCTTTCTTAGCCCCCAAAGCTGTCTCAGCTCCAAATCGTGTCCCAGGTAAACACTTCACAACTCATTTTGTAAACTTCTTGTATAATTTCTCATACAATTTGTTAATATTAATTATGTATATATATATTAATTATGTATGTATATGTTATATATATATATATATATATATTGGCTTATAATTTTAGAAACTGAGCGATGAAATCAGCACCATCTCGGAGAAATCAGAAGGCGCGGATCTTATCTTAGAGCATCTCAGATCTCTAATAATCATCAGTCTCTCTCTACTGATTTTTTTCTAGGGTTTTTAATCGATTGTTTTATTTCTTTTTTCTATCTTAATTTTAAATTCTGTTATCTATATATATATATGTAAGTTGTGTATTTGTGTATGCAGACAACTCCGATATTGACATCGCCGCTGGCGGAGACTAGTTTGACGGACATTCAAGTGAGGAAACCATCTTCTTCAACTTCAGGTAATAATTTTTCTTTGCTTTATTTTTATATGTATATATATATATATATATATATATATATTTGTGTGTTGACATGTGATTTAAAAGTTGGAAGACACTAGATCATATATACATATATATATATATATATATATATATATATATATTTGTTTTTGACATTTGAAGTTATTGTGGTTAAAACACTTCTTATGGGTATTTGGTGCATTTGGGAGTAATCAAGTGAAGCATGGATACAACTTATAGATGGAAGGAAAGAGAGAAATGTTTCTAATGGTGTATGCAATTGGCTCTGATGAATAAATTGTTTCTGTTGTCATGAAATGTTAATTTTATGTACATAGATTTTGTTATCTCTGTTTAGAAAATAAATTGATTTGAGATTCCAATGATTCCTCTTTTGGGTATTTGTTAATTTAGTCATTATTTGCGAATTGTACACAAATTTAAAGAAACTAGATCTCTCTCTATATATAGTTATTATGTACAAGTGTGTGGGTGTTTGTCTTTTGTTGTTGAGAGCTGTTTGTGGCTAATTAGTGTATTGAAATAAAATTCTGCTCAATGTAGTAATTGTTGTTAAAATCTATATTATATAATGAGGGACAAAGTTCAAAAAGGGAGAGTAAAAATGGTCTTCATTACATTTTGTTGTGGTTGTCAGAGCGACGACCTAGGTGAATGGCATTGGTGATTTTAGTGGTGGTTGCGGTGGGAATGGTGGTGCATCTTCAACGAATGATCCAATGATGGTGGCAAACCAGTTTGATGCTTTTTATGAGAGGTGAAATTTATCTTATTTGTTTATTTTTGACATTTATTAATACTTCCGATCATTCATTTCAAGCATCTGAATCTGGGATTTTATCAATTGATATAAAAATCCAAATGTATATTGTAACCAATTCAGACAATGTTGAATTGGAGGGTGAATGGAGAAAGCTCTGTTACAGGGACAGTGGCCAAAGATAAAAAAATCCAAATGCCTTGAAATAGGCCATTGATCATCTCCTCATCAAAGTGACACAGTAATACATGTTAATCAAACACCCTCATCCATTCCCTCCCCAAGTAAGTTTCTATATATTTATATATGTGTTTATCTGTGTGTGTACATATATATCTTTAAGTATTGGTTGATATATTTGTGTCCAAAACTTATGTTTGTTTAAAAGGAACATGATATTTATTCTTAAATATTTTTCATGATCCATTTCTCTACCACTCTATTATTTTACGTACTAGTGGGGAAACAATATAGTCATATATTGGGATCAGAACGAACATGAATACTAGGGGAATTAATTGAATTGTTGCACCTGACATTTGAAAACCGAGGATATATCTGTCTACGGTAGTGCTTTGTTGGATAATGAAGGTTTGTAGTTGAGCCAAACATGTGTTCAAAGGAACCTTTCTGTTAGTCACTAATTAACCCTAGAGGGGGGGGGGGGGGGGTGAATAGGGTGTTCAAAAATAAGTCTAACTCTTTTCGAAAATGGAACACACTATAATCAAAAATCAATTTCTCAATAAGCAAGTGAATGATTCAATTTAAACTTTTATAATAATTAATTTCAAGACAAATTAGCATACAAGATATTTAAGCAATTATAACATGCAAAATACTCAAGTAAAGATAAAGAGATAGAGAGATTGACACCGTGATTTTTTCGAGGTTCGGTAACTCCTACTCCTCGGCTCAAGAACCCCTTCTTGAGACTTTTCCCGATCCTTTCACTATGGCCCTTGCTTCACAGGTGGAATGGCAAACCTTTACAACACAAGCCTCTCGAGCTTGTCTCTCAATCAAGAGAACAACCCTCTCTTGAACAATCGGTGGACTTCACTTGTCCGATATTACAAATTCGTATGTAATCAATAAAATCACTCAAGAACAAAAACACTCAAAACCCAAAGGTTTTTATGGAAGATAAATCAATATAAGCTCAAGTGTTTTTGGTGATTTTACAATAGCTCTAGCAATGTATTCTCAAAGGATATAATCAATGAATGATATTTGGAGAATAAGAAGAGATTCTAGAGGTTTTGATTTTCAAAGAAACTTGGAGAAAACCAGATTTTCAAAGCTTGGTTTCAATGGCTTTTGAAGAGAAAAGTTCTGCAGAATTTTTGATAGCTTTCTTTCTCTTTTGTATTTCAATCTCTTAATCTTCAATATACACATCTCATTCTATATATAGCATTGCATTAGGGTTTTGAAGAGTGATTATAGTATTTGAAAGACAAGAGCCGTTTGAACACCATTAAACACGATCCACAAAACATGGGAATTGTTTTCTGAAAATCTGCAGATTTTAAGCAACTTCTAGTCGACTACTTCTCTATTGTATTCGACTACAATGGAACATCTAGTCAACTAGATTGAGTTCTAGTCGACTACTTTGGACCACCTAGTCGACTAGAATGAGTTCTAGTCGACTACAATGAGTAGTCTAGTCGACTCAAGCTTGTTTCAGTCGACTCTTTTGATGTGGATGAAAAACCAATAGCTACTGGTTGAAATAGTCGACTACTAGAAAATACACAGGGTGATTCTAGTCGACTATAACAAGAAAAACATTTAATAAAAATATTTTTCTTTCCGTTTAAGTTTGGTAAAGTGTTTTTCATTTCATTTGAGTTCGGTTCATTTTATACTTGAGCTTATACGATAAAATCGACACATAAAATTACCTTGTTACAATGATCGCTCCCCGACCTATCTACCCCGAGTCTTGAGTCTTCGACTTTCGCTTTTGCCGTTGAATTAATTGATTTTCCTTTTTCGCTTCAATTTCTTTCACAGCTTTTCGCTTTAAATCAAGCTTTCTTTCCGAGCTTGTTTTTCGAGTAGTTTCCTTTTCGAGTTTGATTTCTGAGTCGTTCACCTGTCTTTTGCTGAAAATATAAACTCGATAATTCATTAGTATCAAACACTCTTCAATGGTCTGTTATCATCAATTTTGGAATTGTTTGCCGAAAGTAAATTTCAAAGCCAACAATCTCCCCCTTGATGATGACAAAACATTTTGTGTTTGCTTGGCATTTGGCGAAACATCAAATGATGCTCCCCCTCAACATGTGCATAATATTTTGATCAAATGCTCCCCCTTAGTAAATGAAATTTGCAGTTTAATAGGCACTTTGATACAATATATAAAAATAGGCGCACATTTGAGATAGCAAAAATAAACAGCCTATCATAGATGTTTCAGTTTAATACAAGCTGCTTATACTAATGAAAAACATGGAAAGGAAAACAAACAAGTTCGCAAATAACCATAACAAGCCACACAAAAACAGAAATTGCTAATGTCGGATAGTGAAATGCATGACAGTACAATAGCATAATTTCTCCCCCTTTTTGTCAGCGTCGAGGGGTGCGTGAGCGAGGGTTCCTGTGTGCAAGAGTGAGGTCATCAAGTGACCCGGCCAGATTTGTAATACGGGTAGACATTTCCTCATCATGAAGAACAAGACGCTCATTGATCAATCGAATGGCTTCCGTATTTTGGTTCACGGTCGTATCAAGGCGCTGAAGCATTTGTTCCTGCTGCCTAAAGAGCTCCGTATTGCTTTGAACAACCCCAAGAAGTTGGTTGAGAAGAGCAGCTTGAGAACCCGAAGCACCGTCCAACGGAGGGACCGAGGAAGAGGCTTCCTGGCGCGATGCAGAACCGCTAGGAGCAGTACGCGAACGAGGAGCAGGTGCAATTTCAGAAATGAAATTTCCTTCCGCATCAGAAGAAATATGCATATGTTTGACATGAGTGGCGTCAAGAAAAATAGGGTGATGCTCGGACACTTCATTCGGAAAATTAAAACCTTTCCGCTGCAGTAGATATGTAATATGTGCAGGAAAGAAAAGCGGGCCAGATGGCTTGCGCTGACATGTGAGGATGACGGAACGAAAAATATAAGCTAAATCAACGCGGGTTCCTGTCAAAACGCAATAAACCAAAAAAGCCTCCATACGAGAAACACTGCTACGACTACCAGTTTTAGGCAGAATAGAGTAAGTAATAACATTATGAATTAATCTAGCCTCGGGTAGTAGCATAGAAGAGGTAATACCGGCGTTTTGCGAAATTTCCTTGTCGACACATATTGCCCGAACAACCTCAATACAATCGAAACCATCAGCCTTATACCAGTCCTTGGAGAAGTGGCGGATACCGTCATTCGGAAGCAAGAAAATGCGCTTGATTTCACTGTCATCAACGGTCTCGTCTTCACCACATAAATTAAAATGAAGATGATTTTTAAGAGAAGCGTAGAAAGCTTTGACAATTCGCGGAAATACTGGAATGTCAAGAGAAACGAAAAAATCCCAACCAATTGATCGGAATAACTCGAAAGTTTGAACCCGAATTTCAGTGCATAAATCTTATGTGACAATACGGCAAGGTGTAGGAGCACGGTGATCAAAAATAGTGATGAATTTATTTCTATTATCATCATCAAGAAGAAGTACCTCAAGAAGAAGAGATTCATTTGACTCCTCTTCGTCAACGGCCGTAGGAATGCGTGGATTGGTGGAGCTTTGGCCTCCATCAATGCGTGAACGTTTCCGAAATAGACCTCGAGTCTTCAGTGGCATTGTAGAAGATGATGCACAAATATATAGGGATATATAGATATATGATGGTGTATATATATAGATGTGTGAGAGAGTGAGAATGATGAAATTTGGATGAGGGAAATGGGTGGAAGATGATGGAAATGTGAAATTAATGAGGGATAGGTGAAGATTTGAAGGTATAAGTGGTAGTAGGAGAGGGATTGAGAGGAGAGGGTTTGAAGGTGGGTGAGGGTTTGAAGGAGGCGGATGGAGAAGATGAGATGAGGTTTAGGTTTTATAGTGGGTTGAGTCGACTAGGTCTAGGTGAGTCGGTTAGATTTAGGTTTGAGTCGACTAGGCTAGGTTTGAGTCGACTAGGAAGGCAAAGTAGTCGACTACAACAATGTTTGAGTCGACTAGAATGGAAGATGAGTCGACTAGAATGGCAATGAGTCGACTAGAAGGTGAAGACCATGAAATGGTGTAGCTACTGACCAAAGTAGTCGACTAGATTGGTTTGAACTACACATGATGAGTCGACTAAAAGAGAAAAAAAAAATGTTAAAATAGATAAAAATCAGGAAAGAAATACATAAAAATAGCAGAAATATTAAAAATAAAGATTATGACAGAAATTAAGATAAAACATCAAAATCCATGGCCATTCCGATTTCACAACGAATTTTAGAAAATGATTCGTCCGCAAGTGGTTTTGTAAAAATATCCGCCAATTGATTTTTAGTGTCGATAAAGATCAATTCGACGTCACCCTTAGCAACATGATCACGTAAAAAATGATGCCTAATCTCTATATGCTTGGTGCGTGAGTGATGAATAGGATTCTTTGAAATACAAATCGCACTCGTATTATCGCATTTAATAGGCACGTGAGAGAAAGTAAGACCGAAATCAAGTAGTTGTTGCTTAATATAAAGAGTTTGAGCGCAACTACTACCGACTGCCACATATTCAGCTTCGGCCGTAGATAATGCAACGGAATTTTGCTTTTTACTTGACCAAGATACTAGTGAGTGTCCTAGAAAATGACAAGTACCGCTTGTGCTTTTACGATCAATTCTACATCCCGCAAAATCGGCATCCGAATAACTAATAAGATCAATTGAAGTTCCACGTGGATACCAAAGCCCTAAGTATATTGTACCACTTAGGTAGCGAAAAATGCGTTTGACCGCAAGCAAGTGAGATTCCTTAGGACATGATTGAAACCGGGCACATAAGCATACACTAAACATTAATCCGGTCTACTAGCGTTTAAATAAAGCAAACTACCGATCATGCCTCTATAATTAGTAATATCAACACATTTACCATTTTCATCTTTATCAATCTTAATAGAGGAACTCATAGGAGTTATGGCATGTTTGGTAGCCTCCATACCAAATCGCTTTAGCAAATCTTTAGTGTACTTGGATTGGCTAATGAATAAGCTATCCGAGCTTTGCTTGATTTGCAACCCTAAGAAGAAAGTCAAATCACCCATCATGCTCATTTCAAATTCGTTTTGCATACTTGTGGCAAATTCCCTACATAAAGAATTATTTGTTGAGCCGAAAATAATGTCGTCAACATAAATTTGGACAATCAACAAATTATTCTTAATGGTTTTTGTAAAAAGTGTGTTATCAATCTTCCCTCTTGTAAAACCATTTTGAGTTAAAAACCCGCTAAGTCTCTCATACCAAGCTCGAGGATCTTGCTTTAAACCATATAGAGCTTTAGCCAATTTGAAAACATGATTTGGAAAAAGATTATTTTCAAAACCGGGTGGTTGCTTCACAAAAACTTCTTCTTCTATGACACCATTTAAGAAAGCACTTTTGACATCCATTTGATAAAGAGTGAAATTTCTATATGATGCAAATGCAAGAAGCATTCTAATTGCTTCTAATCTAGCTACCGGTGCAAAGGTCTCATCATAGTCGATGCCTTCCTCTTGATTATATCCTTGAGCTACCAATCTTGCTTTATTTCGAATAATTACTCCATTCTCATCCTTTTTGTTTCGAAAAACCCATTTTGTGCCAATTATAGTTTGATTTTCGGGTCTAGGAACTAAACGCCAAACTTGACTGCGTTCAAATTGATTTAGTTCCTCTTGCATTGCTACGATCCAAGAATCATCACATTGAGCTTCATGGAAGTTCTTGGGTTCGAATTGCGATACAAAGGCCATGTGGTTGCAAAAATATTTAAGTTGAGATCTAGTACTAACCCCTTTTGAAGGATTACCTATGACTTGATCAAGAGGATGATTGTGAACAATCCTCCATGCTTTAGGCATTGAGTTGGTCAAGTCATCATTGGATTGATGCTCAACTTCCCTCATTTCCTTTTGGCTACATGATGAGTTGGAGATATTGAGAGTATTTAGATTATCCTCAATCCCAACCACCTCATCTTCTTCTAGGTCAATTCTAGGTGATGGTGGTGAGGGTGATTCATCAAAGACAACATGAATAGACTCAACCATGGTTAGAGTCCTTTTGTTATAAACCCGAAATGCTTTACTTATTGTAGAATATCCTAGGAAAATTGCTTCATCCGATTTGGAGTCGAATTTTCCAAGGTTATCTTTATCATTTAACACAAAACATTTACACCCGAAAACTTTGAAATACCCAATATTGGGCTTTCGACCATTCCACAACTCATAGGGCGTTTTCCCCAACTTCATCCGAATAATAACACGATTAATTATATGGCAAACGGTGTTTACCACTTCCGCCCAAAGGCTTCGGGGAAGGTTGTGCTCATTTAACATGGTTCGAGCCATCTCTTGTAGAGATCGATTCTTTCTTTCAACTACACCATTTTTTTGAGGGGTTCTAGGGGCCGAGAGATCATGAGAAACACCGAGGTCATCACATAATTTCTCTAAGTCTTGATTTTCAAACTCCCTACCTCTATCACTTCTAATTTTCTTGATTTTCAAATCTTTTTCATTTTGAATGACTCTATAAAATCTTTCAAGAATGGAGTGAGTTTCATTTTTATGAGCAAGAAAGTGAACCCAAGTATATCTAGAGTAGTCATCAACTATAACAAGTACATAGAGTTTCCCGGCTAAGCTAGCCGTTCTCTCCGGACCAAAGAGATCCATGTGAAGTAATTCTAGAGGTCTAGAAGTGGTAATATCTTTCTTTCTCTTGAAAGAGGATTTAACTTGCTTGCCTACTTGACATGCGCTACATATTTTATCTTTCGAAAATTTAGTCTTTGGGAGGCCTTTGACTAAATCATTTTTGGATAAACGATGAATGAGGTCCATACTAGCATGTCCTAGACGCCTATGCCATAACCAACTATTTTCGCTAGATGTGACAAAACATTTAACATCTTGGTCATGCAATTCACATAGCAACAAAGTATACAAGTTTCCATTTCTTTTGGCATTGAACATTTGCTTCCCATCTTTCTTGATTATGCATGCATTTGTCCTAAATATAACATCATAGCCCTTGTCACATAATTGACTAATACTAAACAAATTATGCTTCAACCCATCAACTAAAAGCACATCATCTATAGAGAGAGAAGAGGAAATACCGATTGAGCCAATTCCTATAATTTTGCCTTTAGAGTTGTCTCCAAAAGTTACGTTTCCTCCTTCATATGTTTTTAGTGAAATAAACTTTGATTTATCTCCCGTCATATGCCTTGAGCATCCGCTATCGAGAAACCATTTTTCTTTTGATGCGGACTTCAAGCATACCTACAAAACAAGTTCAAGTAACTTTTATTGGTACCCAATCTATTTTGGGTCCATTTTGGTTAGATAGATACGCAATAGTTCCTTTTGGAACCCAAATTTGTTTTGTTACAACATTTTCTTTTCTATGAGAGCATGCAATGGATCCTTTCGGAACCCAAACCATTTTTGACATAATTTTCTTCTTTCTATGAAAGCATACATTTGCTTTGTGTCCTTTTCTATTGCAATAGTAGCAAGTAACATGTTTATAATCATTTGAAGAAGCATGAGATGATTTTCTAGTAAATGTAGAGCTAAGTGATTTTCTCTTTTTCAAAATGAGAGCATTTTTGTCAAAAGCATCATACCCTAGACCGTATTTATCAAATGATCCTTTTTGTCTTCCTAACATGATACTAAGGTTCTCTTTTCCTTTTGTAAATTTTGCTAAAACATTTATTTGATCATCAATAGTATTTTTCAAACGAATATTTTCCTTTTCTAGCTCAATGTTTTTGTCATTGCAAGAAACTTCTAAGCTTGAACTAGTGAGACTACATGAAGATTTAGCTTTCTTAAGAAGGATATATTTTCTAGCTAATTTTTCGAATTCATCATGTAATTCTTCAAACACATCTTGCAATTCATTGTAATCAAGAAGAAGTTCATCATATGATAGTTTATCTAAATCATTTAAATTTAAATGTACCTCTTCTTCATTTGCCATGAGACAAATGTTTGCCGTTTCCTCACTACTTTTCTCCTCATCCGAGTCGCATGAGTCATAGTTCTCCCATGTGACATTCATTGACATCTTGCTAGATCTTTTCTCGTTTTCCTTTTTGAGCTTGAAGCAATCACTTTTGTAGTGTCCTGGCTTTCCGCAATTAAAACACGTTGGGGGTTCTCTTTTGCTAGGCTCGCCTCTTGGTTCAATTCTTTTCACGAATCTTCCACCATTTGCTTTCTTTCTTTGAAGATGTCTCTTGAATTTTTGGGTGAACAAGGCAATGTCCTCATCCTCTTCTTCTTCACTCGGCTCATTATTTTCATTTTTGGTGAAGACTTGCAAAGCTATCCCCTTTCTCGGCTTGATGTCGTCTTCACGAGCTTTTAATGTTATTTCCCAAATGAGTAGAGAGCCGAAGATTTCATCGAGACTCATGGTGTTGAGGTCATGAGCTTCTTTGATAGCCGTTACTTTTGCATCCCACTTTGCCGGGAGACTTCTAAGCACTTTTTGTGACGCATCGGATCTAGGAACAATTCTACCAAGATGCTTTAGTCCATTCAAAATATTTGTAAAGCGAGACATCATAGAATTCACATTTTCATCATCTTTCATAGCAAATAATTCATATTCATGCATGAGTATGTCAATTTTAGATTCTCGTACTTGAGATGTACCTTCATAGGTTACTTCAAGTTTATCCCACATTTCTTTTGCCGTTGAACAAGTAGATACACGATTAAATTGATTTGGACTTAAAGCGCAATTTAAATTTACTTTGGCTTTAGCATTGTATGACATGAGTTTACGGTCATCATTATCCCATTCATTGGGTAATTTGGGGATGGTTTTTCCATCAACAATCTTGGTCAATACAAATGGTCCTTCAAGAACTACTTGCCAAATTTGGTAATCGATAGCTTGAAGAAAATCTATCATTCTAGTTTTCCAATAGCTATAATTTGATCCATCAAACCATGGGGGCCTATTATTCGATTGTCCTTCAACATGAGTGACTAAATTTGATGACATGATCGTTCTCTAAGACGGTTAAGTCTAAAATAAAATAGAGATTAGGCTCTGATACCAATTGTTAGTCACTAATTAACCCTAGAGGGGGGGGGGGGGGGTGAATAGGGTGTTCAAAAATAAGTCTAACTCTTTTCGAAAATGGAACACACTATAATCAAAAATCAATTTCTCAATAAGCAAGTGGATGATTAAATTTAAACTTTTATAATAATTAATTTCAAGACAAATTAGCATACAAGATATTCAAGCAATTATAGCATGCAAAATACTCAAGTAAAGATAAAGAGATAGAGAGATTGACACCGTGATTTTTTCGAGGTTCGGTAACTCCTACTCCTCGGCTCAAGAACCCCTTCTTGAGACTTTTCCCGATCCTTTCACTATGGCCCTTCCTTCATAGGTGGAATGGCAAACCTTTACAACACAAGCCTCTCGAGCTTGTCTCTCAATCAAGAGAACAACCCTCTCTTGAACAATCGGTGGACTTCACTTGTCCGAGATTACAAATTCGTATGTAATCAATAAAATCACTCAAGAACAAAAACACTCAAAACCCAAAGGTTTTTATGGAAGATAAATCAATATAAGCTCAAGTGTTTTGGTGATTTTACAATAGCTCTAGCAATGTATTCTCAAATGATATAATCAATGAATGATATTTGGAGAATATGAAGAGATTCTAGAGGTTTTGATTTTCAAAGAAACTTGGAGAAAATCAGATTTTCAAAGCTTGGTTTCAATGGCTTTTGAAGAGAAAATTTATGCAGAATTTTTGATAGCTTTCTTTCTCTTTTGTATTTCAATCTCTTAATCTTCAATATACACATCTCATTCTATATATAGCATTGCATTAGGGTTTTGAAGAGTGATTATAGTATTTGAAAGACAAGAGCCGTTTGAACACCATTAAACACGATCCACAAAACATGGGAATTGTTTTCTGAAAATCTGCAGATTTTAAGCAACTTCTAGTCGACTACTTCTCTATTGTAGTCGACTATAATGGACCATCTAGTCGACTAGATTGAGTTCTAGTCGACTACTTTGGACCATCTAGTCGACTAGAATGAGTTCTAGTCGACTACAATGAGTAGTCTAGTCGACTCAAGCTTGTTTCAGTCGACTCTTTTGATGTGGATGAAAAACCAATAGCTACTGGTTGAAATAGTCGACTACTAGAAAATACACAGGGTGATTCTAGTCGACTATAACAAGAAAAACATTTAATAAAAATATTTTTCTTTCCGTTTAAGTTTGGTAAAGCGTTTTTCATTTCATTTGAGTTCGGTTCATTTTATACTTGAGCTTATACGATAAAATCGACACATAAAATTACCTTGTTACAATGATCGCTCCCCGACCTATCTACCCCGAGTCTTGAGTCTTCGACTTTTGCTTTTGCCGTTGAATTAATTGATTTTCCTTTTTCGCTTCAATTTCTTTCACAGCTTTTCGCTTTAAATCAAGCTTTCTTTCCGAGCTTGTTTTTCGAGTAGTTTCCTTTTCGAGTTTGATTTCTGAGTCGTTCACCTGTCTTTTGCTGAAAATATAAACTCGATAATTCATTAGTATCAAACACTCTTCAATGGTTTGTTATCATCAATTTTGAAATTGTTTGCCGAAAGTAAATTTCAAAGCCAACACTTTCTAATCTTGTACTGATTTTAACACATATTTCTCTTGGAAAAATCATGAGGCTTGTCTAACAAATGTGCATGCTGAAAAGAGTTGTTTATTGTTATTATTAATCTTATTCTTTTTCTATTCTTAAGTACTTTTTTAATTCTTATTTTTTTGGTAATTTCAAGGAAAGTAAGGTAAAAGAATAACATTATCAGCTTGGGACAATAGTTTTATAAGATGTGTTGGGTCTTATTGAGCTGTTGATGAATCAATTGATAAAGTTGGATGGAATTTTTGTGGATGCAGATGTGAAACTGCAGAGAAAAATGAAGGTACAATTGACATTGAAGCATTACTTAGTAGATTAGTCAAAGTTCAATCATCACTTCTTTGCATTACTTAGTAGATTAGTCAAAGTTCAATTATCACTTCTTTGCATTACTTAGTATACTGATGGAATTTGTCTATTTGCATTACTTAGCGAAACTTAATTGAATTGTCAATTATCTTGTTCATTGAATATTCCCATTACTCAGTTTATGAATTGAAGTGTTAGTAATTGTCTATGTGCATTACTTAGTATATTGGTTGAATTTCTTATTAATGCTTCATTACATTACTTATTATATTACTTATTCGACTAACTGAAGTTTTTTTTTTTTCTTCATGATACTGAAGGTGAAAAGATTGTAGAAGTATGCAGAAACTCTTGATGCATTAAATATGAAAACCTCAATGCCAAACAACAATGAAAATAAAACCTAACAACAGCATAAAAAGCGGAGGCACTCAAATGGTTTATTACATGCATTCAACAATTCAACAGCTGCAAGCAAAGACATTCTTCTGGTGGGCATTCAACTTTCCAAACACAACAGCATCAGCCATCCTCCAGGCGTTCAAACTTAAGGGATTGCATTTTTTCTTTTATAATTTTGTTTGGTTCTATTTTAGATGTTGCAACAAGTACATTATTATTTTTATATCTAAAGCAATTCACTTTCTCTCAAGAGAAATGTCCTTGAATTATTTTTGTGATTAATGGTGGTATGCATTTATGCTTCATATATTTAATGTTTATTGAAATCTTTTCTATTTACCTTGATTTTTTTTATCTAATTAAGCAATAATGTAAATTAGCAAAATGAAGAAATATGGTAAAACAGTAGTACAACACTAATTATACAACATAATACTTGAAAAACCAAAATGGGCTTTTAGTGACAATGTCTATTGTTTTAGTCACGGTTGTTGATTGTCTCTAATAACATGTTTTTTAGTGACGGTACTACTGTCGCTAATACCGTGTTTTTTAGTGACGGTTTTTTGACTTTTAGGGACAGTTTGGACTGTCGCTAAAGCCCTAATTTCTTGTAGTGACTCATTCTTATATGCTTTTGGAAACGGTCACAAGAAATCAATACCCCATACATCAAACAATTCTACAATCAGAATCGAGGTTAAAAGCATCACGTCTCTTCGAGATATGGATCCAAACTTTTGACACCACAGACACGCTTTGCAAAATTCAACTGCATCCTTGAATATGGACGACTAGTAAAATCCACTCTGCAACACCTTATGAGTTGTCTTCTGAGCTCCGAAATGCCCTCCACACTCTAGCGTGTGACAAAAGGTAAGTATGATTTGCACCTCATTTTTGGGGACACATTTCCTGATAATCTGATCAGAGCAATACTTGTACAAACATGGATTATCCCAGATATAAAATTTGACTTGGCTGAAGAATCAGTCTTTCTCATTATTAGACCATCCTTTTGGAATTCAACATGTGGTTTTATAATTGACAATGTCAACATACCACGGTATTTGTTCCACCATAGCCACACTAAACAGATCTTCATCTGGGAAAAAATCCTTAAGAGGAGTAATTTCCTTTGTGGACTCAACAATAATCCTTGACAAATGATCCGCAATAACATTTTATGAACCCTTCTTATCTTTGATTTCCAGGTCGAATTCTTGCAACAACAGAATCCACCAAATTATTCGGGGATTAGAATCTTTCTTTGTCAGCAAATGCCTCAGAGTGGCATGATCCGAGTAAATAACAACCTTGGTGCCAAATATATATGATCGGAATTTATCCAAGGCGAAGACAACTGCCAGTAACTCCTTCTCAGTAGTTATGTAGTTCATCTAAGCTTCATTCAGAGTCCTACTGGCATAGTAAATAGCATATGGAAACTTTTCTTTTCTCTGACCCAACACAACACTTACGGCGTAGTCAGATGCATCACACATGAGCTCAAATGGTAGAGACCAGTCTGGCAGATGAATAATCGGGGATGATGTTAGTTGAGCATGCATCTCCTCAAATGCATGAAGGCACTCTTTGTCAAAAACAAAAGTAGCGTCCTTAGCCAATAAGTTGCATAGCGGTCAGGCAATTTTGCTAAAATATTTGATAAACCTTCGGTAAAACCCGACATAGCCCAGAAAAGAGCGTATCTGCTTAACAGATGTGGGAAGAGGCAATTTTGAAATTAACTCCACTTTTGTTTTATCCACCTCTATTCCTCGCTTCGATACAATATGGCCCAGTACTATCCCCTCTTGAACCATGAAATGGCTCTTCTCCCAACTTAGGATCAGATTCGTCTCCTTGCATCTCTTAAGTACCATTTCTAGATGTCTCAAATTGTCTTTAAAGGTTACCTCAAAAACTGAAAAAATCATCCATGAATACTTTAAGAAATTTCGCTACCATGTTAGTGAATATAGACATCATACACCGTTAGACTGTTCCTGGCGCATTACATAAACAAAACGACATTTGTCTATAAGCAAACGTGTCATACAAACATGTAAAGGTGGTTTTCTCCTGATGAACAAGGTTAATTGCCACCTGATTGTAGCCGGAATACCCATCCAGAAAGTAATAATAGCTCTGTCCCATTAATCTCTTCAGGAATTAATCAATGAATGGTAGTGGAAAATGATCTTTCCTAGTATTCAAATTGAGCTTTTTGTAATCAATACACACATGCCATCCCGTGGTCGTGCGTTGTGGAATTAGCTCACCTATTGAGTTTGGTACCACTGTGATGCCCGACTTCTTCGGCACCATCTGAGTTGGATTTACCCATGTGCTATCAGAAATGGGATAAATTATACCCGCATCTAACAATTTTACCACTTCTTTCATCACCATCTCTTTCATATTGGGATTAAGCCTCCGCTGCATATCTCTTGATGGTTTTGCATCCTCCTCAAGGTGTATGTGATGCATGCAAATGGCAGGGTCTATGCCTTTCAAATCAACAACATTCTATCCTATTGCCTCTTTGTTCTCACTTAGAACCTTGACTAGACTCAATTCCTATTTCTCTATCAATTTTGAAGATATAATTACAGGAAGAGTCTCATCAGGTCCCAAGAAAACATACTTCAGCTTTTCAGTTTTTCCTATTGGATAGTGTTTTTCTATGAATTCTCTCTTAAGGGCTTCCCAATCAAATTTTATTTCTCTTGCTAATTTGATGTACCATCTCTTAGCTCTTTCTTTCAATGACCAAGGGAATAATCTCACTCGCAAGTCATTTTTGGGCAAATTATCAAACCTAATAGTAGAGGCTACCTCTAGAAAATCATTTATGTGCTAGTATGGGTCTTCTATCCTAAGGCCTGAAAATTTTGGAAGTATATTGATCATGCTTGTCTTGATCTCGAAGTGCTTTGCTCCTTCTTCTTCTGGAAAATATGCATAGGATTCATACGCATCAGGTGCGTAATATCCCTTTAATGATGTCTCTAGTGCCCTCGGCGGGATGGGTCTGTGGTCGCCCATTGCTTCTTTTTGCTAACGATGATGCCCTTCAATAGATCGATGTAAATGATGGAGATTCTTTTCGATATCAGGATTGTACTCGACTAACGCAGTGCTTAAATTATAACGGGTCGGTCTATCGGTCATACGATACTCAAACAACTGTTTATTTATCTTTTATTTTATTTTTTAAAAAAATATTCTGGAATAAAATCTAATCTAACTTAACTACTTCTAAATTACATAAATTAAAGCAAGAATTAATATGCAAAAATCTAGCTAACTAAAACTCACAAAAGTTCCAGACGCAACTTTAGAAGTTCCGATCCTCCGTTCCACGCTTTTCAGAGTACCTGTCAATCACAAAAAAATCTCACTTTAGCTACAGTTACAATAACGCAATGCAAATAAATTACTAAAGCTATTGAACAATGCTTAGTCCCTTGCAACGACGCCAAAAACTTGGTCTGTTTGTCAGGTGTGTAAAAATATGTGGTTAAAAATAACACCTTAACGACTCTAGGTTTTACCCTACATAAGCACCTGTATCAATTATAGAATAGAAAATGGCTTGAGTAAGGGATATCGATCCCACAGAAACTGAGATTGTTCACTTTAATAATTTAGAAACAACGAATTATATCTTTTGAAATCTTGTTTGTTTGGGTGGTTGAAGAGTAAATTATCTATATTAACTAAATTAACTAAAAAGCAAAGTAAATTGGTTGTGATTCAAATGAGAGAGAAAACTAGGGTTTTTATCACTTCACCACTAACCGCATAATATAGTTCATTACTGTTTCAACTGTAAGAGGGCGATCCATAACTGTGAATCGGATCATATCGCATATAGCTAAATACAACCCCAAAAAGGAGTACCATCAACCAAATTGCAACAATATGTTGATATGTGTCAAATATTAGTCATTTTGACCACTTAACTCACTATTGTTATGTTCTATCATTCCATTATTTGGTATTTTTATGTTGTTTGCATGTTAAGGCATATTTTAGGAGCTTAATGAAGAAATGGAGCTAACTTCGGTGAATTAACTGAAGAGTGTGTTCTTTCTATCCAAGAGGAAAGTTAAAGAGGCAGTCCGAAACAAAAATGGCTCCCGGATGGCAAAAATGGCATTTTCAGAAGCCGTCATCTTCAGCAAAGAGTATCGCGGGTTCGAGACGGATGTTCTGGTGCATTCACAGAGAAAAGTAGTTTTCCATAAAATTCATACGCTTATGCCTACGCTTCTAGTACCAAAAAGTGGCTAGAATTGCAAAATCTACGCTTTGCCCTACGCTTGGGACCTACGCTTGAAGCGTAGCCTCCAAGCGTAAGTGAAGTAACATTGAGGATTTTTGCGTGATTTTTCCTATTTCACCCCAGGCTTAATTGGAAGACGTGCCCACGACTCCAAACCTCTGTATACATGTATATACACTTATATTTAGGGTTTGGATGTATTTTGAGAGTGAAAAGACTAAAAAGGGTCTCTCTATTCCATTGCCTATATATACAAGACCATACATCAAAGTTAGGTCTGTGAAGTTGGAGAGTTCTGTGAGACATTCATTCAAGGGGTTCATTCATTCAGACATGCTGTTGTTGAGAGCCATATTCAAACCCAGAGATCCGAAGAAGATTATGGAGAACATTTCTAATTCAACGTTGCAGTCACCTTCTACATGGCTAACTAACTCGGTATCTAGGATTTTCTAGCAAAACCCTAGCCAAGTAATGTAGTTATTTCATTGTTTTTAACTGTAAACGAGGGGAAACTTTGACCATACTTGATGATTTAGTAGTTAAGAGACCGTACTGATTTGTAATAAAAAATTATATGTTTGTTCTAAATTCTTGCCTTAGATGGAATAAATATATTATTTTGCACAATTATGATTATTCAATATGGGCTGGAACTCAGATGCTTCATCATGGTTTTCTACACAATGGTGGTAATGAAACTTGAAACTCTCGGTTGACACGGGTCGTGCCTTGGTGATTTAATATAGACATTCATTAGTTTATTTTCATGCATTATGAGTAGATTAGAGTAATATAATTGGCATGTACTAGTTAGGTTAGTCATGAGACGGGTTGTCGCG
Source organism: Cornus suecica (assembly GCA_963922005.1). Lineage (NCBI taxonomy): Eukaryota > Viridiplantae > Streptophyta > Magnoliopsida > Cornales > Cornaceae > Cornus > Cornus suecica. The sequence continues at coordinate 60,617,188 of OY998239.1, forward strand.
ATCTGATTGATGGTACTCCTTTTTAGGGTCATATTTACCTATCTGCGATACAACCTGATTCACAATTATGGATCACCCTCTTACAGTTGAAATAGTAACGAACTATATTATGCGGTTAATGGTGGAGTGATGAAAACCCTAGTTTTCTCTCTCATCTGAATCCCAACCAATTTACTTGCTTTCTAGATAATTTTAGTTAAAATAGATAATTTGGTCTTTCGACAACCCAAAGCGAAAAAATTTCAGAAATATAATTCAGTGTTTTTGAATTGCTAAAGTGAACAATCTCAGTCTCTGTGGGATCGATATTCCTTACTCCAGCTGCTTTGTTATTCTACAATTGATATGTGCACTTTCGTAGGATAAAATCTAGAGTCGTTAAGGTGTTATTTTTAACCACATATTTTCACACACCTGACGGACACATCAAGTTTTTGGCGCCGTTGCCGGGGACTAAACATTGTTAATAGCTTTAGTAATTTATTTGCATTGCGTTATTGTAACTGTAGCTAAAGTGATATTTTTGCGACTGGAACTTTTGTGAGTTTCAATTACCTAGATTTTTGCATATTAATTCTTGTTTTAATTTATGTAATTTAGAAGTAGTTAAGTTAGATTAGATTTTATTCCAGAAAATTTCAAAAATAAAATATATATATATATAAATAAATAGTTGTTTGAGTAGCGTATGACCGATAGACCGACCCGTTCAAATTTAAGCACTACGTTAGTCGAGTACGATCCTGAGATCGAAAAGACTCTCCGTCATTTACATCAATCTATTGAAGAGCGTCATCATCAGTAAGAAGAAGCAATGGGCGACCACAGACCCGTCTCGCCGAGGGAACCAGAGAAATCATTGAAGGGATATTACGCACCTGATGTGTATGACTCCTATGCAGATTTTCTAGAAGAAGAAAGAGAAAAACATTTCGAGATTAAGACAAGCATGATCAATATGCTTCTAAAATGTTCAGGCCTTAGGATAGAGGACCCATACCAGCACATAAATGATTTTCTAGAGGAAGCCTCTATTGTTAGGTTTGACAATTTACCCATCATAGGTTTTCCGACCAATATATTGCTAAAAATTTATACATGGGACTTGGTGAAACTCATAAGACCTTGGTAGACGCAACCACGCAGGGTCAGTTTATTCTAAAGCCAGTTAAAGAAATTTTGGATATATTTGATAATATTAGTGAAAACACAATCCAATACCAATTTGAGTTGAGCTCTAGAGGTGGACAACAGGATAAGAGATCCGAAAAATCTTACGTTATGGATCATGATGATGTGAGAGATACCATGGCATTGTTTGGAGAGAGATTGGAAAGAATTGATAAATACCTTCAACGAAATCATTCCCCTTCTAGAAAGACATATGAACTCGAAGCTGAGTATTCCCAAATTGAGTGTGAGGAGATAATGGATGTTGAGGCCAATGCATCGTGGAACTATTACAATAATGCTCCTTTCACCAATTCATACACCTCCAATGCCATAAATCACCCACTCCTGTCTTACAAATCTACTAATGGGGAAAATCCACCACCAAAATTTCAATAAGGGAAATCGTACAATCAACCACCAAGGTTCATAGAAAGACATCAGTCATACAACTAACAGCCAAGGTATACTGAAAAACAACAATCATATGGCCAACAACTGAGGTTTCAACAGAGTCAACAATCATTTCACTCCCAGCTGATAATCATGGCTAGAAATTCTTAATCCAACTACCAACTGAGAACATCTAATAATTCCCAAGCCCTCCAGTCATTTAATAACAACCAAGCCTTACAGCCTTCCAATCATTCCCAAGCTCTACAACCATTCAATAATTCAAAAGAGCTTCAGGCATTCAATAACAATCAGGATGTTCAACCCTATAACTACCAACCCCAGCAACCAAGAAGCCAAGTTCATTAACCCGGTTTCTAGACTAGTCGGTTAGAGCAGGTCATAATGGACATTCATAACAAGCTAGACATTCATACTCAATCTTTAGCACAACTGTACATCCAGATGGGCCAAGTGGCTAATGAGAGGAATATGAGAGGGACAGGAAAACTGCCAAGTCAACCCATACTCAACCTTAAACCACAACAAGCATTAGAGCTTGGATCTTTTGCTAATAATCCTTATGAGTCGGTTCAAGTAATCATGACTCTGAGAAGTGGGAAGGAAATGGAGAATCGAGTTGAGGTAGAGCATGAAGAAAGGTTGCAAAGAAAAAGGGAAGCAGAACAAGAGAATAGGAAGGAAGCTGAAGAAGAGCAGAGGAAGGAAGCTGCAAGGAAAGAGGCTGAAAGAACACAGAAAGACCAGCCATCGGTGGGGGACAATGTTGATGAGACATTACTTGAAGAGCCAGAAATAGCGCATTATGAGGAGGCAACGCCATTTCCTCAACGTCTTAGAGAGCCGGCAAAGTACGGAAAGATGAAAGAATCTGATATGTTAGATACATTCTGACAAATCAAGATCAATTTACCTCTCTTAGATGTAATCGCCCAAATACCACCTTATGCTAAGGTTTTCAATGATCTTTGTACCCAGAAGCGAAAAATCAGAGGAAAGAATCCAGCAAAAATACTCTTGACTGAGCAAGTGATTTCATTGTTTTTAAGCGATACTCCACCTAAGAGGAAAGATCCTGGTGCTCCCACTATTCCATGTGTCATTGGTGATCAGGAAATTCGTAGAGCTCTTCTTGATCTAGGTGCAAGTATTAACTTACTTCCTTATTTAGTCTACCAACAGCTAGGGTCGAGTGAGCTCAGTCCCACATTGGTTGTACTGCAATTCGTTGATCGATCAGTCAAACAGGCAAAAGGAGTGTTTCAATATATCATTGTGCAAGTGGGCAAGTTTTATTTTCCGGTTGACTTTGTTGTCCAGGATACAGAACCTGTCCCAGACGCGAAAAAACACATTCCAGTAATATTGGAAAGACGATTCCTAGCTACGGTAAATACATGCATTAATTGTAGAACCGGAGCCATGGATCTGACATTTGGTAATATGAAGGTCAGGATGAATGTGTTCGAAGGAAGTTACCGCTTTCCTGAATCTGGGGATTGTTTTCATATTAATGAGTATGATGAACTTGCAACTTAAATCTTGGAAGGAGATGAGCTGAAGACATTTATGATTGGAGAAAGTCCAAATGAGGAAGTTGCTGATTGGGAGGCATATTTGAAGCTGCGGAATGAAGAGTTGGATGCAATGAAGACTACATTATACACTCAACCATGGCGGGAGCCGGTTGAACCACTTCCAATAGTTTCAAATATTCCACCAATTCCATCTCTAACTACTCCTCCTGCCTTGGAACTCAAGGAATTGCCTGAAAAGCTGAAGTATGTTTTCTTGGGACCCGATGAGACTCTACCTGTAATTATATCTTCAAAGTTGATAGAGAAACAGGAATTGAGTCTAGTCAAGGTTCTAAGTAAGAACAAAGAGGCAATAGGATGGAGTGTTTCTGATTTGAAAGGCATAGACCATTCGATTTGCATGCATCGCATACACCTTGAGGATGATGTAAAGCCATCAAGAGAGATGCAACGAAGGCTGAATCCCAATATGAAAGAGGTGGTGATGAAAGAAGTGGTAAAATTGCTAGATGTGGGTATAATTTATCCCATTTCTAATAGCACATGGGTAAGTCTAACTCAGGTGGTGCCGAAGAAGTCAGGCATCTTAGTGGTGTCAAACTCAATAGGTGAGCTAATTCCACAATGCACGACCACAGGATGGCATGTGTGTATTGATTATAGAAAGCTCAATTTGAATACCAGGAAAGATCATTTTCCACTAATTTGCTTTCTATATAATTTTAGTTAAGATAGATAATTTGGTCTTTGACCACCCAAACAAACCATTTTCAGGAAATATAATTCGGAGTTTTTGAATTGCTAAAGTGAACAATCTTAGTCTCTGTGGGATCGATATCCATTACTCAAGCCATTGCTATATTATAATCGATACGTGCGCTTGCGTAGTGTAAAACCTTGCGTCGTTAATGTGTCATTTTTAAACACATATTTTGTACACACCTGACGTACGTCAAGTTTTTAGCATCATTTTCGGGGACTAAGTATTGTTCATTAGCTTTAGTCATTTATTTACATTGTGTTATTGGAAACGGCAATGTAATCCAAAACTGAAAGTGTTTCTAGGTAAATTCTGACAAATATGGGATGGACCACATAGAGTTAAATCGGTTTACCCCCGCGGAGAAGTAGGATTTGATAAAAGGTTCGGGATACATGGGAAGAGATTGAGATATTATGAGGAGATTGATCCAGGACCGGAATTTATAACATTTGTCAGTTTAATGGAAAGTGATGAATTGGTGAAGGGAACATTACATAAGGTATTGAAGGAGGATCTGTTGGACACATTGACCGTGCATGGGGTGAAGTTAGAACGTGATAGATGAGGTACTTTATATGGTGAATATGATTCTATATTTGATGTCATGGATAATACTAATTGTTCACAGGTGAGAGCACTGAGGGAGTTACTTCCTACATTTTGTCCTATGAGTAAAAGAAGTGTTGCAGAGAAGAAGGGTTTAGGTAACCCGTTGAGGAGTTGTTGTGCCAATGACGTTAAACATTGGTCCTAGGTTTTGAAAGTTAGTTTCTAGCCTAGGTTTGTAGAATAGGATATCATTTAATTTATGTAATTTAAATTCTTAGAGACGATAGACCCTTAAGGCCACATCTTTGTCTTTGTTTTTATTTTTATTTTTATTTTATTTTTATAGGATTATAGGCCCTTAAGGCCAAATCATAAAAATAAAATAAAAAATCAATAAAAAAAATATTTTAATTCCTTGAAACTTTTGTGTGAATTTTGGGATATCTTTTAAATTTATTTTTCCCTTGCTATGATGGTAGGTATTTGTGCTTTGTTTCATATATCTACAGGTGATCCAAATTAAGTTTGGGGAAGGAGATCAAGTGCTTCAATGTTGAATCCAGAATTGAGTTTCAAGGGGAACTATATATGTTCTCATAATTTATTTTTTGACCATGGGAACATGGTCTCATTTAAGTTTCGGGGAGAGGGTATAGGATTACAAGGAATTGGAAATTTTTTGAAATATTTTTTTGAAATTTTAACTTTTTTGGAGTAGTTCTTTGTTTTCACGCATGATTGATTTGCATTACAAATTGATTGATTTAATGTTTATGATGTATGAGTAGTATGTGTTATGATATTCCCATTCATGAGAGTGATGATTAAATCGAGTTAGTGAAGTGATGTGGTTTTACATGGGTGAGTGAATTAGTGAAATTGAAATCAAGAAGGACTACTTTGACATATAAGCACAAGCACACATTCACTAAGGGAAATAGGTTGATTTTTGACTATGTAGTTGAAAAAATAATCTTGCCACAATAAAAGGGGAAAAGGGGAGATGTTATGATTGAAATGGAGAAAATTGAATTTTTTTTGAGAAAATAAAATGCAAAAAGCAGTTCTTCAAGCTGAGTAACCGGGCCTTAGTATCACTAATATCACTGTTCACGTTTAAAGGGGAAAAGACTTGTGAGCATAAATCCCATGAAAGAAGCTCGGGCCCAGTTGGTCGGGACTAAAAATCCCCGCTGAAAAGTCTGGAGACTTAGAAAGACAAAAAGGGATAAAAGTGGAAAGATGGAAAGATATGTTTTTATCAAAAATGGCAAAAATTTGATTAATGAAGTAGGAGAAGAGAAATTGAAATATCATAGTCGAATGTTCACAAGATTACGGAAGGTTGTCTTGATTGAGACTATAAAGTAGCGAAATCATTCACTTTAGTGGGAACCATTTATGATACGAAGCTCGATAAAATTATTGTTCAGTAGTGAGTGGGAGTATTTGCATCCATGTTTTCTTTTGCATTATATCATAACTTAATTGAACTTGTGTGTGGATTCATCATTGCATGATTATAGAGAACTGAGATGTTAGTAGGTACCATCACTGGAAACCTTCACAAGACTTCACTCGTCCATTAGGGGTAACCTAGGGGTTTAAAAGGCTTATTACGCGTGCTAAGTGTAATCGTTGACCCTCACAAAAGTAAGGGATTAGGTTAGATTAGTTATAATAGATTAAAAATATCATCACAAAAAAAGAAGTTCCCTGTGTTTATTGCTAAGGGACTAACAATATGTAAGTTTGAGGGCGTGATAGGTGTCAAATATTAGATATTTTGACCCCTTAACTAACTATTGTTATGTTCTTTCATTCCATTATATGGTATTTTTATCTTATTTGCGTGTTAAAGCATGTTCCAGGAGCTTAATGAAGAAATGAAACTAACTTCAGTGAATTAATTGAAGACTGTGTTTTTTCTATTCAGAGGCAGTCCGAGACAAAAATGGCTCCCAGAGGGCAAAAATGGCATTTCCAAAAGCCGTAAACTTCAGCAAAAAAATATCGTGGGTTTAAAGCGGCCATTTTTATGGATGCACGGAGAAAATTGATTTTCCATAAAATACCTACGCTTCTGCGTACTCTTTCAGTTTCAAAAAGTGGCTGAAAAACACATTTTTACGCTTGGAGGTACGTTTGGACCTACGCTTTGAGGTATACTTGGACCTATACTTGAAGCGTAGACCAGGTACGCTTGAAGCGTATATGTGGCAAGTTTTATGGTTTTTCGATGGTTTTTGCATGTTTTACCCCGATTCGATTTGAAGACGTGCATGTGACTCCAGATCTCTGTATACATGTATATATCAGATTTTAGGGTTTGCATAAGGGTCAGAGTGAAAAAACTGTAAAAGACCTCTCTATACCATTGCCTATATATACGATCATATATCAGTATAAGGGTGGTTCGTTCATTGGTTTAGTCGGGAGTTTTGGAGGTTCGCGTTAATTCAGAGAGGTTCATTCATTCAGGCTTGCTGCTATTGAGAGTCGTATTCAAACCTAGAGATCCAGAGAAGAAGACCATGAAGATCGTTTCTACATCACCGATGCAGTCACCTTTCACCATGGCCAACTAACTCGGTATCTAGGGTTTTGTAGCAAAACCCTAGCCAAGTAATGTAGTTCTTTCATTGTTTTCAATTGTAACGATGGGAAACTGTTGACCATACTATGATGATTGTAGTAGTTAAGAGCCCGTACTAATTTGCAATATAAAAGTCTATGTTTGTTCTAAATTATTGTCTTAGATGGAATGAATGTATTATTTTACACAACTATGATTATTCACTGTGGGCGGGAACTCGGATGCTTAATTATTATTTTTTACACAATGGTGGTAATGAAACTTGAGACCCTAAGTTGACACAGGCTATGCCTTGGCGATTTAATATAGACATTCTTTAGTTTATTTTCATGCATTTGAAGTAGATTGGAGTAATATAATTTGCATGCACTAGTTAGGTCGGTCATGAGATGGGTTGTCGCAATCCGGTTGATTGTACTCCTTTCTGGGGTCGTATTTAGCTATTTGCGGTACAACCTAATTCACAGTTATGGATAGCCCTCTTACATTTGATATAGTGGGGAAGTATATTATGTTGTTAGTGGTGGAGCGATGAAAGCCCTAGTTTTCTATCTCATTTGAATCACAACCAATTTAATTTGTTTTCTAGATAATTTTAGTTAAAAATAGATAATTTGGTCTTTGACCACCAAAATAAACCATTTTCAGGAAATATAATTCAGTGTTTTTGAATTGCTAAAGTGAATAATCTTAGTCTCTGTGGGATCAATATCTCTTACTCAAGTCATTGTTATATTATAATCGATATGTGCGCTTGCATAGGATAAAACCTAGCGTCGTTAAGGTGTCTTTTTTACCAAAAAAAGTTTGTACACACCTGACGCACGTCGTTCACTACCGACTTTACTTATCACAAGAAAGTCGTTAAACCAACTCATATCACCACCCTAAGGTATATAAGCACCTATCAACAAGTATAAGCATTTATCTCATATTATACTTTAAAACAAGACATGTAAATCATATTTTGCACATTATTCAATTTCACTTGAGCATTTTAACAACATCTGAATTATATATATCGAAATTCACATTAAACATGTTCCTCAACCACATTGAATAATATCATTATCCACATGTAAAAATAACATCACATAACGGCAACTCAATGCAATGTGACTCACATACCTCATGGTACACACGCGACCACACACACCCTAACTCCAAGGGTCAACGGGATCATTCTCTAACCCTTCCCTTTATGCTCATAAGGAAAGGTAGATTTATCGTACCGATTCTTCCCAAGTGCTTTTGACACTTCACTCTTTTAATAAGGAAGACATCAAACACGACGCGGTCGTGACATAGGATTTGGAACAAGTCTTCCCCCTACCGTCTCTGTTTCTTGGAAGACTAGTTCCGTAGGAGTGAGAAGCACCCCCTGGCCAGTTGTTACGACAATCCAAAACAATTCTACTCACGCATAAATACACAAATGGACGTAGACCAACATCAATTGAATTCTCAATACAAAAGGTGAACTCCATATGCACTATGTCTCAATGACCCATGCACCAACAAAAATATGTATCACATCATATTTATGAACAACATTCCCAAAATGTCAACACGAAGGCCATTAATTATTCAACATGCTTTTAAATCTCATTAAAACAATAATAAACAAGGATGTTTTCTCATACACCATTCATGATCCCAAATCATCAAGTTGTCATTTAATACACAAGAATAACATTTTCATTCATTTAGCATGTTTTTATCTCAATTAAAGCATTTAACTCACAATGATACATTCTCATGCACAAATAATGTTCCAAGTCATTAAGTTATCCTTTAATTCATAAAGATAACATTACATTTCATTTAACATGTTTTTATCTCAATTAAAGCAATTATACACATTAACTCATTTTCATACACAAGTTTAATGTCAAGATAGCAACTTCAAGATTAATAAAAATGGGGGAACTAGAATAACGCTCTAAGATCATAATCCCAAAAGCCACCAATCATTTACATCCACCTCCAACTCATTAGCCAAGGTAGCTAGCCTACTTATACTATCAAGACTACACTACTAAACCCCATAATCCTATATATATAATTACACTTATACATATACACCTCAATACTCATATTCATACAAGTGTATTTTTACATCAAAAGTCCACAACTCATAACTCATCTAGCATACATCATATACATATTTCAAGGATGACATAAACATGGATTATAACACATAAACACATACAAACCTTAAATTCATATTTCTCAAATATACACTTAGCAAAAATATATCTAGGGTTTGAAATCCCTAAAACGAAATCATACACTCATGAATCAAAGAACGAGAGATTAAAGATGCTTTCCCCTACCTCAAATGAAGAACAAGTCAGCCACCAAACAAGGCCATTGAAATCTTAGCTTTCACCCGAAACTGAAATTGATGAAACCAATCGGTGAAAAGCTTTGTCATAGCCTCCTAACCATGAATCAAGACTCAAACCATAAAGAAAACAAGAATCAATAGATGGTTTGACAATAAAACCAAAAACTAAGGTTTAAGAAAAAACTCACAAAGAGAAGAAAACTCTTACCAATCCATGGCTCAAATTGAAGGCACGACTACCACGACCAACTTCCGTGTTGAAGCTGTAACCAAAATCCAAGCCCAAATAGATGATATAGGCAAAGATAGAGAGAAAAACCAAGTGGAAGAGAGTAGGCTGAGTTTGGAGAAGAAAAGAGAAGAAAATGAAATGTTTTAGGTCAACACTCACTTATATAGGCAATCTATGGACTTTGCCGAATTGTACATTGAGTACTCGGTAGAATCAAGAGTCGAGTACTCGGTAACCCTTCCACCGAATTGTACATCGAGTACTCGATGACCTCGGAAACAGCAATTGCAAGAAAAGGCTCCAAGGCCAACGATGAAATGGAAAACTCTGAAATAATTCGGGACACTTCCAAACACTCCAAAACACATGGGAAGACTCATACTTCCTCACCAACCCACACACAAGTGAAATACTGAGAATACCCCTCACTCTCAAAAGTTCTAAAAATAAAAATAAACATATAATCACATAAGTGCTACACCGGAACATCTATAATAAACTAAGTAACATGTTCGAGCACGGAACACGTTCGCCGAAGCATCAATGAGAAAAATGTTAAGACGAACCCATATAGTCGCCAATGAAACACAAATACATGAAGCCAGAAATGAAATACCACGAAGTCGTCCTTCTAATTCCAGAACATAAATGCGAAAAGTTAACATGTACCAAGATTACACAAGATGTAATGAATAAGTGACGTCATAGAAACGTTAACACTTGGAAAATAATTTCAAAAAGGAGAAAGGAAACACGGGGCATTATAAATGGTTAGAGAATGATCCTGTTGACCCTTAGAGTAGGGTGTGTGGTTGTGTGTTTACCACGAGGTGGTGTTGAGTCACATTGCATTCATGTTGTATTTATGTGATTCCGTTATATATGTAGATCATGATATTATTATATGTGATTTTGGAGCATGTTTAATGTGGATTTTGAGATTTAATTCATATGTTATTAAAATGTTCAACTGAAAGTGGATAATGTGCATAATATGATTTACATGTCTTGTTTTAAAGTATAATGTGAGATGAATGCTTATACTTATTGATATGTACTTATATGCCCCTTATGTGGTGATATATGTTTGTTTAAATGGCTTTATTTTGAGGAGTTAAAGTCGGTAGAGGACTATAGAGTTTATTGTCAGTTACCTTTAAGAAAGCGGGTGATAGTCTTCTGGTCTTGGTTGGTTGCGTAGTACTGACCAAATAGATGTTTATTTCACACTTAGAGGAATGTATCATTTATCATACTATTACGGTTATGAGTTGGTTAAACAAGGTTATAATTGAACATGTCTAGTTGCGTGGCAATGGTCTCTTAATTTCGTTAGTAATCTAGAGAGTTGGTATCAAATGTGAATTTGAGGTTTGAATGAATCGGAAGAGGTATTGATTGAAACTAGTTAGTTCTATGGTATTGGCCACTAGTTTTCCCTTGTTATGATCTTAAGGGATCTAAGTGGATTTATTAAGCACTCGAGGTACTGCAGCTTTACACTTTATTTCTTGTGCTTAACTCATTCTCCTAAGCATTTCTTTCACTCCTTTGTATACTAGTATATGTTTTTGACTTATATGTCACTCCTTGGGCCGTTTGTTACGGCGTGGTGTAGAATATTTTCCTTGTGTTGTCATTTGATTTCATGGAGTTGGAAACGGATGGTTGTGTTTCGTGGATCCAATGCGTTGCTCTTCCTTAATTGTCCTCTTGGACATTATAGGAATCCTTGAGTTATTGTTTTGGTTGGTTTGAGAGTGCATTTTCTCGGTATAATCGCTTCATACATTCTTTCATTTTGAGTTTCGGGTATGAGGCTTGTTGTTTAGTGCACACACATAGTGTTGTCTTTCCTCTTCTTTTGGTTTATTTATCCGGGTGTTTTCCCTAATCACTTGTGGTGTTCTTAACATTGACATTGTTGTCTCAGTTATTCGTTGGTTAGCATTGGGATCTCTTTTTCCTTGCTTTGTTTCTTGACCCTTATGTGGTCGTTCATGAGAATAGTGTTCATATACTCTCCGTGATTTGATTGGTTGGTTTTCCTCACCTATGGTGAGAGCGTTAGTGATTTGATTGACCTTGTTAAGGATAGTATTACGAGGTTGATGTTGTAACACCCTACTCCAACACATCGCCTGGGTATAAGTCTGGGGATGTGCTTATATGTGCAGTGTTGTCTCCAATTGATATGAGGCCTTTTGGGTAGGAGCCTAAGAGAAAAACCGTGCGGGCTTGGCTCAAAGCGAACAATATCATACCAAGTGTTGAAATGGGGTGTTACAATTGGTATTAGAGCCCGGCCGGAATTAAGTGTGGGTGCATGTACAAGCCCGTGAGTAACACCAGCGAGGACGCTAAGTCCCAAGAGGGGGTGATTATGATGTCCCACATCGCTCGGGTATAGGTCTAGGGATGTGCTTATATGTGCAGTGTTGTCTCCAATTGGTATGAGGCCTTTTGGGCAGGAGCCCAAGAGCAAAGTTGTGCGGGTTGGACCCAAAGCGAAGAATATCGTACCAAGTGTTGGAGCGGGGTGTTACAGGCTCGACCAACTCCGTTCAGCCCCGATGCTTCCGAACACATACAAGGATCTAAAAACAAAAAGGTTGAGGCTCACTACATCCTGATCAACCAAGGTATGACCACCTTATCCACTTCGATAACTACTCCAACCCAATGCTATATTTTATAGGCACCTCAATCAAGAGGCTAGAAAATAACCATTCTTGATCATGATCTTATAACTCACCACATCAACATCAAAGTCGTACTTTGGGGTGGTACATAAGCCTGGAAGCAAAAAGAAAGTGAAATGCTATGTGGGCACACTCACCAACTCCATCACGCTCCCTATATTTTTGTAAAATCTCAAAAGGATCCAACCAACCTTTATAGAATCTAATATAGTCCTTAAGACACATAAAATGGGTTCTTAATACAACCAAAGGATATCCCCAAAGAATTTTTGAAAAGCGGCGAAGTGCCCGAAGGATCTAAAAACACCCTCTTCTTAAATTAGCCATAACTCTGTCATAATAACCCCAAAGAGTAGTTCTAAGCATAGTAAAAGTTATGACCAAAACCATAAAGTGTGTCGCAGGGCTGGGTGATATCTTGCCTGGGGTGTTGGGCGAATCCAGAATGGTGTTGGGCGACATCTCGCCCATGGCGAGATGCCCCACACTGAGGATTTTTAGATTTTTGGAAAAATAGTTTTTCTTGACTTCCGGCGATACCGGTTGGTCCTGACACTCCTGAAACCTTTGCCAACCTAGAAATCATAGATTAACTCTAGAAACACACCAAGATCATAAAAAGGAGGATTGATGATGAGACGTCAAATCCTCACCAAAATGGGATTATAGGCACTAGAATGAGAAGGAAAGTAACCGGATCTGCCCGCCCGATAAACTATTTCCTCAGGTTGCAACAACACTAAAAGAAAAGACACATGGGCAATCAATGAAGCTTCTTCAAACTACAGAGGCATGAGATGGCCTAAATGGCCAAATCCCTCAAACTTGACAAGGGACATACCTATCACCAACCAACCTCTCCAAAGTCACCACCCGCGGGTGCCGGCAATCCGCATGCCGGTTGGACTCCATACTCTTAGAACAACTCTATGCCTAACCCGACGAGGTCATCACTGATGCGTGTCAATCGGGGTTAAAAATAATGGTTAAGAATGAACCCTTATGATGACAAGGTTTTACCTATCGCAAGAGCACGAATCGGCTTGAGAAAGGAAATATCGATCCCACAAAGACTTGGATTTTTCACTTTAGCAATCTAAAAGTATTGAATTATTGTTGAAAAAGGCTTTGATTTGTTTGAGATCTATATCTAATGAACTAATTAAAAACGGTATGTAAATTATGATTATGATTTAGAGTAGAGAAAAACTAGGGTTATCATGCTCCACCACTAACCACATAATATAACTATCTACTTGCTAAATTGCAAGAGGGCAATCCATCACCGTGAATCAGACTGTACTGTAAATAGTTGAATACGTCCCGAAAATGATACTATCCACCGGATTCGCTACAACTCATCTCCAGACAAAGTGTGACTAGTACATGTCATCTACTTTACTCTAATCAACTTCTATAGCATGAAATTAAACTAAAACATCTCTATATCACCTCACCGAGTTATGGCATGTGTAAATCTAGGGTTTCAGGTGTTAAGCACCATTGTATATAAAATCAAGGTATGTTGGAGAACACCAAATACACATGATTGATTGAGATAATATATTAATTCAATCTAAGACAAGAATATAATAAATATAAAATCTCTTATCATAAATAACTACGGTCTCTGTTCTACACAATCATCACAACTATGGTCTTCAGTTTTCTCTCGTTACAATTGAAACAAATAAATAAACTATATTACTTAGCTAGGGTTTTGCTAGAAAACCCAGATACCAGTTTAGTTGCTCATGGTGGGAGGAAACTGCATCATTGGTGTAGAAACGCCATTCATGATCTTCAACTCCGGATCTTTAGGTCTTGAATGGCTCCTCTTCTTCAAAAGGTGTAAATCTCCAGGATAGTGCTCTTGAAATTATGTAATTAGAAGTTCTTTAGATCTAAATTAGACATTTGTATTTATAGAAGAAGTTGAGAAGAGTCCTACTTGTATTAGACTTGTCCCGCCAGGAGTAGGATTCCTCTTTTATGTGTTTCTCTTCAATTCTGAGCAAACCCCTTTAATCTGATGTAGATACACCTTATACACATGTTTGGAAGTGTTGCAGTCAAACACAAATTCATCCCAAGTCAAAAGGATCAATTCGGATCAAATTAGGATTTTTGGTTAAATCTGTAGTTTTCAGCTTTTTCCCGCAGGCATGTCTCACTCTTTTGATCATAATTGGAGCTACACAACTTGGATTGAGGCATACGTTAACTTGTTGGAAGGATGACTTCAAGCTCTTATGTTTAGACTCAAGAATTACTCAATTTAGACTTGTTTTGACCAAGATATGGTCGTCTGAAGTTGGCAGAAATTCTGGACATACGATTATGATTAAGCATAGCTCCAAGTGTAGGGCATTTTTCCCATGCGTAGCTCAAGCATAGTTTTGATGATTCTAGCCACTTTTAACTACTGTATGTGTAGCTCAAGCGCAAAAAAATTCATGAAAACCGCCTTTTTTAATTATTGCTCCGTTAGAACCCCCTCAACTCCGTTGGTATGTTTTCCAAAGTTTCGGCTCCAAAAAATATCGTTTTTGCCCTCCGGGAGATATTTTTTGCTTGAAAATTCCTCTTTTGCTCTCTTCTTGGATAGACATAAGCATATCCTTGGTTAATTCTATTTTTCTTTATTAAGCTCTTGAAACATGCTTAGACATGCAAACCGCATAAAAATACCAAATAATGGAATGATAAAACATAACAATAGCGAATTAGGGGCCTAGAATGGACAACATTCGGCACCTATCAATCACCAACAAGTCGACCTAACATATAGATATACACATGAACATATATATATATATATATAAATATAAGGATTCAACCCCATCTTCCAAACATAACCCAAGCAAGTAAGGCAACAGGGAGAAAATCATGTTGAGCATACTCCAACACCGTATCAATTATTTTCATGATATACTAGTTAAAGCAATAAAAGTCACATTAAGCATAATCCAAAACCATATTAAAGATTGTCTTGATATACATGCCTCTACAATGCCGTCATGCCATAGTGCATTATGAAATAAATGCCCCAAGCCATGCATGTCAATGCTCACTCAAGTCCAAAAACCTGGATATATGTGTATCGAATGATCATAACGAACGAGTGTGATACACAACTCGCAAATCAACCCATGTTTGAACCGTAGTCCTCCCACGCCTCTCTGATTTTCGGATTACTAGTCCGCCGGTAGCGAGAGACACTGTCTGGCCAATTGTTGCGACTATATGTGTCGCCATAAATGGTACACACGCGAAAAAAAATCATGTTCGAATCGTAGTCCTTCCACGAACTCTCTGATTTCCGGATTACTAGTCGGCTGGTAGCGAGAACACCATTTGTCCAGTTGTTGTGACTATACGAAACTTTTGAAAATCAAGACTCGTGCACATGTAATGCTACTCATGAAAGTGCTTGTGCATAGACATAATTCTATTCATGTGAATTAACGCCATAACACCCTAACCGTGCCATGAAATAACGTGTTCTCAATGAAAGATCATGTTTTAATCCATTTCACATGAAAGACATCCTAAGCATCGTGCAATATCAATTCATAGTAAATCTAATCATTTTTCACTTGAAATAGATCACCACCGTTATGCTCATCAAGGTAACCTACATATATATACATATATATTATATATAGATACATTCATCACCCTAAGGGCACTTAACACCAAATTATTCCAATCACCTCCTCTAAACCACCCTAATCATGTTCCTAAGGTCGAAACACCCATTTCCATTTTTCTATATAGACTTATGTATGTATATATATCACACGAACATACTTATTCACAATTTATCACCAAATTACATTCTAAATTACCACCTACCTACTCATGTCAAGTATAGTACTTCAATACACCCATATACATATATACATACACCTATACTCATTTTAAGCCATAATATCATCTCAACTTTTTTCAAGGGAAAGACATAGATAGAAATTCCCTTAATACGCACACTTAAGAAATCAAAGAGATGAGAAAGATAGAAGCTCCCCTATCTTAACTCCAAGCAAGTAGGAAAAAAAAAGACCCAAAACCCTAGAAAATTCCTAAGCTCAAACGAAAGCAATCCAATCGGTAGAAACCTTTTCATTAGAACCCTAAGTAAGAATCAAGAATTAATTCCATCAAATTCAAAGAATTAGAGCTGAAATTTGAAAGAGATGAGAATTAGGGGGTTAAACTGAAAACTACCAAGAGAGACGGAGATACTTTCCAAGCTTGAGATCAAAATGAAGCTTAGGACACCACCAACAAGTTTGCTATTCAACTAACCATCAAATTCTCATCAAAAGGAGAAGAAAATGGAGGAAATTGAAAATGAGGAGAAGAGGGAGAAAGTGCGAGCCGATTCTTGGAGAGTGTAAATGCAGAAAAGTTACACAATAATAATTGGGTAAAAATTTGGATCCCTTTTTCATTCATCAAAGCCATCTATTTATACAAAATTGTCAAGATGGGTCAAGCACATGTATCCAAGTTAATCAATCCCTTAAATCAGGGGATTTGATCAACTCTCCCTTTTTTAGGACTCTCTATTCTATAATTGGACCACTCCTTGTCTTGTGGATCACTTAACTTCTAGATTTTTCTATAGGCCCATTATTTCTTCAGCCCATTCATTTTCAGTCCATTCATCTTCGGCCCATCAGTCACTGGCCCATCAGTCGTTGGCCCATCAGTCCTATGGTCCATCTACGATTGGGCCAGACATTTTTAACCATTACACAGGCCCCTGAGGTTATGGGTTTTTTGAAAAAAGCCCATGACTGAATATATATATATTTTTTTCTTCAAATATTGCTATATACATATACATTCATGCACTTTAGGGAAAATGGGGTTTGATGCGTTGTCAACCATTGATGAGCATTTATTGGCATTTGAAATGTACGGCCACCACTCCCTTGATTGTAGCTCCATGAAGGCTCATCGTGGGTCGTGACCTTCGGACTTCGTGCAACCCTTTGGCCTCCTTCTCCTCTTCTATAAAACCCATCCTTCTTCATTTTATTTCATATTTCATACATTACAATTTTCTGCTCCAGCTTCTCTCTTTCTTAGCTCTTTATCTCTGGGTTTTTATTTCTTTGTTCTTCCAACAATCCTTCATGTCGGTCATCCCAGATCTTTTGATAGGACAGAAACCTGCCGCTACCCAAAGCTTATGTGACTCTTCGTTCACTAATCTGAGTAAGTCGACCGGTCCCTTATTTTCCTTTCTTTTAATTTTCATCTCTACCTCATTCTGTCTCTTCTACCTTTCTTTATAATCATGTCTGATAGTGATGATACCCGCTCGGTTGAAGAGGTCATCTTATCGTCTGCTACTGGTACTGATCCTACCAGTAGCGATAGTCCCCAGTCCAGTCATCAGGGAGCCTCGAAAACAACTCCCCAAAATACTGACATTCCTGGTTCATCCCAGACTGAAACCGTGAATCCCAAAGGCCCCAAACCGTTTGTAGTTGCCCCACTTAAAAGAGTTCGACCGGAAGTAGACGTTAAACACCTTCGGGCTGAGACCCAAGTACCTAGGGATGTTGACGTATCCCCTTACCCAGGTTACCTTGATTTTACCCAGAGTCAGGGACTAGCTCCCGGTAGCATTTTGTTATCGGCATCCCACCTTAGGGTTCTAAGGTTTCCCATTCATCCCTTATTCCATTATGCATTCTTCATGCTGGGCTTACACCCCCTTCAGTTGAACCCGAACAGCCTTAGGATCATGTTCATGCTTCTGTTGTATAATAGGGACCTAGACCTCAATTTAGGCTTAGCAGATCTACTCTTGTGCTACTTTTTCCAAAACGCCTAAGCGAGTAAGGGTAGATACAATCTTTTCCCTTTCCAGGGTCACAGCATATGCACCGATACTGAAAAGTCAGATAAGGGATGGAAGGAAAGGATGGTAGTAGTGAGCGGTAACTGGTCTTATCCCTTCTCACGTATATTCCCGATCCCAAGAGTCTTTGGTGCCATCCGTCTCCCCATCTACCGTCCCCTTCATAAAGTCTTATGCCTTTGCGAACACTGCAATCTCCATCGGGGAGATTACGCTTATAAATTCCTGGGTTATGAAGATAAGGACCTTCCCCTTACTTTTATAAGACAACGCATAGGCCTCCTAAAAACCCATGTCTGGGGAAAATCCCGATCAGCTACTGACCTGCTGACTTTGGAGAACTTAGAGTCAATTTCTAATTTGGGCGCTGGTGTTGACAGGATGGACTTGCCTGACAAACCTATGTCCGCCAGAATCCCTGAAGTTCCAGAAAGGGATTGCTCTTGTTGATGTTGTGCCATTGTCAACAGCACCGCCTTCGACTTTGGCACCTCCTCCTGCGCAGAGCCCGGCAGTGCCACTGGCACAGAATCCCGGAGCTCCACCTCCGCCTCCTGTCAATGCTCCGACTGTGAGGACCCGATCCAGTACAACCAGTGGGGTGGGTACTAAAAGGACCAGGACACAAGTTGATAATGCTTCTTCAAGAAAAGCTCCTGCTGTCCCTGAATCATCCCAGGCTTTGATTCCCTGGGAGCCTAAATTCCTGTTGCCAGATAGGACACCAGTCTGCGCTGATCAAATCACCCTTAATCAGCCAGAAGCTCTCCGGGCTATGGCTAAAGGGATCTGGACACCTGCTGATAGGGTTGGCCACACCAAAATTACCAGAACTGATCTTGCCAAGAGGACTTCAGTAATGGTTATGGAGGTAAAGATTTTGTTTAATATTGTGTTCTTAGTTTTATTTGCTGATCGCCTTTTCTTGTAATAACCTTTCCTTTACTGTGTAGCTTCTTTACGGTGTTCAGGCCTACAATAGCCTCCTTGAGACTGATGTCAAAGAGATGGCCGGTATGAAGGCCCAAATAAAGCAGAATGACATCCACCGGGTATCTCTGGTCAAGGAGGTGGATGGTCTTCGCCAGACTGTTTCCGAACAGAAGACGCTTTTGGAAACTGGTGAAGCGGAGAAGCGAGCCCTGACTGCCGAAAAGCTAGTCCTAGCTGCTGAGCTGGAAAAAATAAGGGAAGCTGCCAAGAAGATGGCAGCCGAAAAGGCTGAGTCAGATAAACTCTTGGCAGAATCTGAGAAGCTTTTGTCCCTTGAGCGGGAAAAATTAGAAGTGTGCCGACAGGGTGGGCTTGACATATACAAAAGATACAGTGTTATCTGTGACATCCGAGCGACCAGGGCTTGGCGACGGAGGCATGAAATGGAACACATCCCTCTAAAATCCCGGGAATTCAAGACCGCAGAGGAATTCGACGCCCATATGGGAGTGTTTGTGCCTTATGAAAACCCTCCTTCCTCTAAGAACGAGAAGCGTTTTGCTGCCATCCTGAAAGGGGAAGAATACCATCCTCCTGATCAGTAGTTTAGGCAATTTTTATTCATTTTTGCTCCCATTAAAGGGTTACTTTTTTGTAATTTCTCTCTTTATCAATGAACAAGAGCTTTTTCGCTATTTTCCGTATTTTCCCACCCTTGTTTTGATTATAATGCTTGTATTTTAACCGTTTGTTTAGACGATTGAGCCTTCGGGCATCTAGAGTTTGGCTAAATCAAACTCTTAGGAACATTTTAACAAAAAATTTGAGCCTTTGGGCATTTGGCCCCTGAGGCTATATTTTATCCTCTGTTTTAGCTCAAATCAGGTTTTGAACTCAAACACTTAGGAATATTTTTAATAAAAAAATGGAGCCTTCGGGCATTTGGCCCCTGAGGCTATGTTTTATCCTCTTGTTAGTTTAAATCAGGTTTGAACTCAAACACTTAGGAATATTTTAAACGAAAAAATGGAGCCTTCGGGCATTTGGCCCCTGAGGCTATGCTTTATCCTCTTGTTAGTTCAAATCAGGTTTGAACTCAAACACTTAGGAATATTTTTAGTTTAAAAATTGAGCCTTCGGGCATTTGGCCCCTGAGGCTAGATTTTGTCCTCTGGTTAGTTCAAATCAGGTTTGAACTCAAACACTTAGGAATATTTTTAATTTACAAATTGAGCCTTCGGGCATTTGGCCCCTGAGGCTAGATTTTGTCCTCTGGTTAGTTCAAATCAGGTTTGAACTCAAACACTTAGGAATATTTTAAGTTTAAAAATTGAGTCTTCGGGCATTTGGCCCCTGAGGCTAGATTTTGTCCTCTGGATAGTTCAAATCAGGTTTGAACTCAAACACTTAGGAATATTTTAATAAACATGAATCACTTGTATAAAAGTAAAACCTATTTTTATTGAAATGAACTCGAAAATCATGAAGCAAAGGTGCCGGACATCAGGCACAGATGTTTTGTAAAAAGGATGTCATAGCAAGACACCGTTTTATTTCGTAACAAGAAAAGTAACTATCTAAGGATAATATATTTTTAACCGATAAGCATTCTGAGAGTTGGACTCGAGGCAGCCTGTTTCATTCTTCCTAACCCGATAAGCATCGCGCCCGATAACCTCAACCACTGTGTAAGGTCCTTCCCATGTCTCTCGCAATTTGCCTACAATCCCGATCTTCCTTCTGAGCACCATATCGCCCACTTGGAACTCTCTTCTTTTGACTTTCTGGTTGAATCGTGCCCTGACTTGCTGCTGATAGGCAGCTAGTCTGATCCCGGCTGCTTCCCTTCTTTCTTCCAAGAGGTCCAGATCATGGGCTAGGTGCTGATTATTTAGACCTTCTTCCCATGCCTAACTCCTTAAAGTAGGTACCCTCAGCTCGGTTGGTATAACTGCTTCGGCCCCATAAGCCATGGCGAAAGGGGTTTCTCCGGTTGGCTGTCTTGGAGTAGTCCGATAGGACTACAACACCTCAGGTAATTTCTCCAACCATGCCCCTTTTGCGTCTTCAAGTTTTTTCCTCAGTGTGTCAAAAATGGTTCTATTCGTCCTTTCGGCCTGCTCGTTTCCCTGTGGATAGCCGACGGAAGATGTGTTTTGATTGATCACATGTTTTGCCAAGAATGCTTGAACCCTTCTGTTATCCAGGTTGGTGCCATTGTCCATCATTATGGTTCGGGGTAGACCGAATCTACAGATGATGTGGCTCCAGATGAATTTTATAACATGGTTGTCTGTTATGGTGGGGTATGCCTCTGCTTCCACCCATTTGGTAAAATAATCGGTAGCCAGGAGAACATGCGTGGTACATCGTATTGCTTGCGGGAGAGGACCCACAATGTCCATACCCCATCGGGCAAAAGGGTGAGGAACAATAGTTGGGTTTAAGAACTCCGGCGGTGGATGAATGGCATCTCCATGAAACTGACATTTTTTGCAATGTCTGACGTAAATTTCAGCGTCCCTTGCCAGGTAGGCCCAGAAGTACCCCTAGGTGAGGACTTTATGGGCTAGGGACCTTCCTCCGGAGTGATTGTCGCAAGCTCCTGCATGAATCTCTTCCATGACTGCCAAAGCCTCGGATGGGGTCAGACATCTCAAGTATGGTCCGGAGAAAGACTTTCGGTATAGTTGGCCGTTGTAGAGGGCATATCTGGCTGCCTTCATTCTTATCTTTCGGGTTTCTGATTTGGATTCAGGCAACGTACCAAATCTCAAATAATCTACTATCGGGTCCATCCAACTCGGCTCCCATGGGATAACCATTACCTCTTCGGGGGGTTCCAAGCTAGATCGGGCTATAAAGTCTATTGGTGCAGTACGAGTCATACTTTCTCCCGCCGTGGAGGCTTGGTTAGCCAGATGATCTGCCACGGAATTATCCCTTCTGGGAATCTGTTCAAAGCTTATTTGCTGGAACCCCTCAGCCTCCCTTAGAGCCAAATTCTTGTATGCTTCCATCTTCAGCTCTCGGGTTTCATACTCCCCTTTTAGCTGTCGTACGACTAGCTGGGAATCACTTCGAACCTCTGCTTTCTGCACTTGAAGGCTTCGGGCCAACCGAATTCCTGCAAGAAGGGCCTCGTACTCGGCTTCATTGTTAGAGGCTGGAAATTCCAATCAAACGTATTGCTGGATTTTAGTACCATCTGGTGTTACGAGTACTACTCCGATCCCTGCTCTGTTGATGTTTGATGATCCATCCACGAACACGACCCATTATTCAGGCTCACATTCTTCTACGGAGTCTGCCACTTCGGTTTCTAACATGAAGTCAGCTACCGCCTGCCCTTTGATGGCCGTTCGGGGGACATAGGTTATGTCAAAAATCCCAAGTTCAATTGCCCATTTTGATACTCTCCCGGATAACTCAGGTTTCGCCATTATGGATCTGATCGGAATTAAAGTGGGAACTATGATCGGGTGTGCTTCAAAATAGTGTCGAAGACGTCGATTAGCATTGATCAGTGATAGTACCAGCTTCTCCTATTTTGAATAACGGGTTTCTGCGTGGGCAAGGGCTCTGCTGGTGTAGAAGACTGGTGTCTGGTACCCTTTTCCCTCCTTGACTAGAGCGGCGCTGGTAGATGTTGCTGAAATGGCTAGATACAGATGCAACGGCTCATCGGCATCAAGGGTTGCCAGTATTGGGGGCTTTGCCATGTAACTTTTGAGTTTGTTCAGGGCCTCTGCTTGCTCCGGCCCCCATACCTCTCCTTTTGCCGCCTTTATTGCTTGAAAGAACGGCCTACATCGATCGATTAGCCGAGAGATGAAACGACTGAGGGCCGCTATTCTTCCAGTTAGTACCTGGATCTCCTTTTGGGACTTTGGCTTCACTGTCTCTACGAGAGCTTTGACTTGCGCAGGGCTAGCCTGTATTCCCATCCGATCAACTATGTGCCCCAAAAACTGGCCTGAGGAAACTCCGAAAGAACATTTGGTCGGGTTGAGCTTCATGTTGTACTCCCGGAGGGTGTTGAACACCTACCGCAGATCGGTTAGATGGTCTCCTTTCACCTTGCTTTTGACCACTGTGTCGTCGATGTAGGCTTCGATGGTTGATCCCATCATCCCTTGGAACACCTTCCTGACCAATCTCTGATAAGTAGCACCTGCATTCTTTAGTCCGAAAGGCATAACTGTGTAACAAAATGTACCTGATTCAATGATGAAGATGGTCTTTTCCTGATCCTCCGGATTCATTCGGATCTGGTTATATCTAGAGTATGCATCCAGAAAGCTCAGGCGTTCAAAACTTGCAGTGGCATCTACCATCTGATCGATCTTTGGTAAAGGGAAACAGTCCTTCTGGCATGCTTTATTTAGATCAGTGAAATCAACACATACCCTTCACTTGCCGTTTTTCTTCTGGACCACTACCACGTTTGCCAACCAAGAAGGATATTGGACCTCCTTTATGAATCCTGCTTGCAGAAGTCGATCAACCTCTTCAGCTATGATCTGGTTTCGATGGGCCCCCATTTGTCTCTGTTTCTGTCTAACGGGCTTTGCGCTGGGGTCCACATTGAGAGAATGCACGGCTATTGATGGATCAATACCGGTCATGTCTATATGGCTCCATGCAAATATGTCAGCATTAGATCGCAGAAGGGACTCCATTTTCTCTTTTTCTTGCGGACTGAGGCCTGAACCAATATAGGTAAACCTTTCAGGGCGATCGGGACAAATTTAAACTTCCAGTAGTGGTTCAACTGTTACTAATGATCCCGAACCTCCCTCCTGTAATTGCTATTTGTCATCGGTTGCTGCCCCGGACCATGGCCCCCGTTTTGGTTCTGCCTTTCTCTTTAGACTCTTCAAGGTGACGGCATAACACTCCTTTGCTGCTACCTGATCGCCCCTGATGTCATTTACGTCAATTCCGTTCGGGTCAATACATCGCATGACCTGATGCATGGTTGAAGGGACCCCGTGCATGCGATGGATCCATCCCCTTCCCATGAGGAGATTATAGGAAGGTTTGACATCCACCACCACGAAAGTCTCTCGGAGCGTGCGCCTTGCTGCCGTTACAGGTAGCTGGATTTCCCCCACTAGTTCCACTCTTCTGCCATCGAATCCTGCTATAGGGCTTCTGGAAGGGATTATTTCCTGGGGGCTGATTTCCAATTTCTCAAAGGCCCATTTGGTGATAATGTTGGCACTGCTTCCTGGATCAACCATTACCTTCTTGATCAGGTAGTTGGAGACCATTAGGGAGATAACCAGAGGATCGTCATGGGGTGTCTGAATGTTCCGCATATCTGCAGAAGTGAAAATAATACGGGCATCCTCTTTCGGGCTACGGAATTCGGTGACTTCTCCAACCCTTCGTAACTTCTAGGCCTGCCGCATCTGTGATCTATGGGCTTCCTCCACCTCTGATCGGCTGGGCCCTCCATAGACCATGTGAATGACTCGTACGGGTTGTCCCATAGATCCCTTGGTAGGCGCATGCGACGCTTGATCTAATCGGGCTCCTTCTTTGGCCACATACTCGGTCAGCTCTCCTTTTGCAATCATGGCCTCCACCTGTCTCCTAAGGCTACTGCATTCGTTAGCGTGGTGCATGTACTCGCTATGGAAGGCGCAGTGCCTTGTCATATCCCTTTGGTCCATCGGCTGTCTGATGGGTGGTGGTGACCGGTAGATTCCTTTGCCCTTTGTCTCATGATATAGCTTTGCCAAGGTTACTTTTAAAGGGGTGATCTTCTCCTCAAACCTTGGTCGTTTCTGTGGGACTGGGGAAGGAGCAGGAAGAGCGTTCGGTCGCTTCCGGTCAGGTGACCGATCCTTTACCCTGGAAGGTTCGGATGTCCTGGCCTCCACTGTTGCAAAGGCGGTCCTTCTTTGTCGTATGGTCAACTCTTCTTCTATCCGGAGGTGCCCCTGTGCCCTAGAGTTGAGCTCCCCAATATCGGCTGGTGGCCTCTTGACTAGGGATTAATGGAATTGGGTTCCAGGGATCAGGGCCATTCTGAAGGCTTCGACAGCTGAATGTTGATCGCAGTTGTCAATTGAAGACATCTCCACATTGAAATGTGAGACAAAACTTTTCAGGGATTCGCCCTTCTCTTGGATCATGGTGAACAGACTGGAGATAGTCTTCCTCTGTCTTTTATTGCCGAAGTACTGGGCAATAAATAACTCGCAGAGTCTGAGCCAGCTACCGATCGATCGGGGTGGTTGTTTTCTGAACCACGGGAGGGTTGCTTCGGTCAGGCTGGTGGGGAAAACTTTGTAGAGTAAGGCCTCGTTCTCGTTGTAAACATTCATCTTGGTATGAACATGGTAGATGTGCTCTATTGGATCTTTTGTATCGTCGAACAAGGTGAACTTCGGTAATCTGAACCTCTCCGGATAAGGCACACTGGTGATCGAGATGGTGAATGGTGTCTGAACGGCGTCTATGGATACCTCAGATGCCAGATCGATTGGGGTATCTACCTTCAGGTCCCTACGCACATCCCGTTGGAATCTGGACATGATTTCCTCCAGTTTTTTCATGGTCAGGACCTCCTCAGGATTACGCGCCCCAAGAACCTGTAGGGATGACTCTGCTTGTTCCTCACGATCGTTGTGGACTCTAGCGGGTAGGTCATCCATGTATGTCTAACGGCCTACAGACCGTTCGCGTTGGCCGGACTGCTCGTCGTCATGGACCTCCTGTGGATTCTGCAGTTGAGCCAATTTTGCCGCCACTTCAACGTTCTGCCTTTCTAACTCGGCAGTCCTCTCCTCTAGGGCTCGTCTGATCGGATCTTCTGGTTGCTGGCCTCCGTTTGGAGGTAAATCGGTCTGTTGTGAACGTGTGATCGTAATTTATGGTACGAATCTTAGCTCTTTTACAGAGGGTGAGAAACTTATTGAAAAAAGAATTTCAATAATAGGGTTTCCCACAGATGGCGTCAATTGTGTAAATGCAGAAAAATTACACAGTAATAATTGGGTAAAAATTTGGATCCCTTTTTCATTCATCAAAGCCATCTATTTATACAAAATTGTCAAGATGGGTCAAGCCCATGTTTCCAAGTTAATAAATCCCTTAAATCAGGGGATTTGATCAACTCTGCCTTTTTTAGGACTCTCTATTCTATAATTGGACCACTCATTGTCTTGTGGATCACTTAACTTCTAGATTTTTTTATAGGTCCATTATTTCTTCAGCCCATTCGTTTTCAGCTCATTCGTCTTCGGCCCATCAGTCACTGGTCCATCAGTCACTGGTCCATCAGTCGTTGGCCCATCAATCCTGTGGCCCATCTACGATTGGGCCAGACATTTTTAACCATTACAGAGAGAGAAGAGAGAGAGTTATATGTGTGTTTTTGTATTTGTTGAAATAAAGAAAACATGTATGTATATATATATATATATATATGATGGAAAAATCTCATCAACCACTCCCCCTTATCCAATGGTCCCAGTTGAAGTTGGGAAAGGGAAAAGGAAAAGGAATGCATGGAAGGTTGTGATTGAAAGTCAATACAAGACTTCTCAAAGTCTCTAGATTCATCTCTACAAATATCATGCCATTTTTCCCTAAATGCCCCTTAGTCTTCTAATTAACTACAACTTTGTCATTTTGGCACCAAAAGACTTTTGTACCCCTAAAATCTCTACAATTCTTCAACACCATTAAAAAAAATGGGCCTTAACCCACTAAGCCCAACAATAATAAAACAAAGGTGTTGGAGAAAGTCAATGGCCCAACAATCCCAATTACATAGTGAAAAGACAAACTTACCATCATTACACACAAATTCAGAAATAACACCAACATACAATTCACGTAAACAGTGACACACCAGGACATCCAAAAAAAAAAAAAACACGCTTAGGTGCCAAACCCAACCACCTAGCCCACCGGGCGTGTCTCGACCCCGCCGAAGACCAATAATGATAAACGCCACCACCGAAACTTCATAGCCGGAAACGAATACCGCTGAAACGTCCTCATCAGTCTAAAGAACAAACGGAAAAAAATTTCACGTACGAAATCCTAAGAGACATCATGAATACAAGGAATTGACGTCACGAACCAAAAAAAAAATCGGGAAAATTTCCAGAAAATAGAAAAAGAATGCGGGGGTTACACTTGACCTCTCCTACAACAACTCTAAAGATGAATCAACCAAATTCAAACTTAGATAGATGAAATCCTAGAAAGAAGAAGTAGATCTATAAAAAAATTAACCTCTAAAAAGTGGAAGACACTTACCGAAATTGGTACAAAAACGTAGTCTTTGATGCGTAGAACAATTCTCTAGTTCGGACTGAAGACCGGATCAAATCGTAGGCTAGCCGAAAACGAGAGAGAAGATGGGATGAAGCTTTGCTAGTGGAGATTTTAGAGAGAAAGAGTGAAAAGGTTGGGGAAGACAAAGCCCAAAGCTGGCTCTTTTGACCACTTAAACCAACTTTTGTAAAACTCGCACAATGACCCCTCATTTCCACCAAAGTACTGAAATGACTCCAAAATGCGATACCGTGAACCCAAAGAAATGCGGGATGTTACCAAATGAAAATAATTGATACCTGTTACGAAACCCGAACAGTGGGCCCACGAAAATTCCCCGGGCTCACCGAACACATCCGGGCTCACAAAATGGCCTGAAAATGAAAAGTTTCCAAATCGGAAGACCGGACCCAAAAACTTAAACCACGATCTTTCCAATGCATGAAAACTCATGCTCGCAATGACATGAAATTCTTTGAAAAGATGATGTCATGTAACGAAATAAAACGGAAAAAGAAAATCTAGACATTACGAATTAGCCTTCCCCCCAAAAATATTTTGAAATTAACATATTTCTTATTTCTCTCTTTTATTTAGTTACACAGAATCCTTTTTTCATACTAAAATAATTCGTTAAAATATTTAGGAGAAATTTTCATTTACTTTAATTATAATGAAAAATTTAAATAAATAATTTTAAAAGTATTTAACCAATGTTTTTATTTCTTCTCATTTATTTTCTATTTGTTAGGTTTTCATGAATATATGAAAAATGTCTTTTTTTATTGCGTTAGAATTTAATTGAAATGTAAGAAATTAAGCTATAATTATAGATTAACTATTTGTAGAAATGGACGTTATAATTAATTTTTTATTTTATCATTGTTCAAATAAATCAATTTTACTAAAAGAATTAAGATAATTAATAAAAATAGATTAGACAATAATTTAATAGAATATGAAAGAAAAAAAATTGGTTAAAAAAGTAAAGTAGTCTTTTGTACTCCATCATGTTTGCCCTTTAATTACCACAAAGTAATAATTTGGAAAAATTATTTGTAGTTCAGCATGTCTTTTGCAACATATCGTAAAATATTGATGTGAGTTTACAAATGTGAGTCGTCTCAGAACATTAACTCACCTTATGAATTTGTAGTATTTCACCTCTTTAAAACTAACAAACAAATAAGCACAATATATAATACAAATTTGTAAATCATCCTTTCGAAAGTCATTAATTTACAATCACAGTTTGATCCCAGAGTTCTGTTTAACAAACACAAAATGCAAGACAAACTTAAACTCAAAATGACCTTGGTTTTGCAACAATTGTTGAGTGTTTCAAAATGTGCAAACTGAATTGCCCACCTTTCTCAGCAGTATCAATCTTTGCTTGTCCTGGAGGAGGCAATAGCTCGAAATTTTGTACCAAACGTCCCAAAGTGATGCCAAGAATTGGCAATGCAAGGATGATTCCAGGACAGCTCCTTCTCCCAACACCAAATGGGAGGTACCTAAAGTCATTGCCATTGGCCTCAACCTTAGACTCCTCTTCGAGGAACCTCTCGGGGCGAAACTCTTCGGGTTTCGTCCAGTGAGCCGGGTTGTTGGCTAGCCACCACGCGTTGACCAATATCTTGCTCTCAGCGGGGATGTCGTACCCTCCGAGCTTCGCGTCGTGGAGGTTCATGTGCGGGACGAGGAGAGGAATGGCCATGCGGAGGCGAAGGGTTTCTTTGACGACCGCTTGGAGGTAGGGCAACTTGTAGATTTCGGCCTCGGTGACTTGGACGCCGGGGCCTAGAATGGTGTCGAGTTCGTGCCTCAGCTGCTTCTGGATTTCGGGGTGGTTCACTAGCTCGGCAATGCCCCATTCTATGGACCATAGTGTTGTTTCAATTGCTGTTTTGAAGGCAAAAAGATGTTAGCATATATGAATTACCACACACATGCACCTAGTAGAACAATTTTCCAATATATATTTTCAGGAATATATATATATATATATATATATATATATATATATATATATATTTTGAAATATATTTTTTTTTCAAAATATATATATACATATAAAGGAGGGTAGGTTGGTCTTTTCGCATCTTTTTGAACGGGCAAATAGGTTCTCACACACATTTATGGGTAATTTAGTCATTTCATGTCTCAAAATTTAATTGAGGGGTGAAAGTATAATTAGCAAAACAAGAGAGGGTGAAAGTATAATTTACCCAACTTAAAATAAGAATAATGGATCAATCTCTAATAAATTTTTTAAAAGGGACCAATATCAAATTAAATGCAAAACAAAAGGACTTAGCACAAAAAAAAATCCTTTTTTTTTAATATACTAGTATGATAGATAATTACAACTTCAGACTCTATCTATCATATTCAAAGATTAATCATCAATTATTTTATTTTATTGTATAACTGTGACATCCGGATCATTTCAGAATTTCTTTTGAAACAACAAAAGTATGATGCAATCAGAATGTTGCTTCAAACGAAACACCAATATGGTTGTATTGAAAACGACTAAAGCAAATTGAAATTGGTCGAATTTTTCGCGGTTGATTGTGTCTAAACTCAACATGGGTCACGGATACCCAAGCAAATACTTGATGAATTACCGGATCAAGAACTGTGTGGTTCTAATACCAAAATATAATGGATCAGTTGTTTCGCAATTCGATCGAGAAATATAAATTAGAGAGATAAAATTAATATCTACCCATTTATACACCCAATCACTTTTTCTTGTTTCGGGATTTGAGACAAATTAATGCACCCCTATCATCTGACCTCTAAAATGTATTATCAAAATTAGGTGGACCACCAAATATTAAGTGCAATGAATTAAAAATGGGTTCGAATATGGAGACTGTTTGGCATCACCCCACCTAAATAAATACCTACTACGTGGCTATTTCGGAGCCAGCAAACAAGGGTTGGTTGGCTTCCATTCATTTGATAGACCATGTTAGATCTTCAAATACAACCTATATACAATGTATCCATGTGTAGACCATAAAGCCCTTTAAAAGATTACTTCAAACTAAGATTGCAACATTTCACTTTTATAAATGTTCTGGATTTATAAAGAAAGTGGTACATGAAGACAGCTCAAACTGATTAAATAGTCAATTAGCACAGGTTTGATTTATATGGCCAACAATTAAATAATTGTATAAGTTTTCCAAATAAAGTTATATATTGAGAGTAATGATCTTAAATTTATATATACTGATTAATAATGTTTTGCTCATATGTAAATAATAAAATTTATACTCACCTAATATGATTCTTAATTTTAAAGGATAATTCTCTTATTTATATCAATCACGTCTAGATCAATATAAAAAGTAAATATAAATTTCTTATTCTCTAATGAACAAGAGATCATTTATATTTCCTACTAATATTTCAAATATATATATAGATTACAGTTTAAAACTTTATGGGAAATTTTTGAGATATATTCCCTACTAATATTTCAATCAAGGACTTGCTATATAACATCAATATTTACCGGAAAATAAAGGACTTATATATTAGCATCCTAAAGTAACTTTCCAATTTAGACAACCGATAAATTACCAACCATCATTAGAAAACAAGTTTCTCAACTTTGACAGCTCTACCTCAACTCTCTGGCTAATAAATAGATCAAATTAAAGCCCAATACATTGTTTCTTTTTTTCTTTTCTTCACCCTAAAGTCTAAGGTAATAACTTAGTTTTGTGGACATACATTCTTTTTACACGCTAGCTGATTGAAAGAAAATGAAAGAATACATTTTAAAGAAAACTTGAAAGGCCCAAAAATCAAACATGAATGTTAGTCATATTACCTATGTCCCACACACATCCATTAATAAATTACATGGCTTATCAATTAAATTATCATGTGTTAATTTCATTTATATCCCTGTTATTTTGACTTTCAATTTTTACATAATTGAATATAAATTCCCTAATTAAGAAAAAGTAATTCATTTATACCTCTAACCACTTTTGAACTTTGAGGATTATAATGTCTTTTGTTAAATACCTATATTTTTAATTATAAAATTATTCTTTATAAGAATAACCACTTTTGAACTTTGAGGATTATAATGTCTTTTGTTAAATACCTATATTTTTAATTATAAAATTATTCTTTATAAGAATAACGGTGTGAAATTAAACCCTAACCCTAATCTCAGTCCCAATCGCCGCCGCGGATACCTCCATCACCACTCCCAAACATATGTAGGCAATGATAGAACAAATATATATATATATATATATATATGGGCAGCTGGTTAATTGCTTATAAGCATAAGGCCTGCCCTGGCCTTCTCAAAGGGGGAATGATCCCTCCCTTCAAGCTCCTCTTAAATTGCCGCGAAGGTAGAGCCGGGATCGGTAACGTGGGCCTGTGACCGAAGTGGGGGCATTAAGGTGGTTGAAAGTTGAAGTGGGTTGGGTTCAGTGGTGTATACATATATATATATATATATATATATACATATGAAATTGGATTTTGTGTATATATATGTATATTAAATTGGATTTTTTTGGTGGTGGTGGTGGTGGATAGAAAATTGAATAAAGTTTAATAACTGAATTATATTATAATTATATTTAAAATATAAATTTATATAAATAAATTTTTTATAGTTATTTTAATATTAAAATATAAATGTATATGTTTGAATATTAAGGTATTATATTTTTATTACTGAATATTGTTTATATTATTATTATTTAAGAATTTATGTGTGTGATTTCGATACTCTTATAATAATAATAAAACTAAAATTATAATTGACAAGTTAATTTTATTATCTATATAAAAAATTAAAAATAAATTTATTGTATGACCAAAAATTACTATTTATGTGTGTAATTTAATATATTTAAAGAGAATGCAAATATTTTATATTTTTATTTTCTGAAGTGTGTCTAATACTATTTAAAATATATATTAGCAAATTCAAATATGTTTCAAAATCAAAATCAAAATTGAAAACTTGTGTTAGTTTACAAGTTTGATAAATGTAAATATATATTTTAAAGAAAAAATAAATATAAATATAAATAATGAAAACTAGTGTTAGTTTATAAATTTGATAAATATAAATATAAATATTTGTATTAGTCGAATATGTAAATAAGTTATTTTTTATTAATTTCATTTACACCCCCTGAATTTTGAATAATATAATCATTTTTTAAAATTGAGGGATCAAATTAATATAATAAAGTAGAGATAGGGCTAAGGGTAGTTTAGGTATTCAACAATATGTCAGAAAAGGTACCAAAAGTACATAAGGGTGTAAATAAATTACTTTTCCAAAAATAAAGGGTGACATAATTTAGAGGATTTAAATGAAATTACTCCAATTATTATTTGTCCCTTTTTTAGAGCAAAAATTACAAGACAACGTAATGTTTGATATTTTTTATGCATGTGTTTGTGTCATAGCTCCTGGGTCTCACACATACATCGATTGGCTAAAACACATTCAAGTTGCTCATTCTATATCAATTGGTTGGTTTAAATATTAAATATATAACACAAAAGAGGTAACATCATTTTTATATTTAAATACGTGAGGGTGAAATTATATACATCCGATAAAAAATATGATATTTTAAGATATGATCAATTCCGGTTCTTTCTTCTTTGTATATATCGAAGGTGGTAATTCCATGTGTGCGCGTTTAGGATATGCTATTTACCATTCTGTAAACCTACTTGCTTTCACAAATATGCATCAAATGGCATATAATTTCTTTTTCTTTTTCTTTTTTTATGTTTTTGACGAAAAGAAAGAAAAGAAAAACAAAAAAATACAAAGTTTTATAATTTACGTCAAAGAAGATGGGAGTCTGGTATTGTTGGCAGTTAGTTAATGCTCTTTAGATTCCCCGTGAAGGGTGGCTTGCAAGTCGGTGAAAACAAACAATGACTTATATATCTATATATAAAACAGAACAAAAAACAAAAAACATAAATTTTGAATCAAGAGAGTTAAAAAAGCTTACCAGCAACATTGATGTTCTCAACAATGTAAAGAACGTTGTCCTCATTAATTTCTCCCTTTTGCTGGGCCTCCAATATATGATCTATCGCACATTTCAGCTCATTGTTGTCCATAACCTTGGTACCTGCTATCTTCCTGTAACAATATTCAGAATACACAAGAATCGGTTTATTATTGAAATGTAGAAACAAATATAACAAAGTCAAAGAGAAGAAAAAAAAAAAAAAAAACTATTTTTTCATATAAAAACCCATACAGAAAGTAAAATACACAAGATGCTGAATTTTCGTTACTTTTTCTATCCATGTTAACATTCAACTGTCTCTTACGCTATGCTATGTCATATCAATATCATGTCATTACACAAGCAAATTTTCACTATTTTTGCTAATAAAGAAAAATTAATGAGGAGAAGATATGATTAGATATTTATTTGAAACTATATCTGATGTTGAATTTAACTCACAAATAATTATTTTTCCATTTGCATAGTGAACTAAAAATTCATATATGTACATATAACAATCAAGAAAGTTAGTCCGGTTAGAATTGAGATTTCAGGTCTCATGTTATATTCTTATTAAGGGAAAGTTAAATGATTATTTTTCCATTTGCATAGTGACTAAAAATTCATATATGTACATATAACAATCAAGCAAGTTAGAATTGAGATTTCAGGTCTCATGTTATATTCTTATTAAGAGAAATTTAAATAATTATTTTTCCATTTGCATAGTGACTAAAAATTCATATACTACATATATCGATCAAGCAAGTTAGTCATGTTAGAATTGAGAATTCAGGTCTCATGTTATATTCTTATTAAGGGAACTAAAGTGTCAATAATTTGTTAGAATTACCACTGCCGCTTTACCTGGTTTTTAAATTAGTCAGCATAAAAAATTATGCCCCTTATCGGATAAAAAAAAAAAAAAAAAAGTAAAAAAGCTTACTTCCTTTCATCAACAAAATAATCCTTAAAGAGCTGCAACCTCCTGTCCTTGACCTCCTTACAAATCTTCAAATACCCTCTCAAGAATGGCCTCAAAATAGGAATAAAATCCCCATAATTATACTCAAAGCTCTGCGCCAACCTACTCCTCTCTCCATTCAACGCCTTGAGCTTCACAAACAAGGGGTCCTCCTCACTCTCAAACCTCCTATCGAACATTATCCTATACATATTATTATACATCATCAGCTGCAACCGCCTCCGCAGCACGATACCCTTCGTTGCCGCGTCTGGGTTCATCCTCACGTCGTGCACCACACGCGCCGCCTCGTCCTCCCACCCGAACCGGTATTGCTGGACCACCTGTTAGATATGTGTTTCAAAATTATTCTCTCTTTCATTGATTTTCAAACTAATATTATAAACTTTACAATGAATCAAATTATATCACTTTGATTTATGCGAAACTTATATTATAAAGGTTCATTAATTCACTATTTTATTTTATCATTTGAAAAAAGTATTTTTAAATTTAATCTACTTAAACTTTGTGATTCATTCTAACCCACCTTGTTCGTGAAGAACGGGACGGTCATGATCCTCCTCATTTTCCTCCAGTGCTCACCGTACACAGTGAAAACCATATCCTGGCCCTTACCCGTGAAGATGTCGAAAACGACGTTTCGGGTTCGGGACCCGAACTCGACGCCCTGGGTGTGGAGGACGTCCTTGGCGAGGTCGGGGGAGGAGACGACAACGAGGTTGCGTTGGCCCATTCGCAGGAGGAGGATTTGGCCGAACTTCTTGGCAAGGTCGGTGAGGTTATGATGGTTGAGGTCATCGCCGACTTGGAGCCAGTTGCCGAATACGGGTACGGGTATGGGTCCGGGCGGGAGCTTGAAGCGCTTGCCGCGGAGTTTGGAGACAGTGATGGCGACGACGATGGCGGCGAAGAGGGCCAGGAGGGACTTCTCTAGGAGGAGGAAATCCATGGCGGGTGTAGGTTATAGGCAATGCTGGGCGTATGGTAGAAGAGAGTGGTGGAGGTGGAGGTGGAGGATAAGGCGGTGATGGTTGGGGGGATTTATAGAGGGAAATAGAGGGTAGGTGTGTGGATGTGTGAAGGAGTTGGTAGGATCGATGGAGAGAAGAGGGACTTTGGTATTACCCAACTAGTGATAATACTGAGTTTTTATAAACACAAACTTTTATTAGCTTTTGTTTTGGTTGGTGGGATGAAAAAAATTGAATCAAATCTATATCTAGTTTTGGAATATTTCTATATATTTTATAAAAAAAAATAAATGAAAATAATATTATTTTAAATAATAAATGCTTGGTGTTGTTTCGTAATTAATATCTTATCTTATATCTTATAAATTTAAAAATCTAAGGGGCTTGGAATATTTCTATATATTAAAGTCTAAGGGGCTGGAAATATTTTTATATATTTTTCAATTTTTTAAAATAAAAATAATATTATTTTAAATAATAAATGCATGGTGTTGTTTCATAATTAAAATCTTATAAATTTAATATTGATGATTATTAATGGTAATAGAAGAATGAAATATAGTTATAAAAAAAGTTAAAAATATTGGAATCTCAAATCACGCATGAGTGTTTTAGTCCACACTCCACACTCATTTGTTTATTTATATATATATGCATATAATATATTTGTTTACACTTATATTTTTAATTTTATACCCTATTTTATGCTTTAAAAGTGTTAATTAAGTATGTTTTACTTATATTAAAATACTTTTATCTATTGTTGTAGATGTAGAAAAATACACAATAATAATTGGGATAAAAATTAGATCTTTTATTCAATCTTTGGTCATGTATTTATACACATTTTGGTAAATGGGTCAAGCCCATTTACCCAAGTTTATCAATCTCTTAAATCATGAGATTTGATAAACTCTTTTCTTATTTGGACTATCTTTTCCATAAGTAGGACAACTCCTTGACTTATGGATCACTCATCTTCTAGAGAATTATATGGGCTCATTAATTCTTCGGTCCATCCGTCTTCGGCCCATCAGTCATGTGACCCATCCTTGTTGGGCCATGTACTTTTTTACTATTACACAGGCCCTGAGGTTATGGGCTCATGGGCCAATTCATAGCCCATGACCGAATCTATACATGCACATATATACATATATTGATGCTTTTATGGGAAATGATGGTGGTGAAGTGGCAAGCATTTATTGGGCATTTAAGTGCATTTCAAAGCATGTGGCTACAACATCCTTATTTCTCACTCCATGACGGCTCTTTATGCATTGTGCGACCTTCGGGTTTCGTGTAGTCCTTTGGCATGCTCTTTTCCTTTTATAAAACCCCCTCTAAATCATTTCATTTCTTTATTCCTCACTTTCTCAATTTTCGCTCTCTGCCTTTTTCTTTCTGATTCCTGCAATCTTTCCTGCCGGCCTTAAGAACCTTCATCAGAACAAACGTCTGCTCCTACCCGAAGCTCTTCCAGCCTCTTCATTATCAGCTGAGTAAGTCGGATAGTACTTCCCTCTTTTTAATTTTCATCTCTGCCCCCCATTTGTCTCTTCTACCTTTCTGGAACTATGTCTGACAGCGATGATACCAGGTCAGTAGAGGAGGTCATTCTGTCCTCTGCAACTGACACTGACCCTACCAGTAGTGATAGTCCTCCTTCTACTCATCAAGAGGTGCCCAATCCCAAAAACAGTTCCCCAAAATGCCGACCTTCCGGGTTCGTCAACGAATCCGGGAACACCTGTTTCAAGGGGTTCTCACGATAATGATGAATCTGTGGACCCCAAGCCTTCTGAACCCTTCACAGTTGCCCCTCTTAATAAAACCCGGCCTGAGGTGGACGTAAAACATCTTCAGGCTGAGACCCGTGTACCCGGTGATGTTGATGTGGCCCCTTACCCAGGCTATTTAGATTTCTCTAAGAGTAAAGGACTTCAACCAGGTAGCATTCTGCTATCGGCGGTTCATCTTAAAGTTCTGCGATTTCCTCTTCACCCTTTCTTCCATTATGTGTTCTTTATGTTAGGTTTGCACCCCCTTCAACTCAACCCGAACAGCCTTAGGATTCTGTTCATGCTCCTATTATACAATAGGGATCTGGAACTTAACCTAGGTTTATCCGACTTGCTTCTTTGTTATTTTTTCTAAAATGCCAAAGAAAGTAAGGGTAGATACAACCTCTTTCCCTTCCAGGGTCGGGGTCTATGTTCCGGTACAGAAAAGTCATATAAAAGGCTGGAAAGAGAGGATGGTAGTTGTTAGCGGTAATTGGTTTTACCTGTTCTCTCTGACATTCCTGATCCCACATACCTTCGGTGCTATTCGCTTGCCTATCTACCGTCCCCTCCACAAAGCCTCTTGTTTTTGTGAGTTTTGTGATTTACATCGGGGGGAATACGCATACAGGTTTCTAGGTTATGAGGATAGAGAAATTCCCTTATCCCTCATAAAAAAATGAATAGCCCTTCTGAAGGCCAAGATCTGGAGCAATGTCCGATCTGCCACTACCCTTCTGACTTAGGCAAATCTGAAGATGATTTCTAACTGGGCGTTGCTGTTGACAGGATGGATTTTCCTATCAAACCCCTTTCTGCCAGACTCACTCAGGTTCCTGAAGGGGTCAACCTGGTTGACGTTGTACCACTCTCGACGACATCCCAGGCACCTCCAGTACCTCCACCTGCACAAAGTCCATTTGATCCACCTCAGCCTCCTCCTGCAAATCCTCTAATCACGAGGACCCGTTCTGGTACAGGTGGTGGAGCAGCCAATAAAAGACCTAGGACCCAAGCTACTAATGTATCGACGAGCGAAACTCCTCAGGCTCAGGATGCCCCCCGTACATCTATTCCCTGGGAGCCAAAGTTTCTCCTTCCCGATGGGACTCCGGTGTGCGTCGATCATCTCACCATCTACCAGCCAGAAGCTCTACGGGTTATGGCGAAGGGGATTTGGACTCCATCCAATAGGGATGCTCAGTCGAAAATCTACAGGACTGAGCTTCTGAAAAAGAGCTCCACAATGGTCATGGAGGTTGGTAATTCGTTTTTCTTTTGTACCTTGGTTCATTATCTTCACTTCATTTTGTACTAACATGCCTTTTTTTTTCCTCTTTCTATGTAGCTTTTTTATAGGATCCAGGCCTACAACAATGTTGTGGAGTCTGATGTCCGGGAAATGGCCAAGATGCAGGCCCAACTCTAGCAAAATAACGAGCATCGGGTTGCTCTAGTCAAAGAAGTAGATGGTCTTCGCCAGAGAGTCTCTGAGCATAAAAGCCTTTTGGAGATCGGAGAGGCTGAGAAGAGGGCTTCAGCTGCAGAAAAGATGGCTTTAGCCGTTGAGCTAACAGAGGCGAAGGCAGCCTACTAGAAGATAGCTACCAAAAAGGCAGAGTCAGATAATCTTCTAGCTCTTGAGCGGTCCAAGGTAGAGGTGTGTCGTTTAGGTGGTCTGGACATGCACAGCCGGTACACCACTATTTGTGATGTTATAACGGTCAGAGTGTGGCGAGATAGGCACGAAATGAAGCACATTCCCTTGACAGATCGGGAGTTCAAGACTGCTGAGGAGTTTGATGCTTTCATGGGAGTGTCTCTTCCTTACAAGGACCCACCGGCTTCTAAAAATGAGAATCAATTTGCTGTTATCTTGAAGGGAGAAGACTATCCTCCCCCTAAGTAGAGTAGGATTTTAAGTTCTCTGTACTTACCCTTTTTAGAAGGATGTTTTTGTAATTTCTCTCTTTTTTAATGAAAAAGAACTTTCCCAGCTCAGTGTTTATTTTGTTGTTTTAGTGAAATTTTCTATTTTAATATTTAGCCTTCGGACATCTAGCCCCTGAGACTTGTTTTTGTCCTCTGGCTAGTTCAAATCAAGTTCGAACTTAACACTTAGGAAAATTTTCATTTGAACACAAAGCCTTCGGGCATATGGCCCCTGAGACTTGTTTTTGTCCTTTGGTTAGTTCAAATCAGGTTTGAACTCAACACTTAGGAAAATTTCAATTAAACATGAAGCCTTCGGGCATATGGCCCCTGAGGCTTATTTTTGCCCTCTGGTTGGTTCAAATCATGTTTGAACTCAACACTTAGGAAAAATTTCGATTAACATGAAGCCTTCGAGCATATGGCCCCCTGAGACTTGTTTTTGTCCTCTGGTTAGTTCAAATCAAGTTTGAACTCAACACTTTGGAAAATTTCTATTAAACATGAAGCCTTCGAGTATATGGCCCCTGAGGCTTATTTTTACCTTCTGGTTGGTTCAAATTAGGTTTGAACTCAACATTTAGGAAAATTTTCGTTTAAACATAAAGCCTTCTCATAAAATAGAATGTATCTTTATTGAAAAGAACTTGAGAATCATGAATCAGAGGTGCCGAACATCGGGCACATATGTTTTATTATAACTAGTAAAAAGGTGTCATATACGAGACACAGTTTTATTTTATTTTTTTAACAAGAAAAAGAAACCACCTAAAGGTAATACCTCTTCAGCCGATAAGCGTTCTGAGATTTGGGCTCGATGCGACCTGTCTCGTTCTTTTGTACCCGATAAGCACCGCGTCCGATGACCTCAATTATTGTATAAGGTCCTTCCCATGTCTCCCGTAACTTACCAATAATCCCAATCTTTCTTCTGAGTACCATATCACCCACATGAAACTCTCTTCTCTTGAATTTTTTCTTCTGAGTACCAATAATCCCTGACTTGTTTCTAATAGGTAAGCAGCCTTATCTCGGCAATTTTTCTTCTTTCCTCCAGTAGGTCCAAATCATGGGTTAGGTGCTGATTGTTTGGACCTTCCTCCCAGGCTTGACTTCTTAAAGTAGGAACTCTTAATTCGGTTGGAATAACGGCTTTGGCCCCATAAGCCATGGCGAAAGGGGTCTTTCCAGTTGGTTGTCTTGGAGTAGTCCGATAGGACCACAAGACCTCGGGCAATTTCTCCAACCAGGCCCCTTTTGCCTCTTCAAGCTTTTTCCTGAGTGTATCAAAAATTGTCCTGTTTGTCATTTCAATCTGTCCATTTCCCTGTGGATAGCCAACGGAAGAAGTGTTCTAATTGATCTCATGTTTTGCCAGGAACGCTTTAACTTTCTAGTTATCCAAATTGGTGCCATTATCCATCATTATAGTTTAGGGTAAACCGAACCTACAAATAATGTGGCTCCATATGAACTTTATAACATGGCTACTCTTGATAGTGGAGTATGCCTCAGCTTCCACTCACTTGGTAAATTAATCCATAGCCATAAGAACATGTGTGGTAGATCGTATAGCTTGCGGAAGAGGACCCATAATATCCATACCCCATCGGGCAAAGGGGTGAGGGATAATTGTTAGGTTCAGTAATTTCGAAGGTGGATGAATTGCATCTCCATGAAATTGGCACTTTTTGCAGTGTCGGGTGTAAACCTCAGCGTCCCTTAACAGATAAGGCCAGAAGTATCCCTGGGTGAGAACTTTATGGGCTAAAGACCTTCCTCCGGAATGATT
This sequence comes from Cornus suecica, assembly GCA_963922005.1. Taxonomy (NCBI): domain Eukaryota; kingdom Viridiplantae; phylum Streptophyta; class Magnoliopsida; order Cornales; family Cornaceae; genus Cornus; species Cornus suecica. The sequence goes on from OY998239.1 coordinate 60,658,122, forward strand.
GCCACATGATCCAGCATGTATCTCTTCCATGATCGCAGAAGCTTCGGAGGGTGTGAGACATCTTAGATATGGCCCGGAGAATGACTTGTGGTATAGTTGACCGTTGTATAGAGCATATCTAGCAGGTTTCATTCTTATCTTTCGGGCCTGTAGTTTTGACTCAGGTAAGGCACCGGTCCTCACATAGTCTGTTATGGGGTCCATTCATCTTGGCTCCCAAGGAATGACCATCACGTCTTCGGAGGGCTCTAAGCTTTATCGGACGATGAAGTCCACCGGTGTTGTTCGAGTCATCCTTTCCCCTGTTGCGGAGGCCTGGTTAGCCAAATGATCTGCCATGACATTATCCCCTCTGGGGATCTGTTCAAAGGTTAACTGCTGGAATTCCTCGGCCTCTTTTAGTACCCAATTCCTGTACGCTTCCATTTTAGGCTCTCGAGTTTCATACTCCCCGCTCAACTACCGTATAACCAACTGGGAATCACTCCGTATCTCTGTTTTCTGTACTTGAAGGCTTCGGGCCAACCGAATCCCTACTATAAGGGCCTCATACTCGGCTTCGTTGTTGGAGGCAGGAAACTCCAATCGAACGGACTGCTGAATTTTAGTGTCATCTGGTGTCACGAGCTCTACACCGATCCCTGCTTCGTTGACATTTGATGATCCGTCTATGAACACAACCCATAAGCCAAGTTGATTTTCTTCTAAAGAGTCTGTAGTTTCTGTTTCCAACAGAAAATCAGCTACCGTTTGTCCTTTGATGGCAGTTCGGGGGACATAGGTTATGTCAAAAATCCCGAGTTCTATTGCCCATTTGGATACTCTCCCTGATAACTCAGGTTTTGACATTATGGATCTGATTGGGGTTATAGTTGGCACTACGATCGGATGTGCTTCAAAATAATGCCGAAGACGTCGTTTTGCATTGATTAATGATAGTACCAGCTTCTCTTGCTTCGAATAACGGGTTTTTGCATCAGTAAGGGCTTTGCTGGTGTAGAAGACTGGTATCTGGTACCCCTTGCCCTCCTTGACCAAAACGGCACTGGTAGATGTCGCAGATATGTATAGATATAAGTGTAACGGTTCATCTGCTTCTGGGGTTGCCAGTATAGGAGGCTTTTCCATGTAGCTTTTGAGTTTTTTCAGGGCTTCTGATTGCTCCAGCCCCCAAACCTCTCATTTTGCTGCCTTTATAGCTTGAAATAATGGCCGACACCGATCAGTTAAGTGAGAGATGAAACGGCTGAAGGCTGTTACTCTTCCGGTTAGTACTTGGATCTCCTTCCTAGACCTTGGCTCTACTGACTCCATGAGAGCTTTGACCTGTGTTGGGCTAGCTTGCATTCCCGTCCGATCAACTATGTGTCCCACGAATTGGCCCTAGGATACTCCGAAAGAATATTTGGATGGGTTGAGCTTCATCTTATACTTTCTGAGGGTGTCGAATACCTACTGCAGATCTGTCAGGAGACCACTTTTCGCCTTGCTTTTGACCACCGTGTCATCAATATAGGCTTCTATGGTAGATCCCATCATGCCCTAAAAAACCTTGATGACCAACCTCTGAAAGGTTGCACCTGTATTTTTTACTCCGAAAGGCATAACTGTGTAACAATATGTACCTGATTCAGTGATGAATGCGGTCTTTTCCTCATCATCTGGGTTAATTCGTATCTGGTTATACCCAGAGTATGCATCCAGAAAACTCAAGCGCTCAAATCCTGCGGTGGCATCTACCATCTGATCGATCTTCGGTAAGGGGAAACAATCATTCGGGCATGCTTTGTTCAGGTCGGTGAAGTCCACACACACCCTCCATTTCCCATTATTCTTCTGAATGACAACAACGTTAGCTAGCCAGGAATGATATTGTACCTCCTTAATGAATCCTATTTGGAAAAGTCGATCAACCTCTTCAGCTATGATCTGGTTTCGGTGAGCCCCCATTCGCCTTTATTTCTGCCTGACAGGTTTTGCGCTGGGATCCACATTAAGGGAATGTTGGGCTATTGATGGATCGATCTCGGTCATATCCATATGGCCCCATGCAAATATGTCAGCATTGGAGCATAGGAGGGAATCCATCTCTTCCTTTTCTTGTGCATTAAGGCCAAAACCAATATAAGTCAACCTTTCAGGGTGATCGAGGTAGATCTGAACTTCTAGCAAAGGTTCAGCTGTTATTGATGACCCCGCACCCTCCTCTGGTAATTGCTATTGATCATCGGGTACCGCCTTGGATCGTGATTCTCATTCCGGTTCTGTCATTTTCCTCAGACCTTTCATGGTGACAGCATAACATTCTTTGACTGCTACCTAATTTCCCCTAATGTCAATCACATCAATTCCGTTTGGATCGATGCACTGCATGACTTAATGCATGGTTGAAGGAACTCCGAGCATCCGATGGATCCAACCCCTACCTATAAGGAGATTATATGAGGGTTTGACATCCACCACCACAAAAAATTTTCTGAGCGTGCACCTTGCTGCTGTTACTAGCAGTTGGATCTCTCCCATTGGTTCCACTCTTCTGCCATCAAATCCGGCTATCAGGCTTCTGGAATGGACTATCTCTTGAGGGTTGATCTCTAACTTCTCAAAGGCCCACTTGGTGATAATGTTGGCACTACTTCCTGGGTCAATCATTACCCTCTTGATCAGGCAGTTTGAGACCATGAGGGAGATAACCAAAGGATCATCATGTGGTGATTAAATGTTCTGCATGTCTGCAAAATAAAAAGTTATATGAGCATCCTTTTTCGGGCTTCGGAACTCGCTAATTTCCCCAACCTTTCTCAGCTTCTGGGCTTGACGCATCTGGGATCTACGGGCTTCCTCCGCTTCTGACCGACTTGGGCCACCATGAACCATGTGAATGACTTTTACGGGCTATCTCATGGCTCCCTTAGTGAGCGTGTGTGACGTTTGATCTGGTCGGGTGTCCTCTTTAGCAACGTACTCCGTCAATTCCCCTTTCGCTATCATGGCTTCTACTTGCCTTCTAAGGCTTCTGCACTCATTGGCATGGTGTCCGTATTCGCTATGGAAGGCATAATGTCTTGACATGTCTCTTTGGTCCATTAGTTGTCTGATGGGTGGTGGTGACCGAAAGATTCCTTTACCCTTAGTCTCCTGATACAGTTTGGCCAGGGTAACCTTTAATGGAGTAATATTGTTCTCGAATCTCTGACATTTCTCTGGGATTGGGGAAGGTGCAGGAGGAGCGCCTGGTCGTTTCTGATCGGTTGCCCGATCCTTAACTTTTGGTTCAGATACTCTTGCCTCTACGCTTGCAAAGGTTGTCCTTCTTTGTCGTATGACTAGTTCCTCTTCTATCCGGAGGTGCTCTTGTGCCTTGGAATTGAGTTTCCCGATGTCTGCAGGTGTCCTTTTGACAAAATACTGATGGAACTTGGTTCCAGGGATCAAGGCCATTATGAAAGCCTCAACGACTGAGTGTTGATCGCAATTGTCAATTAAATACATCTCCACATTGAATCGCGAGACAAAACTTTTTAGGGATTCACCTTTTTCTTGGATCATGGTGAATAGACTGGAGATGGTCTTTCTTTGTCTTTTATTGCCGAAGTACTGGACAATGAACACTCACAGAGTTTGAGCCAGCTTCCAATTGATCGGGGTAGTTGCTTCCTGAACCATAGCAGGGCTGCTTCGGTCAGGCTGGTGGGAAAGACTTTGCAGAGCAAGGATTCGTTCTCATTGTAGACATTCATTTTTGTATGGACGTGGTAGATGTGTTCCGTCGGGTCCTTTGTGCCATCGAACAGGGTAAATTTTGGTAGTCTGAACCTCTCCAGGTTGGGCACGCTGGTGATCGCCAGGGTAAACGGAGTTTGCACGACATCGATGGATGCCTCGGAGGCTGGATCATTTGGGGTTTGAATCTTCAGATCCTTAAGCACTTCCCTTTGGAATCGGATCATAATCTCCTCCAGCTTTTTTATGGTTACAGTCTCCTCAGGATTGTGCATCCCAAACACTTGCAGGAATGATTCTGCGTGTTCCTCCCGATCGTTGTTGGACTTTACGTGGTAGTGGTCCCTTTCTGACTGGTGGCCTGCGGACTGCTCCTGCTGGCTGGTTTGCTCGTCATTCGGGGTTTCTCGAGGGTTTTGTAACAGGGCCAGTTTGGCCACTAACTCGGCGTTCTGCCTCTCTAATTCGGCGGTTATTTCTTCCAAGGCTCGCCTAATCGGATCTTCGGTTTGCGAAGGTTGGCCTTCATTCGGAGGTAACTCGGATTGCTGCGAACGGGTGATAACTGCCATGGATGGTGTAAATCTAAGCTCTTCGTAGAGAATGGGAAGCTATTGAAAAGAAAGATTTCAATAAAAAGTGTTTCCCACATACGGCGTCAATTGTGTAGATGTAGAAAAATACACAATAATAATTGGGTTAAAAATTGGATCATTTATTCAATCTTTGGCCATGTATTTATACACAATTTGGTAAATGGGTTTACCCAAGTTTATCAATCCCTTAAATCATAGGATTTGATAAACTCTTTTCTTATTTGGACTCTCTTTTCCAGAAATAGGACAACTCCTTGACTTATGGATCAATCATCTTCTAGAGAATTCTATGGGCCCATTATTTCTTCGGCTCATCAGTCCTGTGGCTCATCCTTGTTGGACCATGTACTTTTTGACTATTACAATTGCTAAATGATGGTTCGGTGGTTAATGGGTTATATAACCCTTGATATTCTATATAATTCCATGCAAAAAAATAAAAAAGTAATTTATGATACATTCAATCATAATTAATAGGGCTGTTCAAAAATCCGTCCAATCCGGAAATCCAATATGATCCAGACATATTAGATTGGTTTCATTATAGATTGAATTGGACATGGATTCAAAACCACACAATCAGGTATTTTACAGATTAGTTCAGAATTGCATTTTTTAAAATCCGGTTAATCTAGTCCAATCCGGTACTATTCATATATTTTAATATATTATATTAACAATATATAAATATAAATTAAATTATAATATCCTATATCAATAATATACTATTTCTAAACTAAATCATAATATTTTATTTTATACTAAATAATTATCTATATATATCCATACTATTATAAAAGTGTAAGTCATTTTTAATATTTTTATACATCAAAACATTCATCACTATTGCAATTCTCAGAAAAATATTAAAGACTTTATATTAGTTATTTACTATTATAAAAGTGTAAGGCCTCTAGAATATTTCTATACATTTATTTCATTAAAAACTCTAAAAATAAAATTTAATTTAATAAATACTTTAATAACTACATTCAACGAAATGTCATTAAAGTGCATTAATACATTTTATTATTTCAATGCATGTATTTTCTTTGAAATAAAGTATAGTTAAAGACTTAAAGTATCAACAACAATAATTTTATTTAATTTTTTCATAATATTTGTCCTGAAAGTACTACTTGACCTATGTTTTGAAGTATTATAAATTTTCGGGTATAGTATTTCTGTTAAAATATGCAAGTTGTATTATGTTTATTTGGGTATCTTTTGAAGTATTATAATTTTTTTGGTATATTATTTCTGTTAAAACATGCAAGTTGTATTATGTTTATTTGGGTATCTTGTATTTATTAAAAGATGAGTGTTCATTAAGTGAATGGATATGAAACTTTGGCAATTGCATGTTTATTAAAGTAAAATATTTTTAATTTAATTGATTTGAAATTTTGCAAGGAAAAAACTAGAGAAATTAAGCATCTCTTCAGAAGACTTCACTACAACAAAAATGATTTCTAGTGACAAAACATTTTGTCAATAATTGTTAAATAATTGTCTCTAAATGTATTTAGTTACAAAGAAATTTAGTCACTCATTTGTCCCTATGTAGTCGGAGCAATTGGTCAGCAGCAACAAAATGTTTGTCTCGTCTCTAAAACTTATACTTTTAGTGACAAAATTAAGTCATTCCAAAAACTTGAACTTCTAGAGATTAAATCATGGTCGTCTCTAAATACATGTTTATAGTGATGAAACTTTTCGTAACTATATCAAGTTATAATACGACATCGTTTTAAAATTAGAAACAAAAACTTTAGCAGGTACCTTTAATATTTATTCTATTTGAATTTATAAATTCCGTCTCTGAAAACTAGTGCTCATGAAAAAGTACTATTTAGCAATGACCATATATCGTTACTAATTATACTTTTTTATATTTTTGTGACTCAACTGTTAAGTCAATATTCATCGTCCTAAAATAACATTTACCTCATTTTATTTAATTTCATAATAAATTTTACTCATTTCAATACCAAAAACTGACCCAAAGTGACAAAAATATGTCAAATGTCAAATTTCATTTAGAAAAATACATTACAATATCCAACTTCATTCCAAAAATAAAATTCACAAACTAAGGCCCTGCATGGTATAGAAGTTTAAAAATTGTTCTGGGAAACAATTTTTTGAGCATGAGAACAAAGAACAGAGAATAGTTTTTTCAGTTCAAAATTTCACTAGGTTAGTAAAATTATAAAACAGTTAATAAAACTAAAAATTCAAAACTCTGCTTGGTTGCATTTATTATGCAAATAAAATAATTCTAAATTACAATATAATAAGTTAGGAAATATCAAACATTCTCAAATTATAAGATATTATACTATTCTCATAATATTGAGAACAAGAAACAAATAACCCATGTTTAATAAAATATTAGTTTCATAAGTTTTCTATAATAAATTATATATTTTTGTCTCATAAATTTCAACTAATACATAAAATTTTATGTATTAAAATTTATCTTATATTAATTAAAAAAATTATTAAATAATATTTTATTATTTAATATAATATATTATTAATATCAAGTAATATATAAATAAAAATATATATAATAAATTATATATGTTTGTCTCATAAAATGAAACTAATAAAATTTTATTATTTAATATAATATTTTATTAATATCAATTAATATATTAATAAAATTATATATTTTTGTCTCATAAATTCAAACTAACATATAAAATTTTATATTAATTAAAAATATTTTAATATTAAATAATGTTTTATTATTTAATATAATACATTATATATTTAATAATAGTATTATATATAATAAATTATATATTTTTGTCTCATAAATTCGAACTAATATCAATATAAAATTTTATGCATTAAAAGTTATTTTATATTAATTAAAAATATTTTATTATTTAATATAATATGTTATATATTTAATAATAATATTATATATATAATAAATTATACATTTAAACATGAAACATTCCATGTTAGTGAACACGCCCTTATTTGTTTATTTCTGTGAACAACTTAAAGTTGTTCTCCAAAAATTGATATTATTAAACTTGGGTTTTCAAAAACTGTTTTACAGAACAACTTGCCAAGTAGGAAATTTTAGTTGTTTTCTGTAACTCAAAGTACAGAAAACTGTTTTCATAGTTCTATACCAAGCAAGCCCTTACTCTAGAAATTTTCAACAAATCCTAAAATTGAAAATTCCATTGTGCAAAATAAATTCAAATTAACAAATGGAAACACAAAGTACGTAGTAGTAAATCTTCATATATGCATGTCTTCCAGAACCTCAAAAAGTTTTCTAGTTTGTTTTTTATTTTGCACTTGGCTCTTGAACATGCATCCCATAATGAAAACTCACTCCAATACCTGTTACAAAGCACAATATAGTTTTTTAGCAAATGGACTCAAACTTGAATTTTTGCCCATTTGTAATAACATTTACAAGAATCATTACCTCATCATTATATAAGAGTGATCCAAGTGTCGATCCATTACTGCATTTTTCCAGGTTAGTTATCCAAAGGAAAACACTACTACTGTAAACCAAATCATTGCAACATATCATTGCCATACACTGGGGATAATGATGCTTATACATGTAGATGTTATTGAATCGTAAAATTGGGTAAAAAATTAATTATTGAAAAAAATATAATCTTAAATTGTATAGGAATGTGAGAAATTCAATTACCTTCCGAATGAGGTCAATTGTTATTCGATAACAAAACTATCCCAAATTGCGAAACATCTAAAGGAGTCTGAACGAGAAGTTGAGTTGATATGGAATAGGTGGGCGAGAAAATAGACTTAGTGGGAAACTGGTTTCTTACCCACTACATATGACACGTGCTTATAATAAGGAAATAGTTACAAATGAAAGGGTTACCATAAGTTAAACGATGTCATAATATAGAAAATTAATAACACCAAACGTGTTTCAAGAGGCGCCAAAAAAACGCGCCAACTTCCTGCCAAACTTTAAAAAATGAATTATCCAAATTATTTTTAAAAGATATACTAACACAAACAAAGTAATATTTTATCATTAATCCCCACACTTTTATCCATAATTTTAAAAATTATCACCAAAATTTTGTCACAACAAATCACATTTGTTGTAGTGCTTCCTAGCATCCATGAAAGGTAAATGAATATGATTTTTTTAATTAAAGTGAATTTTTGTAATTCAAGTGCAATTAAATTTGGGGAATTTTGCAACTTCTTGTTAATTTAAGTGACATTAACTAATTGCCGGTTGAATTTATGTGATTTTTGTTCGTTGAAGTGAAATTTTTGTAATGTTTATAATGTTGAATTTTTGTTGCAGTTACTTCTGATGAAGAGTGAAGAGGGAGAGGGAGATTGATACCTGCAGGACATCTAGGTCCCAAATTCCCAATTCTTACAGGCTCAACTGAAAAAGTAAATTGTGCTGACATCTATGCCAACTCCTCCCTTTATCAGTAAGTAAAACATCATTTATTTAGTTACATTCTAATTTAAGCATGTCCTCAAAATAGAGTACTATTCAGTTTGAGGTAGAATTTGTGGAAATAGCTTGTGGTCATCAGTAAGTATTATTAAATTAATTTCATGTTTAAATCCGCGAATTCAATCCGAATCAATCCGGCTTATCGTGATTTGGATTGGAGTGGATTCGTTGGACCAATGGATTGGATTGGATTCAAAATTTGGGAATCCGGTATTAGCGGATTGGTCCTAAAATATCTTCAATCCGGTCTAATCCGATGCGTGAACACCCATAATAATTAATACCTTAAAAATCTAAGGGTTATTATCAGAAAACTCTTCTATGATTTCCAAATTATTCAAAAAATCCCATGCAGTTTCAAAGACCCCCCCTATGGTTTCTAATTTAATCAAATACCCCCACTGTCCTCTATAAGATTACGAAAACACCCTTCAAATCTATGAAATGACCTAATTGCCCTCAACTAAAATGTTTAAAACCAATTATACCTTCTCTCCTACCTCAACCATCATCCCATACCCAAAAAACAAATCCTAAATTCTACTCTTATTTTCCTAAATTTACATCATAAAAACCCTTTAACTTCAACTTTCTCTCACCCATTTACTCAAAAACTCTAATTCATTCTATTTATCACAAACTCAAATCAACTCTAATTCCTTCCATTTATCACAAACTCACTTTCTCTCACTCATTTACTCCAAAACTCTAATTCCATCCATTTATCATAAACTCAATTTCAATTTAAACACACACTCTCTCTCTCTCCCTCTCCCTCTCTTATATATAATGATATGTGATCGGTATAATTGCTAGCTTAAAATAATGATTAAGAATAGTAACAAAAATAAGCTTTTAAAATTGACCTAGTTTTACCTATCGCAAGTGCACGTGTCGAATTGTAGTAAAGTATGTTTATGATAGGGATATCGTATCCACTAGGACTAAATATATCACAACTCTGTATATAATTATTATTACTAAATTATGAAGCAGTATTTTAAGGGATTGTTTTCTATAACTACTTTGACAGATAAATAAAATAACAGAAAGTAAAGATAGAATTTTGGTTTTGAGAAGAACAGTAGAGATAAGTTATAGGGTATTTTTAACATCACCACTAACCGCATAATATAGCCTCATATTCATTCAATTGTAAAGGGTGATCCATTATATGTGTGGGTGAAAAAGGTGAGAAATAAGAGAGAAATGGAGAGATGGCTCCACTAGCAAGTCAGAACAAATAGGTCACAATCCATGGTTGAAAATCTCAAGCAAGTAGAAGGAAAGGAGAGGAAAGAATCGGTGGAGAAGAGCAAAGAGTGTAGCCTCATCACAGCAAGAGAATGGGTAGTGAGTATTGATAGATCCAAAACCACAAAAACCCCATCAATGAAATACCCCCAAAGTAGCTAAAGACCAAGAGATGGAGAAGGGAGAAACAAGCAGAGCAGAAGGGTCAGACGTGAAGAAGGCGAAATCAGCTCTCCATGGCCGAAGCACAAAGAACAAGAGCAGTAAGCAAAAATGGTAGCCGTCTCTCTGGAGGAGTAGCCTCCAAGCAAAGAGAGAAGAAAAAGGGAAAAGGGAATGTTGTGAAAAGAAAGGAGTATGCCAAAAACATGGAGGAGAGGATCCCTAGGCAATGCACTATTGCCCTCTATTTATAGGTAACAAGGCTCAAAATGTTGCCCTAGATGTGGTGGTCCCCAAGTCCTACCAATGCTCCACTTTTCTCTAATAAGGTGATGAGGGTCATGATGTGGGCCTATAAGGAGAATTCTTTCCACATTATAAATAATGGGTAGAATCCACATTATGGGCCTTTATTATGACTAAACTACACTCCAAGCCTCCATGCCACATGCTCTTTCCAATCCCTTCATAATGTGAGGATGGTGTCGCGCTGTCCATGTGTCACGGCTACGCAGCATCTATGGCCACAGCCGGATCAGTCGTGCAACGGATCACTCCCTAATAGCCTTCGCAGTACATGCATATACCGCTAGAGCTGTGCATAAATGGTGGTAGACGCCCTTGAGAGACTGCTACATCATCAGGACCCGTAGACCATGGAGGTACTACTTCCGTGTACGCTCTTCAGCTCCACAGGTGCGCTACCACAATAGGACCACCTTTAGAAGGCTTTTGAGTTGCCACGAGTAATCCGCCACAACGTCGGACACATTGGGTCAACCCGTATACCAACTTCGGTGGGGCAGGTCCGAGGCTCTACCCAGTAGCCCAGTACCCTAAATGAGACCCCTCTACGAGTCGAGTGCAACCTAAAATAATACCTATGCCTACAATTTGCCCCCTGTGCATGCGAGGGACCACCTCAAAGTTGGGTTGGCATGCACACAACAGGCCCCATATATACAATATTTATATTCCCATTGTCCCTATTTATATATATGGATACATATCTATAGCGTACATATGTATTTTAAAAATATGTCATGAAAAGTAATAAACACAATAGAAAAGTAGGGATGATCAAATGAACGGTAAGGATGGCAACAAGGAACAAAAATAAACAAAGATAAGGTAAAATAAATAAAAATAAAAGAAAATTAAAAAGAAAGTAAATGATGTAAATATGAAATTTGAGAAATGTGAAATTGAGAAATAAAATAGGTAAACAAGAAATAAAGAAGCAAAACAAAACAAAACCAAATATAGGAAAAACAAACAACCATTTTTTTGCAAGTACACATATATTTTTTGAAAACCACATGGAAGGGTATAATAGCCATTTTCAAAGGGAATTTAATTTTGATTAGTAACACCATGAGTAACATGGTAAAAGTAAGGAAATAACTAAATTACAATAGTACATATATATATTCGTGTACGTATATATATATATTCTTTTAAATAAGTAAGTAAGTTTTTTCTTTGTTTTAAAAACTGTACACGTGTTCATATACCCACGTGTGCATAGAGATATATTTATATATAAAAGGAGCAAGTTTTAGAAATTTTGAACCAATAGTTTCCTTCTCAAAGACGAACTGGTGCCAAAACACAGAAGTAGAAAAGGCAGTGAGACAAAGCAATAATGGCAGCCCCCTGCAAAAAGGTGCCCTTTCGCCGCCCCCATTATGGCGACGCTTCGCTAGGCGCCACTCTCCGGAATTGGTGCAGTCACAGTTGGGGAGTGTGCAGAGAGGCGACCTACAAATACCTCTCCAGATTATGGAAATGGGATAAAACAACCAAGTGTACTATCCTACAATTACTGATTTCACTGTGAGAGAAAAGCAAAAGCTTGAAGAAACAGTGAACCAGAGAGAGAAAGAGGGAAATCAAGAAAGAGAAAGAAGGAAGAGAAAGAAAGAAGAAAGAGAAAGAGAGAAATACCAGAGAGAAGTGAAAAGGAAAGAGAGAGAAAAACCCCTTTTCTGTAGAAGCCATGCTACCTTCGAAGGTGCACGATGGCACCGTTCTAAGCGACGACGAATGGCGACACGCCCCTTTCTTTGGGAAGGAGGTCGACTTCTTCTGGCACCGGGCCAGACATTACCAACCAAACCCTGCAATTTTGGGCTAGCCTGTGCTGTTAGAAGGCGATGCCCCCTCAACGTCGGGTACCCAATGGAAGCCGGGGAAGAGCATGCGGTTTCCCATTGAGAGGGGTGATTTCCCCTACTCGCACCTCCAATTCGAAGGCCACACGACGCCAATTTCAGAGTGGGACAACTGGTGTGAGCACATTCTTTCAAGACCGGAGTATGTGGAAACCCTCAGCTGTACCTCAGTCCTGACGACCATTGCTTCAAGTCGCCGTGTCAACATCCGGCGCTCAAACCCCTCTTTGCAAGCCCTGATTTCCCGTTGGAATACTGACACCCATACTTTTGCTACCACCTGGGGTGAGTTTACCCCCACACTAGAAGATGTGAAATCCCTAATGCACCTGCCTCTGATCGGCGAACACAGCTTCAGGCCTCACACAATCCCTTCAGAATGCCAAGCCACAGTAGATTTCCTGAAGGCCTCCTTTACTCATGCCGCCTACCTGAATACCACTGTGAAGAAGAAAGGCAAGTGCAAATTTGAAAACTGGACCAGATACTTTTTTACCTACCCTTCATCCGGCCACCCCCTTCGCCCTGACAATGCTCAAGGTGTGCCCCTGGATAACCCCCATCATTTGGCCGCCTTTCTGGCACTTTGGCTTGCACGCCATGTGTTCGAAGGACGTCCCAACGATTGCATGAGCAAGAGGGTCTTCAATTTGGCGGCCCAGATGGCTCTTGGAAGGACCATCACCCTGGGACCACTTTTCCTTGGGACACTGTACAAAAGGTTCGACTCAGTGGTGGCGGGGATGCGCCGCTGTGAAGTGAAAGCGCCTGTGTCCAGCCTTTTCCTATCTCTATTCATAATGGAGCGTTTTCCTGAATTCTTCCCCGCGCCACACACTCTAGAGGCTGCTAGACCATTCGGGGATCCCTGAGGCTTTTGTCGTGCCCCCAAATGGTCCGACATTGTCCTCCGGGATGATCTCAGCCGGGTGCTGGACCTAGAGGATGAATTCCAATTCAGACCCTACTCTATAACACTGCCCGGATTCCCTATCCAGTCCTTATTCGGTGAAGAGCCACGCATGCTCAATCCTGCCCCCAACTCACCCCTTTCAGATTTCGAACTCCTGCTGGTCCTGAGGAAATGTACACTGCCTTCCTGGTTCGAGGACAGTGTGCCTCTTGCCAGTTACAATCCTCATAGGGTCACCCGCCAATTTGGCTTTGACCAGGGCGTTCCAACAGCTCCAACCGCTGCTCTAAGTTTTGCCCTCAGTTCAGACCGATTTCTTGCCAGGAACCTGCCATCCCTAAACAATCCTCCTCAACCGCTTGCTATACCATCACGCCTCCGCCGCGGTGACATCACACCATCGTTCGGCGTTTTCTGGAGGTCAAACCTTGATGCCCTGCAGGCCTTTGTCCAGTCATCGGCCCGCAGAAGTGAGCCCCGGGTTATCGACAAAGACGACATGGTGGTGCACTACTCAACTGCCTCATTTTCCAGAGATAGTCCTAGCTATATGGTGGGACATGCCATTGCCGACGTGCCGATGTTTTCTCGCGATATGTTCCCGCCAAGGCGAAGGTCAAGATCAAAGAGGGTGGTCAGCACCATCATGTTGGAACCTTTTGATGTACTGCTTCCACCAGGCCAGGCTCCTGCAGTCCCTGTGCAACCAATTCCCCAAACTACTGCAGCGCAGAACCGTCCGACTCCATCAAGGCGAAGGCCTACCCAGGATGAAGCAGGGCCCTCAGTTCCTACCCACAGGCGTCCCAGTGCATCTGCCAATGTAAGATATCTAAACCTGTACTTAAAATAAATTTATTAGTACATTTATTGCCCCCTCTTGAGTGGGGCTTCCTTTATATTATACATATATATCCGTATGTATGAGTAAAAAAAAAGAAATATAAATTTGCAAAAATTTTAAATAAACCTTCTTTCTCTTTCCCCCCTTTTTTCTCTCTTCTCTTTTTTTTTCCAGCCAAGTGCTTCCTCAGGGTCGCAAACTCCATCAGACGCGAGCAGGACTAGATCGTCAAGGAGGAGGGCTGATGCCCCCGGCCTGGCGGTTCCTCCCGACAATATTGCTAACGTTTTTAAGGATGCAGATCAGTTTCGTACTGAGACTCCATGGGGTGCAGCGCAGAGGATCCCAACTTCAGAAGACTTAAATGCGCTAACCGGTTCCTCCTTAAATGCAGGATCCAGCGCTTCGCATTCTTCAGGCACCCAAGAGTCCATTCGCTCAGGTATAAATACCCCCTCCCCTTACCTGTTTTTTCATTCACATTTCAAACACAAGTGTTAGGCAATTTTTTTGGAGAAAGAAAAATCAGAGAGAAGTCTATAAGTTTAGAGAGAGAAAAAGGAAAGAAAGAGGGAGAGAGAAAATGGTAGCCATGGGGAAGACCAATCGTCCCCCCTACACTTCTTCTTCCTCTGACAGCGATGATGGTGTCCCCCTTGCAGATCGCTTTAGAAGGAGTGTCCCTACTAAAAAGACCCCGATTCCAGAGGAGGGGGATAGCCAGGATGAAGTTCCCCTTGGCCAACGACGCCCAAAGAGACAGGTGTCCCCAAATGCTTCCGGTCCGGCGGCGAAGAAGCCACGGCGATCCGCCCGCAAATCCAGTGCGTTCAAGTCCCCTTCTTCAGCCCTTTCAAACTCCGTCCCCGTCGATGTATCCTCTGATGAGGAAGCAGCCGCTCCTCCCAGGGGTGGCCGTTCAGCTTCCCCCCATGTTCCAGAAAATTCCCCTCATCAGACTCCCAGAGGCACTCCCCGTCAAACCGTCGCCGCAAATCACAGACCCACTACTGCGCCAGGAGGCTCAGTTCCTCAAGTGGGGAATCCTATGCCAGACTGTGGGCCACCAGACCTGCCCAGATGGAGGGGCTTCTACTGCAGCGGAAGTTCCATTCCGACCCTCAATCGCCTGGCCATTGCCCACCCTGGGATGTTCGATGGCTTCAATATAGCCTTCGAACAGGCCCAGGCTCCTATGCTTGATGGGCTCGCTCTGTACTTCCAGCAGGTGGCCAGGTCCACTGTGGGGGATGTGACTCTACCGGCTTTAGATGGTGCCAGGAGGTTGGCTGCCCAGGCCATACAATTCGGTATCAACATGGACTGGTTCCTTAAGAGGCTGAATAAGATTGAGGCGAGAGATAACGGCGGTGTCCTGCGCCTCGCTAGGGAGAACGCCCATGCTGAATCGGTGAAACTCAGGGAAGAGGCAGCCCAAATGAGGAGGGACGCTGAGGTGCTGCTGGAGAACGCTGCAAAGAACGACGCAGAGGCGGCGCACAAAGAGGCGGAGGCTGTTCGGCTGCTGGAGGCCGCTGATGAACAACGGCTGGTGGACCGTGTGAGGGATACCGATCCTTTCCTCCTGCCCTGAAGATCTATTTACCTAAATCCTGCAAGTCCTCAGAAACAATTTCCTTTTTCTGGCCATTAGAAACATTTTCACACAGTTAGATAATTTCTGATAATATATATTTTGAAAACTGTAAACTTTAACACAGGTACAACATTGCGCCTGCCTGAAGGCGGGCCTTACTTTTGGAAGCATGCTTCGGCATGTTTGACCTTGCGCTCTTTTGAGCAACACATATTTTATCTAATAGTTTATCTAGATTAACGCCTATTTGATGGTGTGTTGTTTGTTTGTTTTTATTTTATTTGCGCATATGCTTTACTATATATATATATTTTTGTTTGTTTTGTTTTCAAAATGTGCAGGTTGTAACATGGAAGGCGCCGACTTGACAACAGCTCAAGCAAGTAGATAAGAAAAGGGAGACGCCGTCGTAGCGCACGCGCCTTTCTGTGAACCTTGCACGGAAGAGAAGGCTAAAGCACACGTTCAAGGCTACTCTCCTGTATTGAAGTTTCGCCTTGGTAGAGGCTTAAGCCTTGCCTTGTGTAATTTTTTATCCTTTAGAATGGTACATGTAATCAGAAAAATGTAAAGCATATGTATTTTTGTAAATAAAATACCTTCCATTGAGTAAAGATCTGTCTCTATATATTTTTCTTTTTTGTTTGCATGTATGCCCTCATATATGCATCGACTTGTGCGTCTCAATCACCTAACTAAAAGGAAATAAACATAAGGACAGAAGGTTAAGAGGAAAAGACCCAACTCTCCGGTCAACCTAACTGTCTTAAGTAAAAGAAAATAAGAGAATGGAGAAATGAAGAACAGAAATGGAACGTCTTGGATGAGGCGCGACGAAGTCAGAGGTGGTCAGGTGAGATTTCCCTAAGGATAAAATCTCTTGATCCACTTGGCGTTAAGGGGGCCAGTCCTGAATCCGATTCCAACCTCGGTCAACTCATAATAACCATTGGGTGCGGCCTTGGCCACGGTGTAAGGTCCTTCCCATTTGGGAGCGAACTTCCCCGGGTTTTGGCCCCTCATCACAGCGCCAACCGCCTTCAGGACTAAATCTCCCTTAGCGAAAACCCTTTCTCTGACAGAAGTATTGTAGGCCCTTGCAATCCTGGCCCTATACTTCTGTGATGCTAATGATGCAGCATCCCATCTTTCATCCAATACTTCCAAAACATCACATTTGCTGACTGTCATCAACCCACATGCGGCTGCGAAACATGCAGAGGGTACCGCCAACTCCTCGGCTAGTACAACATCGATCCCATACACCAGGGCGAACGGAGTCTCCTGGGTCGCCCGCCGCTTAGAAGTACGATAAGCCCATAAAGCCATTGGTAACTGATTAGCCCAGCCTTTGCCATGATCGTGCAACGTTTTGCTCAGGATCCGGATCAGCGTCTTGTTGGTGGCCTCAACCTGGCCATTGCCTTGGGGTAGTAAGGAGTGGAAGTGTGATGCAGCACCTGGTACTGCTCCAAAAGTGCCCTTACATCCTTGTTCACAAAGGGCGTCCCATTGTCGGACAGGATGGTGTGTGGCACCCCAAACCGACAAATGATCTGCTCCTTTATAAACCGGACCACAACAGCAGCAACGTTTCGCCTTAATGGAATAGCCTCGACCCATTTGGTGAAGAGCTCGGTAGCGGCCAAGATCCAAGCGTGCCCTCCGGACTTGGGGTTGATAGGTCCAACAATATCCAATGCCCAAGTATGGAATGGCCAAGGCGTGGATAAAGAGCGAAGGCTAACAGCAGGTGCATGGATGAGGTTGTCGTGCTTCTAGCAAGCCTCACACCGCCGCACGTGGGTAGCAGTGTCCTTCTCCATCGTAGGCCAATAATAACCACAGGTAACTAAGTGCTGATACAGCTTTGCGCCGCCCTGATGGTCACGCCGGTGCGCCTCGGTCATGACAATGGTGGCCTCCTCATGGTTGATGCATCTCAACGGCCTCCCACAGAAACCCTTGCGATAAAGGGCGCCCTCATGGAGGAAGAAACGTGCCGCCCTCTTCCTGACAAAGGCCGCATTTAAGCGATGATCGGGTAGCTTGCCTTCCTGGAGGAAGTCGATGTACGGCTTCCGCCAGTCGGACAAGTCAGCCTGAAAAGCACTCTCACCACCTTGAGGGGTGCGAGCACAGAGAACACAGCTCCTTTGAACGTCCTTGGCAGCCGCCATCATACCGGGCCAATAGAAACCTCTGTGCTGGATCCTCCAGTAAAGACTAACGTCCTCCACGGAGCATACAATCCGGTGAGTCTCCTCAAGAATGGTGGAATCTTCCTCCTCGAAGACACAACGAGCCAGTACGCCCTCAGGCCCCTTGAAGTAAAGATCCCCTTTGGCCGATGGCCCGTCAAAGTCGTCATTTGCCAAGCCTTCCATAATAGAGACCCGCCAGTCAGCAACCCTTACCAAGTCGGAACCTTCCACCGTTGCGGGGGCAGAGCACTCCCACACCTCCAACGATAAGCCTTCCTGCTCAAGTCTGATCTTTGATGCCAGAGTTGCCAGGGCGTCAGGGAAGCGATTCCTACATCTAGAAACATGGGTGAACTCCACGGCGTCGAAATGCTTAAGCAACAGTTGCGCCTGGGTATGATAAGGAGTGAGGTTGGCCTCCTTCACAGCGAACTCGCCTGTGACCTGCTTAATGATGAGCTGAGAATCCCCCTTGACCTTTAAACGTCGAATGCCCCGTTGTTGTGCCTCTCTGAGCCCTAGGAGCAATGCCTCGTACTCAGCCTCGTTGTTGGAGCACGAAAAATCCAACTGATAAGAAAGATGGACCTGAGGCCTGCCGCCGACTGGTGTGAGGACAATACCAGCCCCACCATTACGGGCAGTGGATGCTCCATCGAATCACAGTTCCCATTCCTCGGCTTCGGCCATGAACAGGTCGGTCGAGTCCCGACCTCGAGAAGAGTGAGATAGAAGATCCGCCAGAGCCTGCTCCTTGATGGTCGTGGGTCGCACACGCTGAATGTCGATCCCTAACAAGCCCATCAACCACTTGGTCAGACGTCCGCCGGAAGGAGGTTGGGTCACCATGTAGCGCACCGGCTCGCTTTTGGTCATCAGCTCCACAGTGTGCGTAGATAAATAATGCCAGAACTTCTTTGTGGCAAAGACCAACGCAAGACACTGCTTCTCAGCTGCAGTGTACCGAAGCTCGGCGCTACGGATGACCCTACTAGCATAATAGATGGGACGTTCGCATCCCTCCTCCTCTTGGGCGAGGATTGCCCCCAGTGAATGATCGGTCGCGAAAACATAGAGTCGGAGGGGCACTCCCCGCCTGGGTGCAGTCATGGTGTCCGGTGCAGCCAAGATCCTCTTAATGGCCTCAAAGCTCCGCTGGCACTCGGAGGTCCAAACATAAATGGCGTTCTTCTTAAGAAGAGGCAAAAACGGTTGCATGAGCTCGGCGAGATCAGGAATGAAGCGTCGCAGGTAGGAAATCTTGCCAATAAATCCTTTAAGTTGCTTTAACGAGCGTGGTGGATCCAGAGCAATGATAGCCGCCGTTTTATCACCATCGACCTCAATGCCTCGCTGATGCACGACAAAGCCCAAGAATTTCCCTTTCGTCACACTGAAAACACACTTGGTCGGGTTCATCTTCAGCTGGTAATGCCTACACCTATTAAAGACCTTCCTCAAATCATCAATGTGGTCCGTCGGCTGCTTTGACTTTACCACCAGATCATCAACATAGCATTCGACAGAAACATGGATCATGTCGTGGAAGACGGCAGTCATGGCCCTTTAGTAGGTCGCTCCAGCATTCTTCAGTCCAAACGGCATTACGGTGAAGTGAACATTCCCCATTGGAGTGCGAAAAACAGTTTTGGGTGCATCCTCATCAGACATCCTGATTTGATTGTACCCACTAAAGTCATCCATGAAAGAGAACATCCCGTGACCGGCAGTGACATCCACAATAGCGTCGACATTTGGCAAGGTAAACTCATCCTTTGGACACGCCTTATTGATGTCCCTGAAATTGATGCATACCCTGACCTTTCCGTTCTTCTTCCGTACGGGTACCACATTGGCCAACCAAGTCGGATGCTGAATGGGCCTAATAAAACCGGCCTGCAATAAACGCTGGACCTCCTCCTTGATCTGACCCTCAACCTCTGGTGCAAACACTCGAGAAGCCTGCTTCTTTGGTACGGCTCCCGGCTCAACATTCAAACGGTGCACAACCAGGTCGGGGTCGAGCCCCGGCTTCTGGTTGTAACTCCAAGCGAATACATCCTAATACTCCTTAAGTAGACCTACCAGTCGCTCTTTGAACTCAGGAGATAGCTCGCGGTTGATAGAAACCATACGGGGTTGCTCCCCTGCCTTGGCCAAATCGACCTCCTCAACACCCTTCTTCTGGGCTGCGGCCAGACCTGACTGCTGCTCGTCCTGCCTTACTGAATCCTCGACAGGAACGGATGCCTCTGCCAGAAGATAGTCATTGCAGGGGTCGTGCGCCTGCACTGGGGTATCCGGCCGCTCGCACCGTCATAACTACTAGACGTACCTTCCGTCAACCTTGCGCACTCTCCTGCAAAGATCCTCATCATTCTCGACCTTCCGTTTGCCCTTCTGAGAGACAACCACCATAACGTCATAGTCATCGGACTGGGCAATATCCTCCCAGTCGGGCAATGGAGTAGCATACGCCTCGCCTTCCTCAAGGCCCTCGTCCACAGCCGAAAAGTTGGTGAAGTAAATAGCATCGGACAAATGAACCTCACTGAGAGAAAAAGGGTTCCTCGTGGCCTTGACGGTAGTAGTCCCAGTGCCCCAATTGGCCTTCATCACCTGATGATACGAAGAAGGGACTACCCCATGGAGGTGCATCCAAGACCTCCCCAATAGAACGTGATAAGATGGTTCCCCTTCAATGATGTCGAATCGGACAGGCCCCCTGATGTCCCCAACCTGCAAGTCGGCGGTGACATAGCCCAAGGTCCTCTGCCTGATCCCATTGAAGCCAGAAATGTCGATCGGCCTCCCTGTCATGGCCTCATCCTTGATACCGGCCTGCCTCATAACGCTGACTAGCATGACGTTGACAGAAGCGCCATTGTCCAGAAAGGCCCGCTTGAAATCGACCCCATTAATGGTCGCAGGTACGTACAACGGACGGTTATCAGGGCCATCGATAAGCTTGTCCGCCTCGGTAAAGGTGACCTCCCTATTATGGTCAGACTTCACCGAGGGGGTGGGCTCGTCCCTCTTAACCTCCGTCCCTGCCTTGAAAACAACCTTGAGCAACACCTTAGTAACCTTAGCCCTGGAGTCGGAGTCAAGTCTCAGTTTGTTAAAGAACTCCCTCATAAGGCCAGACACCTGCGCCATGCGGTCCTGAATGCCCCCTTGAACTAGCTCACCCGACCAGGCTACCTCATCGCCTTGAAGCTCCTCTAGAGTGACACGATCCTCGCACGAAATAACATGAACACCTGCATCGTGGCGTGGGAAAGGGTTGTCGTGCACATCCTACTTCTTCAAGAGCTCCAACTCTCCAGACCTCATTTTCTTTAGGAAGAGGTCGCGCAAACTCCAACACTCCATTAATGGGTGCCTGGTACCACGGTGGAAATGACAGAAGCGTGGATCATTCACCAAGTCCTTATGATTTTCCTCTAGAGCGGGTGGAAGGCTGACGACCTTGTCGCGTATCCACTAGTTCAACACAGCAAGAACCTGCCGACGGCTACAAGGGAAGGGCGGTGGAGTAGTCCGAAATCGCTTCCTCGGTTGATCGGCCGATGCCATGAAGGCATCCTCGTCCTCGGCGGTCTCCTTAGAAAATTGCTCCTCATCCTCAACAATGGCCGCTGTAATAGAGACAGAGCGCGGTGCTCGCCAAACACGACCACCTCGGGGACTAGCCACCCGGTCAGCCAGATATCTATGTTGGCTTTGAAATTTACTTT
The DNA here is from genome assembly GCA_963922005.1 of Cornus suecica. NCBI lineage: Eukaryota > Viridiplantae > Streptophyta > Magnoliopsida > Cornales > Cornaceae > Cornus > Cornus suecica. The sequence continues at coordinate 60,679,824 of OY998239.1, forward strand.
CGGCAAACAATTCCAAAACCATTGACGAGTGTTTGATACTAATGAATTTTCGAGCTTAAGACAGGTGAACGACTCGGAAAACAAACTCGGAAATAAAACGACTCGGAAAGCAAGTTCGGAAAGAAAGCTTGAATTAAAGCGAAAAGCCGTAAAAGAAATTGAAGCGCAAATGGAAAATCAACGGCAAAGGCGAAAGTCAAAGACTCAAGTGTTGGGGTAGATAGGTCGGGAAGCGATCATTGTAACAAGGTAATTTTATGCGTCGATTTTATCGTATAAGCTCAAGTATAAAATGAACCAAATTCAAATAAAATGAAAAACGATTTACCGAACTTAAACGGAAAGAAAAATATTTTTATTAAATGTTTTTCATGTTTGAGTCGACTAAAATGAGCCTGTGTATTTTCTACTAGTCGACTAAAACAATCAGTAACTATAGGTTTTTCATCCACATCAAAAGAGTCGACTGAAAAGAGCTTGAGTCGACTAGACTACTTCATGTAGTCGACTAGAACTCATTCTAGTCGACTAGATGGTCCAAAGTAGTCGACTAGAACTCAATCTAGTCGACTAGATGGTCCATTGTAGTCGACTACAACAGAGAAGCAGTCGACTAGAAGATCCTCAAAACCTGCAGATTCTTCAGAAAACATTTCCCATGTTTTGTGGACTTTATTCAATGGTATTCAAACGGCTCTTATCTTTCAAATACTATAATCATTCTTCAAAACCCTAATGCTATGCTATATATAGAATGAGATGTGTATATTGAAGTTTAAGAGATTGAAATACAAGAAGAAACAAAGCTATCAAAAATCTGCATAAATTTTTCTCTACAAAAGCCATTGAAACCAAGCTTTGAAAATCTGATTTTCTCCAAGTTTCTTTGAAAATCAAAACCTCTAGTATCTCTTCTTATTCTCCAAATATCATTCATTGATCATACCCTTTGAGAATACATTTCTAGAGCTATTGTAAAATCACCAAAAACACTTGAGCTTATATTGATTTATCTTCCATAAACACCTTTGGATTTTGAGTGTTTTTGTTCTTGAGTGATTTTATTGATTACATACGAATTTGTAATCTCGGACAAGTGAAGTCCACCGATTGTTCAAGAGAGGGTTGTTCTCTTGATTGAGGGACAAGCTCGAGAGGCTTGTGTTGTAAAGGTTTACCATTCCACATGTGAAGGAAGGGCCATAGTGAAAGGATCGGGAAAAGTCTCAAGAAGGGGTTCTTGAGCCGAGGAGTAGGAGTTACCGAACCTCGAAAAAATCACGGTGTCAAATCTCTCTATCTCTTTCTCTTTACTTAATTATTTTGCATGCCATAATTGCTTGAATATCTTGTATGATATCTTGTCTTGAAATTAATAGTTAGAGAAGTTCAAATTAAATCATTCACTTGCTTATTGTGATAATATTTTATTTGAGAGTGTTCTAATCTCGAAAAGAATTAGACCTAATTTTTGAACACCCTATTCACCCCCCCCCCCCCCTCTAGGGTTAATTAGTGACTAACAATTGGTATCAAAGCCTAATCTCTATTTATTTTAGACTTAACCGTCTTAGAGAACGATCATGTCATCGAATTTAGTCACTCATATTGAAGGTCAATCGAATAATAGGCCCCCATGGTTTGATGGATCAAATTATAGCTATTGGAAAACTAGAATGATAGATTTTCTTCAAGCTATTGATTACCAAATTTGGCAAGTAGTTCTTGAAGGACCATTTGTATTAACTAAAATTGTTGATGGAAAAGTCGTCCCCAAATTACCCAATGAGTGGGATAATGATGATCGTAAACTCATGTCGTACAATGCTAAAGCCAAAGTAAATTTAAATTGTGCTTTAAGTCCAAATGAATTTAATCGTGTATCTACTTGTTCAACGGCAAAAGAAATGTGGGATAAACTTGAGGTAACCTATGAAGGAACATCTCAAGTACGAGAATCCAAAATTGACATACTCATGCATGAATATGAATTATTTGCTATGAAAGATGATGAAAATGTGAATTCTATGATGTCTCATTTTACAAATATTTTGAATGGACTAAAGCATCTTGGTAGAATTGTTCCTAGATCCGATGCGACACGAAAAGTGCTTAGAAGCCTTCCGGCAAAATGGGATGCAAAAGTAACGGCTATCAAAGAAGCTCATGACCTCAACACCATGAGTCTCGATGAAATTTTTGGCTCTTTACTCACTTGGGAAATAACGTTGAAAGCTCGTGAAGACGACATCAAGCCAAGAAATGGAATAGCTTTGCAAGCCTTCACTAAAAATGAAATCAATGAGCCGAGTGAAGAAGAAGAGGATGAGGACATTGCATTGTTCACCCAAAAATTCAAGAGACATCTTCAAAGAAAGAAAGCAAACGGTGGAAGATTCATGAAGAGAATCGAACCTAAAGGCGAGACTAGCAAAAGGGAACCCCCAACGTGTTTCAATTGCGGAAAGCCGGGACACTACAAAAGTGATTGCTTCAAGCTCAAAAAGGAAAACGACAAAAGACCTAGCAAGATGGCAATGAACGTCACATGGGAGGACTATGACTCATGCGACTCGGATGAGGAGAAAAGTAGCGAGGAAAAGGCAAACATTTGCCTCATGGCAAATGAAGAAGAGGTACATTTAAATTTAAGTGATTTAGATAAACTATCATATGATGAACTTCTTCTTGATTACAATGAATTGCAAGATGTGTTTGAAGAATTACATGATGAATTTGAAAAATTAGCTAGAAAATATATCCTTCTTAAGAAAGCTAAGTCTTCATGTAGTCTCACTAATTCAAACTTAGAAGTTTCTTGCAATGACAAAAGCATTGAGCTAGAAAAGGAAAATATTCGGTTGAAAAATACTATTGATGATCAAATAAATGTTTTAGCTAAATTTACAAAAGGAAAAGAGAACCTTAGTATCATGTTAGGAAGACAAAAAGGATCATTTGATAAATGTGGTCTAGGGTATGATGCTTTTGACAAGGATGCTCTTATATTGAAAAAGAGAAAATCACTTAGCTCTATATTTACAAAAAAATCATCTCATGCATCTTCAAATGATTATAAACATGTTACTTGCTACTATTGCAATAGAAAAGGACACAAAGCAAATGTATGCTTTCATAGAAAGAAGAAAATTATGTCAAAAATGGTTTGGGTTCCGAAAGGGACTATTGCATGCTCTCATAGAAAAGAGAATGTTGTAACGAAACAAATTTGGGTTCCAAAAGGAACTATTGCATATCTATCTAACCAAAATGGACCCAAAACAGATTGGGTACCAATAAAAGTTACTTGAACTTGTTTTGTAGGTATGCTTGAAGTCCGCATCAAAAGAAAAATGGTTTCTTGATAGCGGATGCTCAAGGCATATGACGGGAGATAAATCAAAGTTTATTTCACTTAAACCTTATGAAGGAGGAAACGTAACGTTTGGAGACAAATCTAAAGGCAAAATTATAGGAATTGGCTCAATCGGTATTTCCTCTTCTCTCTCTATAGATGATGTGTTTTTAGTTGATGGTTTGAAGCATAATTTGTTTAGTATTAGTCAACTATGTGACAAGGGCTATGATGTTATATTTAGGACAAATGCATGCATAATCAAGAAAGATGGGAAGCAAATGTTCAATGCCAAAAGAAATGGAAACTTGTATACTTTGTTGCTATGTGAATTGCATGATCAAGATGTTAAATGTTTTGTCACATCTAGCGAAAATAGTTGGTTATGGCATAGACGTCTAGGACATGCTAGTATGGACCTCATTCATTGTTTATCCAAAAATGATTTAGTCAAAGGCTTCCCAAAGACTAAATTTTCGAAAGATAAAATATGTAGCGCATGTCAAGTAGGCAAGCAAGTTAAATCTTCTTTCAAGAGAAAGAAAGATATTTCCACTTCTAAACCTCTAGAGTTACTTCACATGGATGTTTTTGGTCCGGAGAGAACGGATAGCTTAGCCGGGAAACTCTATGTACTTGTTATAGTTGATGACTACTCTAGATTTTATAGAGTCATTCAAAATGAAAAAGATTTGAAAATCAAGAAAATTAGAAGTGATAGAGGTAGGGAGTTTGATAATCAAGACTTAGAGAAATTATGTGATGACCAAGGTGTTTCTCATGACCTCTCAGCTCCTAGAACCCCTCAACAAAATGGTGTAGTTGAAAGAAAGAATCGATCTCTACAAGAGATGGCTAGAACCATGTTAAATGAGCACAACCTTCCCCGAAGCCTTTGGGCGGAAGCGGTAAACACTGCTTGCCATATAATTAATCGTGTTATTATTCGGATGAAGTTGGGGAAAACGCCTTATGAGTTGTGGAATGGTCGAAAGCCCAATATTGGATATTTCAAAGTTTTCGGGTGTAAATGTTTTGTGTTAAATGATAAAGACAACCTTGAAAAATTCGACTCCAAATCGGATGAAGCAATTTTCTTAGGTTATTCTACAAGGAGTAAAGCATTTCGGGTTTATAACAAAAGGACTCTAACCATGGTTGAGTCTATTCATGTTGTCTTTGATGAATCACCCTCACCACCATCACATAGAATTAACCTAGAAGAAGATGAGGTTGTTGGAATTGAGGATAATCCAAATACTCTCAATATCTCCAACTCATCATGTAGCCAAAAGGAAATGAGAGAAGTTGAGCATCAATCCAATGATGACTTGACCAACTCAATGCCTAGAGCATGGAGGATTGTTCACAATCATCCTCTTGATCAAGTCATAGGTAATCCTTTAAAAGGGGTTAGTACCAGATCTCAACTTAAAGATTTTTGCAACCACATGGCCTTTGTGTCGCAAATCGAACCCAAGAACTTCCATGAAGCTCAATGTGATGATTCTTGGATCGTAGCAATGCAAGAGGAACTAAATCAATTTGAACGGAATCAAGTTTGGCGTTTAGTTCCTAGACCCGAAAATCAAACTATAATTGGCACAAAATGGGTTTTTCGAAACAAAAAGGATGAGAATGGAGTAATTATTCGAAATAAAGCAAGATTAGTAGCTCAAGGATATAATCAAGAGGAAGGCATTGACTACGATGAGACCTTTGCACCGGTAGCTAGATTAGAAGCAATTAGAATGCTTCTTGCATTTGCATCATATAGAAATTTCACTCTTTATCAAATGGATGTCAAAAGTGCTTTCTTAAATGGTGTCATAGAAGAAGAAGTTTTTGTGAAGCAACCACCCGGTTTTGAAAATAATCTTTTTCCAAATCATGTTTTCAAATTGGCTAAAGCTCTATATGGTTTAAAGCAAGCTCCTCGAGCTTGATATGAGAGACTTAGCGGGTTTTTAACTCAAAATGGTTTTACAAGAGGGAAAATTGATAACACACTTTTTACAAAAACCATTAAGAATAATTTATTGATTGTCCAAATTTATGTTGACGACATTATTTTTGGCTCAACAAATAATTCTTTATGTAGGGAATTTGCCACAAGTATGCAAAACGAATTTGAAATGAGCATGATGGGTGAGTTGACTTTCTTCTTAGGGTTGCAAATCAAGCAAAGCTCGGATGGCTTATTCATTAGCCAATCCAAGTACATTAAAGATTTGCTAAAGCGATTTGGTATGGAGGCTACCAAACATGTCGTAACTCCTATGAGTTCCTCTATTAAGATTGATAAAGATGAAAATGGTAAATGTGTTGATATTACTAATTATAGAGGCATGATCGGTAGTTTGCTTTATTTAACCGCTAGTAGACCGGATATAATGTTTAGTGTATGCTTATGTGCCCGGTTTCAATCATGTCCTAAGGAATCTCATTTGCTTGCGGTCAAACGCATTTTTCGCTACCTAAGTGGTACAATAAACTTAGGGCTTTGGTATCCACGTGGAACTTCAATTGATCTTATTAGTTATTCGGATGCTGATTTTGCGGGATGTAGAATTGATCGAAAAAGCACAAGCGGCACTTGTCATTTTCTAGGACACTCATTAGTATCCTGGTCAAGTAAAAAGCAAAATTCCGTTGCATTATCTACGGCCGAAGCTGAATATGTAGCAGCCGGTAGTAGTTGCGCTCAAACTCTCTATATTAAGCAACAATTACTTGATTTCGGTCTTACTTTCTCTCACGTGCCTATTAAATGCGATAATACTAGTGCGATTTGTATTTCAAAGAATCCTATTCATCACTCACGCACCAAGCATATAGAGATTAGGCATCATTTTTTACGTGATCATGTTGCTAAGGGTGACGTTGAATTGATCTTTATCGACACTAAAAATCAATTGGCGGATATTTTTACAAAACCACTTGCGGACGAATCTTTTTCTAAAATTCGTCGAGAAATTGGTATGGCCATAGATTTTGATGTTTTATCTTAAACTCTGTAATAATCTTTATTTTCCATATTTTCTTGATATTTTTGTTTTTGATTTTTGATTTTTTTTTCTAGTTTTATCATTTTTTCACCTTCTAGTCGACTCATCCTGTGCAGTTCAAACCATTCTAGTCGACTAGTTTGGTCAGTAGCTTCACAATTGAAATTTCTTCACCTTCTAGTCGACTCATTGCTATTCTAGTCGACTCAAATACTTTCTAGTCGACTCAAACATCACTCTAGTCGACTACTTTGCCTTCCCAGTCGACTCAAACCCTGCCTGGTCGACTCAAACCTCAATCTAACCGACTCACCTAGACCTAGTCGACTCAACCCACTATAAAACCTAAACCCCCTTTCATCTTCTCCATCCGCCTCCTTCAACCTTCACCCACTCTCAAACGCTCTCCTCTCAATCCCTCTCCTACTACCATCTATACCTTCAAATCATCACCTATCTCTCATTAATTTCACATTTCCATCATCTTCCACCCATTTCCCTCACCCAAATTTCTTCATTCTCACTCTCTCACATCTATATATATACACCATCATATATCTATATATCTCTATACATTTGTGCATCATCTTCTACAATGCCACCGAAGACTCGAGGCCTATTTCGGAAACGTTCACGCATTGATGGAGGCCAAAGCTCCACCAATCCACACATTCCTACGGCTGTTGATGAAGAGGAGTCGAATGAACCTCTTCTTCTTGAGGTACTTCTTCTTGTTGATGATAATAGAAATAAATTCATCACTGTTTTTTATCACCGTGTTCCTACACCTTGCCGTATTGTCACCCAAGATTTATGCACTGAAATTCGGGCTCAAACTTTCGAGTTATTCCGAGCAATTGGTTGGGATTTTTTCGTTTCTCTTGACATTCCGGTATTTCCGCGAATTGTCAAAGCCTTCTACGCTTCTCTTGCAAATCACAAGGAGAAATTACTCCCTCATCTTCATTTTAATCTATGTGGTGAAGACGAGACCGTTGATGACAGCGAAATCAAGCGCATTTTCTTGCTTCCGAATGACGGTATCCGCCACTTCTCCAAGGATTGGTATAAGGCTGATGGTTTCGATTGTATTGAGGTTGTTCGGGTCATATGCGTCGACAAGGAAATTTCGCAGAATGCCGGTATTACCTCTTCTATGCTACTACCCGAGGCTAGATTAATTCATAATGTTATTACTTACTTTATTCTGCCTAAAACTGGTAGTCGTAGTAGTGTTTCTCGTATGGAGGCTTTTCTGGTTTATTGCGTTTTGACAGGAACCCGCGTTGATTTAGCTTATATTTTCCGTTCCGTCATCCTCACATGTCAGCGCAAGCCATCTGGCCCGCTTTTCTTTCCCGCGCACATTACATATCTACTGCAGCGGAAAGGCTTTAAATTTCCAAATGAAATATCCGAGCATCATCCTATTTTTCTTGACGCTACTCATGTCAAGCATATGCATATTCTTTCTGATGCGGAAGGAAATTTCATTTCTGAAAGTGCACCTGCTCCTCGTTCGCGTACAGCTCCTAGCGGTTCTGCATCGCGCCAGGAAGCCTCTTCCTCAGTTCCTCCATTGGACAGTGCTTCGGCTTCTCAGGCTGCTCTTCTCACCCAACTTCTTGGAGTTGTTCAAAGCAATACGGAGCTACTTAGGCAGCAGGAACAAATGCTTCAGCGCCTTGATACGACCGTAAATCAGAATACGGAAGCCATTCGATTGATCAATGAGCACCTTGTTCTTCATGATGAGGAAATGTCTACCCGTATTACAAATCTGGCTGGGTCACTTGATGACCTCACTCTTGGACAAAGGAACCCTCGCTCACGCACCCCTCGACGCTGACAAAAAGGGGGAGAAATTATGTTATTTGCACTATCATGTATTTCATTATCCGACATTAGCAATTTCTGTTTTTGTGTGGCTTGTTATGGTTATTTGCGACTTGTTTGTTATTTCCATGTTTTTTAGTATAAACGGCTTGTTTTAAATTGAAACATCTATGATATGCTGTTTATATTTCTTATCTCAAATGTACGCCTATTTATATATTGTATCAAAATGCCCATTAAATTGCAAATTTCATTTTCTAAGGGGGAGCATTTAAACAAAATAGTATGCACATATTGAGGGGGATAATCACTTGATGTTTCGCCAAATGCCAAGCAAACACAAAATATTTTGTCATCATCAAGGGGGAGATTGTTGGCTTTGAAATTTACTTTCGACAAACAATTCCAAAATTGATGATAACAAACCATTGAAGAGTGTTGGATACTAATGAATTTTCGAGCTTAAGACAGGTGAATGACTCGGAAAACAAACTCGGAAAGAAAACGACTCAGAAAGCAAGTTCGGAAAGAAAGCTTGAATTAAAGCGAAAAGCCGTAAAAGAAATTGAAGCGCAAATGGAAAATCAACGGCAAAGGCGAAAGTCGAAGACTCAAGAGTTGGGGTAGATAGGTCGGGAAGCGATCATTGTAACAAGGTAATTTTATGCGTCGATTTTATCGTATAAGCTCAAGTATAAAATGAACCAAATTCAAATAAAATGAAAAACGCTTTACCGAACTTAAACGGAAAGAAAAATATTTTTATTAAATGTTTTTCATGTTTGAGTCGACTAAAATGAGCCTGTGTATTTTCTACTAGTCGACTAAAACAATCAGTAACTATAGGTTTTTCATCCACATCAAAAGAGTCGACTGAAAAGAGCTTGAGTCGACTAGACTACTTCATGTAGTCGACTAGAACTCATTCTAGTCGACTAGATGGTCCAAAGTAGTCGACTAGAACTCAATCTAGTCGACTAGATGGTCCATTGTAGTCGACTACAACAGAGAAGCAGTCGACTAGAAGATCCTCAAAACCTGCAGATTCTTCAGAAAACATTTCCCATATTTTGTGGACTTTATTCAATGGTATTCAAACGGCTCTTATCTTTCAAATACTATAATCATTCTTCAAAACCCTAATGCTATGCTATATATAGAATGAGATGTGTATATTGAAGTTTAAGAGATTGAAATACAAGAAGAAACAAAGCTATCAAAAATCTGCAGAAAGTTTTCTCTACAAAAGCCATTGAAACCAAGCTTTGAAAATCTGATTTTCTCCAAGTTTCTTTGAAAATCAAAACCTCTAGTATCTCTTCTTATTCTCCAAATATCATTCATTGATCATACCCTTTGAGAATACATTTCTAGAGCTATTGTAAAATCACCAAAAACACTTGAGCTTATATTGATTTATCTTCCATAAAAACCTTTGGGTTTTGAGTGTTTTTGTTCTTGAGTGATTTTATTGATTACATACGAATTTGTAATCTCGGACAAGTGAAGTCCACCGATTGTTCAAGAGAGGGTTGTTCTCTTGATTGAGGGACAAGCTCGAGAGGCTTGTGTTGTAAAGGTTTGCCATTCCACCTGTGAAGGAAGGGCCATAGTGAAAGGATCGGGAAAACTCTCAAGAAGGGGTTCTTGAGCCGAGGAGTAGGAGTTACCGAACCTCGAAAAAATCACGGTGTCAAATCTCTCTATCTCTTTCTCTTTACTTAATTATTTTGCATGCCATAATTGCTTGAATATCTTGTATGATATCTTGTCTTGAAATTAATAGTTAGAGAAGTTCAAATTAAATCATTCACTTGCTTATTGTGATATAGTTTTTATTTGAGAGTGTTCTAATCTCGAAAAGAATTAGACCTAATTTTTGAACACCCTATTCACCCCCCTAGGGTTAATTAGTGACTAACAATCTAGTTTTGGCCATGAGATCGGAAAATGAGCGGATATCGAGGGCGACTAGATAGAGGCAGTACTTTCTATCCATCCCGTCGATGCAGATCCTGACCAAGTCCTCCTCCTTGGCGGCCTCATAACATTCCAATATGCGCTTTCTGAATCGCTTCACATAAGCCATCACATCCTCGTTGCTCTTCTCGGTGAGCTTAGTGAGGGATAGCAAAGTGACCTTCTCGTCAGCCTGGTAGTACTTGCTATAAAAACGCTGCGTCATCTCTTCCCAGCTGGTCACCGACCCAGGCTCGAGGTTGTGATACCATGTGTACGCCCGGTCAGTTAGTGACTTGTGGAACTCCCTCAACTTCAACGCCTCGTTGGAGGTATGGTCCCCCAAATGACTAATGAAACGTCCCACATGCTCCTTGGCATTGCCTTTCCTTCCATCGAACTGTCAGAACTTAGGCGCAATGTACTCAGCAAGGTACAGCTGCTGAAATACAGAGACAGAAAATGGTGGCAACGGGTCGCCAATAAGATCCGCCCCGGTCGAGACACGACCTGACCACATCATGGCGTGCAACTAATCAAACGTGACATAGGGGGAAGCGCTCAGCTGAGCCAAGCCAAAAGGGGTCAATGACGCCGCCGTGGTGTGGCCCTGGGGTAACGCTGAAGCTGCGCGCGGGGACGTCACCATGACGTCACGACGAAGGATAGATGCCGGCGCCATTGCTGGTGTGAGCACTGCGCCCGTGGCCGCGTCAGGCCTGGCAGAGGCAAACATTGCTTTCTGCTCCTCCCACATTTGTTGTTGGGTGGCCTGCATAGTAAGCAACGTTTCCATGAGAAGCGCATCACGGTCGCGCCTGCCAGCTGACCTCGAGGTGGCAGTGCTATGAGACCTGCTCCGAGCCGTCCTGTGGTGCTGCGACCTGGTGACAGTACGGCTGGAGGAACGAGCACTGGTCGCCTCCTGCTCGCGAGCGACCTGGGGATCGTCGAGCGGTGGCTCCCTGAGTTGTGGCTCCGCTGCGGCGACGCCCTGGGGCTGTGGCTGGGTCATCGTCGGACCTGGTGGGGGTCGATTGACCAAAAGGAGCCCTCGTGGAGGCTGGCTCGCTTCACCAGGAGTGTGGCTCTCAACTCCCATGGGTGCGGCTGACTCCTGTCAGGATGGAATAGGAGGGGGTGGAAGAAGTACAGAAGAAGAAGGCGCTTGAGACGTCATGGCTATGCGAGATGACCTCCTGGTCATGCTATATGGCCCGCCTTTCTCTCCCACTGTGGTCGCCAAAAATTGTGGGTGAAAAAGGTGAGAAATAAGAGATAAATGGAGAGAAGACTCCACTAGCAAGTCAGAACAAATAGGTCACAATCCATGGTCGAAAATCTCAAGCAAGTAGAAGGAAAGGAGAGGAAAGAATCGGTGGAGAAGAGCAAAGAGTGTAGCCTCATCACAGCAAGCGAATGGGTAGTGAGCATTGATAGATCCAAAACCACAAAAACCCCATCAATGAAATACCCCCAAAGTAGCTAAAGACCAAGAGATGGAGAAGAGAGAAGCAAGCAGAGGAGAAGGGTCAGACGTGAAGAAGGCAAAATCAGCTCTCCATGGCCGAAGCACAGAGAACAAGAGCAGTAAACAAAAATGGTAGTCGTCTCTCTGGAGGAGTAGCCTCCAAGCAAAGAGAGAAGAAAAAGGGAAAAGGGAATGTTGTGAAAAGAAAGGAGTCTGCCAAAAAGATGGAGGAGAGGATCCCTAGGAAATGCACTATTGCCCTCTATTTATAGGTAACAAGGCTCAAAATGTTGCCCTAAATGTGGTGGTCCCCAAGTCCTACCAATGCTCCACTTTTCTCTAATAAGGTGATGAGGGCCATGATGTGGGCCTATAAGGAGAATTCTTTCCACATTATAAATAATGGGTAGAATCCACATTATGTGCCTTTATCATGACTAAACTACACTCCAAGCCTCCACGCCACATGCTCTTTCCAATCCCTTCATAATGTGAGGATGGTGTCGCGCTGTCCACGTGTCACGACTACGCAGCATCTATGGCCACAGCCGGATCAGTCGTACAACGGATCACTCCCCAATAGCCTTCGCAGTACATGCATATACCGCTAGAGCTGTGCATAAATGGTGGTAGACGCCCTTGAGAGACTGCTACGTCATCAGGACCCGTAGACCATGGAGGTACTACTCCCGTGTACGCTCTTCAGCTCCACAGGTGCGCTACCACAATAGGACCACCTTTAGAAGGCTTTTCAGTTGCCACGAGTAATCCGCCACAATGTCGGACACATTGGGTCAACCCGTATACCAACTTCGGTGGGGCGGGTCCGAGGCTCTACCCAGTAGCCCAGTACCCTAAATGAGACCCCTCTACGAGTCGAGTGCAACCTAAAATAATACCTATGCCTACAATATGTGAATCAGATATAGGGTTTCAACATTGGCAAACCTTAATCCCAAAAAAGGAACAATTCATCCAACTCAACTACAACCCATCTTCGAATAAAGTATGACTGGTGCATGCATCTACTCTATAACTACTCCTAAAACATTAAATAAAAAGCATGCCTATATCATTTTCTCTTAGCATGGCCTGTCTAAATCTAGATTGCACATTAATGACCACCATTGTGTAGAAAATTATGAATTAAATATCCAAGTTCTATCCCATATTGAATAATTATGATTGAGTAAGATTAAATATTCATTCAAACTAAGACAAGACATATAATAAATATAGAATCATATATTGAATCAAGCATGTTTACTAATCTACACAATCATCACATATGTATCTTTCAGTTTCCCCTTTTATAATTGAAATAAATAAAAGTCTACATTACTTGGTTAGGGTTTTGTTAAAAATCCTAGATACCAGTTTAACCGCTCATGGTTGTGGGTGTCTACATTATTGATGCAGACACCCCTTACATGGTTAATGGTTCTTTTATGGACTGATGCACAATTCTGCATCGGATTAGTCTGCAAGAGTTCTTTAAAAGCTCTCTTTAAAACTCCTCTAAAATTCCCCTTTTCTGTAGGGGAGACCCCTCTCTTTTATAGAAAAAGAGGCGTCTTTATTTGGCATGTTGATTGTTTCACCATCAAGTTAGGGCTTTCCATACTTGTATTCTTTGAAGAGGAATGTCAAATCTGGTCAATAATATGTCCCAAAATAGCCTAGACTGCATATCAAGTCAATTCTGGTCAAAGATGGTCCTATTGAATAAGCTGAAGTCGGCTAACTTCGAGTACTCGGAGTTACAATTTTGAGTACTCGAAGGTTCATTCTACCGAGTACTCGGTGGAAGTATATTGGGGCACCATGGCGCGACCATAACATGAAAAACTCTCTGATTGTACGTTATCATTCGCGTTAAGGCGTGGATTTTGGCCTACCGAGTACTCGGTAGTTCTTCATGCTATTTTCCCTATTTTAACTTCTTTGTTTCATTTCTCCACTCGAATTCATTCCACTTCACTTATATTGCATCATCAACTTGTTTTTGGTCTATTATGGGTCATTTATCCTCGATTTCGGCTCTCGGATAATCTTGAGTCATTATTTCAGTTATTTCACCGAAATTAACTCACTTTACATAACATGGTCCTGAAACGTCTCAAAATACGCAAACCGGATAAAAGCACCAAGATAATGATTTATGTAGACTTAACAATGCATAATTAGGGGGCTAAAATATATGACATTTGACTCCTATCAATATGTACATTTATATATATAGTGATATATACAGTTATATATAGGTACATATATATAATTTGTTTTTTAAAAGTTTAGTTGAGGGCAATTAGGCATTTCACATATTTGAAGCGTTTTTTTGTAATTTTATAGAGGACAAGGGGGTATTTGAATAAATTAGAAATCATTGGGGAATTTTTGAAACTGCAGGAAATTTTTTGAACAATTTGAAAATCATAGGGGGGTTTTCGGATAATAGCCCAAAATTTAATAATGGTGTTACTATTAGTTAATGGAATAATGTATCAATCCAATATATTAAAACTTCTGAATTTAACAGTAAAAAATTTATGCCTAACCCGATGCTTCTTTGATAATCGAATCATGACACACTTTTTTTTTTAAAAGAATCATGACACACTTTTTGTTTTTGACAAGTAATACACATTTCTTTGATATAAGAAATTCATATTTTTGTATTAACATTTTCTTAAGTTTATTTGTTGTAACTTTAAGTTATATAATTACGATATCTTAAAAAAAATTGATTCTTTTTTCTGTATAATATCTTAATTAGTATAGTATTTTTTAATTAATTTTTTTTATCATGTGACCTTTTTGCTAGTAAAAATTAAAAAAGGGCTCATTGAGGCTTTCTTTAAGAAAGTAATGGTATGTTTGTTATTTTTTCTTTGATTGAATGAAATAAAAAATAAAAAAGATAAATGAAACAATAATTTTCAGGGATAATTATAGTTTGACCCCTTCAAGATATGATATATTACACACGCACCTCCTATCCTTTGAAAACTTACAGATTGACCTCTTCTAGTTTGTAAATAGTAGCAAAATTTTTCTCCTGTGAACTTCCGATATGGTCAATGCTTACGTCAGCAGTTGACTAAGGGTGAAATGATCATAATACCCTCACTTATTTATAAAAATATTTAAAATCATGCAAAGTCATGTGAAAGGACCAAAATGCCCTCATCATCATCAACCATAAAACCCTGTCTCTTTTTTTTTCCGATAACCAAACCCCCCGCCTCTCTCTCTCTTTCATGGTAGAGTCCTCTGTCCACCACCACTTCTTGATGGGACTTACCATCATCATCAACCTTTGCCACAATTTCCTCCACTCTCTCCGGCCACCACCACCACCACTACCACTATTCCACCACTAATTCCCTATGTACCACCACCATCACTACCCTCTTTGCCCATTGCCACACCACCACCTCTTCCCTCTCTACCCATAACCATTGCACCACCACCACCTCCTCTACCAATTAACCCACTACCCACAACCATCACACCACCAACACAACCATCAATTCCCTATTTACCCACCACCATCCTCTCGCCACCACCAATTCCTTCTACACCCACCACCATCGACCACCACTTCCCCCTCTACCCACCATAGCCCCACCACCTCCTCATCCACCCACAATCCCACCAATTTCATCACCATACCACATCCCCCAACCACCACCAATCATCCCCCAACGCCTCTCCTTCACTGACCTCCAATGATTCAAGATCCACACTCACCTCACAACTCTCTTGCCTTCAAAACCCTCCTAATCACCAATAATTTCCCTTTCAATTTCACCAATGACACCCCAATCACCTACCCCGAATTTGACGCCACCATCACCGTCTCTGTCTACAACATTAAGACCGTCCTCAAATACCCCACCTACAGCAATGACAACCTCTTTTTTCCGATGGCCTCAAGATCAAGTGACACTTAAGAATTCTTAGGTTAAAAAAGTGATGGTTAAAAACGTAATTCACTAAATTTATTATTATTTTTTAAATGAAATATAGACACGAGTAAATAAGTAATTTCAAATCTATACTCACCTGATATGAATGCCGATCAACTTGAGGGGTGTAACTATAATTTTTTAAAAGATAGGGGGTTGGGGTGTAATTTATCATATCTCAAGGGAGTGTAACTGTAATTATCCCTAATTTTTTCATTGTTTGGTTGAAGAGAAAAGTTTATAATTTTTATAAAATATGAAACAAGACTTATATATAATTTTAGCAAGGTAAAGAATATTATGTTTTATATATTGGGGTAGGTGAGTTAATTTTTCTTTACTCTCTAACCTAAATTTGAGCAAATAGAAAAAAATGCGAAGGAGGAAAGTATAATTTGTTCTTTCTGGCTTCCCTTGAAGGGAGGAAAGTTTAAGTTGGAGTTATACGGGTGAAGCATGATATGGTTCGAGGCTAGTAGGTAGGACCCCGATGAGTTAAGTGACACGACTCAACAAATTTAAATGGACTGTCCAAGTATCTTAAGGTAATCCTTGGGCCATTTGGGTATTTTAATTCGACGGGAGTCGGGCGACATGGCCAAGCAAACTCTGCGACCACCATACAAATATGTTAAGGTGATCCTTGGGCTAACCAGATAGTTTATCTTTGTCTCTCACCATTATGAACAACTCTTTGCAATGGGTTCACACATTGTGGAGCTTATTGGGGGTGGGGGGTGACCCGCTGCACAAAGATCCTACTGCAGTCACGGTCACTACTTAGCCGTGATGCATGGACATCGCAATATTTTTTCACATTATGAATGGACTTGATGAAGTCTGTGGCTTAGAAGCAAGGGGTGTTGATTCATCACGCTAGGAGCATACTAAGGGACATTTTTTAAAAGGGATTATTATTTGTTAGCTGCTAGTATGATCCACAACATGTGTAGTGGATATGTGGAGATATGGAAGAGGTTGGAGTGAGCTTAGTGTATAATAAACTAAAAGGTACTTTATTCTAAATAGGAAAAGTGAGGAAAGATAAGGTGACTTTTCCTGATTTAGAGAGGGGGGCAAACTTGGAGTGGAACCGAAGAAAAAAGAGAAAGAAATAGAGAGGGAAGTTCTTCCATGACTCCCTACCTTGTCTCCGCTCATTATAGTGGTTGCACCATTTGTTCTTTACCATCGACTTGCATTTGGTCCTATATTTTCTATTCGATTTGCGGTAGCTGATTTTGAGCAAGGTCGGACTGCCATGTGTCTTGGAGCCCTTCATCGAAGTTCAGGTGTACCGTGCAGGATCTTTTCACCCACATTTCCTTTTCTCTTCTTTCCAACAACTAAACACAAAAAAGTTATACTATCTTGTCTCACTCATCCATTTCTCCTTGATTATTCCTTCCAACTAAACATAATTAACGTGGATGTTGTGGATGAGTATACTTCTAAATAATTTTTTTTCAATAATTTAATGTAGTAAATGAATGTATGTAGAAATCCTATTTTCTACATGCTTTACAAATAAGTTAAATAAATGCGTGATGAATAATTTTTTCCAATCCATACGAGTTAACATCATATACTCTATGGATAAGTGTGAATTATTTCTAACACAAGACACAATATGATTAAAAACTCAACACATCTTTTTCTTAATAGGATTTTATACAATAACTCCAACCATACATAATATAATGGTTTACAAAACTAGACATCATCGCTCAATAAATTTATAATTATAAAGTTACTTACATATGATAAAATTTGACGGCTAGATTTAACGGCGATTTAGTAGTAGAGGAAGAGAGAGTAGGTGAGGAAGTTGGTGAGAGACAATGTCAAATTTTGCAAGTCAGTGCATGAATTGGCCAAACAACTATTTTAATAGACCATTATATATATGGGTACCACCTGAGGATAAGTCAAAGGCATCGAACCTATCATCTTTCTTTTATCCCATTTGGAGAAATTTATTCGAGGCTCAAGAAATATATGCAGTATTATTTTTATGAAACTAATGTTCACGATTTTCATCTTAATTCCACTTGTTCTTTAAAAAATATTGGTTGGCATGGTTGTTATTTGAAAACACATATAAAGATTACAATTATTCCAAAAAAACTTGGCGAGTCCACTTTTACTGGATCACTTAATTTTTTTATTGCAGAAAAATTGTAAATGGGAATATTCCATTCGGTATTAAATATGTTTAGTACTTGTAATGGTTGAAATATTTGGCCCAATTATAGATGGGCCACTGGACTGATGGGCCAA
Organism: Cornus suecica; assembly: GCA_963922005.1. NCBI lineage: Eukaryota > Viridiplantae > Streptophyta > Magnoliopsida > Cornales > Cornaceae > Cornus > Cornus suecica. The sequence goes on from OY998239.1 coordinate 60,697,704, forward strand.
CGACGGATGGGCCAGGGACCGATGGGCCGGAAGACGGATGGGCTGAAGACAAGCAGGCCGAAAAAACAACAATGGGCCCATGAAAATTTCTAGAAGTTAAAGTGTGGTCCACAAGGCAAAAAGTAATCCAATTATAGTATGAAGAGTCCAAATAAGATTAGGGTTTATCAAATCCCTTGATTTAAGGGGTTGATAAACCTGGGTACATGGGTTTGACCCATTTATCACAGACTTGTATAAATAGAGGACTTTGATTAATGAGAAAGGATCCAAAAGTTTTAACCAAATATCCATTGTGTAACTTTTCTGCATTTACACAATTGGCGCCGTCTGTGGGAAACCCTATTATTGAAGTTTGTTTTTCAATAAGCCTCCCACCCTCTACAAAAAGCTAAGATTCATACCATCAATGGCGATTACACGATCACAACAGACCGATTTGCCTCCAAACGGAGGCCAACAACCAGAAGATCCGATCAGAAGAGCCCTTGAGGAAAGAACCGCCGAGTTAGAAAGACAGAACGCCGAACTGGCAGCAAAACTGGCTCAACTGCAGAACCTACAGGAGACCCATGATGACGAACAATCCGACCAGCACGAACGATCCGTGGGCCGCCAGACAGACAAAGAAGACCTACCCGCTAGAGCCCACGACGGTCGTGAAGGACAGGCCGAGTCATCCTTACAGGTTCTTGGGGTACACAACCCCGAGGAGGTCCTGACCATGAAAAAACTGGAAGAAATCATGTCAAGATTCCAGCGAGACGTGCTCAGGGACCTGAAAGTACAGACCCCAATCGACCTGGCATCCGAGGCATCTATAGACGCCGTTCAGACACCATTCACCGTCTCGATCACCAGCGTGCCCTATCCGGAAAGGTTCAGATTACCGAAGTTCACCCTGTTCGATGGTACAAAAGATCCAACCGAACACATCTATCACGTCCATACCAAGATGAATGTTTACAACGAAAACGAGGCCTTACTCTGCAAAGTTTTCCCCACCAGCCTGACCGAAGCAGCCCTCATGTGGTTCAGAAAGCAACCACCCCGATCGATCGGTAGTTGGCTCAGACTATGCGAGTTATTTATCGCACAGTACTTTGGCAATAAAAGGCAGAAGAAGACTATCTCCAACCTGTTCACCATGATCCAAGAAAAGGGCGAATCCCTGAAAAGTTTTGTCTCACGGTTCAATGTGGAGATGTCTTCAATTGACAACTGCGATCAACATTCAGCCGTCGAAGCCTTCAGAATGGCCCTGATCCCGGGAACCAAGTTCCATCAGTCCCTAGTCAAAAGGCCGTCGGCCGATATTGGAGAGCTCAACTCTAGGGCACAGGGGCACCTCCGAATAGAAGAAGAGTTGGCCATACGACAAAGAAGGACCGCCTTTGCAACAGTAGAGGCCAGAGCGTCCGAACCTTCCAGGATAAAGGATCGGGCACCAGACCGGAAGAGACCGAGCGCACCTCCTGCTCCTTCCCCGGCCCCAGAGAAACGACCAAGGTTTGAGGAGAAGGTCACCCCCTTAAAAGTAACCTTGGCAAAGCTGTACCAGGAAACAAAGAGCAAAGGAATCTACCGTTCACCACCTCCCATCAGACAGCCGGACCAAAGGGATATGACGAGGCACTGCGCCTTCCATGGCGAATACGGGCACCACGCTAATGAATGCAGAAGCCTCAGGAGACAGGTGGAAGCCATGATTGCCAAAGGAGAATTGACCGAGTATGTTGCCAAGGAAGGAGCCCGATCCGATCAAGCGACGCATGCCCTACCAAAGGGGCTTTGGGACAACCCGTGCGGGTCATTCACATGGTCCATGGAGGGCCCAGTCGGTCAGAAGCGGATGAAAATCGTAGATCACAGATGCGGCAAGCCCAGAAGTTACGAAGGGTTGGAGAAGTCACCAAGTTTCGAAGCCCGAAGGAGGATGCCCGGATTATTTTCACCTCTGCGGATATGCAGAATATTCAGACACCTCATGACGACCCCCTGGTTATCTCCCTCATGGTCTCCAACTGCCTGATCAAGAGGGTAATGGTCGATCCAGGAAGCAGCGCCAACATTATCACCAAATGGGCCTTTGAGAAATTGGAAATCAGCCCCCAGGAAATAGTCCCATCCAGAAGCCCGATAGCAGGATTCGATGGAAAGAGAGTGGAACCGATAGGGGAAATCCAGCTACCAGTGACGGCAGCAAGGCGCACACTCCGAGAGACTTTCGTGGTGGTGGATGTCAAACCTTCCTATAATCTCCTCATGGGAAGATGATGGATCCATCGAATGCACGGAGTCCCTTCTACCATGCATCAGGTCATGCGGTGTATCGACCCGAACGGAGTTGACGTAATCGATATCAGGGGAGATCAGGTAGCTGCAAAGGAGTGTTACGCAGTCACGATGAAAAGTCTAAAAAGGAGTACGGAACCGGAACAAAATTCGCAGTCCAAGACAGTACTTGATACCAAATAGCAATTACAGGAGGGCGGATCGGGATCACCGGTAGCATTTGAACCACTACTGGAAGTTCAAATTTGTCACGATCGCCCTGAAAGATTTACCTATGTTGGTTCAGGCCTCAATCCACAGGAAAAAGAGGAAATGGAATCCCTTCTCCAATCCAATGCTGACATATTTGCGTGGAGCCATATGGACATGACCGGTATTGATCCATCAATAGCCCTGCATTCTCTCAATGTGGATCCCAGTGCAAAGCCCATTAGACAGAAACAGAGACGAATGGGGGCCCATCGAAATCAGATCATAGCTGAAGAAGTCGATCGGCTTCTGCAAGCAGGATTCATTAAGGAGGTTCAGTATCCTTCCTGGTTGGCAAACGTGGTGGTGGTCCAGAAGAAAAACGGCAAGTGGAGGGTATGTGTTGACTTCAACGATCTGAATAAAGCATGCCCAAAAGACTATTTCCCTTTACCAAAGATCGACCAGATGGTAGATGCCACCGCAGGATTCGAACGCCTGAGTTTTCTGGACGCATACTCTGGCTATAACCAAGTCCGAATGGATCCGGAGGACCAGGAAAAGACTGCCTTCATCACTGAGTCAGGTACATTTTGTTATACAGTTATGCCTTTCGGACTAAAGAATGCAGGAGCTACCTATCAGAGGTTGGTCAAAAGGGTGTTCCAAGGGATGATCGGATCCACCATCGAAGCCTACATCGATGACACAGTGGTCAAAAGCAAGGTAAAAAGAGACCATCTAGCTGACCTACAGCAGGTATTCAATACCCTCCGGAAGTACAATATGAAGCTCAATCCAGCCAAATGTTCCTTCGGAGTATCCTCAGGCCAGTTTTTGGGACACATAGTTGATCGGACGGGAATACAAGCTAGCCCTGCGCAAGTCAAAGCTCTCGTAGAAACAGCTGAGCCAAAGTCCCGGAAAGAGATCCAGGTGCTAACCGGCAGAATAGCAGCCCTAAGTCGTTTCATCTCTCGGCTAACCGATCGGTGTAGGTCATTCTTTCAGGCAATAAAAGCGGCACAAGGAGAAGTCTGGGGGCCAGAGCAAGCGGAGGCCCTACACAAACTCAAAAGTTACATGGCAAAGCCCCCGATTCTGGCAACCCCCGAAGCCGATGAGCCGCTGCACCTGTATTTGGCCATTTCAGTAACATCTACCAGCGCCGCCCTGGTCAAGGAGGGCAAAGGGTACCAGACACCAGTTTTCTACACCAGCAAATCCCTTGCTGATGCAGAAACCCGTTATTCAAAGCAGGAGAAACTGGTACTATCGCTGATCAATGCTAAGCGACGTCTACGGTATTATTTTGAAGCATACACGATCATAGTACCTACTGTAACTCCGATCAGATCCATAATGGCGAAACCTGAGTTATCTGGGAGAATATCAAAATGGGCGATTGAACTGGGAATTTTTGACATAACCTATGTCCCCCGAACAGCCATCAAAGGACAAGCAGTAGCTGACTTCCTGTTAGAAACAGAAACTGCTGACTCCACAGAAGAAGGTGAACCTGGATTATGGTTCGTGTTCGTAGACGGATCATCCAACATCAACGGAGCAGGGGTCGGGGTAGTACTCGTAACACCGGATGGTACCAAAATCCAACAATCCGTTAGACTGGAATTTCCAGCTTCTAACAACGAAGCGGAGTATGAAGCCATCCTTGCAGGAATTCGGTTAGCCCGAAGCCTTCAGGTCCAGAAAGCAGAGGTGCGAAGTGACTCCCAGCTAGTCGTGCGACAGTTACATGGGGAGTATGAAACCCGAGAGCCGAAGATGGAAGCCTACAAGAACCTAGTTCTAAGAGAGGCTGAAGAGTTCCAGCAAATAAACTTTGAACAGATTCCCAGAGGGGATAATTCTGCAGCAGATCATCTGGCTAACCAAGCCTCCACCACAAAAGAAAGTATGACTCGCACTGTACCAATGGACTTCATTGCCCGATCCAGCTTGGAACCCCCCGAAGAAGTAATGGTTATCCCATGGGAACCAAGTTGGATGGATCCGATAGTAGATTATCTGAGATTTGGTACATTGCCTGAATCAAAATCAGAAGCCCGGAAGATAAGAATGAAGGCAGCCAGATATGCCCTATACAACGGCCAACTATACCGAAAGTCTTTTTCCGGACCATACTTGAGATGTCTGACCCCCTCAGAGGCATCGGCAGTCATGGAAGAAATCCATGAAGGAGCTTGTGGCAATCACTCTGGAGGAAGGTCCCTGGCTCATAAAATCCTCACCCAGGGGTATTTCTGGCCCTACTTGGCAAGGGACGCTGAAATTTATGTCCGACACTGCAAAAAATGTCAGTTTCATGGAGATGCCATTCACCCACCGCCGGAGTTCTTAAACCCAACTATTGTTCCTCACCCTTTCGTCCGATGGGGCATGGACATCGTAGGTCCTCTCCCTCAGGCAATACGATGTACCACACATGTTCTCCTGGCCACCGATTATTTTACCAAATGGGTGGAAGCGGAGGCATACCCCACCATAACAGGCAGCCATGTTATAAAATTCATCTGGAGCCACATCATCTGTAGGTTCGGCCTACCCCGAACCATAATGATGGACAATGGCACCAACCTGGACAACAGAAGGGTTCAAGCATTCTTATCAAAGCATGGGATCAATCAAAACACTTCTTCCGTCGGCTACCCGCAGGGAAATGGGCAAGCCGAAAGGACGAATAGAACAATTTTTGACACACTGAGAAAAAAACTTGAAGACGCAAAAGGGGCTTGGTTGGAGAAATTGCCAGAGGTGTTGTGGTCCTATCGGACTACTCCGAGACAGCCAACTGGAGAAACCCCTTTCGCCATGGCTTATGGGGCCGAAGCAGTTATCCCGACCGAGCTAAAAGTACATACTTTAAGGAGTCAAGCCTGGGAAGAAGGTCCAAACAATCAGCACTTAGCCCACGATCTAGATCTCCTGGAAGAAAGACGGGAAGCCGCCGGGATAAGACTGGCTGCCTATCAGCAGCAGGTCAGAGCACGTTTCAATCAGAAAGTCAAAAGAAGAGAATTCCAAGTAGGCGATATGGTGCTCAGAAGGAAGATTGGTATTGTAGGCAAATTACGAGAGACATGGGAAGGACCTTACACAGTGGTTGAGGTTATCGGACGCGGTGCTTATCGGGTTCGGAAGAACGAAACAGGCCGCCTCGAGTCCAACTCTCAGAATGCTTATCGGTTAAAGAGGTATTATCCTTAGATAGTTGTTTTTCTTGTTAAGAAATAAAACTGTGTCTTTTTATGACACCGTTGTTACGAAGCATCTGTGCCCGATATCGGTACCTCTGCTTCACGATTTTCAAATTCATTTCAATAAAAATAAATTCTACTTTTGTGCAAGGCTCTAGGATTAAAACATTTCCTAAGTGTTTGAGTTCAAACCTGATTTGAACAAACCAGAGGATGAAACCAAGCCTCAGGGGCAAAATGCCCGAAGGCTTCACAATTTGCTAAACTTTTCTAAGTGTTTGAGTTCAAACCTGATTTGAACAAACCAGAGGATGAAACCAAGCCTCAGGGGCCAAATGCCCGAAGGCTTCACAATTTGCTAAAATTTCCTAAGTGTTTGAGTTCAAACCTGATTTGAACAAACCAGAGGATGAAACCAAGCCTCAGGGGCCAAATGCCCGAAGGCTTTACAATTTCCTAAGTGTTTGAGTTCAAACCTGATTTGAACTAACAAGAAGATGAAATTCACACTAAATGTGTGAATTTAGAATAAATAATAAATAGACTCAGGAGCCATATGTCCGAAGACTCGATTGCTTCATAAAAACTAAGTACGAAACGATAAAAACCCACACAAAGGACGAATAATTACTGGAAAAAAGGGGATAAAAGTTCTTGTTCATTAAAAATGGAAGAATTTACAAGAAATTAGCCCATTGGGGGAAACAAAAACATATAAAATTGCCCTGGCTACTGTTCGGGAGGATGGTATTCCTTCCCCTTCAGAAGGGCAGCAAAGCGCTCCTCGTTCTCAGAGGCAGGAGGGTTTTCATAAGGAAAGGGTATTCCCATATGGGCATCGAATGCCTCTGCGGTCTTGAATTCCCGGGATTCCAGAGGGATATGCTCCATTTCATGCCTACATCTCCAGGCCCTGACCGCTCGGAGGTCACAGATGACACTGTATCTTTTGAACATGTCAAGCCCTCCCAGACGACACATCTCTACCTTTTCCCGCTCCAGGGAAAGAAGCCTTTCTGATTCTGCCAAGAGTTTATCAGATTCAGCCTTTTCAGCTGCCATCTGCCTAGCAACCTCTTTCGCTTTTTCCAGCTCGGCAGCCAGAACCAGCTTTTCGGCAATCAGGGTTTGTTTTTCCGCCTCACCGGTTTCCAGAAGAGTCTTCTGTTCAGAAACGGTCTAGCGCAGACCATCCGCCTCCTTGACTAAAGAAACCCGGTGGATCTCATTCTGCTTTATTTGGGCCTTCATACCGGCCATCTCTCTGACATCAGTCTCAAGGAGGCTGTTGTAGGCCTGAACGCCGTAGAGAAGCTGCACAATAAAAATTGGATTATTACACAAATGGCGGTCAACAAATGAAATAGAGAACACAAACTGATGATTGAAGTCTTTTACCTCCATAACCATTATCGAAGTCTTCTTAGCTAGATCAGTCCTGGTGATTTTTTACTGAGCCGCCCTATCAGCTGGTGTCCAGATCCCTTTGGCCATAGCCCGAAGAGCTTCCGGATGGTTAAAGGTGATTTGATCAGCACAAACTGGAGTTCCATCTGGCAGCAGAAACTTAGGCTCCCAAGGGATCAGAGCTTGGGATGATTCAGGGGCAGCAGGAGCCTTGCTTGAAGAAACATTCTCAGCTTGTGCCCTGGCCCTTTTAGTACCCACTCCACCAGTTGTACTGGATCGGGTCCTCACAGTCGGAGCATTGACAGGAGGCGGAGGAGGAACCGATGGGTTCTGCGCTAGTGGTGGTGGCGGACTCCGAACAGAAGGAGGCACCGAAGTCGAAGGCGGTGCTGTTGACAACGGCACAGCATCAACAAGCGTAATCCCTTCGGGAACTTGAGGGATTCTGGCGGACATAGGTTTGTCAGGCAGGTCCATCCTGTCAACACCAGCGCCCAAGTTAGAGATCGATTCAAGATTGTCCATGGTCAGCAGGTCAGTAGCCGATCGGGTCTTGCCCCAAACATGGGTTTTCAAGAGACCTATCCGCTGTTTTATAAAGGTAAGGGGAAGATCCTTGTCCTCGTAACCTAGAAATTTGAAGGCATAGTTCCCCCGGTGAAGGTCACAATGGTCACAGAGGCAAGAAGCCTTATGAAGGGGGCGGTAGACAGGCAGGCGAATGGGACCGAACTTATTGGGGATCGGGAAAATACGAGAAAAATGGTATGACCAATTGCCACTCACTACTACCATTCGTTCCTTCCATCCCTTGTCCGATTTTTCAGTATCGGTACAGATGTTGCGGCCGTGAAAGGGGAAAAGGTTGTATCTACCTCTACTCGCTCTGGCATTTTGGAAAAAATAACAAAGGAGGAGGTCGGCCAGCCCTAAGTTCATATCCATATCCCTATTGTACAACAGTAGCATGGATATGATCCTAATGTTGTTCGGGTTCAGTTGAAGAGGGTGCAATCCAAGCATGAAAAATACATAGTGAAAAAAGGGATGAAGAGGAAACATTAGAACCCTAAGATGAGATGCCGACAGCAGAATGCTACCGGGGGCTAGACCCTGGCTCTGGGTAAAGTCTAGGTAACCAGGATAGGGGGACACATCAACGTCCTGGGGAACATGGGTCTCAGCCCGAAGGTGTTTGACGTCCACTTCAGGTCGGGTCCTCTTAAGTAGGGCCACTACGAAAGGTTCAGAAGTTTTGGATTTCGCAGGACCGGTCGCTGAGGAACCCTGAAGGTTAGTACTTTCGAGAGTGGTCTTTCTGGTTCCTTTAGAAACAGGCTGGGGAGTGTCACTGCTAGTAGAATCGGTACCTGAGGCAGAAGGTAAAACTACTTCCTCTACCGACCGGGTATCGTCACTATCGGACATAACGCTAAGAAATGTAGAAGATACAGAAGGGGGTAAAGGTGATAAATTAAAGAAAGAAGAAAGACCGATCGACTTACTTAATTGACGAAGGAAGAGTTACAAAAGCTCTGAGTAACAGCAGGTTTCTATGGTATCTGAGATGAGCGACGGAATGAACGGCGGCAATGACAAAGAAACGAATCCCAGTAATGAAGAACTAAAGAAGGCAGAGACAAGAATATAGAGTTACAAAGTATGAAATGTGATGAGAAGTGAAGAATAAGGGGGTTTTTATAGAAGGAGAGAAGGAAGCCAAAAAGGCTGCACGAAGTCCGAAAGGCACGCCAAAGCCATCATGGTGCGAGATTTAAGGGAGAAATGGCCTCACGTTTTGGCATATCATTAAGTAGACAATAATGACATGACAACTCATCATCTTCATTTCCCATAAAAGCTATTGGTGTATATATACATAGGTATTTACATTTATTAGGTCATGGGCTTTAGAAAGAATGTCAAGCCCATAACCTCAGGGGCCTGTGTAATGGTTGAAATATTTGGCCCAATTATAGATGGGCCACTGGACTGATGGGTCAACGACGGATGGGCCAGGGACCGATGGGCCGGAAGGCGGATGGGCTGAAGACAAGCAGGCCGAAAAAATAACAATGGGCCCATGGAAATTTCTATAAGCTAAAGTGTGGTCCACAAGGCAAAAAGTAATCCAATTATAGTATGAAGAGTCCAAATAAGATTAGGGTTTATCAAATTCCTTGATTTAAGGGGTTGATAAACCTGGGTACATGGGCTTGACCCATTTATCACAAACTTGTATAAATAGAGGACTTTGATTAATGAGAAAGGATCCAAAAGTTTTAACCAAATATCTATTGTGTAACTTTTCTGCATTTACAGTACTGTAAAACTTTAATATAAGTAAGATTCAAATAGAACATAACGCAACCCCTACACATGCATATATTTATTTTGACATACACAAAAATATAAATTCAAAATGAGGTTAAATTATGTTACCGTGTAAATTATACGGAATAAAGCATTTAATATATAACCGTTACGGATCTAGAATTTAGCCTCTTTTAAACTCGTTTGTGAGTCGGCAAAGAGTAATTTTGATCTTGCAAACAACAAAAAATATATAACCGTTACGGATCTAGAATTTTTGTTCTGCGGCCGTGAAATTGAATAACAAACGAAATTGTAACCAATGAGAATCGAACCTGGGACCTAATACTTTTTGAGGCGCTAGGTTACTGCCTTTTTCCAACTGTGTCACCCATTCATAAACCTGTCAATAGATCGGATTTTGATCCGAACCAGATCCAATTAGTCGGATATGGATTGAAAATAAAATCCGATAATCCAATTTCTAAACTAATTGAATTTGGATTTATGTTAATGCGATCCGATAATAATCCGATCCGAAATTATATAATATATATATATATATATATATATATATATAAATATATATTTGATATTTTTATGTGTATAAATTTTGAACTATACCTATATATATGTTAATTATTAATTAATTAATTTATTATTTATTAATAATGATTGGTCATCTATACTACTATTAAAAGAGTTAATATTTGATGTGTTTTAGTATTTTACTTTAAATTTATATACTATTTATTAATATATAAATGTTGAATAGTAAATATAGTATACTAAATAATGTCCCATTTTTTTTTTGCTTTTTTATTTTTATACTTGTCATGGACATGTGTTATTAGTATTGATTGGTAATTTGGTGTTTATTAATTATAAAAAAATAAGAAAAAATCTAAAATTATTTATTGATTTTGTATTTTTGTAAATAGATAATCGAATCATATATACAATAATGAAGAAATTTGGATATAAGTTAACTCAGTAAAAAATTTTATCTAATTTTCGAATTCGGATCGGATCTGGGGTTTTGCCATCTCTATTCCAATGGATCAGATTTTAATCCGAATCCAATTAGTCGGATATGGATTAGCAAAACAATTCAATAATCCGATAATTATTTGAATCCGATAATTTAATTTTTTAACAAATCAAAAATGAATTTACCTAAATCCGATCCGAACCTCGTACGTTTATAGGCTTATCTGTCAGTGACTGTAACCTCCCTAACAATACCTTCCTTGTACTGTGTGGGATATATGTAGACCTGTCAATGGATCGAATTCGGATCGGATCAGTTAAATCCAAATCCAATTTGTTAAGAAATCGGATTATCGGATTCGGATCCTAATCGGGTTATCGGATTTTATTTTCAATCCATATCCGGTTAATATCGGATTCAGATCATAATCGGATTATTGACAGGTCTATTGATAAGGATGACAAAAAATCCCGATACGCGATCCGAATCCGATAATTCGACGGATTTTCACTTAGTTAATTCATATTCGAATTTCTTCATTATAGAATATCTGATTCGAATATCTAATTAAAAAAATACAAAAATACAAAAATCAATAAATACTGAAACACTAAATTATTCACACTTTTAATAATTGTATTTATGATCAATCATTATTAATAAATAATAAAATAATTAACAACTAACATTTATATACATGTACAATATTAAATATATACACATAAAAATATCAAATATATATTTATATATATATAAATATATTTTATATCGGATCGGGTTATTATCGGATCGGATGACATAAATCCAAATCCAATTTGTTAAGAAATCGGATTATCGGATTCGGATCCTAATCGGGTTATCGGATTTTATTTTTAATCCATATCCGGCTAATCGGATCAGATTTGGATCGGATTCGGATCAAAATCCGATCCATTGACAGGTCTAGATATATGTCTATGCAGACCATGCCGGTCAAAGCTCTGAATTTAGCCTTTAACCTATATATATATATATGGGAGAATGCCGCAAAATTCCAAAATGTGCAGAAAATCCTTCCCAAATTCATTTTATGCAAATAAACTCCATTACTATTTCAAAAGTGTGCATATTAATCATTTTGATCACTTTTTGACTTTCCCATGCCATTATTTCTTCCCAAATACCAAAAATACCCTTATTACCTTAATAAAATATCCTTTTTGCATATATAATTACTTTTAAAATTAAGTTAATAATAGGTAATTATACATATATATGTATATATTATTTTAATAGTTAGAGATTTTGTTGTATTTGTTGGAAAAAATAAATTACATATATAAATAAAATATATTTTTAAAAGTAGCAAAATAAATGAATGGATTATGTTCGAATATATATATATTTTTTCATTTATAATTCACTTTTAAAATTTAACAAAAATATATATTTAAGATATTATCCAAAATTTTAATGTCCGAAATATGTCCGATTTTTTTTCCCGTCGACAAGATTAAAGAATAACTTATCGCTTTTATCACAAACAAATTTGATCGGATTAATTAAATGACGTGATTCATATTTTTATTATTTTAATTAAATTTCCCTTATGTAATAGTAATTATAATAATAATAATAATAATAATAACTTATCTACACAGTAATAAAAAATAAAAATAAAAGGTAGAGTGGTACAAGTAAGGGTGGAGTTAGGTAAATTATCTAGGGGGGCAATGCAATTTCTTATAAATTTATTAGTAACATTTATATTTTTCTTTACCAAAGAAATGTTTTTAAACATTTGAAGGAGGCAATGCATTTTTTTATAAATCTATTGGTAAAATTATATTTTTTAGGCTACCAAAAGAATTTTTTATAGACATATTTATAATATATATATATATTTTTTGGGGCTAAAAAAGTTTATGAAAAAATTTAGGGATAGAGTGGCTCCGCCCCTGGGTATAAGATTGAAATGTTTTTGGAGGGTAAGATGGTAATTTGGCATATAAAAGGGCTTGGAGGATGGCTATTTGCATTAATTATAAAGTATAGGGGGTTTAGAAATCATGTGGGGTTATTTGCACTTTTTTCAAACCATAGTATATATATACAAAACGATACTATGTGCTTGTTGCAAATATTCCTAAGCTCAATCCATGTTCTCTTTGAATAAGGTGGTCCTTGTCTGTGAAAATTGAGACTCTCAAAACCACTGAAAAGGTAGATTTTAAATCTTATTAAGTGTGCAATTAATGTACTTAGTCGAAGATTAGGAAAGGTTGAAAGCAACTTAGGTGTTTTTTGATATCTAGGTTTCTTTGTGCACTTAAATGGGAACAGAATACGTACTTATTCTGTTAAATTTGTTTCAGAAATAATTCGTCGAAAGCATTAAACCCACTTGAAATGGAATTAAATTTGACCTGACACCCTCACGAGCTATTACTGAAATTTGAAAATTTACAGAGATATTAAAAAAAAAAATCGCCTTTTAAAACTTTTAGTACATCAAATTTATTTTTTAATTTTATCAAACAATGCATCGCTCATGGCTGGATTATGCTCCTTAGAGATTTTATGTCGCTAGAATTAGATTGTGCAATGCATAGAGAAGTTAATACTGCGGATATTTATGAACCATTCCAGTTCTGATATTTATGGACATTCCAACTTTTTGAATATATATTCTCCCAAGTAGGGTAATTCACATAAGAAGAGTCAATTATCAAAAATAATTCTTTTAGTGCCACATTATTTACAGGTTGTCATCAAAATATGCATTGAAATGAAAGCTACACATATGCACTGGACGGATCCAATTAAGGCCCAGTGGGGCTATGGCCCCCACTGAAATTTTTTTTTTTATATTTTTTATCTTAAAATTTTAGATATTTAGTATTTAGCCTCCATTGAAAAAAAAATTTACCTTTAAGTATCACAAAATTTAAATTTATTTATAAATAAGTCCTCACTGAAAATTTATTTTAAACTCCATTGAAATAAATATATATCATTTATATCCCAAAAATCCAAAAAAAAAAATTTTTAGCTCCCACTGATACGGATCCCTAGATCTGTCACTGCATATGCATGTTTTTTCTGGTGCATGTTGCTTCCAAAATTGATTGGTTTTGTTCCCTAGCACAATACAACGTGAATGGCAATTTGGCCGGATCTATGCATGTTTTTTTCTGGTGCATGTTGCTTCCAAAATTTATTGGTTTTGTTCCCTAGCACAATACAAGGTGAATGGCAATTTAGCCCGGCCGGTTTTAATACCGTCCAATTCGAATGGGCAAGTTTGATATTAAAAATTAGAATAATTTGTATTCACATCCTTTGAGGCTTGGATTAATTGCAATCAGATGACGATCAACGAAAAGTTTGCAGAGATACTCTATGAGCTTTCAAAAGTCTTGTAATGACACCCCTTTGGACCATGAAAAGTCAGATTTTCCCTTATTATAAATATGATTAATTTCAATAAACCTCCATCTACTATTGAATTTAATCAACTAACTCCTCTTATATCCGGATTGTCCATTATGTTTTCCAATTTAATTAATTAACCCCTCTTATATCCGAATTATCCACTATGCCTTCCAATTTAATCAATTAACATCTCCTATATCCGAATTGCCCTATATACTTTTCAATTTCAATCACATTACCCCACAATCTCAAACATTATATATATATAATTCAAAAAATATATATCAAATTTGAAAAATATATATCAAATTTCAAAAAATATATATAAAATTCGAAAATATATATATACATAATTTAAAACAATTATATAAAATTATAAATATATATATATATATATTTCAAAAATAATATATAAAATTCGAAAAAAGTAAATAAATTTCGAAATATATATATAAAACTCGAAAAAAATATAAATTATATATACATATATAATTCGGAAGAAATATATAAATTCAAAAACATATAAATTTAGAAATAATATATAAAATTCGAAAATATATATATAAATTTCAAAAAATATATATTTAGAAAAACAAAATTAGAATAAATAAATAAATTTAGAAGAAAAAAATATATATTGGTAAAATATCATATCTTTTCTAGTGAAATGAATCAAACTATATATCCAGATTGCCCCCTATACTTTTCAATTTCAATCACATTACCCCCCACACTATATATAAAATTCAAAAAATATATATCAAATTTCAAAAATATATATATATAATTCAAAAAATTTATATAAAATTGTAAATATATATATTTCGAAAATAATATATAAAATTTGAAAACAATATATAAAATTCAAAAAAAAAGTATATAAAATTCAAAACATATATAAAATTTGAAACAAATATATAAATTTCAAATTTTTTTATAAAATTTGAAATTATCATATAACTTTCAAAAATATCATATAAATTTCGAAAAAGTCATATAAATTTCGAAATATATATATATATATATATATATATATATATATATTGAAAATATATATATAAAAAGATCACTAATTGTTGTTGGTGTAAGTAGTTTGATTCACGTCATTAGAAAAGATATGATATTTTACCAATATATATTTTTTTCTTCTAAATTTATTTATTTATTCTAATTTTGTTTTTCGAAATATATATTTTTTGAAATTTATATATATTTTTTCAAATTTTATATATTATTTCTAAATTTATATGTTTTTGAATTTATATATTTCTTCCGAATTATATATGTATATATATATATTTATTTATTTTTGAAATTTATATATATTCAAAATTTATATTTATTTTGAATTTTATATATATATTTCAAAATTTATATACTTTTTCGAATTTTATATATTATTTTCGGATTTTATATATTTATAATTTTATATAATTGTTTTAAATTATATATATATTCGAATTTTATATATTTTTTTGAAATTTGATATATATTTTTCGAATTTGATATATATATTTCAAATTTTATATATATATTGTTTGAGGGTATGGGGTAATGTGATTGAAATTGAAAAGTATAGGAGGCAATCCGGATATAAGGGGGGTTAGTTGATTAAATTAGAAAACATAGAGGGCAATCCGGATATAAGAAGTGTTAGTTGATTAAATTTAACAATAGAGGGGAGTTTATTGAAATTAAATAAAGGTAAATCTGACTTTCCATGACCCAAAAGGGTGTCATTACAAGACTTTTAAAAGCTCAGGGGTGTCTCTGCAAACTTGTGCGTTGACCGTCATCTGACTGCAATTAACCCAAACCTCAGGGGGTGTCAATGCAAATTATCCTAAAAATTAAAATCCGAAGTGGGTTCGGGTCGGGTTTGGATTTTTTGTAAAACCCGACCTGACCTGACCTAACCCGACCCATTTATTTACTTTTTTTAAATAACAAAAAAATAATAATAATAATTTAAGTATTCTAAAAGCATCTCACAAAAATAAATATCTATTGAAAATTTTATAATAATACATTTTCTTAATAATCAAAATAAGTAACAAAATAATTTAACTATTGAACTTCAATCACTGATAATGAATTGTGTTTTTTTTTTTTAACCCTTCTTATAAAAAAAGAAAAAATAGATACCATATTCAATCAATCAAGTATTTTTATTGTGTAAACTTTTGTTGTCATTACTAATATCCATAATTAAATTTTAAAAAGCGCTTTCATATGAAAAAATTAATAATATTGAATAACAAAAGGATCATATATAATTATAGAATTGTTTTCAAATATTTAAAAAAGTTCTTTTTTGACTTAAGTAAAAAAGTCTAACAATGTATAGAAATAATTCAATTATTTATAAGATTCTACTTTTTATATTTTCAACCATTATTTAGATTTAAGAACATTTAATAGCATTAGGAGCAACCATAATTGAAATCAATGGCATCGACTCATATGACAAAAGATATTAAAATATTATAATAACGGCTACAAACATATAAATGTGTAGAAAAAATATAAGTCACTCATACTTTTATAATTTATTACTAGTAATAATACACGTGCGATGCACGATGCACGTGACAGATAAAAAATGAAAAGTTAAATATTAAATTTAAATAATATTATAACAATTGATACAATTAGAAGTTTTCATCATTTTAATCATTAATTAAAAAAATTCAAAAAGTCAAAAGATAGGTATTAAATTTTTATATCAATATTGCAAGGATTGATACAATAGAGGTGTGGATTACAAGTTTTCATTGATCATTTTAATCATTAATAAAAAAAAATTAAAAGTTACTAAAGTATTAACTTGACATGTTAATTAATAAAATTATCATTACACAATAATTAAAAATATAATTATTACATTGGAGGTATGTAATTAGTGTTTACTTTTTTAATTAAATAAAAATAAAATAAGTATAAATATATATTTATAAAACCTCACACTTTATATGTAATATTAATAGCTAGTATCTAAACATAAAATTAAAAAAAAAATGGTAATTTTGGTGTCCATTCATCTCCATTTGTAACTACTTTATGCTTATAATTTAATATACTCTTATTACATTTTAAATGTAGTTGTTTGAGACTTTTTCTTTAATGATAAAAATGTTTAATTATTGTTGTCTTATTTTTTAAAAATATATAAATATATAGAAATATTATATAGGCCTTACACTTTTATAATAGTATAGATATTTGGAACAATATTTTTATGTTTCTAATATAATCTCTTTCATGATTTATCATTGTTTTTTTAAAATAATTGGATTAGTGCTTTAGTGGGTTTTTTTTGTCATGTTGCTTCATTAAAAAAAATTAAGGTTTATAATTTGGTATAAATAATTTAATAGAACTGATGGTAATCCGATAAAACCCGTTTAATCCGACGGGTGGTAATGATATTATCGATTACAACCCGTCGGCAAATTTGAGGCAAATTTGGTATTAGTAATTTTCGAATGGGATAGTAATGGTATTAGATCAACCCGGCCTGTTGTCATCCTAAACGGATAAATTAATCAATTTATGTTAGTAAGAGTAATTGATGTCATTATAGAGTCATGAGTTTAAATTATATAATGACTACATAACTACTCATAAATAATTAGTAAGTTAGGGACTTTTAATAATTTTTCCCTAGTTATTGTCCTCCGAAATTTTGTATTATAGATGGGATATGATTTTATGGTTGTAGGTGTCATATTTTCCTATTACATATCTTATTAGCATCCCTGGGGTGCCGAATTAACTTAAGAAAAACAATTTCAAAATTATCTTTTGTTGGTGAAATGATAAAAGATAAAATGGTATGTTAATTTCATTTTTTGCTTAGCCCAAAAAAAAACAAATTAAGGGTACATTAGGATCGTGCTGTATTTTTCGCGTTTTGCTTTTTGCTTTTTGCTTTTTGTTTTTTGCTAAAATTGAAATAATGCTTTTGTTATAAAATGATATGAGTCGAAAATGGAATCGTGTTTGGTATAAAAAATTGTAAATCAAACTTTTTACATTTTTTTTTACTTTGCTACTATTGTAAAACATAAAAATATATAAAATTAGTGTTTCGAACACTTGCACCAAACATGTTTTTCACTACAGTACCAATTGAAAGCAAAAACATCGGAAGCAAAACGTCAACTAAACTAGCCCCTAAGGGCACGACCACCAAGATACGCATAGTGAGTATTGTGCTTTTTGCGTTTTACTTTTTACTAAAACAAAAGCTTTGTAGATTATTGTGAATAAAGAACGGAGGCATGTAAATTTGCGGTTGAAATTGAAATTGTAAATTGTAAATCTAACACTTCCTTTCTTTCTTTTTTATTTTTTTATTTTAATTTCCTACTATTGTAAAAATAAAAAATTTCTAATTTGGTGCATTTGAAATTTGACTTCTGCTTCTGAAAATGTTATTACTGTGCAAAGCAAAACAATATAATCAAACATGCTTATGTTGCCAAATAATGGTACTATAGCACTTAAAAGCAAAAATATCAGTAATAAAGCACCAACCAAACATCCTCTAAGCGTGAGTTGGCTTTAGAGAAAACAATTAAAACAAAAGGAAAACATAAAACAAAGAAGAAGAAAAAACACACAGTGGTCGGTTGTGTATGCGCCAAATTGATATTATACAATACTGTCGCTCTTCTTTGTGGTGGATAGCTCCCAAGACGAGTAGCTAACTCTCCCATGCCATCTACCCCGCAACTGTCCAAATCTTTATCCGACTTTCATCCACTATATGAATAGATAAGAAAGAAATGTGATTATATTTTAATATACATGTTCTAGTATGTTCATTTATAAACAAGTATAATTAAAAGGGTAATTACCGTTTCACATTCTCGACATATTATATATTACAAATTTACAATTATTCTTTATCGTTTGAAAACTTATAATTTGATCCATTTTAGTTTGTAAGTAGTAATAAAAATTCTCATTCGGTGAACTAACGCTTACGTCAGTAGTTAACTAATGGTGAAATGATTTTAAATAAAAAATAGACATAGGTATATAAACAATTTTACATATTTAGGCACTATATTTGAATGCCACTCAATTTGAAGGGTGAAATTGTTATTTTTTAAAAAAATAAGGACGCGACTGTAATATATCATATATCGAGAAAGTGAAATTGTAATTATTATTAGGACTATTATCAAAACCCTCTATGATTTCTAAATTGTTCAAAAAAAAAATTGTGGTTTCAAAACCCCCATATGATTTCCAATTTAATCAAATACCCACATACCCTCTATAAGATTATGAAAATATCTTCCGAAACTCTAATTTGATCCCAATTAAACTCTAATTCCTTCCATTTATTACAAACCCACTTTCTCTCACTCATTTATTCCAAAACTCTAATTCCTTCCATTTATCACAAACTCACTTTCAATTTAAATCTCATTTCAACTCAATTCAACTCCAATCCTTTCATTTATCACAAACCCATTTTTTCTCACCCATTTACTCAAAAACTCTAATTCTTTCATTTATCACAAACCCAATTTCAATTTAAATCCCAATTTCAATTTATAATTATATATATATATATATATATATCTATATATCTATATAACAATATATATATAATCATATCGCTTCCTTTTAATCTATATATATAATTATATATATATATATCTTTTTTATGGTATCAGAGCCATAAAGTCTCGTTGATTTTCTAGTAAATTACTTAGATCTGTTAATCTATAGCATTTTATTTGTTCCGTTTATATTGTTCTTCATCTTCTCTTTCTCTGTTTGTTGGTGCCACCTCCCCATAAACCGTAAAACCAAACATTAAGTCCCTTGGTGAGCTTTTAGGCGTTTTAAGGCATGAGCGGTGATGTCGTTGGACTAAGGTATGTGTTACGAAATGCAACAAATATTGAAAATAGGATAAAACACAATTATAATGTTCAGATAATAAGATTATTGATTAATCATGAGTCGTTTATTTAGATCATCCTCCTCTCGACATAGTCGAACAAATTTACCTTCCATTCCAGATAGTAATGACATAATTAATGAAGAAGAACATACCTACACTAATCTTGAATGTCACAATGATTGGAATATCCCAAGAGTACCCACAAATGAAATTTACAAAATCAGTTTCATTAAGTCAACTTTTTTTACAAAATACACAGTTAAAACTGTTGAACAAGTTTATGCTATAAATAAAGAACACGAAAAATGCCAATTATTTTCTCCAAAAACTATAAAACAACATCGCGAAAGAGGATACAATTTTATCCATATTGGTCTTGTACAAGTTGCAGTTGATCCATTAACTATTTTAGGACAAAATGCATCGATTCTTCTCTATCTAAGAGATGCTAGGTTCCTCGACTATAATCAAAGCTTAATTAGTGTCATTGAAACCAGCCTGTGTAATGGTCCAGTCTACTTTGATTGCTTTCCTAATTTTAAGTTAATCCTAAGTGACCCTCACATACTAAAAGCTTTAACATTAAACATCAAAACTTCAGGATATGCCATGTTCGCAGGTGCTCAGCCTCTAAGCTTAATTTATAGAATTTACTACAAGACTATGAAAACCAATTTAAATGTTCATGCTCTAGTTAAAAGTCCTAAAGATCAAACTTTATTAATTCAAAACAGTACTTCTAATGCAAATATTAGAATACCAAAAACGATTGCCTGGAAAGATGTTTCCCTCCCAAATGAATGGTTACTTGAAAATGAAAATCACCAAACCAAAATCGAAAATGATGTCCAAAACCTTGAACATGTACAACAATTCCTTGATGGAACTGTTAAGTTAACATTTGATAGATCTAGACACAGTTGCTCTTCCGTTAGTTCAAGCTCTAAAATGTTCACCCCCTTACCAATTAGAGAAAATACTACTATCCATGATACAAAATTTGTAGAATCTCTAGTCCACCGATCCAGACGTGATCATAGATTAAAAGGAATTCAAAAGGATGAACAAGTATCTACTCCATGTTATGTCCCAAATATAGAAACTGAAGATTCAATCTCTAACCACTCTCCTACACAAACTGACTTTGAGACCGAAACTATTAATCCACAACTATGTGTTTTAAGTAAATCATTTTCCTATGACCTTCTAAAGTTAGAAGTTGAAGCCAAGTCCAAAGAAAATAAAGCAAGACGA
Source organism: Cornus suecica (assembly GCA_963922005.1). Taxonomy (NCBI): domain Eukaryota; kingdom Viridiplantae; phylum Streptophyta; class Magnoliopsida; order Cornales; family Cornaceae; genus Cornus; species Cornus suecica. Next base: position 60,718,714 of record OY998239.1, read on the forward strand.
CAAATATATAAAACAATTTACACGCATGAGGAAAGAACAAAAATTACAAAAAAATGGCAAAAATTCATGATAACAAACCAGTTAGAAATTAGTTTCTTTGATTATCTTGAAAATTACTACAAAAAATTAATGTTCTTACAAAACATAAATGGACAAAACATGATAAAACAATTGTTTCTTCTAGTCACCCTCCTTTAGAAAACCTAATTGTTAACCACCTGGGAACCGAAATCCCAGCCTCCCCTTTTAAGTTAGTTACATCCACACTCGATCCTAATACTAAAAAAATTATTGAACAAAACAATTTCACCAATCAATATTTAAGTACGCTAGGTTTTCCAATTAGACAAAATATAATCCAAACTTGACGCTTCCACCCCTGTGACAAAAACTATTGATTCCCCTCTAATCAAGCTTCCTACAAAACGTCAAGGACTACCTATCAAACCAAGCACAAGCGACTCCTCTGCCCAAATTGATAAATTGTTAAAAGCCTTAGAATCACAACTAATCAAGAACGAAAAAACCCTCACAGTTCTCAATTTTGATTCTCATAATGATATTGATAACTCTGAAACCTCATATGAAGAAGATACATATAACAATATACACAAGTTAGAAAATGCCTTTGAGATCAATAGGATCACATATCGACCAATTAACCCTACCAGTATTACGAAAAATTGGTATACCCAACCCACTCCTGTCGATATTCAATATGAAGAAAGAATCTTCCAAAACCAATTTTCTGTGTCATCTAAAAAAATTTATGAATGGAATATTGATGGACTCTCTGAACAAGAAATTTTAAACAAATTAAACCATCTTTCTATGACAGCCAATAGTTACCTTACACATCACAATATGCCTCAACCCGATATTGTAGAATTACTAGCCTCTGAATTTTTAGGCATGTTAAGAAATTGGTGGGATAAACATCTTACCCAAAAAGCAAGAGATAATATAACACATACAGTCCAAAAAAAAGAAGATGGAACCCCTATTTTTAATGAAGAAATTGGCCTCGGACTCCCTGATGGAGTCAATACATTAATTTACACAATTATAGACTATTTCATTGGCAGACCAAGTGACATTACTTCTAGAATTCATGATCAACTTAGTAACCTTAGATGTCCTACATTAAGTGATTTTAGATGGTACAAAGATACTTTCTTGTCACGTGTTATGCTACGTGAAGATAGTAATAAACCATTTTGGAAAGAAAAATTTAATAATGGATTGCCCAACCTTTTCTCTCATAAAATACGCACAGAACTTAGTAACACAACTGGTGTTATTGAATATGAGAGTCTAACCTATGGTAATATTATTATTCTAATCCAGAAAGTAGGACTCAAAATGTGTATAGATATGAAAATTAATAATCAGCTTAGTAAAGATAAAAACAAGACTAAATATGAAATGGGCACATTCTGCCAACAATATGGATTACCCCCAATTGCACCATCTCGGCAAACAAAGAATTCAAAACAAACAAAATCCTTCCCAAAACGATATACTCGTCCTTATAAAAGATATAATAAAAAATTCCAACATAATGAATTCTATGATAAACAAAAGTTTAAAAAGAACGAAAAATATACGAGGAAAACGAAACCTTTTGAGAATAATAATAAAATTGATCTAACTAAAGTTACGTGTTATAAGTGTAGTAAGAAATGTTACTACGCGAGAAATTGTCCTGTAAAAAATAAAATTAATTAGCTAGAAATCCCTGATGAAACTAAACAACAAATTTACACAATTCTTGAGTTAAAAAACACAAGTGACAGTGATACTGAAATTGAATCTAGTTCCTCTACTGAATCTTCTGCCTCTTGTCCCAGTTCACCTGATATTAGTTTTGGGTGCAAAGATAGTTGTTGTACAAAAACAGTCAATATGTTAAATCAACACCAACATAAAACCGTTAATGTTCTCACCAAGGCAGAAGAACAACAACATCTTCTGTTAGACCTCATAAGTAAAGTTGAAGACCCAGATTTAAAAAAAAATTATCTTCAAAAGCTTACTAGATTACTCACCATAAACAAAGATACTCAACCCCATACCATAAACAAACCAAATTTTAGTCTTCACAAAACTCTTGAACGTTTTACTCCTAAAAAGGAAGTCACTATACAAGACCTCCAAGTAGAAGTCAACATCATTAAACAAGAAATCAAAACCCTGAAAAATGAAAATCAAGATATAAAATCCCTCTTTCACACCCAACTCAAAGATCTAGTTAAAACTTCACACCAATTTTCAATTTCTGATTCCTCTTCCTTTGACAGCAATAAAGATAATGACAACACAAATCCTTTTCAAAGTACTGAAGAGAAAACCAATGGTTTGAATCTAATTAACCGAACCTCATTTAAAAAATGGAAAATAAAAGTCACATTAGTTATTAATAAGGAATACCAAAAAACTGCCATTGCTCTAGTTGACTCTAGAGCTGATCTTAACTGTATACAAGAAGGCCTGATTCCTAGCAAATACTATGAAAAAACAAATGAGAAACTCAGTTCTGCTAATGGTAGTGCGATGAAAATCAAGTATGAATTATCTAAATCTCATATTTGTCAAGATAATGTCTGTTTCAAAACTACATTTATCCTAGTAAAAAATATGACTAATACAGTCATCCTTGGCCTTCCATTTTTATATCTTCTTTACCCATTTACCATAAATAATGATGGTCTCTCTACAACACATTTTGGTCAAAATATTACTTTTCTTTTTTTGCAAAAATCTTCTAGTAAAAAACTCGAAAGCATCATTGATTTTTCAGTCTCTAAAAATATTTACATTCTCCATCATAAAGAACGACATTTAAATTCTTTTAAAGAAGAAATAATTCACAAACGAACAGAAACACAATTAAGAAACCCTACCCTTCAAAATCAGATAAAACAATACGAAAATAAACTTATTCAAGAAATATGTTCGGAACTACCCAATGCTTTTTGGCATAGAAAACAACATATTGTTAGTCTTCCTTACATCAAATCCTTCACTAATAAAAATATTACAACTAAAGCCCGACCAATTCAGATGAATGTTGAAGTCTTAGAATTCTGTAAAAAAGAAATCAATGACCTTCTTCAAAAGAAAATCATACGTCACAGCAAATCACCTTGGTCTTGCTCAGCTTTTTATGTCCAGAAAAATTCCGAAATAGAACGAGGGGTACCATGTCTAGTCATTAATTACAAGCCTCTTAATCAAGTCCTTGAATGGATAAGATATCCTATACCTAACAAAAGAGATTTAATTAATCGATTAGGACAAGTAACCATTTTCTCCAAATTTGACCTTAAGTCCGGCTTCTAGCAAATTCAGATTACAGAAAAAAGATAAGTACAAAACTGCATTCACTACACCTTTCGGCCATTACGAATGGAATGTCATGCCCTTTGGCCTTAAGAATGCTCCAAGTGAATTCCAAAATATTATGAATGATATTTTCAATCCTTTCAGTCATTTTTCCATAGTCTACATTGATGATGTTCTTATATTTTCCAATAGCATTGAAGCTCATTGTAAACATCTTAATTCTTTCTTCCACACCATCAAAATCAATGGTTTAGACATCTCTGCTTCTAAAATAAAACTTTTTCAAACCAAAGTTAGATTTCTTGGTTATGATATATCTCAAAGACAATTCCACCCAATCAATCGTTCCATAGAATTTGCAGGCAAATTCCCAAATTAAATTCTTGATAAAACTCAGTTACAACGTTTTCTTGGTTCTTTAAATTACATTGCTGAATTTTACAAAGATCTTAGAAAACAATGTAAACCACTCTTCGATCGTTTACAGTCAAACCCCCCTCCATGGACTGATATTCATACCACTATAGTTAGAGACATTAAAAAATATGTCAAAACTCTTCCTTGCTTAGGAATTCCTTCAGTCAACTCTTTCAAAATCATTGAAACTGATGCCTCCAACATTGGTTATGGAGACATTTTAAAACAAAAACTCTCCCCTACTTCTCCAGAACAGCTTGTTCGTTTCCATTCTGGAGCATGGAACAAAACACAAAGTAATTATAGCACTATTAAACAAGAAATTCTTGCAATTGTTCTATGTATCAGTAAATTCCAAGATGATATTTTAAATCAAAATTTTTTACTTCGAGTTGATTGCAAAAGTGCCAAATATGTTTTAGAAAAAGATGTTAAAAATATAGCTGATAAGCATATTTTTTCCAGATGATAGTCTATTTTAAGCATTTTCCAATTTGATATCGAATACATTCGTGGATGTGACAATTCAATCCCAGATTTTCTTACCAGAGAATTTTTGCAGAACCCTGATGGCAAACAGACAACCACAACCACGTCCCAGAGGAGGGATCCCTCCGGTCAGACCTCCTCCCTTAGTAAAAACTGAACCCTATACTTCCCTCGCTTTAGTAAACAAGTTCACAAGCTTAGGGACTCCCTTAGGTACTCATCCTACTTTTAGTTCAGCTCTAACAACTCCACACGATCCTTTCACCATCCATGCCCCAGTCACAAGTACTCCACCTCTCCCCAGATACAACCCTCTAGGAAGATCAGAATATCTTCAAAAAACTTACCATACCCTTTTCCACATCGAACCTCATTTTTCTCACACAAATGATCCAATTGCCCTAGTAAGACAGTTTTTCCCCCCAAATTCTCATTGGATACCACACACCCCTAGTCACAACTTGCAATATTACAGAGATATCCTCTACCAAACCAATTCTGTCTTCATCAAAGCTGTCCCTGATCGCAATGATCCAACCAAAGTTATTTACCACTCCTTGTACATTTTAAGAGTTGTCTCCCTCAAAGAGTGGGGAAAACATCCCTTTGAAACCAAAAAGTTAGATAACTCACTCCCATTCACCTACTATGACTACATTGATGCCTGGTTCAAAATTTTCCTTTTTCAAACCGAAACTTTTAGTCATTCTTGGTTCGTCAATTTTGATAGTAAATTTAACAGTCAACTCCCTTCTTGGTTTGTTAAATGGTGGAATAACTATGGCCCAGACGACGATGTGATCCCTGAAATCCTCTGGGAACAAATCAACTATTTTGAAACCAAGTTCAAAATCCCTTCCTATGATCATCAATTCCCTCTACTACTAATTTTTGCCAAAAAATACAAAATCCCTTGGATCTTCAAATGGCATTACAGCCTTAAAGGTGATATTGGCACAGTATGTAGAGTCCATTATACCAAATGGTGAGATCCTTTCAAAATCGAAAGAATCATTCAACAAGTCCAACTGGAATTTCCAAAAGAAGTTTCTCAGCCACTCAAGGCTAGCCCAGTCACACAAGTCATTGAATCAGCACAGTCAAGCTCCTCTACAGAAACCGCAGTCAAGAAATCAGCCTCCAAGAAGTCATCCTCCAAAGCAAAGCTCAAAGAAAAAATGGAAAAGCTCCTTGCCCAAATAGAAGGAGATTCAAGCAGTAATGAAGAAGATGGATCGTCTACAGAATCCAAATACAGGCCATACTAGGATGCCCAAGATCCCTTTGATCTGTCAAAAAATTAAGAAAAAGGAACACATTCAAGCTCAAGTCAACAGATACAAAAAAGGCACAAAAAGACGAGAATAGTGAATAGTAAATTTGACTTTTTTGCTACAGTAACCGTCGGCACAAAAAACAAATACAGTGCTCAACAATACCGACAGACTACTATTGCAAATAGTAAAAAGTCACAGTGCTCTGCCCCTAAATTCAAAAATACTACAGTGAAAGACAAGAGTTGTCTGCCCCAGAAGTCATGAGATCAATAGTGCAAAACCTACAGTAAATTCTGTTATATTCTCTATATAAGCAGGCAAATGTAATGGTCTTAGATCAGGTTTTAGTTTCCCATTTTTCTTTCTACTTTGTAATTCTATTCTCTTCTCTTCTCTTCTTTCCTGAAAGCATACTAAGCCTCCGAACCCAGATGGATTGTCATACATCCACTTGTAAGTTCGTCTATCATAGTTAAATGTATTTTTGAATCGTAATAATATTCAGTTAAGATTTTCAGTCAATTGCAATTACTTACTTTGTCTTAAATTCTTCTATAATTAAATCCGAAGAGAGTTACGATGTATGACAGACTTTGAGTCTCGCTCTGCCTAGACCACTTCAATTTATTAAATTGCTTGGACGGTTGTGTTCTATATACTTATACTACTATCCTATATACTTATCCTACTGTTATATATATATAAATTGCTTGGACGGTTATGTCCTATATATTAACAGATCTGAGTAATTATATATATATACATATATATATATATATATATATCTATATAACTATATATATATAATCATATAGACATACTTATTTATACATATATAATTATATATACGTACGTATATTTATATATATATACGATGATATATACGTAAATTGTGTTTTGGGATTTAAATTGAAATTGGATTTGTGATAAATGGAAGGACTTAGAGTTTTGGAGTAAATGAGTGAGACAAAGTGAGTTTGTGGTAAGTATAAGGAATTAGAGTTGAATTGCGTTGAAATTGAGATTTAAATTGAAAGTGAGTTTGTGATAAATGGAAGAAATTAGAGTTGAATTGAGTTAAAATTATGATTTATATTGGAAGTGTGTTTGTGATAAATGGAATGAATTAGAGTTTTGGAGTAAATGAGTGAGAGAAAGTGGATCTGTGATAGATGGAAGAAATTAGATTTTAATTGGGATAAATGGAAGGAATTAGAGTTTAATTAGGTTGAAATTAAAATTAAAATTGAAATTATGATTTAAATGGAATGAATTAGAGTTTTGGAGGATATTTTCGTAAACTTTATACAGGGGGTATTTGATTAAATTAGAAATCATAAGATTTTTTTTTGAAACCATAAGAATTTTTTTGATTTTTTTTGAAAATCAGTGCGTTTGGAAACTTGTATTTTTGTTTTCATTTTTTATCTCTTGAGAACAAAAAATTTTCTTGTTCTTGTCCTAAGAGTAATCCGGAAACAAAAACATGTTTTGTTGGAAATTTTGTCTAAAAAATTTTCGAGAAAAAAAAAAAAAAATTTTTGGAGGTTAGGGTTTGGAGGTTGAAGAAGGAGGTTGAAAATGGAGGTTAGAGAATCTGTAACAATTAAATTTTTTTTTTTGGTTGAGAACAAATAGTGCCAAAAACAAAAAAAACACCATTTTGATGTTCTCAAATTTTGAACTAAGGGTGAGAAAACGTTTTTTTACTGTTCACGAAAATAAAAACCATCAAAGACTCCCAAACGCGTTTTTGTTCTCGTAAATAGTGAAAAAAACAAAAACAAAAACGGAAACACCCCTATCCAAACAGACCTTATTATTAATTAAAATAAGTGAAGAATGGAAACTTGAATATGTTTAGATTCATTCCTCCGATCTAGAATTCTTAAAAGTAACCTTGGGTCTTTATTTTGGCGAGGAGACCATAATTTTTATTTTATTTATTTTTTTTTTCATATTTTGGGACATTAATTTCTCTGATTTTGAAGAGGAGGTGGAGTCACGCCTGACGCCCCTATTTTTCAAATGGGTCCGCCCCATTTTTATAACCTGATATATTCATTGTCAAACTAGAAGATCATGACTTCTCCATTACATACATAACCAATATGAAAATATAAATGATATACTTATATTATTAATAACCAACTTATTAATAACCAACATGATAAAACACTACAAGCAAGTTACAAATATATAGTATGAACATAAAATTTGAACACAAAAAACATTATTTGATTTGTCACTATATATATCTTGATTATTCTGTTTTTGTCTCTGTTCATTTTTTATAATGAAAAAGTTAATGGTGTTATTAAGAATTTTGAGGGTGTAATATATTTTTCTATAATAATTATATTTTAAAATAATGATTTTTCAATGACCGGTAAGTAATAAATTCACCCACACCAAATATATTGTGATTGGCGAAAAAAAGAATAATGTATATTAAAAAAAAAATTCACATCTACGGAATATTGTGAATGATATATATGAATTTTTGTGTTCACCAATGAACAAAAGATGAAGTTGTTTGCGATATATCCTGTTATATGCATTTCATGAAGTCACTTATTAAGTTTTAACTCGTCAACATGCATTCGACTGAAACACAGAACTATATATCCTTTGTTTATAGATATGTATAACAACCCTAAAACAAAATAAAAATAAAAAATAGTTTATAGTAATTTAATATTGGATTATCTTCATTTACACCCCTGAGATTTGCTTTTACTTCAATCACACCCTCTCAGGTTTGCAAATTTTCAATCACACCCCTCATGGTGTGAAATGTCTAAAATACCCTTATACCCAACACCCCTTAAATCAATTTAATCCTTAAATTAATTTAACACCTAAACCAAACACCCCCTTGAATCAATTTAACTCTCAAACCAAACACCCCAACCCCAACCACCACCACCGCCACTGCCACCGCCACTGCCACCATCATCCACCGCCGCCGCCACCACCTCCACCACGACGAGCAACCCTTAAATCAATTTACTATCACCGCCATTTTCGAAAATTGGTCAGTCGAAAATAGGAGGGGGGGGGGGGGGGGATGATGATGGTGTAGATATATATATATACATGTGTGTGTGTATATATATGTATATATATATGTGTGCGTGCTATGTGTGTGTGTGTGTGTGAGAGAGAGAGAGAGAGAGAAATTTATTTATTTGTAAAAATTAGTTTTCAAAAAAATTAAATATGTTTGTAAGAATTAAATATTTGGGGTTGGGTTGGGGGTTTTAGGATTTAATTTTTATTCACAAATTAAAAAAATTAGTTTCTAAAAAAATTAAATATTTGTTTGTGAATATTTGGGGTTGGTGTTGGGGTTTTTGAATTTTATATTTATTTTCGAATTTAATATATATTTTTGAAATTTAATATATATTTTTGAAATTTATATGTTTTTTTTTAATTTTATATATTTGTTTCAAATTTTTTATGTTTTTTGTGAATTTTATATTTATTTTCGAAATTTAATATATATTATTTGAATTTTATATGATTTTTTTAAATTTTATATATTTGTCTTGAATTTAATAAAAAAAAATTTTTAAAAAAATTTCCAGAAATTTATATATTTTTTAATTTTATATTTATTTTCGAATTTATAATATTTTTCAAATTTTAATATATATATATTTTCTAATTTTATATATTTTTTGAAATTTTAATACAAATTAAATTATTGGAGGGGTCAAATTGATAAAATTACATATCCTTGTTTCTAAACAGCTCTAGGATTTATATTGAGAGTAATTTAGGTATTTACAAAAAATATTAGAATGATGTCATCGTTAAGAGGGGTAAGTGATGAACATATCAAATCTGAGAGATATAATTAAAAATATTTAAACATAAAAAAATATGATTAAAATTAAAACAAACATCAGAGAATATAAATGAAATTAACCATTTAATATTTGTTCCGCAGCAATTTTGAAGAAGACAAAGAAATGCAAAAAGTATTGGTTAAGACCAATTCTAAAGTTCACCAGCTACAACAGATAAGGATCTGAACCACCGGCACACCTAACTCCTAACTAAGTGCGGTTAGCTCTTACCCCCTTAGGCCTTAACCTACCTCCACCATATATACCACAGCGGTGCCATTTGTGACCAAATCATATGCCACGTCAGCTTGTGGCCCACTAAGTTCATTTGATTTGGTGCACTTCATGATGATAATAACGGTGATGGTGGATTTGAACACGTCTCGGAATTGAACTCTAATAATCTTTCCATCCCAATTTAGTTATCACGTTTAACTTTTTCAGATGTTTTTTGATATTTTATTTTATTTATTTTATCCTTTAATAATGTAATATAATTATAATTTTTAGTAGAGTCTATTTTTTTTTAAAGTTAATAAAGATGAATAATTTGAGAAAATATATAATAATATTATAGTAAAATTTGAAACTGAATAATTAATTTGAGACAAGTAAAAAAGACAAAATGTACAATCAAATTGGGATGGAAAAAGTTTTGTATAATTGTAAATATTTTTTGAGGAAGAAGTCAGCATACTTTTTTTATTATTGTCGATTTTATAAATGAATGTACCCTTGACATGGCAATGGCTCAAATATGAGGGTTAGTTTTAGATTACTTGTGAATTCAAGTGCGTGTGCGTGTGCGAGTCATAGAACTGTAGCAATCAATTTGAACAAATAACATTTCAACCACCACCTTAATTTTTAGGGTGACAAGCTTTTAATATTCCTATACTATGCATGTGGTGCATATAACACTCTATGATTTAATTTCATCCCAAATTTTTTATTTATGTGCGAATTGATCTTATTTTTTATAAAATGACATATATGCCCTTAGTATATAAATTTTTAAAAAAAGAAAAATATGTAAAAAAAAAATATTTTTTGAAAAAATATAAATTTCTAAAAAAACATATAAAATTTGATAAAAAGATATAAAATTTGAAAAAATATATATAAAATTTGAAATAAATAAATAAAATTCAAAAAATATATATAAAATTAGAAAAAAATATATAAAATTTGAAATATTTTTATAAAATTCGAAACAAATATATAAAATTCAAAAACATATATAAAATTAGAAAACAATATAAAATTATAAAAAATATATATAAAATACGAAAGAAATATTTAAAATTCAAAAAAAAAATTCAAATTTTATATATTTTTTCGAATTATATATATTTTGTTTCGAATTTTATATATTATTTTTGAATTTTATATATATTTTTTCGAATTATATATATATATATATATATATATATATATTTCGAATTTTAAATATTTTTTTGAATTTTATATATTATTTTCAAAATTTATTCGAATTTTATATATTTTTAATTATAAGGGTATAGTGGTAATTTAATTATAAGGGTATAGTGGTAATTTAATTATAAGGGTATAATAGTTTTTGGAAAATGGTAAAATGAGTATTTAAGAGAGTATAAAAGGGTAAAATTGATATTTAAGAGGTTGGCAGGGGGTATTTGCACGTTTTTGAAACTTATGCATGCCAATACACACATTTTCATTATAGGAGGGTTTTTTCGCACGTAGTATAAAACTGCAGGGGGGTTTGAGTACTTAATCCTAAATTTTATTTATGTTTATATATACAAAGTACCTTGTGACCTTGTCTACATATATATATATATATATATATATATATAAACACGAACTTCCAACTATAGGATGGTTTACACCTGGTTGAATTTTTTTAAAAAAAATAAATAACAATAGTTTTTCCCACTGTTATTTTATTTAGAATCTCTTCCTTATATATATTTGTGTTAGATATCAAAATTCAAAACTGGATCATCCACATTACAATACAAATATAATGGTTAGGTTAGGTGTGCCCCTGGCCTAACCCAATTCGATCAACATAGTAGATAGGGATATATTACATAATCGCTCATATTTAACTTTTTAATTAGCAAAAATTATAGGCACCTCTCTTTAGTTTTCAAAATAATATCCTTTAGCTTGTGTCAGTAGGCCGTCAAAGACTCAAAAGTATGACGGTAAAGAGGGCCAAATTTCAGGCCTAGTTACAAGGGCTTCTAGCCCATACTGAAAGGGCCGATCCAAGAATCCACGCGGCCCAATCCATGTGATGAGATCATTCTAGAACCCTTGAATCAAGGGACGGACGCAAATAATCTCCTTGAAATCGGGATCAAATCACCACAGGAAATGCAAGCCCAATCATAGGGAGTTGATAGAAATCAATAACAATCAAATCTTGATCTCAATTTGTAAATGGGCCCAACGCCCATTACTCTATGTATAAATACAACCTTGATAATGAATAAAAGGGCAATCTGAGTGTGCAATTTTGTGCATTTATACTTTGACTGAGTTCATTTTTCTTAAAGTTATTAAGTCATGGTGGAAACCAGATCCCAAGATTACGGTCCACCCGTCGGTGAGGGCATGAGCAATGCTGCCCCGATCAACTTAATCCTGCAACGCCTGATCGTATTCAGAGGTGTCAGAATATATGATTAAAAAACTTGTTTTACCTCTTTTCGCAAGTACACGAGTAGTTTATAGTATAGTTTGGTAAATCGATTAATTTGATTGGTTTATTAGTTCTATGAATTAAGATGCAAATAACAAAAAGTAAAGTAGAAAGTAAATTGAATAAGATCAAGATAGAGAAAGTCTAGGTTTCTCTACACCACCACTAATCTCGTAATGTGAATATACTCATTCAACTATAAAAGGGAGAGACATCATATGTGAATCAGACTAGTACTGCTACAAGTGATAGGAGCCAAATATCATACATTTAAGGCTCCTAATTATACATTGTTATGTTTATGTTTATCATTATATTGGTATTTTTATACGGTTTTCGTGTTTTAAGATGTTTCAGGACTATATCATATAAAACGAGTTTAATTCGGTGAAATAACTGGATTTGTGACTCAAGATTGTTCGAGAGCCAAAATCATGGATAAAAGACCTATGAAGAACCAAAAATAAGTCAATGATGCAAAATGAGTGAAGAGGAATGAAGCCGAGAAAAGAAACGGAGCAAAGAAGATGAAAAGTGAAAAACAAGATAAAGAACTACCGAGTACTCGGTAGTGCCTTCATCGAGTACTCGATGAGTGCGCAAGTGTGCGAACTTGAGCAAAAAAATGGCCATACTGATGTGCGAACTTGCGCACGATTTCACAAGCCGTCGAGTACTTGGTGGAAACTTCACCAAGTACTCGGTAAGACCAATATGCCAACTTTGACTCAGCAACTTGTATATGCACTGGTGGGACCCATTCCGGCAAGAATCAATATAAAAGATAGGGGTCTCCCCTATAGAGGGGGAGGACCGGGATAGCTTGAAAGAAGTTGGATTTTTATTGTCTTGGAGATTTAGCAGAAGAGCAACCATGGCGGGCGTATCTACATCAACAATGCAGACATCCATGACCATGAACAACTAAACCGGTATCTAGGGTTTTTAACAAAACCCTAGCCAAGTATTGTAGACTCTTTCTTATTTTAATTGTTTAAGGGAAACTTGAATGACATATATGTGATGATTGTGTAGATGAGTGATTATGTTTTAATTTTATATAAGATTCTTCGTTTATTCTATGTCTTGTCTTAGCTTGAATGAATGTTTTATCTTACACAATCATGGTTATTCAATATGGGCTAGAACTCGAATGCTTAACTCATGATTTCTACATAATGGAAGTAATTAACATGCAATTAATCTAAATATAGACATGCCATGCTAAGAAGAGATAATATAGACATGCTTTTAATTTATGTTAGTAGGATTAGTTTATAGTAGATGTATGTACTAGTTATACTTGTTCGAAAATGGGTTGTAGCTATGTTGGGTTAATTGTTCCTTTTTTGGGATTAGGGTTTGCCAATGCCTGCGACTTTATATCTGATTCACATATGATGGACCGCCATTTATAATTAATTGATTATGAGGATATGTTATGTGGTTAGTGGTGGAGTTAGAAATACCCTAGATCTTTATCTTCACTATTTTCAACCAAAATCCAAAATATATCTTTATTTTTATGTTATTTTATGTTTTTGTCAAATTAGTTATAGAAAACGAAACAAACAAACAAACTATCTTTCATAATTTAATTACAATAATTATAGAAGAAGTTGTGAATTCATTAGTCTCTGTGGATATGATATACCCTATCTCATATATACTATACTATAATTGATTCATGCACTTGCGATAGGGAAAATTATGTCAACTTTAAAGGCTTATTTGCACACTCTATTATTATTATCATTATTTATTATCCCAGCCTAGTAATCCTAAACCTATCAAGGTTTGGGAACCGATCAAGTTTTTGGCGCCGTTGCCGGGGACTAACGATTTTCTATACTTTTAAATAATTATTATAGCTAGATTATTTACTTGCTTTAGTTTATTTTCTTCTTTTTAAGAGACGAGATTGTGTAATTTTTGACAGGTGCATTAAAATTAGCAGAAGGATCCAGAAAAGTGGTGACGATTTCTTGGCAGGACAGTTTTTGAGTTTTAATCGTATATCAATTTATTGCTTCAATCTTATCTTGAATTTTCTTATTTAATTTCTCTTTTATTTTTAATTTTCTTTTATTTACTTTAAGTTTATTATTTAGTTAGTTTATTCTTACATAAATTTGCTTCATCATTTTATGAGTGATTTACGTTCCGTATCTAAAGAACTTGCTCATTTTGATCCTGAAGTTGATAGAAGTTATCGTAAAAACTTAAGAACTAATAAACAAAGGATTGAAAAAGATACATTGAATTTTAACGATATGGGCAACCCTCAAGTACAACAACAAGGTTTTTTGAAAGATTATTACACACCTTCGAATTTTGAATCATTAGCGGATATTATAATACCATGCGTAATAGCGTCCCATTATGAAATTAAAGCTAATATTTTGAATATGTTACCTAAATTCTATGGACATAAACATGAAGATCCGTATGGTCATATTATTGAGTTTATAGAAATATGTTCGACAACTAAGATGAATGGGATGCCTACTGATGCTTTACGTGTGCGATTATTTCCCTTTTCACTTAAAGAAAAAGCTAAAAGATAGTATAATAGTTTAGAATAACGAGTGAGAACTAATGGAGAGAACCTTAAAATAGAATTCTTACATAAATACTACCCTATGGGAAAGACCCACAAAGCCCAAGCAACTATAATGAACTTTGCCTAAATTCCGGGTGAACAATTCCATGAAATATGAGAACGTTTTAAAGAAATCTTGGCTAAATGTCCCCATCATAAATTCACAAACTACGATTTGGTGCGTAATTTCTATCATGGACTAGGCGAGATATAACAACATCGTATAGATGCGGCATGCGGATGAATGTTTGCATTAGAACTAGTCGAAGACATATATTAAATATTCGAAAGATTGAGTGAAAATGCATCAGAAGCTAGGGCTAAATCAATACTTAATAACCCTAGACGAATGGAAACTGTTAAAGAAATAGAAAGAACTAACAATGTTATGGCTCAAGTAGCTGAGATAAGTAAAAAATTAGATAACTTTCTAAATTTCACTCAAAATACTCCTAGAGAAGTCTGTTCGATCTATTCTGATCCCTCCCATTTAGATAGCGGATGTCCAATGACATATCAAGAAGATATAATATCATATGATGTTAACGCAACCTTTACAAATAATAATCCATATTCAAATTCTTACAATCAAGGCTGGCGAAACCATCCATATTTATCTTATCGTTCTCAAAACATAGAAAATCCAGTTCAGCCTCAGAATTTTAATCAAAATCCAAGACCATTCAATAATACTCAGAATTTTAATCAAAATCTAAGACAATTTAATAGCAATCAGAAATTTCAAAATAATGCACAAGGATTTTGATCTTTTCAACCAAACCAACCTCAATTTGGAAATCAAATTCAAAACCCTAATCCACCACAAAGATTATCTGGTTTTGAGGATAAAGTCTTAGTAGCCCTTGGTAACCTAGAAGCTAATACCCAACTGCTACATACACATTCACAAGCTATTTCAAAATTAGAAATGCAGATGGGACAAATAGTTAACACACTTAAGAAAAGAGAAGAGGGTAGATTACCGAGTCAACCAATGATGAATCCTAAAGGGAAACACATGATTGAGTTAGGAAATTTACAAGAACCTACGCATGAAACTGTACAATCAATTATAACCTTAAGGAGTGGTAGGATAGTGGATAATAGAGTTGAGGAAAAATTTGAGGAAAGACTAACACAAGAAGAAGTTTTAGAAAATATTCCTAAAGAAACATCACATCCAACAGTAGATGAACCTAATAAAGAAATACCTAAAAAACCTACGGAGAAGGAATATGAGTCAAAATCACTATTCCCTTAACGTCTCCGAGGATCAAACTATTATGGCAAATAAGGCAATAAAACATGAAATCTTAGAAGTATTTAGACAAGTAAAGATCAACTTGCCTTTATTAGATGCCATATCTCAAATCCCACCTTATGCTAAATTCTTGAAAGATTTATGTACCTAAAAACGTAGAAGCAGAGCTAAGAGACCTAAAAAGATAGTGTTGATTGAACAAGTAAGTTCGTTATTATTAAATAATACACCACCCAAATATAAAGATCCAGGAGCCCCTACAATATCATGCATAATTGGAGATCAAGAAATAGGTCGGGCTATCCTTGACTTAGGTGCTAGTGTCAATTTATTACCGTATTCAGTTTACCAACAATTGGGATTAGGAGAATTAAACCCTACTACGGTTATACTCCAATTAGCAGATAGATCAATCAAACAACCAAGAGGGATAGTTGAAGATGTTATAGTTAAGTAGACAAATTATATTTCCATGTTGATTTCATAATTCTAGACACAGAACCTGTTCATAGTCCAAAGAAACACATACCTGTAATCTTAGGATGACCATTCTTAGCAACAACTAACGCGTGCATTAATTGTAGAATAGGAGTAATGGATATATCATTTGGGAATATGAAACTAAGGTTAAATGTGTTTAATACAAATAGTCAACTTCCAAAAAAAATGATTGTTTTAATATTAATGAAATAAATGAATTAGTGGAAGAGGTGGCGCAAGAAATATTAATCAAAGACGACTTGAAAACAATAATGACTGAGGAAAATGACATTAGTACATATAGAGATGAACAAGAACAATTCGATAATGAAGACATTGCAATTATAGAAATCGCACTATATGGTGAATCTTGGAAACAACTTCATTGTTAGTCACTAAATAACCCTAGAGGGGGGGGGGGGTGAATAGGGTGTTCAAAATATTTCTACTCCTTTTCGAAATTGGAACAATATATAATCAATACTCAATTTCTTCAATAGTCAAATGAATAAATTCAATTCAATTTATCTAACAACTAATCACAAGACTAATTAGCATACAAGATATTCAAGTAAATATATCATGCAAATTAATGAAATAAGGATAGAGAGATAGAGAGATTGACATCGTGATTTTTCGAGGTTCTGTAACTCCTACTCCTCGGCTCAAGAACCCCTTCTTGAGACTTTTCCCGATCCTTTCACTATGGCCCTTCCTTCACAGGTGGAATGGCAAACCTTTACAACACAAGCCTCTCGAGCTTGTCTCTCAATCAAGAGAACAACCCTCTCTTGAACAATCGGTGGACTTCACTTGTCCGAGATTACAAATTCGTATGTAATCAATAAAATCACTCAAGAACAAAAACACTCAAAACCCAAAGGTTTTTATGGAAGATAAATTAATATAAGCTCAAGTGTTTTTGGTGATTTTATAATAGCTCTAGAAATGTATTCTCAAAGGATATAATCAATGAATGATATTTGGAGAATAAGAAGAGATACTAGAGGTTTTGATTTTCAAAGAAACTTGGAGAAAATCAGATTTTCAAAGCTTGGTTTCAATGGCTTTTGTAGAGAAAATTTCTGCAGAATTTTTGATAGCTTTCTTTCTCTTTTGTATTTCAATCTCTTAATCTTCAATATACACATCTCATTCTATATATAGCATTGCATTAGGGTTTTGAAGAGTGATTATAGTATTTGAAAGACAAGAGCCGTTTGAACACCATTAAACACAATCCACAAAACATGGTAATTGTTTTATGAAAATCTGCAGATTTTAAGCAACTTCTAGTCGACTACTTCTCTATTGTAGTCGACTACAATGGACCATCTAGTCGACTAGATTGAGTTCTAGTCGACTACTTTGGACCATCTAGTCGACTAGAATGAGTTCTAGTCGACTACAATGAGTAGTCTAGTCGACTCAAGCTTGTTTCAGTCGACTCTTTTGATGTGGATGAAAAACCAATAGCTACTGATTGAAATAGTCGACTACTAGAAAATACACAGGGTGATTCTAGTTGACTATAACAAGATAAACATTTAATAAAAATATTTTTCTTTCCGTTTAAGTTTGGTAAAGCGTTTTTCATTTCATTTGAGTTCGGTTCATTTTATACTTGAGCTTATACGATAAAATCGACGCATAAAATTACCTTGTTACAATGATCGCTCCCCGACCTATCTACCCCAAGTCTTGAGTCTTTAACTTCCACCTTCGCCGTTGAATTATTTGATTTTCCATTTTCACGCTTCAATTTCTTTCACGGCTTTTCGCTTTTATTCAATCTTTCTTTCCGAGCTTGCTTTCCGAGTCGTTTTCTTTTCGTGTTTGTTTTCCGAGTCGTTCACCTGTTTTTTGCTGAAAAGATGAACTTGATAATTCATTAGTATTAAACACGCTTTAAATGTTTTGTTAATATCAAAATAGGATTTATTGTCCGAGAATAAATTTCAAGGCCAACAATCTCCCCCTTTTTGATGTTGACAAAACATTTCGTGTTTACGTGTAAATGGTGAAGTATCAAGTGATCCTCCCCCTCAATGTGTGCATTACATGCTCCCCCTTAGTAAATATATTTTGGCAATTTCATACACTAGCATGGAGGCACACATAAACATGACTTACATACACGAAAGCATGATACACGAAAGCAACTTACTTCTCCCCCTTTGGCAACATAAAAAGGTGGGAAATGACGGTTGAATAAAGAATTTATCATGCTAATACATCAACGCTCAAAGCCAACCCAATTTCTCTACGAATTTTGAAAGAGAATCCTCCGGAAAAAGGCTTTGTGAAAATATCCGCTAATTTATTTTTCGTGTTAATAAAAACCAATACAACGTCTATTTTTGCAATTTGATCACGTAAGAAATGATGCCTAATCTCGATATGCTTAGTTCGTGAATGATGACAAGGATTCTTTGACATACAAATAACGCTTGTAAAAACGCATGCAAAGGGCACATGATTGAAAATAAGCACATAGTCATATGTATTAAGTTTGATATTTCTTCCCCTATCACCAAGGAGCAAAGCTCCCCCTAAGAATATGCATACAACATATACTCATCAACTAATTTTCTCCTTCTTTGACATCATTAAAAAGAGTAAATACAATCAAGTACAAGAAGAGAATCAAGTTGCATAAATGAATTGTGATCATATAATATATCATTCGAAGTAACACAATCTCATAATGTCCACACATTTCATGAATATGCTTAAGATGATTATCAAATTACAAACATAACTTTGCATTCATGAAGGCAACGAGGACATGCTAGCACATGTCATCAATGATGACTAAACTATTTGCTTGATTTTCATAGACAAATAGGATATATGGTCAACATAGATTTTCATAAATCAAATACAAATATCAAGTTGATGACTCAAATGAAAAGTGACTTAATGTTCAAGTATGTGTGTTTGAATTAAAGCTCAAACCATAAGTATTCAACATACTATATGTAAACAAAGAGCACTCAAACACTAGATCATTTAAACTCACATAGTCATGTATGAAAATTCACTTAAAATCATATATGAGCACTTAAGAATAAGTCAACAACACCTTCATCTTAATCACGTGAAAATAAATAAACACATATGCAACATCTAATCATAACATGTAATGTGAATAGAGTAAAAATCATTATGATGACTAAGAAAAGAATATTCTAAAATAAGCAAGTGAAAAATACACAAGACAAATGCTAACACACTAATGTTCAAAGGCATTTCCATATCTTTATGAAATTTTACACAATGAGTTCTTTTGGATAAACTTTGTGAGAATATTGACGAAGAAAATTATAATCATGAAGGTGATCTCATTTCTCATAAGTGCATGTCTTTGAAAACTTTTAATGTAATGGCAAAGATATGTAATCTTCACAAGTGCTAGAAACACAAGATATATCTCTTATATATATGGTAAAAATGTTTATCTAAAATAATAAGAGATGAACCAAGATGACATATAATTTAGTCTTAATTATGTTACTAAACATCTAAGTCCAAGAGTAGTCAACCAAGGAAACCATATAATCCTAAAACCGAAGTGTCAAAAAGTATTTGAAATTATGTCATGACACTTAAATGTATTTTTCCCAAGAAGAAAATAAATTTATCTATCATGCTCATTTTGAAATAGATTGCATGTTTGTGATAAACGTCTTTACACAACACATCAAAAATTGGTAAACATAATACTCCAATGAATCTTATAACCAAATTTGTGACAAGTTATAAATGATAAACAACAAAAAGAATGTTTATCAATAGGTTCTAAAATATCCTTCATCCATAAGAAAATCACTTAAAGCCATTCAAAACACCCTCTTGGATCATTTTTCAAAATAAGTACGGCTTATGATAGTTTTAAACCCATTTTCTAGAACTAATACATTTCAAAGCATTGTGAATCACTTCATGAAAATTTTTCATATAGGAATGCATTAGATAAAAAAAATTTTCATGCAAAGAGGCATGTGGCATTTTTAGAATTTTAATTCCATTCATATGTGCAAAGAAAAATCTATATCCTTCTTGGTTAAGATCTTGGAATAATAACGGTCAAAACCTTAGGTCACCATTATTAGACATAGAATGCAACATTAATATACATTATAAGATATACAAGAGTATGCATGTATGATAATGATATCAAAGTTTAAGATATAGAAAATATTATATATCATTGAGAAAATCATAATAATGCAAGAACAATAAAAACGTATGTCTTTCATGATATGTGCACATAAAACTCATGAATCATGTTTTTCAATAAACATTCAAGATAGCAACATTTGAGCACAAAATCTCCATCTTTTCAACATTCTTCCTTCAAAGAGAAACCTATAGTTCCTTTACATAATAAAGATCCAAGCATATATTAAATAGCTTCAACCAAGATTTCAATTTGAAACAACGAAGGCTAATTATCATGAAAATCATTTTTATGAAAATCTTTATGCAAATCCCTCTAGGATGATTACCAAGAAGATATATAATAGAGGATGATGAATCATTTAATCGCATAGAATTTCATCACATATTCTTTATCCTCATTTGCATTAGATAGATCATTCAAAGAAATTATGCTCTCTTGAGGTTTACTAGTGAGGATATATTTGATTAAACATATATTCCAAGTCCGTCCAAATTTCTCTTCAAAATTAAATACCTCAAATAAATGTGCAATATGTCATGTCAAGAGAATTTAGATAAAGCACTAAAATCATGAAGGCCCATGAACAAAAATAAGACATAGCTACTCAAGTAATCAACCAAAATCAAGTGAAATAGCTTTGATGGTCTAGAGATGGTCATGATTATATTCTTTAAAAATCATGCATGATCAAGACTTTCTTTCATATATCCAAGTCAATTCAAAGCAAGCTACTATCAAGTATTCATCAAAAGCATAGTCAATTGTATGCACCAAGTAGCCAATCACTCTTATTACCAATCATCAAGTTTATTCCATGACATATCAATAACGATTCAACATACTTGAATGAGCATATGTATGTCATGTATAATCTCATTAATGAAAGCACATTAGTAATTGAGGATAGAAAATGTGTACCATGATGCTAGCTTTACCCATTTTACATAGAGTTGCTTGTAGATGATTTGTAATGTCCACTCATTTTGTGAGAAACCTTAATTTCATCTCCCATTTTGAGTTATAGCATCACAATTGAAGAATCAATTGATCTTGAGTAAGGAATTCAATCCACACCTACAAGACACACTCAAGTGGTTTTCTTTGGTACCCTTTTTGCTCTAGGGTCCATTTGTGTTAGCACATTTTTAGTCATAATTCATTATAAGCACATTAGCACAAAATGAATGATCTTCAACAACCATTATGCTTCAATTGAATTTATCATTTAAGAACATTATCATGAAGTGCATTTGTTAATTCAAATGGTAAGATATGATCATGGTTAATTATCAAGTCAATGAACCAAATATGAAATTAGTAATGGAATGAGACTCCATTTCATATATGAATCATAGTAAACAACCATATGCATTATTCATGTTAAATCATCAAGAATTGACAAGAAAACCAATATAACTTCCCTTGATTAGCAAAAATAAATTATATGCCCTTTTTCAAGATTTGTAAAGCTATAGCACATAGGAAGATTCATTTCATTTCAAAATTCTTTGAACATAATGAAAAGATATTTCCATAAGAGTCACCCTTTTGAAATAATTTCACTCTAAATCAATGTGACATTTTTCTCATGCAATTTCAAGAAACAAAAGAATGTGATATATGAATAATGATCATTTATCAATCAATGAAAACATTCATAAAGCAACATAGTATAAATTTTCGTTTCTTTTAGCATTTGACAATTGATTCCCATCTTTCTTAACTAAGCATGCATTGGTCCTAAAAATAACATCATAGTCATTGTCACACAATTTGACTAATGCTAAATAAGTTATGCTTCAAACCATCAACCAAAAACACGCTATCTATAAAGAGTGGAAGATATACCAATTGAGTCAATCCTTATAATTTTGCCTTTAGAGTTGTCTCCAAAAGTTACGTTTCCTACTTCATAAGTTTTTAGAGAAATGTATTTTGATTAGTCTCCCATCATATGCCTTGAGCATCCACTACCAATAAGCCATTTCCTTTAAGGTGGACTTCAAGCATACCTACAAAACAAATTTAAGTAACATTTGTTGGTACCCAATTTATCTTGGGTCCACTAGGGTTAGAGACAGATGCAATGGTTCCTTTTGGAACCCAAATCATTTTTGGTATAACATTTTCCTTTCTATGCAAGCATGCAATGGTTCCTTTTGGAACCCAAATCATTCTTGTTATCACTTTCTTCTTCCTAAGTAAACATGCATTTGCTTTATGTCCCTTTTTCTTGCAATAATAACATGTAACATGCTTATAATCATTTGAGGATGCATGAGATGATTGTCTTGTAAATGTATGCCTTAATGATTTCCTCTTTTTCAAGATAATTGCATCTTTGTCAAAAGCATCATACCCTAGACCACATTTATCAAATGATCCTCTTTGTCTTCCCAACATAATACTAAGGTTTTCCTTTCCTTTTGTAAATTTAGCTAAGACATTTATTTGATCATCTATAGTATTTTTTAACCGATTGTTTTCCTTTTCTAGCTCTATGTTTTTGCCATTGCATGAAACTTCTAAGTTTGAAGTAATAGAGCTACATGAAGATTTAGCTTTCTTAAGAAGAATATATTTTCTAGCTAACTTTTCAAATCCATCATGCAATTCTTCAAATGCATCTTGTAATTCATCATAAGAAGAGAGAAGTTCATCATATGACAATTTATCTTTATCTAATGAATGTGAATTTAAATGTACCTCTTCTTCATTTGCCGTGAAACAAGGGTTTGCCATTTCTTCACCATTTTCCTCCTCGTCCGAGTTACATGAGTCGTAGTCATCCCATGTGGCATTCATAGCCATCTTGCTTGGTCTTTTCTCGTTCTCCTTTTCGAGCTTGAAGCAATCACTTTTGTAGTGTCCCGACTTTCCACAATTGAAACACGTTGGAGGTTCCCTTTTCTTAGGCTCACCTTTTGATTCGATTCTCCTCATGAATTTTCCACCATTGGCTTTCTTTCTTTGAAGATATTTCTTGAATTCTTGAGTGAGCAAAGCAATGTCCTCATCCACTTCTTCTTCATTCGGCTCAATGGCTTCATTTTTGGTAGAGGCTTGCAAAGCTATACCTTTTCTTGGCTTGATGTCGTCTTCACGAGATTTCAATGTGATTTCCCAAGTGAGTAGAGAGCCAAAAATCTCATCAAGACTCATGTTGTTGAGATCATGAGCTTCTTTGATTGCCGTTACCTTTGCATCCCATTTAGCCGGAAGACTTCTAAGCACTTTGCGTGACGCATGGAATCTAGGAACAATTCTACCAAGATGCTTTAGTCCATTCAAAATGTTAGTGAAACGGGACATCATAGAATTAATATTTTCATCTTCCTTCATGGCAAATAATTCATATTCATGCATAAGTATATCAATTTTAGATTCTCTAACTTGAGTAGTACCTTCATAAGTTACTTCAAGTTTATCCCACATTTCTTTTGCAGTGGAGCAAGTAGAGACACGATTAAATTCGTTTGGACTTAAGGCACAATTTATATTCACCTTAGCTTTAGCATTAAATGACATAAGCCTACGTTCATCATTATCCCATTCGTTGGGCAATTTGGGGATAGTTTTTCCATTTACTATTTTTGTTATAGTGAAAGGTCCATCAACAATAACTTGCCAAATATGAAAATCAATAGCTTGAAGAAAGTCTACCATTCTAGTATTCCAATAGCTATAGTTTGAACCATCAAACCAAGGGGGTCTAATAATAGATTGTCCTTCAACGTGAGTGACTAAATATGAGGCCATGATCGTTCTCTAAGACGGTTAAGTCCAAAAAATAGAGATTAGACTCTGATACCAATTGTTAGTCACTAAATAACCCTAGAGGGGGGGTGAATAGGGTGTTCAAAATATTTCTACTCCTTTTCAAAATTGGAACAATATATAATCAATACTCAATTTCTTCAATAGTCAATTGAATAAATTCAATTCAATTTATCTAACAACTAATCACAAGACTAATTAGCATACAAGATATTCAAGTAAATATATCATGCAAATTAATGAAATAAGGATAGAGAGATAGAGAGATTGACACCGTGATTTTTCGAGGTTCGGTAACTCCTACTCCTCGGCTCAAGAACCCCTTCTTGAGACTTTTCCCGATCCTTTCACTATGGCTCTTCCTTCACAGGTGGAATGGCAAACCTTTACAACACAAGCCTCTCGAGCTTGTCTCTCAATCAAGAGAACAACCCTCTCTTGAACAATCGGTGGACTTCACTTGTCCGAGATTACAAATTCGTATGTAATCAATAAAATCACTCAAGAACAAAAACACTCAAAACCCAAAGGTTTTTATGGAAGATAAATTAATATAAGCTCAAGTGTTTTTGGTGATTTTATAATAGCTCTAGAAATGTATTTGTTGGCTTTGAAATTTATTTCAAACAACAAATCTTATTTTGATGATAACAAATCATTTGAGAGTGTTTGGTACTAATAATTATTGAGTTATGTATTTCAGCTAGAACAGGAAAAACCAGCTTTGGAAAAGAAAGTGTGAATACAAAAGCAAAAAGAAAAATTAGAATTGAAGTGCAAAATCGAGAAATGTCAAAATGATCAACAAAAGACAATTTGAAGACTCAAGACTCGGGGTAGATAGGTCGGGGTGCGATCAATTGTAATGAGGTATTTTATGTGTTGATAAAATACTATAAGCTCAAGTGTTAACCGAACTTAAAATGAACCTTAATCAGTTTAGGGAAAATTCATCTGTCTTGTTCGGAAGTCGACTCTCACACAAAAGAAGTCGACTGCTTCAAGTCGAAGGTATTAAGCTTATGAACCATCCTTCGGAAGTCGACTCTCGAGGTAGGGAAGTCGACTCTCAGGACAGGGAAGCCGACTCTCCATATGTTGGAAGTCGACTCCTTTAAGACGAAAGAAATCATGTTTTAAACCATCCTTCGGAAGTCGACTCTCGAGTTATGGAAGTCGACTCTCAAAGTCTGGGAAGCCGACTCTCCATATGTTGGAAGTCGACTTCTTCAAGTCGAAAGAAAACCTGTTTAAACACTCTTTGGGCAGCCGACTCTCAAAGTCTGGAAGCCTACTCTCAAAGTCTGGGAAGCCGACTCTCCATATGTTGGAAGTCGACTTCTTCAAGACGAAAGATAACCTGTTTAAACACTCTTTGGGCAGCCGACTCTCAAAGTCTGGAAGCCTACTCTCGAGGTTGGGAAGCCGACTCTCCATGTGTTGGAAGTCAACTTCTTGAGGACGAAGGTTATCACATTCAAAACTCTTATTGGGCAGTCGACTCTCGACAAATGGGAAGTCGACTCTTGATGCAATCAAACGGTTATGTCAGGCATATTCTTGCCCATAACCTGATGTTTGATTTGTGTCCCAAAAGTTTTATTCTCTCATTCCTAAAACCCTAATATTTTCATATATATAGAATGAGATAATAGAGTGAAAAATTAAGAAAGCCTAGTGTGAGAAAAGCCTAAATATTCACCATCTTCTTCTCTCATAACTTTTCTAGAAAAACCATTGAAAGCAAGATTTGTAAAGCTTGATTTCCAACTCATATACTACAAGTTTTGAAACTCTAGATTTGAGTCTGTGTCTATTCTCTTGAGCATATTTATTGAAACCATTCATTAGAGAATATTCATCTAGAGTTTATTCTTCTTTGGTAAATCACTAAAAGAACACTTGAGCTTATATTATTTCATCCTCCATAAAAACCTTAGGGTTTTTGAGTGTTTAGTTCTTGAGTGATTCCTTGTGTTATAAAAGGATTGTGATCATTGAGTGAGTGAAGCTCATTGATCTTGAAGAGGGGTTTGTCCTCTTACTTGTGTGACGGGCTTGTTAGCTCGTGTGTAAAGGTTTGCTATTCCACCTGTGAAGGAAGAGCCATAGTGAAAGGATCGGGAAAAGTCTCAAGAAGGGGTTCTTGAGCCGAGGACTAGGAGTTACCGAACCTCGAAAAATCGCGGTGTCAATTTCTCTATCTCTATCTCTTTACTTTAATATTTTGCATGCAATATTTGTTTCAATATTTTGTATGCTATAATTGATCTTGAGATAATTAGATTAATTAAATTGAAAATTATCTATTAAAGGAATTGATTAATTTGTATAGCTTGATCTATTATCGAAAAGATTTAGAAATAACTTTTAAAACCCTATTCACCCCCCTCTAGGGCTATTTAGTGACTAACAATTGGTATCAGAGCCTAATCTCTACTTGTTTTAGACTTAACCGTCTTAGAGAACGATCATGGCCTCTAACTTAGTCACTCATGTTGAAGGACAATCAAACAATAGGCCCCATTGGTTTGATGGATCAAACTATAGCTATTGGAAAACTAGAATGATTGATTTCCTTCAAGCTATTGACTACCAAATTTGGCAAGTCATTGTTGATGGACCTTTTGTTATAACCAAAGTTGTTGATGGTAAAACAATTCCTAAATTGCCAAATGAATGGGATAATGATGAACGTAGGCTTATGTCATTTAATGCTAAAGCCAAGGTCAACCTAAATTGTGCTTTAAGCCCAAATGAATTTAATCGTGTCTCCACGTGTACTACGGAAAAAGAAATGTGGGATAAGCTTGAAATAACCTATGAAGGAACCTCTCAAGTGAGAGAATCAAAAATTGATATACTCATGCATGAATATGAATTATTTACCATGAAGGATGATGAAAGTATAAATTCAATGATGTCTCGTTTTACTAATATCTTGAATGGACTAAAGCATCTAGGTAGAATTATTCCTAGATCCGATGCCTCACGCAAAGTCCTTAGAAGCCTTCCGGTTAAATGGGACGCAAAGGTAACGGCAATCAAAGAAGCTCACGATCTCAATATCATGAGCATTGACGAGATTTTCGGATCCCTTCTCACTTGGGAAATCACTCTCAAATCTCGAGAGGAAGACTCCAAGCCTAGAAAAGGTATAGCTTTACAAGCCTCCACCAAAAATGAAGTCAATAAGCAAATTGAAGAAGAAGTAGATGAAGACATTGCATTAATTACCCAAAAATTCAAGAAATTTCTTCAAAGAAAGAAAGCCAATGGTGGGAGATTCATAAGGCGGAAAGAACAAAGAGGCGAACCTAGCAAGAGGGAGCCTCCAACATGCTTCAACTGTGGGAAGCCGGGGCACTATAAGTCCGATTGTTTCAAGCTCAAAAAGGAAAACGAGAAAATGTCAAATAAGATGGCTATGAATGCTACATGGGACGATTATGACTCATGTGAATCAGAGGAAGAAGAAAATGGCGAGGAAATGGCAAACATTTGTCTTATGGCAAAGGAAGATGAGGTATATCTAAACTCTCATACTTTAGATATGTCTAAATTATCATATGAAGAAATTCTTAACTCTTATAATGAACTACAAGATGCATTTGAAGAGTTGCATGAAGAGTTTGAAAAGTTAGCAAATAAACACATAAAACTCAAGAAAATAAAATCATCATGTAGCTCTACTTGTTCCATTGCATCAAGTGTAACGGATGATAAGAATTTTGAATTAGAGAAAGAAAATGTTTCCTTGAAAAAGACCATTGATGATCAAATTAACATTTTGGCAAAATTTACAAAGGGAAAAGAAAACCTAAGCATCATGTTAGGAAGACAAAGAAGATCATTTGACAAAAGTGGCTTAGGGTATGATGCATTTGACAAAGATGCACTTCTATTGAAAAAGAGAAAATCTTTAAGGCATACTTTTTCAAAACAATCATCTCACTCAACCTCAATTGATCACAACTATGTTAGTTGTTATTATTGCAAGAAAAATGGTCATAAGGCAAATGCATGCTTTCTAAGGAAAAACAAAGTTGCATCACAAATGTTTTGGGTTCCAAAAGGAACCATTGCATATCTACAAACAAAAGAAAATATTGTAACTAAAACGTTTTGGGTTCCAAAAGGAACTATTGCATCTTTTTCTAACCTTAGTGGACCCAAAGTAAAATTGGGTACCAATGAACTTCAATCACTTTTGTAGATATGTTTGAAGTCCGCTTCAAAGGATAAATGGTTCCTTGATAGCGGATGCTCAAGGCATATGACGGGGGACAAATCAATGTTCAACTCTCTTAAATCCTATGAAGGAGGAAATGTTACTTTCGGGGACAATTCGAAAGGCAAAATCATTGGAATTGGCTCCATCGGTATATCTTCATCTCTCTCTATAGATAATGTTTTATTAGTTGATGGTTTGAAGCACAACTTGTTTAGTATTAGTCAATTATGTGACAAAGGCTATGATGTTATTTTTAGGTCAAATGCATGCGTAGTTGAGAAAGATGGGAAGCAATTATTCAATGCTAAACGAAATGGAAACTTGTATACTATGTTGCTATGTGAATTGCATGAACAAGATGTTAAATGTTTTGTCACATCTAGTGAAAATAGTTGGTTATGGCATAGACGTTTAGGACATGCTAGTATGGACCTCATTCATCGTTTATCCAAAAATGATTTAGTCAAAGGCCTCCCGAAGACTAAATTTTCAAAAGATAAAGTTTGTAGCGCATGTCAAGTAGGTAAGCAAGTTAAGTCTTCTTTCAAGAGAAAGAAAGACATTACCTCTTCAAGACCATTAGAACTACTTCATATGGATCTTTTCGGTCCGGAGAGAACGGCTAGCTTAGCCGGGAAACTCTATGTACTTGTTATTGTTGATGACTACTCTAGATTTACTTGGGTTCACTTTCTTGCTCACAAAAATGAAACTCACTCCATTCTTGGTAAATTTTATAGATTCATCCAAAATGAAAAAGATTTGAAAATCAAGAAAATTAGAAGTGATAGAGGTAGAGAATTTGATAATCAAGATCTAGAGAAATTATGTGATGAACTTGGTGTATCTCATGATCTCTCGGCTCCAAGATCTCCTCAACAAAATGGGGTAGTTGAAAGGAAAAATAGATCTTTACAAGAAATGGCTAGAACCATGCTAAACGAACACAACCTTCCTCGAAGTCTTTGGGCGGAAGCGGTAAATACCGCTTGTCATATAATTAATCGTGTCATTATTCGAATGATTTTGGGAAAAACACCCTATGAGTTGTGGAAAGGTCGAAAACCCAATATTGGGTATTTCAAAGTGTTTGGGTGTAAATGTTTTGTGCTAAATGATAAAGACAACTTAGGAAAATTCGACTCCAAATCGGATGAAGCAATTTTCCTTGGCTACTCTTCAAGAAGTAAAGCTTTTCGTGTATTTAACAAGAGGACTCTAACCATGGTTGAGTCAATTCACGTTGTTTTTGATGAATCACCACCACCTCCATCACCTAGAGTTGAACTAGATGAAGATGAAGTTGTAGGAATTGAGAATAGTTCAAATAATCTTGATATCTCCAACTCATCAAGTAGTCAAGAGGAAAAGAGTGAAGTCAAGCATCAATCAAATGATAACTTGACAAACTTAATTCCAAATGCATGGAGGATTGTACACAATCATCCTCTTGATAAAGTCATAGGCAATCCGTCAAAAGGGGTTAGCACTAGATCTCAACTTCGAGACTTTTGTAATTACATGGCATTTGTGTCCCATATCGAACCCAAGAACTTCCACGATGCTCAATGTGATGATTCTTGGATTGTTGCCATGCAAGAGGAACTAAATCAATTTGAACGCAATCAAGTTTGGCATTTAGTTCCTAAACCCGAAAATCAAACTATAATTGGTACAAAATGGGTTTTTCGAAATAAAAAGGATGAAAATGGAGTGATCATTCGAAATAAAGCAAGATTGGTAGCTCAAGGATATAATCAAGAGGAAGGCATTGATTATGATGAGACTTTTGCACCCGTAGCTAGATTAGAAGCAATTAGAATGCTTCTTGCATTTGCATCATCTAGAAATTTTACTCTTTATCAAATGGATGTCAAAAGTGCTTTCTTAAATGGTGTCATAGAAGAAGAAGTTTTTGTAAAACAACCACCCGGTTTTGAAAATGAACTTTTTCCAAATCATGTCTTCAAATTAACCAAGGCTCTTTATGGTTTAAAGCAAGCCCCTAGAGCTTGGTATGAAAGACTTAGTGGCTTTTTGATTCAAAATGATTTTTTAAGAGGAAAAGTTGATAACACACTTTTTACAAAAACTATTAAGAAAAATTTGTTGATTGTCCAAATATATGTTGACGGCATTATATTCGGCTCAACAAATGATTCTCTTTGTAAAGATTTCGCTACAAGTATGCAAAATGAATTTGAAATGAGCATGATGGGTGAGTTGAACTTCTTTTTAGGTTTGCAAATCAAACAAAGTTCGGATGACTTATTTGTTAGCCAATCCAAATATACAAAAGATTTGCTAAAGCGATTTGGTATGGAGGTTACCAAACATGCCATAACTCCTATGAGTACCTCTATTAAGCTTGACAAAGATGAAAATGGTAAATGTGTTGATATCACTAGATATAGAGGTATGATCGGTAGTTTGCTTTACTTAACCGCAAGTAGACCGGATATAATGTTTAGTGTGTGCTTATGTGCTCGTTTTCAATCTAATCCTAAGGAATCTCACTTGTTAGCCGTAAAACGTATTTTTCGCTATCTTAGTGGTACAATAAACTTAGGACTTTGGTATCCACGTGGCACTTCCCTCGATCTTATTAGTTATTCGAACGCCGATTTTGCGGGATGTAAAGTTGATCGAAAAAGTACAAGCGGCACATGTCATTTTCTAGGGCACTCCTTAGTTTCATGGTCAAGTAAAAAGCAAAATTCTGTTGCCTTATCTACGGCCGAAGCCGAATATGTTGCGGCCGGTAGTAGTTGTGCTCAAACTCTTTATATTAAGCAACAATTACTTGATTTCGGCCTTGTTTTCGATCATGTGCCTATTAAATGTGACAACACTAGTGCTATTTGCATTTCTAAGAATCCTATTCAACACTCCCGCACTAAGCACATTGAGATTAGGCATCATTTTTTGCGTGATCACGTTGCTAAAGGTGACGTTGAATTGGTGTTTATTGACACTAAAAATCAACTAGCCGACATTTTCACTAAACCTCTCCCGGACGAACCATTCTCAAAAATTCGTAGGGAAATCGGGATGGCCATGGATTTTGATGTTCTTGTTTAAATTTAGAAGATTTAACTTATTTTTTTTTAAAAAAAAAAAAAAAAAAAAAAAAAAAAAAAAAATCTTTCGACTTATTGCAGTCGACTTCCTTCATGTCAGAAGTCGACTCTCGCAATATCAGCAGCAGACTTCCTCTAGGTCAAGAGTCGACTCGCACTAGGGTAAGAGCTGACTTCCAAGAGTCGACTTCCCGGTACTAAGAGTCGACTTCCCGCTACTAGAAGTCGACTTCCGAAATCCAGAAGTCGACTTCCCCTGTGTTTTTCTTCAAAACTAACTAGTGCTTCGTCTTCTCCGTTCATCCCCTTTCTTTACCCATACTCATCAACCACCATTAAATCACATTCATCCTACTTTCTTCCCTATTTACTCTATTTAAACCCACATTCATCATTCTATCACATATATCCAAATATCTCTACACATATATACAGTTATATATACATATATATACCAAAATCCTTACCTTCCTCACCATGCTGCTCCTTATCCTTGCTCTGGCAACTCTCATGGCTCCTCCTCGCTCTTCCGGATCTGGTTCTCTACGGAAACGCTCACGTACTAACCCTCCTCCTCCTCCTCCTCCTCCTCCCGCTGCCGACGAAGCTGACGATGAAGAGACCCCTGTTCCCAAGGATCTCTCCGAAATCCTTCCTAGCGAGAACGCCCGAGCTATCTTTGAGGCACATTTTGTTAATCGTACTGTGGCAAGAACGAGGATTGTAAGACGAGCCACTTGCGAACTCCTTCGCCTTCGTGTGTTCAACCTGTTCCAGCAGATGGGATGGGGTTTCTTTGTCTCTCTTGACATTCTTCTCTATCCTAGGCTTGTGAAGGCATTCTATGCCACTCTCGGTCAACGCGGTCCTACCGACACTTACGAAGCCACTGTGGCAGGCCAGTATTTTCAATTTAATGAAAATCATTTGAACGAATGGTTTCATCTTCCATCAGGAGGGCTTCGCCTCTATGTTAGTAATTTGTGGCACAATGGACCAAACTTTCAACCCATAGATGCAATTAATGTTATCTGCCATAGCCCCAGCTCGGTCATTCCCACCGCTCGCCTGCATTCTCACATGCTCACTCCTGAGGCTCGGATTGTGCATAATGTTGTCACACACACCATTCTGCCAAAATCCGGAAGCCGTACTTTTGTCTCCTTCTCTGAAGCCTTCATTGTCTTTTGCGTTATCACGGGGCGAAGTCTCAATCTCGCCCACATTTTTCGTAACCACATGATGGCATGCAAAAATCATGGGACTGCTCATTTATACTATCCCATCCCGATCTCGGCCATTCTTCTTCGGAATGGTATTCCTAGCCCCGGTGAAGAAGCCTTGCGAGAGGACTTTGAAGTAGATGAAGCCATGCTGAATCGAATGAAGCTTGTTGTTGCCGAAGATGGAACTATCACGCATCGAGCGCCTCCTCCTCCTCCACCGTAGCCTTTCGATGCTGCTGGTCCATCCAGCTCTGTCCCACAGGGTCTTGACTCGCTCGACCTGCCATTTGACCTTCCTGACTTTGGTGATGATGTTCAAATTGATCTTCTGAAGGAAATTCTTGCCACGGGCAAACGAACTGAGAGGTTGGTCAACCGCCTTGTTGCGAATGTCGCCGACCTTCGCATCAAGTCTGGACTCCCTCCTTTTGATGATGACAAAGGGGGAGAAAATGATGATGGAGATAATGGAAATGAAGAGGGTGGAAATGGTGGAAATGAAGAAGACACATGAGGAAGGGTGTTTTTTAGTCTTTTGTTGTCTAGTGTAGTCTTTTGTTGTCTAGTACTACATGTTTGTTTTCCTTTATCTTTTTGCTTTATTTTCACCCATTATGGCAAGCAGTGTACTTCATGTTTATTTTAAAATGCTAATGATAAATATTAAATGTTTTATCTTTCTTTTATCATTACTCTCAAAATTATAAAATAATATGAATCATGTAATGCATATATTGAGGGGGAGTATCACTTGATACTTCACCATTTCCGGACAAACACAGAATGTTTTGTCATTATCAAAAAGGGGGAGATTGTTGGCTTTGAAATTTATTTCAAACAACAAATCTTATTTTGATGATAACAAATCATTTGAGAGTGTTTGGTACTAATAATTATTGAGTTATGTATTTCAGCTAGAACAGGAAAAACCAGCTTTGGAAAAGAAAGTGTGAATACAAAAGCAAAAAGAGAAATTAGAATTGAAGTGCAAAATCGAGAAATGTCAAAATGATCAACAAAAGACAATTTGAAGACTCAAGACTCGGGGTAGATAGGTCGGGGTGCGATCAATTGTAATGAGGTATTTTATGTGTTGATAAAATACTATAAGCTCAAGTGTTAACCGAACTTAAAATGAACCTTAATCAGTTTAGGGAAAATTCATCTGTCTTGTTCGGAAGTCGACTCTCACACAAAAGAAGTCGACTGCTTCAAGTCGAAGGTATTAAGCTTATGAACCATCCTTCGGAAGTCGACTATCGAGGTAGGGAAGTCGACTCTCAGGACAGGGAAGCCGACTCTCCATATGTTGGAAGTCGACTCCTTTAAGACGAAAGAAATCATGTTTTAAACCATCCTTCGGAAGTCGACTCTCGAGTTATGGAAGTCGACTCTCAAAGTCTGGGAAGCCGACTCTCCATATGTTGGAAGTCGACTTCTTCAAGTCGAAAGAAAACCTGTTTAAACACTCTTTGGGCAGCCGACTCTCAAAGTCTGGAAGCCTACTCTCAAAGTCTGGGAAGCCGACTCTCCATATGTTGGAAGTCGACTTCTTCAAGACGAAAGATAACCTGTTTAAACACTCTTTGGGCAGCCGACTCTCAAAGTCTGGAAGCCTACTCTCGAGGTTGGGAAGCCGACTCTCCATGTGTTGGAAGTCAACTTCTTGAGGACGAAGGTTATCACATTCAAAACTCTTATTGGGCAGTCGACTCTCGACAAATGGGAAGTCGACTCTTGATGCAATCAAACGGTTATGTCAGGCATATTCTTGCCCATAACCTGATGTTTGATTTGTGTCCCAAAAGTTTTATTCTCTCATTCCTAAAACCCTAATATTTTCATATATATAGAATGAGATAATAGAGTGAAAAATTAAGAAAGCCTAGTGTGAGAAAAGCCTAAATATTCACCATCTTTTTCTCTCATAACTTTTCTAGAAAAACCATTGAAAGCAAGATTTGTAAAGCTTGATTTCCAACTCATATACTACAAGTTTTGAAACTCTAGATTTGAGTCTGTGTCTATTCTCTTGAGCATATTTATTGAAACCATTCATTAGAGAATATTCATCTAGAGTTTATTCTTCTTTGGTAAATCACTAAAAGAACACTTGAGCTTATATTATTTCATCCTCCATAAAAACCTTAGGGTTTTTAAGTGTTTAGTTCTTGAGTGATTCCTTGTGTTATAAAAGGATTGTGATCATTGAGTGAGTGAAGCTCATTGATCTTGAAGAGGGGTTTGTCCTCTTACTTGTGTGACGGGCTTGTTAGCTCGTGTGTAAAGGTTTGCTATTCCACCTGTGAAGGAAGAGCCATAGTGAAAGGATCGGGAAAAGTTTCAAGAAGGGGTTCTTGAGCCGAGGACTAGGAGTTACCGAACCTCGAAAAATCGCGGTGTCAATTTCTCTATCTCTATCTCTTTACTTTAATATTTTGCATGCAATATTTGTTTCAATATTTTGTATGCTATAATTGATCTTGAGATAATTAGATTAATTAAATTGAAAATTATCTATTAAAGGAATTGATTAATTTGTATAGCTTGATCTATTATCGAAAAGATTTAGAAATAACTTTTAAAACCCTATTCACCCCCCCTCTAGGGATATTTAGTGACTAAC
The DNA here is from genome assembly GCA_963922005.1 of Cornus suecica. Lineage (NCBI taxonomy): Eukaryota > Viridiplantae > Streptophyta > Magnoliopsida > Cornales > Cornaceae > Cornus > Cornus suecica. The sequence goes on from OY998239.1 coordinate 60,754,263, forward strand.
AGTATTCTCAAAGGATATAATCAATGAATGATATTTGGAGAATAAGAAGAGATACTAGAGGTTTTGATTTTCAAAGAAACTTGGAGAAAATCAGATTTTCAAAGCTTGGTTTCAATGGCTTTTGTAGAGAAAATTTCTGCAGAATTTTTGATAGCTTTCTTTCTCTTTTGTATTTCAATTTCTTAATCTTCAATATACACATCTCATTCTATATATAGCATTGCATTAGGGTTTTGAAGAGTGATTATAGTATTTGAAAGACAAGAGCCGTTTGAACACCATTAAACACAATCCACAAAACATGGTAATTGTTTTATGAAAATTTGCAGATTTTAAGCAACTTCTAGTCGACTACTTCTCTATTGTAGTCGACTACAATGGACCATCTAGTCGACTAGATTGAGTTCTAGTCGACTACTTTGGACCATCTAGTCGACTAGAATGAGTTCTAGTCGACTACAATGAGTAGTCTAGTCGACTCAAGCTTGTTTCAGTCGACTCTTTTGATGTGGATGAAAAACCAATAGCTACTGATTGAAATAGTCGACTACTAGAAAATACACAGGGTGATTCTAGTCGACTATAACAAGAAAAACATTTAATAAAAATATTTTTCTTTCCGTTTAAGTTTGGTAAAGCGTTTTTCATTTCATTTGAGTTCGGTTCATTTTATACTTGAGCTTATACGATAAAATCGACGCATAAAATTACCTTGTTACAATGATCGCTCCCCGACCTATCTACCCCAAGTCTTGAGTCTTCAACTTTCACCTTCGCCGTTGAATTATTTGATTTTCCATTTTCGCGCTTCAATTTCTTTCACGGCTTTTCGCTTTTATTCAATCTTTCTTTCCGAGCTTGCTTTCCGAGTCGTTTTCTTTCCGTGTTTGTTTTCCGAGTCGTTCACCTGTCTTTTGCTGAAAAGATGAACTTGATAATTCATTAGTATTAAACACGCTTTAAATGTTTTGTTAATATCAAAATAGGATTTATTGTCCGAGAATAAATTTCAAGGCCAACATTCATGATCCATTACCTATTATTTCAAGTACTCCACCTATTCCGTCACTTTCATTTCCACCAAAATTAGAACTTAAAGAATTACCTAAGCAACTTAAATATGTTTTCCTAGGTCCGGACAATACTCATCCCGTAATTATTTCTTCCTATCTCACTACAAAACAAGAAGAACAATTAGTTCAAATATTATCCAACCATAAAGAAGCAATTGGATAGAGTGTGGTTGATTTGAAGGGAATTGCTCCCTCAATTTGCATGCATCATATAAATTTAGAAGAGAACGCAAAACCAACACGAGAGATGCAATGTAGGTTAAACCCTAATATGAAGGAAGTAGTAAAAAATGAGGTAGTAAAATTACTTGATGCGGGAATTATATATCCCATATCCGATAGCTCATGGGTTAGTCCAACACAGGTGGTACCAAAGAAATTCGGTATTACAGTCGTGCCAAACTTAAAAGGTGAGTTAATCCCACAACGAACCACAACCGGTTGGTGGGTGTGTATCAATTATAGAAAACTAAACTCAGATACAAGGAAATATCACTTTCCATTACCATTCATTGATAAAATCTTAGAACGCTTAGCTGAACAAAGTTATTACTATTTTCTAGATGGGTATTCTGGTTATAACCAAGTAGCAATTGATCCAGCAGACCAAGAAAAAACCACATTCACTTGTCCTTATGGTACATTCGCGTATACAAAAATTCCCTTTGGTTTATGTAATACACCTGCAACATTTCAAAGATGTACGATGTCAATCTTTTCGGACATGGTAGAAAAGTTCCTAGAAGTATTCATGGAAGATTTTTCGGTGTTCGGAGCTACTTTTAAAGATTGTTTAAAAAATTTTGTCACGCCCCTAAATTCCAACGACTCCCGAACCGGGACATCCGAGGAATCCGGGGTGTAATCCATACAAAGAGCGACCAATTACGATCCTAAATAACCGTAAAATCGAATGGAATATTATTAATCAAAATAATTCCATACAAAACCAAGCGGAAGCTAAACCAAATGATACACAAGGCACATTAAGGTGCCAAAAGAATACATCTATATAATGATGCACCGATACCGAATACAAGGAAGGGATATGCCAACAGACTGGCTCTTATAAAAATACAACAATATTCCCAATACATGGGACAAGTAAAGGAAAAAAAAAGGAATAACTCTATGTACGAACATCCCAAATCCCGCAACAACATCAGTGCCATGAGCCATCCTGCATTCCAAGTTGTCCGTAGCCGAAACATTACCTGCAAACTGGTGTAGACCACCAAGGCAAACCAACGCCGTGGGCCCCGTAGGAAAAAAAATATCGTAACCGTTACATCCTCCGATCGTCCAAGTCAAGTGCGAACCAACAATGTACATGCATCTACCATAGGTCAGTTAAATGTCCCACATGGCACTCATACCAATGCGAGACCCTGAAAACACATCCCTCTAGTCCCCTATCATGCATCAACAAATAAGACAACTAGCATATAGTAAAACTATAGCACAATAATATATAATAACACACACCTATATATACATACACGTATATATATAGAGAGATAAACAACAATACAAGCCACGTAGTACATACCACCTCATAGATCCCTATGACTCATACTCGCCAGTCCCATACTGATAATCCACACAACACGTATCACCAAATCATGGGAGCAACACTCCTAATCATAACACTCCAGGAAGGTAACAATCACACTTCCTCGATCACGAGCATACCAAGCACCAAAACCTAAAATCAGTATCAAATCATACTATCAATCACCTCACATGTCGCTACCGACATTCGTAAACCCAACACAGGGGTGAAACAGTCACTTCAACCTAAGGGAAGTCACAAAGGTTGTCGAAAACCAAAAGGGAAGTGAAAGGAATGAAAATAATTGACTTATAGTCGTCAAACACCCACACAAGGGTAAAAATGTTATTTCACTCCTAAAATACATCAACAAGATCACACAGGATCAAAATAGAAGCGGAAAGAATCAAACAACACCTTAATTGGACCATTTAAACATCCGTGTTCACTTAAGGGTAAAATAGTCATTTTAGGGGTAAAATAGTAATTTCAAATTATAAAGACAAGATTTGGACCTAAAATAAGTCAGAGGACAAATGGAACCAAATTTGAAGGTGTGAAAAGGAAACTATGACATTTTGAAAATCGGTCGTCGCAACGTGCGAAAGTTTGAAACATACTTTCATATTCAAATGACCATTACGACCTCAAAATTACTCGGATGAAGCGATTCAAAATTCTAACATCAAGATATTCAATTCATATTTCTAAAAAGCTAAAGAACACCTCAATCCGACACCCGTAGCTTGAGATATGAGCGAAATAGTAAAATAGGGTCAAAACGGGGTTGAACAGGACCACCTAGTTGACTGACTTTACGATCTAGTTGACTACCTTTTTAAACCCAGTCAACTGGCAGCTTTAAAATCCCAGTTGAGTGCCTTTGACATAGAATTTTACGGCTAAATGCTCACTTAGCTAGTCGATTGCCTTTAAGGGCTAATCGATTGCCTCTACTGGAAAAAACCCAAAAATGACTTCCAAACAGCTTCAAAGCCTTAGGAATTATGAGACGAAGTCCTTAACTCATTTAGGAACTTTAGAAATGAGAAAATATCATTTAATCTTGGTTTAGTTTTATCAAAAATATTTTCTTGAAAATCCATAAAACTAACTGTCTTGCCCCCAGTCTCTGTTTTGTACACCACCGACTTTCAAAAGTCAAAATATTTTATAGCATGACTTTAAAACCATTTCAAAACTCAAAGTTTTTATCGGCATCATGAACGGGTTTTTCACTTAAAGACCGAATAAACTCAAATGAAAGTCATATGAAAAATCCGTTTTCGGGAAACAAACCGAAACACCAACGGAAAAAAACCAAAGCGAATTTAGAAACGTTCAAATGGAGCAAGGAAATGAAGAACCGAGGTAAGAAGATAACTCGAAGGGAAGGCAAGTGACCATATGCAAATGCACTAACTCTAACCCAACCATACCTAGTTCAACATCCAAATCTCTAAACTCCACAACGATTTATTCAAGAATGTCAACAACTTCAATGACATTCCTATTCTTAAGATCTCTAAAGGAAACCTAGTGGCCGTTGCCACGGAACCTACTAGTTTCAACCAAGAATCTTTTCTGATTCTTTCAAACTTCAATTTCACATTCGAAACCACATCACTTAGGTTTCTAACAATATCACATGATCATCACTACACAATCGACTTGGTCTACTCATAACTTAGTCTATCATAACCAAAACATCAAAATCACCATTGGTGCCACGTTCCTACACCAACGCTAACTTAGGCCACAAGACCATCCCCCGCCTTCTCAAGGCTTCAACTTATCTCAACTCAATAGGCACAACCGACTTTGCTTATCACAAGAAAGTCTTTAAACCAACTCATATCGCCCCTTTAAGGTATATAAGCACATATCAACAAGTATAATGAATTATCTCATATTATAATTTAAACAAGGCATGCAAATCATATTTTCACATCCTTCAATTTCAATTGAGCATTTTAATAACATGTGAATTATATATCTCAAAATCCACATTAAACATGCTCCTCAACCACATAGGATAATATCATGATCCACATGTAAACATAATCACATATTAGCAACTTATATGCAATGTGACTCACACACCTCATGAAACACACTTTGCCCAACACAGGTTAACGAATACACACTCTACCCATTTACACTGAGAAAGAGTATCGCACCGATTCTTCCCAAGTGATTTTGAGACTTCTCACTTTCAACAAGGAAGACGGTTGTACGAGATGACTCGTGATGAAAGATCCGGAGATCGGATGCACGAGACGACCCACAACTTTGAGGATGGGACGACCCAAACCTATATCAACAATTTTTGGCTTTTTAGTTTCGTAGGTAGGGGACACCTCTTGGCCAGTTATTGCGATGATTCAACACAAGACTACTCACCCATGGTTACACGACCGGGCGCAACCCACCACCAATTGAGTTCTCAATACAAAAGGTGAACACCATATGCACTATGTTTCAATGCATCATATACGAACACAAATATGTATCACATCATATTTATGATCAACATTCCCAAAATGTCAACATGAATGCTTTTCATCATTCAACATACTTTTTAAATCTCATTTAAAGCAATAATCAACAAGGATGCTTTCTCATCAACACTCATGCTCCAAATCATCAAGTTTTTCCTTTTATTTCACAAGGATAATATTTTCATTCATTTAACATGCTTAATTCTCAATTAAAGCATTTAAATACCAATGACACATTCTCATGCACAAGTAATGTTCCAATTCATTAAGTTATCCTTTAATTCACAAGGAAAACAATTCCATTCTTTTAAACATGCTCTTAGTTCAATTCAAGCAAGTTTATCACAAATTACATCTCAACATAACATCAATTACCATCATAACAAATATCATTCACAAAAGGGAAACAAGATAGTCACTTTAAGTTGAGATGCCTAGTTACACCAATCACATAGTATAACCTCTAAGGTATTACCCAAAAGAGCTAGCCTAATCTCATTCCAAGGCTACCTTCCTAACACCCACATACACATATGTATAACTACACTTACACATATACACCACAATACCCACATATATATAGGCATACAAACATACTTTACTATGAGAATTCTCAAGAATAGCCACTCAATTAACTAGCATGCATCATATTCCTAGCAATATCATTACCAATTACTCCATACACAAGGGTTAATCCACATAAACATGTTCAAACCCTAACTTCACAATTTCAAGGATACACTTAGCAATTTCATCTAAGGATAGGAATCCTAGAATCAACTTCTCATACACACACAATCATAAGATGAGTTAGTTAAGAAGTTTTCCCCTACCTCTTGAAGAGCAAATCACAACCACTAGGCAAGGCCTATGAAACCTTAGCTCTTCCCCAACACCAAAATCAAAGGAGCAATCTGGTGGAAAGCTTCACCATAGTCCCTTAATAAAGAATCTAACTCCAACACAAGAGGAGAACAAGAATTATCAAGTGGTTTATCATGAAACCCTAAACTAGAGTTTGAATGGAAAATACACAAGGAAGGAAGAACACTTACCCATCCTAGGATCAAACCAAAGAGAAGAACATCATGAACATCTTCCATGTTGATGGCCACACCAAACTCCCAACTTAGGGTGATAAAATCCACATCTAAGTGAAGAAGAACCAAGACGGAGAAAATGAGAGAAAATGGAGAGAAAACAATGAAGTCTTGCAATGGAAGACTAAGTGATGTGTAGAGATTCTCCACTCACACCTCTCACCATCCAAGGGTCTAAAATAAATATGGGGAGAAAGAAATAAATTCAAGGGCTAGGAATAAGTCTTGCCATTAAAGACTTATTACACCACACACAAAACCCATTAAATTGCCAAACAAGGCCTTAACATCCAAGGGTTTAGAATAAGGCAATGGAAATGAATAAACCATCCAAGGGTTGACAAGAAGTCTTACCAAGTGAAAGACCAACAATAATGCGTTCTTGCATTTAAGTGCCAACCAAACAAGGCCCTATGATCCAAGGGTTTAGAACAAAGATGGGAGAATGAGATTAATGGCTAGGAATGTGACACCACTTGAAAAGGGAAATGACCAAATTATTCACAACTTAGGGTTAATTACAAGAGTGCCATCATGTATCTTAATTACCCTTCTACCCCTTGTCATCATCTCTATTTACCACTATGCCACTCATACCCCATCACTTAGACAAATCTATACACTTTACACTAAGTGCTCTAAATATGAAAATACTCATTTACCCTTCGGTCATTTCTTTTCCAAAATCGTTTGTAACTATTCTCATTATTCACAAAACAAAAATATAACAAGAAATTCATATAAGTGCTACACCATAATGTCTACTATCAACTAGGGTAACACGTTCGGGAATGCAATACGATTGTCGAAGCTCCAACAAGAAAACATTGCATGAATCCACGTAGTCACCAACGAACAATAAATCACGAAGCCGGAGACGAAAGTTCATGAAGTCATACCGCTAAGTCCAAAACTCAAACGTGAAAAATTTACACGTATCGAGAATACACAAGACGTCATGAATAAGTGATATTACAAAACGTTAACACTTGGAAAAGAATTCCAGAAAAGAGAAAAGAAAATGCAGGGCGTTACACATTTGGAAAAGAATTACAGAAAAGAGAGAAGAGACGAATCTAATATTAAGTTGGGAGAAAAGCCACTTTATGGTTCAAGAGGGTATAGTCCTAGAAAATATTATTTCAAAAAGAGGGATAGAAGTAGATAAAGCTAAAGTTGAAATAATTTCTAATCTGCCCCCTCATACATCTGTTAAACAAATTCGATCATTCCTAGGTCACGCCAGGTTTTATAGATGATTTATTAAAGATTTCAGTAAAATATCTCGGCCATTATGCAATCTCTTAGCTAAAGATGCAACTTTTGATTTTAATAATGAATGTCTAGAATCATTTGAGAAATTGCGTAAATTACTCTCAACTGCCCCAATAATGCAATCACCCGATTGGTCTCTACCATTTGAATTAATGTGTGACACATCTGATTATGCTATAAGAGCAGTGTTAGGACAACGAAAAGATAAATTATCACATGTAATATATTACGCTAGTAAATCATTTGCTGATGCTCAAATTAATTACATTACTATCGAAAAAGAATTGCTAGCTGTAGTTTTAGTCTTGAACAAATTTAGAATATTTATTAGGAACCAAGGTAGTCATTTTCTCTGACCACGCAACTTTAAAATATTTACTAACAAAAACAGATTCCAAACCCAGACTTATTAGATGTATTTTATTATTACAAGAATTTGATATTGAAATATGTGATAAAAAGGGTACGAAAAATGTAGTGGTAGATCATTTATCAAGAATATTAGTTGAATCAACAGTAGATAACATTCCATTAATGGATTATTTCTCGGATGAACAATTATTTAGTATTCATACGTTAAAACTTAATGGTCCAAGGAAGAGAACAAGATATAAGGAATGTGGTAAACAATTGAAACATTACATAAAAGTTAATCCCGAATTAGGCTATATGGATCCTATCGACTTGGTAGAACCTACCTACGATAAAGATTAATAGAATTATGAATGTCGGGCCAACGACGTTAAAAAAGCCCCCAAACGAGAGAGTTTGTGTTATCTTGAATAGGTATGTATAATTAGATTTTTCATTTTGCTTGTATTTTTGTTTAATTTTATGTTATTAACTATAGATTAAAATTAAGAGACAAAACCACGAGTAGTTCATGCAAAAATCTGTAAGTCGACAGAGATGAACTACTAAGTACTTGGCAGAGTCTTTACCGAGTACTCGGTGGCTTTGCAGTAATAAAAATAGGCCCAAACTTATATTTGATTACTTCTCATTTTTCTCAACCCAAAAGCTCTCACCACTCCACACCCAATTTTAAATGAGAAGTATTACTTGAAACGTGTTTCGATCTTCCCTTATCTATCATAACTCCCTTAAATCAACACAACAAAGGAACAATCCATACTCGATTACATCTTCAAATCCTTGGAACTTATTTTGCACCTTCTCTTCATTTCTTTGAGTATTTTTCAAAAGGAGAAGTGAGAATCTTCTAAGATAGGGTTCCTTGTGATCAATTGATTGTTTACATTGTAGTAGAACGTGTGAGAATTGATGTGTGGGTATTGAACTCCATTATGAACTAAGTAACCATGGCCTCACTAACTACCGCACTCTAGGTGTTTGATAGAATGCTTAAGTAGAGCCATGGCCCCAAAGAAGAAACCATGCATTACCACGTCGAGTAAGAAATAAATTTCCTTTAATTCATCACAATAGTCATCTGACAAGGCCAAAAATGAGGTGCCAATTAAGGAGATAGTCAAGAAAGCTATTGAGAAAGGGTTTAATGTTGAAAGGACTATTAAAATTTCGGATTTTGAGAATGAGGAGTTAACATCATGGGGGATAGGTTGCATTAAGACAAGGGGGTTAGAGCCATTGTTACGACCCACATCAACTTATATAAACAAATCACTATTACATGAATTTTGGCTCAATATGATGAACGTGGGTGAAAAAGATGATAAAATGATGGAAACAAACGTAAAAGGGAAGACTATCCTCATCACGCCATTATCGATTAGTAGAGCATGGGGTATTCCACATGAGTGCCTTACCCATCTAAGAGATACACTTCCGGCGTTACCCCGACTTTTCCTGAAAACTCAGTTCATTGTGGAGAATATCACCAAAGGAAGGTTCGGAAATAAGCACAACACATGTATGGCAAAGAAACACTATACACCAAAAATGTGGATCATTGATACCATTATTCGATGCCAAGCACACCCACAAGGCCATATTAGTGAACGTCGCAGGATTTTTCAAGAAGCTTTATATGGTTTGCAACAGATCATTGGATTTCAATCCCAGATGTTATTCGGAAAAACATCTATGAGGCATGAGTCAACATGAGTAATATTACCAAAGTTGGTGCCTTATCATATATGGTTCCATTCCCGACCTTAGCCATGAAGTTAATGAAAGATAATAATGTGCCGATAGAGAAGCTAGGAAGAAATGAGTACAAACTAAAGTATTTTGAGATCTCTAGTTGGCATAACATGATATCTAAGATACACAAGGAGGAAGGGGATAAAGAAGGAGAGAAAATGCTGATAACTAATGAACAATACTTACACTTGTGGCAAATCAAGAGGGGATAATGAAGAAATTGGAGGAGCTTACTATGAAAGTCGATTCATTGATAGAAAAAGGCTATGCATCCACTTCTCATCCACCACCACCGTCTTTTGATTCTTAGATTAGGATTTAGAGATAGTCGATCATGAGCTGGCATAGATTTATGTTCTAGATATTGCCTTAGTCCGAGCCATGAATCGTTATTTTGTACTTTTTGGTTTATTTCTTTTATTTTATTTTGTTATTTTTTGTACTCCATTCCAAACATATTAGAAAGATAATGAAAATGGATATTTTGGTATTAATTGAGAAAATTCTTTTGATTTTATTCATGTCTTGATATATAAGCATAATGATATAATTTTTTTTTTTTGGGGGGGGGGGGGGGGGGGGGGGGGGGGGGGGGGGGGGGGGGTGGGCGTACAATTTTTCAATTGTTTTTTGTTTTTAACTTATATATTAATTTACATATGTATAATTTTCAATATAAATGGTTTATTTTATTTAAATTATTTTCATAAATATATAATATAATATTAATAGAAAAATATATAAAATAATTTTTATGAACTTTGGAATATATATATTAACATTTTATATCTTACTATGTTTAATATTTACATTATATATTTATATTAAAGAAACAAATTGAAAATTTTGGTACAGGAACTACTCAGTAGTCTTCCCACCGAATACTCGGTGGAACTTGGAAAAATTATAATTTTTGAAAATATATATATTTATGTATTTTGATTTTTCCTTTCAACATAGGATTTTGACTATATTATAATAGTAGGTAGATAGTTTTAACAACCTTTGTGATAAAGGAAGAGAATTTTACGAAACGTTTCCATAAATACTGGAATCCTGTTCAACCATGGGAAATATGCATTAAAGCTAGTTACCATTTCAAAACTTTCCATTCTAATAATTTCTATTCCAGAATTCTGCTGTAAATTGAATCATTCATCTCCTAGAAAGGACTTAGATTTAAATTTAAAAATATAGGGCCTCCCCTAGTCTTTCTTTCACATCTTATTCAAAACTATTAGACAATTAGTAAAGCTATTATGACCATTGGAAGTTTGATGGAGGAGGAGATCAAGGATGATATCCCTAAGGGTGATCCTTTTGCACATTATAAGATCAAGTATGAGTGAGTGTTCTATAAGCATATCACGTACGATCCATTAGAGATCATGACGGATCGGGCTTTCAAGGAGCGGCGATTGGAGAAGCTTTACAAGCGGGTGAATTTACAGGCTTTTCCTAACATTGTGCGTGATTCTACTACAATATGAGGTATAATGTTCAAGGTAAAGGAGGTTTGATCGTTCGTACAACTATAAGACACAATTCAAGGTCTATCAATGTGACTCTTGAGGCTATTGCAAAAGCAGGGGAACTTCCCCATGAATTACATTCCAATATTGATGGAAAGTTTCGCCTTATTCCACATCCGATTCCGTCCTTTCATAATATGGTTAGAGAAATTTGTGATGGGCTTGAAAACCCACCAACTTAATTTTGGATAAAGAAGACGGAACTAGAACTGGAGCTTTGGTATATTGATGGGATTTTGGATAAACAAGCGTGTACCAAGGATAAAGATAAATACTTATACTGAGAGATGGTGTATATATTCTACTGATTTAAGAAGGGATTTTGAGTTTCTATCCCAGAATTGATCTATGATAAGATGATGGAGTGTTGGCACACTCTTGAAAAAAATTCATGTGATTTGATACATACGGATGTGAAATTGTTCTTTCCTTTCCTCATCACAACGTTAATATAAGATCAATTGGGTGAATTCTTGGATATAACTGATGAACCAATGCATACGGGTCCTAAGAAAATTGATCATGATCAATTCTTTGGGAAATCATCCATATATGAGCTAAAAAAGTGGTGGGTAAAATGATTCAACACACGGAACGATGATTTTACCTTATGTGGCTAAAAGTAGAATAAGGAAAATCCGTAGGAGTGGGAATGGATGCAAAATTCTTTATTATTTTCTTACATTATGTTGTTTTTATTTCTTTGCACCAAATCCGTTTAGGATTGGTTTTATCCATGTTTTGCATTTATTTTATTTTATTTTTCTGCACCTTTACTTTATAGGATTGTAGGCCCTTAAGGCCAAATCATGAGTGCAATTATTAATAAAATTCCATTCCCTTAAAAAGTTGTTCTCTATCTTTATTATTTTGGTTTATTAACTCATTATCTCTCCACTTGGTATGATTTTGGGTATTATATAGTGTTTTTTATATTTGAATTCACCACAAGTTTGGGGGGAGATACATGCAATACGACGCAAGCAACCGGAATTACGCTTCAATGGCGGTAACAATTTCTTCCTTGTTTTATTTTTATTTTTTGACCTTGAGGACATGGTCCGCTTTAAGTTTGGGGGGGGGGGGGGGGGGGGGGGGGAGGAATTAGTATTAAATGCTTTAAGGGAATGAGAAAAAAAAAATTATTGAAACTTTTGAATTTTTTTATTAAGTTCTTCATTCGAAATATGTGATTAAGGTCAAGTATGAGTTTATTTGTGTACATGTTATGACTAGAAATGTATTATGTATGTGATTACCCCACTTATGAGTACGTAATAGTTTGATTAAGTTGATTCTTAATATGTGGTCCACATGAGTGAAATTGAAACCGAGAAAGGTAGTTTTGACCTATAAAGCACATGCACACATTCTTTATGGAAAAACTAATTGACTTTTTACTATATAGTTGAAAAAATATCTCTGTAACCATGACAAGGGGAGAAGGGGAGTGTTATGAAGAATTAGTATGGAGAAAAGAAAAATGTTATGAAAAATATGAAAAAATAAAAATGCAAAAAACGGTTATTCGATCTGAGTAACCAGGCCTCCTACCACAAAGTATCAGAGTGTTCGCATAAAAAGGGGAGAAAACTGATGAGCATAAATCCCATGGAAGAAGCTCGGGCCCAGTTGGCCGGGAATAAAAATCCTCGTTGGAAAGTCCGGAGCTTAGAAGGACAAAAAAGGATAAACAGAAAAAAAAATATAAAAAGTTCTATATATGTTTATCATGACAAAGTTTGATCAATGAAGTAGAAGAAAGGAGATTAGTCTACCATAGAGAATGTTCACAAAAACACGGAGAGCTATGTGGATCGACTGTAGAAATTAGCAAGTTTATTTCACCACTGTGTGTACCATTCTTTTGAATCTAATTTTTGATGGCTATTATTTATGAGTATGTGGGGATAATTTGTATGCATTTTACTCTGATGACATTGTAGCATTACATAATTTGATGATTATTTTATTTTATGAGCATACACAAATGAAGAATGAAAGAATTTGTGGATAGTATATTTAACCCTCACGAGACTTCACTCATCCACTCGGTATTGCCTAGCGGTTTAAAAGGCTTGTTAGAAGTGCGAAGTGTAATCGTACACCTTCACGAAAGAAAAAGATTAGTTAGTTAGTTAATATTAATTTATTGTACTAAAAACACAATCATCACGAATTTTGGAAATTTTTCTGTCTAATTGATTGCTAAAGGACTAGTAATGTTGAAGTTTGGGGGCTTGATAGGAGCCAAATATTATACATTTAAGGCTCCTAATTATACATTGTTATGTTTATGTTTATCATTATATTGATGCTTTTATACTATTTTCGTGTTTTAAGACATTTCAGAACTATGTCATGTAAGACGAGTTTAATTCGGTGAAATAACTAGATTTGTGACTCAAGATTGTTCGGTAGCCAAAACCATGGATAAAAGACCTATGAATGACCAAAAATAAGTTAAGGATGCAAAAGGAGTGAAGAGGAATGAAGCCTAGAAGAGAAACAGAGCAAAGAAGACGAAAAGTGAAAAACAAGGTGAAGAACTACCGAGTACTCGGTGAGTGCGCATGTGTGCGAACTTGAGCAAAAAAATGGCCAGACTGATGTGCGAACTTTCACACGATTTCAAAAGTGACCGAGTACTTGGTGAAGTTTCCACCAAGTACTCGGTAAGACCAATACGCCAACTTTGACTCAGCAACTTGTATATGCACTGGTGGGACCCATTCCGGTCAGAATCAACATGGAATGACTTATAGTCTATTTTGGACACAATATCAACCATATTTAGTGAGATTTAACATCATTCTTCAAGGAATACAATGATATGATACTGACTTGACCCTGAAACATTTAATTTACTAAATAAAGACGCCTCTTTTTCTATAAACAAGAGGGATCTCCCCTATAGAGGGGGAGGACCAGGAGAGCTTGAAAGAAGTTGGATTTTTATTGTCTTGGAGATTTAGCAGAAGAGCAACCATGGCGGACGTATCTACATCAACAATGTAGACATCCACGACCATGAACAACTAAACCGATATCTAGGATTTTGTTAACAAAACCTTAGCCAAGTAATGTAGGCGCTTTATTATTTTAATTGTATAAGAGGAAACTGAAGGACACGTATATGATGATTGTGTAGATGAGTGATTTGTTTGATTTATATAAGATTATTAGTTTATTCTATGTCTTATCTTAGCTTGAATGAAATTCTACGTCTTATCTTAGCTTGAATGAATGTTTTATCTTACACAATCATGGTTATTCAATATGGGCTAGAACTCGGATGCTTAGCACATGATTTTCTACACAATGGTGGTAATTAACATGCAATCTAAATATAGACAGGCTATGCTAAGAAGAGATAATATAGACATGCTTTTAATTTATGTTAGTAGGAGTAGTTTAGAGTAGATGCATGTACTAGTTATACTTGTTCGAGGATGAGTTGCAGCTATGTTGGGTTAATTGTTCCTTTTTTGGGATTAGGGTTTGCCAATGCTTGCGACTCTATATCTTATTCATATATGATGGACCACCATTTATAATTAAATGATTAGGACGATATGTTATGTGGTTAGTGATGGAATTAGAAATACCCTAGATCTTTATCTCCACTATTTTCAACCGAAAAACCAAAATATATCTTTACTTTTATGTTATTTTATATTTTGTCAAATTAGTTATAGGAAATAAAACAAACAAACTATCTTTCGTAATTTAGTTTCAATAATTATAGAAGAAATTGTGAATTCATTAATATCTGTGAATACGATATACCCTATCTCATATATACTATAATTGATTCGTGCACTTGGGATAGGAAAACTAGGTCAACTTTAAGGACTAATTTGCACACACTATTATTATTATCATTATTTATTATCCCAGCCTTGAAATCCTAAACCTATCAAGGTTTGGGAACCGATCAACAAACAAGTTTCCATCCTAGAAAAGTTACAATAGGTCAAACTTGCTATAACCCATATTCGGAATGAGCGTGATTAGTGCATGCATACTACTGTAATCTACTCCTACATGCAAGAAGTTAAAAGCATGTCTATTTCACCTCTCCTTAGCATGGCCAGTGTAAGTTCTTAGACTTTCTCATGTTCATTAAACACCATTGTGTAGATATCATTATCTAACTTCGGAGTACTAGCTCGTAGTGAAAAGACATAGTTGAGTAAGATATGAAATTTGAAATTACCTAGGAGACTATGGAAATAAGCCTAGAGGGGGGGGGGGGGGGGGGGGGGGGGGGGTGAATAGGCTTCGTATGGATTTAATGACCAATTAAAATTATTTGCAAAATTTTCAATTTTAATTAGTAAAGAAATCCTAATTCTCTAATAAGATTAATAAAGCAAAGAATAATCTAAGTGCAGAAAATAAATCAAGAGACGACACATAAATTGTTACGTGGAAAAACCTTGAAACAATTCCAAGTAAAAAACCACGAGTACCAACGGTACTGATGCAGTGTGAATTAAAAAAATTATACACTATATGAAGACTGGACTTATAATAGCTCTGACTGTCTTTCTTCACTCGACGTCCGAAAGTTTTGATCCACTCGTGCTCCACGAAGCTCTCTCCCCGATCTCCGTAGTCTGACGGATCCGCTTCTCAATGAATCAATTTTCCATGAAGCTTATTGCTCCGATCTTCGTATTTTAACGGCTCCGCTTCTCAATGGATCAATTTTCTACGAAACTACTCGCTCCGATCTTCGTATTATGATGGCTCTGCTTCTTAATGGATTGATGCAACCATGTTACACATGGTAGTGTGATGATTTTCAACAACCGGATCATTCAATTGTGTATAAAAATCTCAAGCATTGAAGCACAATAAAATAAGCCTAAAAACTAAAAAAAACATTGATATATGATAATCAACCAATCTCTTTCTCTTTCTCTGTAAACGAATATGATCTATGATAGAATAACATAGCCAAAAACCACAAAATCCACAAACCACACCTCTTCTCTCAAGTTTGACTCATATATATAGAGAAGAGTCTCCAATTAGGGTTTGTAATCCTTATCCTTCAAGGATTTATCTTTTGACCATAAAGTTTCCAAATATTGAAAGTATACCAATATTAACCTTTAGACACGTCCTTAGGTGGAGAGGAACCATTAAAACATCAGAACAAGTCATCTTGAAAATCTGAAGTTGGCACTGGTTGAGTTCTTACAACTTGGTCGAGTTCTTGTCAGTCGAGTTCTCACAATCTTAGTCGAGTTCTCGCCCATCATTATCATAGCATCTTCATAGCGCCCCAATGCCACTGAATTTAACGCTATGGTGAGCGCCATGACACCACTTTTTACATTGGTGAGTTCTCACACCTTGGGCGAGTTTTCGCACAGTACAAAAATATGTTTGTATGTTTCTTTTGCCATTTCGTCGCATTGTACCATTTCCTTCCAACTCCACTTTACTTCTCTTGTATTCTTGGCTACTTTATACTCGATTTGTGATTGAATAAGCTTGTTGATGTCTTTGCTTGACCACAATAACTTTCTTAACTCTGCACGAGCTCACAACACTTAACATGGTTATTGACTAGAACATGTCAAACGCTAGCAAATGTACTTACAACCTCCCCTTGGCATTTCTGAGACAAAACCATGTTTTAGAAAGATATTCCCAAGAAAAACAAAATAACATCTATACATATGAACACACACCTAAAAACATAGACATAAACTATTACTTTGATCTCATGACGATCTACCAATCCTGCAACCACAACACTAAACAATATACCCTGAAAAGTAAGTGAGGAAAACAAGAATAAACAAATATAATGGTCTTAAGAAAAAGAACAATAGTAACAACAAACATAATGATCATAATAGTATAAAACTGTCTCTGACAATATACTCTCCCTCAGTTAAAAAATCTCTCCCTCTTAACCATATATCTCTTCCCTTTAACTAAATCTCTCACCCCCATAACTAAATATCTCACCCCCTTTTTGACTCTGAAATGAAAAGCAAAGATAGAACAATATAAACAGTCGAAAGAGATGTAGGGAAATATACAAGGTGTAAACATAAGGAAAAACTAAAAATGGAGACCAGAGAATCTATGCCAAGCACAATATATCCAGACATAAGACTTTAAACCAATATATCCAGATTCTTGGTTAACATAAATCTCTACGAGAAATGGTCCTAAAATGTCATGCCCCAAATTTCCAAAGACTCCCGAACCGGGACATCTGAGGAATCCGGGATCATGATCCATAAAGTGAGTTACACTACTAAGAATATCAATACCATATACCGAATGAAATATTATTAACAATAATAATTCCATACACAACAAAGCGGAAGCTGAACTAAATGATACACAAGGCACATCAAGGTGCCAAAAGAATACATCTCTACAATGATGCAACGATACCAAATACATGGAAGGGTTACGCTAACAGACTGGTTCCCAAGAATAAAACAAAGACGGTCCCAATACAGGGGACAAACAAAAGAAACTGAACTGGAACAACACTACGTAAAAATGTCCCAAAACCTGCAACAACAACCGTGCCACGAGCCGTCCTACAAGAAAAATCGGATACCTAGCCGAAATATCACCTGCAAATTGTTGTGAACTCCAAACACTCCAAACCACATAGGAAGACTCTCAAACTTCCTCAACAACCCACACACAAGATAAATACCGGGAATACCCCTCACTTCCAAAAGTTCCAAAAATAAACAAATAAACACATAATTACATAAGTGCTACACCGAAACGTCTACGATAAACTAAGTAACGCGTTTTAGCATGGACCATGATCGCCGAAGATTCAATGAGAAAACATTGCACGAACCTATGTAGTCGTTGGCAACACTCAAATCCACGAAGCCGGAAATGAAATACCATGAAGTCGTCCCGCTAAGTCCAAAACATAAACGCAAAAAATTTACACGTACTGAGAATACACAAGACGTCATGAATAAGTGATGTCACAAAACGTTAACACTTGGAAAATAATTCCAGAAACGAGAAAGGAAAACGGAGGGCGTTACAACCTTCCCACCTTAGGAGATCTCATCCTCGAAATCAGGGAGTACCTTAGTCTGCGAGACACATCCGGTTGATCAAACCGAATGATCTACTCACATTCCTCGGTAGCTAACCCATGATACGAGTACGAAAAGAAAAAGTGATTGAGGAATGGTCCTACTCTGTTAGAATTTAATCACAACGGGATATATCTAGCAAGACACATCCTCAAAGCCACACAACAAAAACACAGAAACTCGGAAGCACATAGAGAAAACACAAATCGAAATCGTAGATAACATCTAACGTCGAACGTACCACCGACCCTTACCCGTCATCCCTAAGACAGTGAAACCTAGTGCTTTGATACCAAAATGTTACGCCCCAAATTTCCAAAGACTCACTAACAGGGACATCCGAGGAATTCGGGGTCATGATCTATAAAGTGAGCGACAATACTAAGAATATCAATACCATAAACCAAATGGAATATTATGAACAATAATAATTTCATACACAACAAAGCGGAAACTAAACTAAATGATACACAAGGCACATCTAGGAACTTAAAGAATACATCTCTACAATGATGCAACGATACCGAATACATGGAAGGGATGCGCCAACAGACTGACTCCCAATAATAAAAAAACAACAGTCCCAATACAGGGGATAAACAAAGGAAACTAAACTGGAACAACACTACGTAAAACCATCCCAAAACTCGTAACAACAACCGTGCCATGAGCCGTCCTGCAAGAAAAACCAGATACCTAGCCAAAACATCACTTGCAAACTAGTGTAAACCACCAGGGAAAACCAACGCCGGGGTGAGCTCATTGAGTCCCGTAGGAGAAAGGAAATCGAAATCATCAATTCCTTCGACCGTCCAAACCTAGTGTGAACCAATCCGTGTACGTGCATCTACCTTAGGCCGGTCAATTGTCCCATATGGCAATCACACCAATTCGAGACCCCTGAAACAAATCCCTCTAGTCCCCTACCATGCATCATCAAGGCAATTAGCACATAAGGAATCCATAATATCACATCATATGGCAAAATGCATACACATATATATATACATAGATACAACAAATAAGTATAAGTCACACTATCCTAACCTCACAAGAGAACACTATGACTAGAACCCACTAATCCAACACTAGTAGTCTACACTACTCACATAACCGTACTCCAAGTACGTAATACCTTAGAGTCACATAGCCAATCACTCTAGTGGCGACAACAATAACCATATGATCCAAATGAATTAAGATCACCACGATGTCCATAAACATCCATAACCAGTACTAAGGAAACTTTCAAGTCCTTACGTACCCACATAACCATCGTCAATGCATATATACACAATACACATACGACACCTCAATCTCTTCACAAAGGCGAACCACACTCACCCCAATATCACTACTGATGCAACAACATCAATCTCACGATACCATCCATAAGGGGATCAATTCAATCACTAACGTCCTCACTATAAACAAGGAAGGATAGCTACTCAACCACGAAGGGTACGTGAACACTACCCTCAAGAATGGCCACATAAGACCATGACATTAAGCAAGGGATGAAACTCCATTGCTAACCAAAAGAATAACCGGAACATCTCGTCAACATAGAGGGACATACACCCGTGATGAGGAAAATCACCAATATGTATGTGCACTAAGACACACACATCATAACCGAAACTCAGAATGAAAGAAAGTATGAGATACACATACCGAGAGAAAAACACACTCAAGTCAACCGAACAATCCTAACTCTAAGATTCCTATGACTCCCCGAGGACGAAGAAGGAAAAGTGACGCACTGGAACCACGGAACCCAATGTTTGTTTCCAACCCCATGGATCAAATGATGATACAAAGAAGTGGCTCGACATCACGCCGCGACCAACACTCAAGAAAGATGAACCAAAGCCAATCCTTCAACTCAACAAAACTCATCCCTAAATACAACTAATCAATGCCTCAAGCATAGTAGAATAATGGGTAAAGCACAAGGGAGAGAACGAAAAGAAGCTAAAAAGAGTACACAAAATCAGTTTTTACTGAGTACTCGATATCATAACCACTGAGTACTCGGTAGACATTTTATGTCCAAAAATCCTGAAACTCTCTGGTGAAAAATGGGGCTCGCGCGCAAGTGCGCGCACTTACGCACTTATCGAGTACTTGGTAGAATCATTACCGAGTACTCGGTGGCCCCTAGAATGCAAAGTCAAGGAATGAACCCGAAAAGCCCCAAAATGAAACCGGACGACTCCGGGCCAAACCCGAACCCACCAAAACACCTATAACACCATGCGGAGTGACTAAACATCCGACATGAACCATGGAGAATGAAGAATGAAGAAGGAAGTCCAAAAATGACCAAACTTCAATAAAATTGGGAAAAACAATCCCATGACCTTATTCTCCACCGGGAACTCAATCCAACTTTCAAATGAACAACTCATCTCAGTATCATTCAAGACGGTTAAGTTAACAACCTCAATGACACTCAATTCTTAGGATATAAAAAGGAAAACCTAGTAGCCAACACTGAGAAACTAACTAGGTTCCATCAAAACCACCTCTAATCTATTCAAACCTCAATTCACACTTAGCATCATTTCTCTTAGATTACTAAAGTAATCAAGAGACCGTTACCCACGAGTGACTAGGATCAATCCTAACCTCACTTAATCAACTTCAAACCTTAAGTGAAAAAGAAATACCAATTGGCCATCGATATATAACCAACCAAAATCCCAACCTATAAAAGATCGTACACCCCTCAAAGGTGCAAAACCATCAAGTGGTCAATACCCTACTACCAATTAAGGTCACAAAGCTAATACCCACTTCTCTAAGGTCTCATTTCATAATAGACCCTGTAACCCACTATCGACTTTATTTATCACAAGAAAGCCATTAAACCAACTCATAACCCCACATAAGGCATACAAGCTCATAACAACAAGTATAATCATTCATTGCACATTATACTTTAAACAAGGCATGTAAATCATTGTATCACATCCTTCCATTTCACTTTAGTATTTTAATAACATGTGAATTATATATCGCAAAATCCACATTTAAATATGCTCCACATGCCAACATAAATCACATAACGGCAACTCAATACAATGTGACTCACACACCTCGTGGTACACACGCAACCACACACACACCCTAACTCCAAGGGTCAACATATCATTCTTTAACACTTTAGTTTTATTTCTCATGAATGAATGTAGATTTATTGTACTATTCTTCCCAAGTGATTTTTCTCTCTTTTCACTTTTAACAAGGAAGACGTCAAACACGATGCGGTCGGGACCTAGGATTTCCCCTATCATTTGCGTTTCTCGAAAGATTAGTTTCATAGGAGCAAGAAACACCCCCTGGTCAGTTGTTATGATGATTCCAAACAAGTCTACTCACGAAAAATTTCACAAACAGACGTAAACCAACATTAATTGAATTCTCAATACAAAAGGTGAACCCATGCACTATATCCTCAATGACCCATGCATCAACATAAAAATGTATCACATCATATTTATAAATAACATTCCCAAAATGTTAACATGAATACTTTTCACCATTGAACATGCTTTCAAATTTCATTTAAAGCAATAATCAATAAGGATGCTTTCTCATGCCTCATCCATTATCCCAAATCATCAAGTTATCCTTTAATACACAAAGATAACATTTTCATTCATTTAACATGCTTTTATCTTAATTAAAGCATTTAATCAATACATTAACTCATTTTCATGCATAAGTTTAATGTTCAATATAAAACCCTCAAAATTCACAAGAATGGGAAAACTAGAATAACACTCTAAGTTCCGCATCTCAATTCATTAACCAAGGTAGCTAGCCTACTCACGCTATCAAGGCTACGCTACTAACACCCGAAATCCTATATGTATACTTACACTTATACATATACACCTCAATACTCATATTCATATATATATGCAAACAAGTATATTTCACTTAAAAGTCCACAACTCATAACCCATCTAACATACATCAGATACCTATTTCAAGGATGATATAAACATGGATTATATCACATAAACACCAATAAACCATAAATTCATATTTCTCAAGTTTACACTTATCAAAAATATATCTAGGGTTATAAAGTCCGGAAAAAAAATCGCACACTCACGAATCAAAGAATGAGAGATTATAGATGCTTTCCCCTACCTTAAATGAAGAACAAGCCAACCTCCAACCAAGGCCTATGAAAACCCTAGCTTTCACCCAAAACCGAAATCGACGAAACCAATTAGTGAAAAGCTTTGCCATAGCCTCCTAAAAATGAATTGAGACTCAAACCACAAATAAAATATGAATCAATACATGGTTTGACAATAAAACCCAAAACTAGGGTTTGGGAAAAATAACTCACAAGAGAATAAAACTCTTACCAATCCACAACTCAAACCGAATGCAAGACTACCACGACCAACTTCCGTGTTGAAACGGAACCAAAATCCAAGCCTAAATAGATGATATAGGCAAAGATAGAGAGAAAAACCAAATGAGAGAGAGTAGGCTGAGTTTGGAGAAGAAATGATAAAAGTTGGAATGTTTTTAGGTAAAGACTTCCTTATATAGGCAATCTATGAAATCTGCCGAGTTGTACCTCGAGTACTCGGTATGAACAGTAGCTGAGTACTAGGTATGAACAGGTACATAGTACTCAGTAACCCTAAAACTGCGATTGCAAGAAAAGGCTCCAAGGCCCCAAGATGACACCAGAAAACTCTGAAATAATCTGGGACACATCCAAACACTCCAAATCACATAGGAAGACTCTCAAACTTTCTTAACAACCCACACACAACTGAATACCGAAAATACCCCTCACTCCCAAAAGTTCCCAAAATAAACAAATAAACACATAAGTGCTACACTGAAACGTCTACGATAAACTAAGTAATGCGTTCTAGCATGGAACACGATCGCCGAAACTCCAATGAGAAAACATTGCACGAACCCACATAGTCATTGGTGACACTCAAATCCATGAAGCCGGAAATGAAATAACACGAAGTCATCCCGTTAAGTCCAAAACATAAACGCGAAAAATTTATATGCACCGAGGATACATAAGAAGTCATGAATAAGTGACATCACAAAACGTTAACACTTAGAAAAGAATTTCAGAAAAGAGAAAGGAAAATGCAGGGCATTACATAAAATCTACCAAAGAAATACAACTGATTCTCGTTAAGCAATCTATTTTCTTGTGTGTATCTGATGAGAAAGGAAGTTGATTATGATCAAAATCTGACATAAATTTGTCCAAAAGTGTCTTTAGAGTGCACACATAGTCAAAACCGATCAAAATGAGTTAAGACAGGTCTGCGAACCAAAATCGGGGCGGAGCTTGGAGCACTTGCTCCCAAGTGCACTCCACTTGTGCCAATTTCCACTTTCTGAGCCTCTTTTCGATAATGTTTACGCTCTATTGGGCCCGGATTTGCCAAAATTTGGGTTTTAGCAATTTGTAGTTTTTTTGAACGCCGTTTGCTACTATGGCACGCATAATAATATATATAGTTTAACATTAATTTTGGACTTTTTAATTCGTTACATGGCTCAAACTTGTTTCATTCTTCCTTAACTTTAGCTCTTAAGTGTCTCTGAAGTGTCCATTCGGTTAAGTCACCAAAATTAACTCATTTTTGCTGGAAGGCCCCTTGAAACACACAAACCGGATAAAAATACCTAAGTAATGGAATGTCAAGACGTAACAATACCAAGTTACGGGCTCGAAATATACAATATTTAGATCCAATCATACCCCTAAGCTTCAATATTGCGAGTCCCTTAGTAATCAGCTCAAGTGAGAAAAGTTAAAGCACAATGTGATGATTATTTTATTCTATACTACTACAAACTAATATAACTAATCTAAACTACTCCCTTGCTTTCGCGAGGGTTGACGATTATATTTAGCAGATGTAACAAGTCTTTTAAACCTTTGGGTCTCCCAGTGGACGAGTGAAGTCTCGTGAGGGTTCAAAAGAAGTGTTTGATCCTGGCTCAGAAGGAACGCTAGCTATATACTTAACACATGCAAGTCGAACGTTGTTTTCTAGGAGCTGGGCAGAAGGAATAAAAACCAGCACCAGCACCACTGATGATAGCTTTATTACCCACAACTTCTTTATTCTTCATTCTCATACATTCACAAGATCGCATATTCAACAATTAAGTAATGTCATAATCCACAAGATAGCATGAACATGATCTTTCCCACTCAATTAGTGAGTAATAATTATTTCGAGTCAAAGTCAAGAATGGTCTCCACTAATATGAACAAGTTAACTAGTTTCTACTCCCAGTCCGGACAACTTTTCGTGTTTTCATGTTTCGCTATGTTTTTCCTTTCTTTTTCACAATATTTTTGTCAAGCTTTTTTTTTTTTGCTCTCAAACTCTCTAGTGTTTTTTCACGGACATTGGATCAATGACTCCCAAGCTAGATAGATTTAGGACATTAGGTGATAAAGCACTCCTCGGGCTTAATATTCCAAACCATCTAGGCTCAATTGTTTCTTTTCTATAACTTCCTCCACTTTTCTCCCCTTATGACACGAACACTCAATGCTTTGTGGCAAGAGGCCCGGTTACTCGGTTCAAAATTTATTGATAGACATATGACTTTTTCTAGACTATATATTTTTTTCTCTTTATTTTTTTCATATTTTTTTCTTCATACTCTTTTTTTCATAGTATTAAAAACTTTTTCCGATAAAATACTCAAAGATAGACTAATCTAAGCATAGAGATTGTGTGCATTTGCTTATAGTTTAAAGTCAACTTTTTCGATTTCAGTTTTACCAATTCATTCACTTATGCAGGACCACATTTTTCTACCAACCCAATCTAATCATTACCTTTCATGAGCGGGAATATCACATTGCATACAATTCATAAACCATAATCATATACTTAATCAGCTCATACTGTAACTCATTCATGTATAAAATGAAGAATTTCTCAAAAAAATTCAATTTTTTGTGTATACCAATCCCTAGGTTCATACATGATCTACAATAAACTATTTTATCCCCCTAAACTTAAATTTAACAATGTCCTTATGGTACACACATATAAACAAGAAAGATAGAACTAGTTACTAACTTGCCATACAATTTCGTAAGTTTGTTTTGCATTGCTTGATCTCTCCCCCAAACTTGAAGTGCACAATCTATATATTATGTCCAAGAAACACTCATACCAAGATCATACCAAGTGGATAGAGATAATTCATATAATTTCCAAAATCATGAATATTAATGACAAAAAGATGGGAACGGTACTTTTATTAAGAATAATAACATGATTTGGCCTTAAGGGCCTACAATCTTAAGAATTAAAAGTGCATAAATGAAAAGGAAACATAAATTAAATGAAAATAATCCTAATACTAAATTAACTAGAATACCAAACCAAACCCTAAGTGAATTAGACTTCCCATGCCCTTGTCATAAGTTCTCCTAAAGTTTCAATTTAGCCACTTTCATTTTCATCATCAAGAAGTTCTCAAAATTCTCTCCAAGATGCTTCTTCGTCTGCCTCTTCCTAAAGCTTTCGCTCCGCCTCCCCATACCCCCTCTAGTACTCATTGACATAAAAGTATGGGGTGAACAAAACATAATCTTCTTCAGTATCGTACAGGAGATTGCATCCCCCATAGATTGCACATGCCCTAGCATACAATGAAGGATAACCTTCGGGAAGGACACCCAATAGTCCACGTAAATGCAATATAAGATTTTGACGATCGTAAAACTTCATAGCCTCCGAGGTTGGTTTGGACATATTTGAGAGGTAATGATCGGTTTAAGTCATGTGAAAATAAAAGTGTTTAAAATCAAGAATTAACACGATGTAGTTTTACCTCTTAGTCGCAAGTACGCGAGTAGTATATAGTATAGTTAGGTAGAGAGGTTATCGAACCACAGAGATCAAAGTTGTATTTTAAATAATTATTAAGTAGAAAATTGAATTATATTTTAAAAATTATTTGATTGGTTTGTTCTATAATCTACTAAACATAAAAGAAATAAATAGATTGTTGTTTTGTTTGAATTCAAGAAAAACAAGTCTACGGTTTAGTTCTTACTCCACCTCTAGACTCATAATATTGCAAGAGGGAGATACAACTTATATGAATCAGATTAGTAATGTCACGCCCCTAAATTCCAAAGACTCCCGAATCGGGACATTCGAGAAATCCGGGGTGTGATCCATACAAAGAGCGACCAATAAGGTCCTAAATAACCAATAAACGAATGAAATATTATTATTAATAATAATTCCATACATAAACAAGCCGAAGCTAAACCAAATGATACACAAGGCACATCAAGGTGCCAAAAGAATACATCTATACAACGATGCACTGATACCGAAAACAAGAAATGGATATGCCAACAGACTGGCTTCCAAAAACAATACAACAGTCCCAATACAGGGGACAAGTAAAGGAAATTAAAATGGAACAACTCTATGTACAAACGTCCCAAATCCCGCAATAGCATCAGTGCTATGAGCCATCCTACATTCCAAGCTGTCTATAGCCGAAACATTACCTGCAAACTGGTGTAGACCACCAGGGCAAACCAATGCCGGGGTGAGCTCATTGTGCCCCGTAGGAGAAAGGGAATCGTAACTGTCACATCCTCTGACCGTCCAAGTCGAGTGAAAACTAACCCGTGTATATGCATCTACCCTAGGTCAGTCAAATGTCCCACATGACAATCATGCCAATACGAGACCCCGGAAACACATCTCCCTAGTCCCCTACCATACATCAACAAATAGGGAAACTAGCACGTAATGAAGCCATAACACAACAACATATAATAACGCATACCTATATATATATAATATACAACCAATACAAGCCCCGTAGTACAGACCACCTCATAGATCACTACGACTCGTACCCGACAATCCCACACTGATAATCAACACAACATCTATCACCAAAACATGGGGATAACACTCCTATTCATAACACTCCAGAAAGAATAACACTCATACTTCCTAGATCACGAGCATACCGAGCTCCAAAACCTCAAATCAGTATCAACCCATACTACTAGTTACCTCACATGTCACTACCCAACATTCGTAAACCCAACATGGGGTTAAAACAGTCCCTTCAACCTAAAAAAATCCACAAAGGATGCCGAACACCAAAAAGGAAGTGAAAGGGATTAAAATACCCATCACATCGACCACTCAAAGGTCACATGTTTGTCCAAGGGTAAAATGGCCATTTCAAGGAAAACAATGTACTTTCAAATGTTACCCCACCTATTTGGACACAGGTAAAACCATAGAAACAAATGAAACAAAATTCAAAGCCCTGACGCGAGATATATGAATTTTTAAAAATGGCATCGAACAACGCCGACCCAAACAGAAAGTTAAAGTACCCCACTTTCACCAAGGGTAAAATAGTCATTTCAATTGAGAATAAATGATTTCAAGTTTCAAATACAAATTTTGTATCTAGCACAAGCCATAGGAACAAATGGGACCTCAATCAAAGCCACGTGACGAGAGATATACATTTTTGAAAATGGTATTGGACAACGTCGACAAAAACGGAAAACCGAAGTACCCCACTTTCACCAAGGGTAAAACATTCATTTCAAGTGAAGATAAATGATTTAAAGTTTCATATACAAAGTTTATACGTAGCACAAGCCATAGGAACCTATAGTATATGCATTTTTAAAAACGGTATCGGACAACGCCGACAAAAATGGAAAGCTGAAGTACCCCACTTTCACCAAGGGTAAAACAGTCATTTAAAATGAAAATAAATAATTTTAAATTTTTTATCAAATATTTGAACATAGGACAAACTATAGAAATAAACGAAACCTAATTCGAAGGTCCCACGAGGAAAATACGGAAGTGCGAACATTGGACAACGCCACTAGTGCGAAGTGGGATCTATCCCAAACAACTGGGATCGATCCCAATTGCACTCCAACTAAATAAACCAATGACTAGTGGTGGGATTGATCCCAAAAAGTTGGGATCGATCCAAGGTCTAGAATTTAAAAAGATAAACAAGTTTCTTTAAAAATTCATAAAAATTATCTGTCTTGCCCTCGGTCTCCGTTTTGTACATCGCCGACTTTCAAAGGTTAAAATATTTTATAGAATGAATTTAAAACCATATTAAAACTCAAATTTTTTGTTGGCATCACGGGGGTAGGCGAAAACGAGTTTTTCACTTAAAGACCGAATAGACTCAAATGCAAGTCTTATGAAAAATCCATTTTTAGGAAAACAAACCGAAACATCAACGAAAAACCCAAAGCGAATTTATAGACGCTCAAATGGAGCAAGGAAATGAAGAACCGAGGTAAAAAGACAGCTCGAAAGAAAGGGAAAGTGACCATACGCAAAGGCACTAACTCTAACCAAACCCATAGCTAGTTCGACATCCAAATCTCTAAACTCCACAACAACTTATTCAAGAATGTCCACAACTCCAATGACATTACAATCTTTAAGATCGCTAAAGGAAACCTAGTGGCCGTTGCCACAAAACCAACTAGTTTTAAATCAAAACCTCTTCCGATTCTTTCAAACCTCACACTTAGGTTTCAAACAATCACATGACCATCAATACACAATCGACTCGGTTTATTCATAACCTTGTCTAACATGACCAAAACATCAATAACACGATCGACGACACATTGCTACTCCAACGGTAACTATACCACAAAATCATCACCTGCCTTCTCAAGGCTTCAACTCACATTCAATTCAATAGCCACAACCGCCTTTACTTATCACAAGAAAGTCCTTAAACTAACTCATATCACCCCCCCTAAGGTATATAAGAACATATCAATAAGTACAAGCATTTATCTCACATTATACTTTAAATAAAACATGCAAATCATATTTTCACATCCTTCCATTTCACTTTAGCATTTTAATAACATGTGAATTATATATCTCAAAATTAACATTAAACATGCTCATCAGCCACATGGGATAACATCATGATCCACATGTAAACATAATCACATATTAGTAACTCATATGCAATGTGACTCACACACCTCATGAAACACACTTTGTCCAACATAGGTTAACAAATACGCACTCTACCCATTTACATTGAGAAAGAGTACCTCACCGATTCTTCCTAAGTGATTTTGAAACTTCTCACTTTAAAAAAGGAAGGCAGTTGCACGAGTCGACTCGTGACTAAAGATTTGTATACCGAATGCACGAGATGACCCGTGACTTTGAGGATGGGACGACCCAAACCTAAATCGACAATTTTTTGTTTTTTAATTTAGTAGGTGGGGGACACCTCCTTGCCAGTTGTTGCGATGATTCGACACAAGACTACTCACCCATGGTTACACGACCGGGCATAGCCCAACACCAATTGAGTTCTCAATACAAAAGGTGAACACCATATGCACTATGTCTCAATGTATCATATACCAACATAAATATGTATCACATCATATTTATGAACCACATTCCCCAAAATGCCAACATGAATGCCATTAATCATTCAACATGCTTTTAAATCTCATTAAAAACATGTTGAACAAACATGCTTTCTCATGCACCATTCATTTAACATGTTTAATTCTTAATTAAAGCATTTAAATCCCAAGGACACATTCTCATGCACAAGTAATGTTCCAATTCATCAAGTTATCCTTTAATTCACAAGGAAAACAATTCCATTATTTTAAACATGCTCTTAGTTCAATTCAAGCAAGTTTATCACAAATCACATCTCAACCTAACATTAATTCCCATCATAACAAATATCATTCACAAAAGGGAAACAAGATAGTCACTCTAAGTTGAGATGCCTAGTTACACCAATCATATAGTATAACCTCTAAGGTGCTACCCAAAAGAGCTAGCCTAATCTCATTCCAAGGCTACCTTCCTAACACCCATATACACATATGTATAACTACACTTACACATATACACCACAATACCCACATACATATCCACATATATATAGGCATACAAGCATACTTTACTATGGAAATTCTCAAGAATAACCACTCAATTAACTAGCATGCATCATATTCCTAGCAATATCATTACCTATTACTCCATACACAAGGGTTAATCCACATAAACATGTTCAAATCCTAACTTCACTATTTCAAGGATACACTTAGCAATTTCATCTAATGCATGGAATTCTAGAATCAACTTCTCATACACACAGAATCATAAGATGAGTTAGTTAAGAAGTTTCCCCCTACCTCTTGAAGAGCAAGCACAACCATAAAGCAAGGCCTATGAAACCCTAGCTCTTCCCCAACACCGAAATCAAAGGAACAGTCCTGTGGAAAGCTTCACCATTCCCTCTTAACAATGAATCAAGATCCAACACAAGAGGAGATAAAGAGTCATTAAGTGGTTTTAACAAGAAACCCTAACTAGGGGTTGAAAGGAAAATACACAAGGAAGAAAGAACACTTACCAATCCTTGGCTCAAACCAAAGAGAAGAATACAATTAACATCTTCCATGTTGATGGCCACACCAAATTCCCAACTTAGGGTGATCAAATACACCTCTAAGTGAAGAAGAACCAAGAGGGAGAAAATGAGGGAAAATGGAGGGAAAATAATGAAGTCTTGTAATGGAAGACCAAGTGATGTGTAGAGATTCCCCACTCATACCTCTCACATTCCAAGGGTCTAAAACAAATATAGGGAAAAAGAAATGAATTCCAGGAATAGGAATAAGTCTTGCCATGAAACACTTATTACACCACACACAAAACCCATTAATTTTCCAAACAATGCCTTAATATCCAAGGGCTTAGAATAAGGTAATGGAAATGAATAAACCATCCAAGGGTTAACAAGAAGTCATTCCAAGTGAAAGATCAACAATAATGCATTCTTGCATTTAAGTGCTAACCAAACAAGGCCCTATGATCTAAGGGTTTAGAACAAATATGGGAGAATGAGATCATTGGCTAGGAATGAAACACTACTTGAAAAAGGGAAATGACCAAATTATTCACAACTTAGGGTTAATTACAAGAGTGTCATCATGCTTTTAAATTACCCTTCTACCCTTATCATCCTCTCTAATTACTAACATGCCATTCATACTCCAACACTTAGCCAAATCTCTACACTTTTCACTAAGTCTTCTAAATATGAAAATACTCATTTATCTTTCGGTCATTTCTTTCCCGAAATCAGTTCTAACTATTCTCATTACTCACAAAATGAAAACATAGCAAGAAATTCATATAAGTGCTACACCGAATGTCTACAATAAACAAGGGTAACACTTTCAGGAACGCAACACGATTGCCGAAGCTGCAACGAGAAAACGTTGCACGAACCCATGTAGTCGCCAACATATAATAAATCCCAAAGCCAGAAACAAAAGTCCACGACGTCGTCCCGCTAAGTCTAAAACTCAAACGCAAAAAATTTATACGTACCGAGAATACACAAGACGTCATGAATAAGTGATGTTACAAAATGTTAACACTTGGAAAAGAATTCCTGAAAGGAGAAAGGAAATGCGGGGCGTTACAAGTAGCGCTATAAGCAGTTGCCTAATCCCCAAAGAGATGCAATTGGTCCGATTCGCTATAATCCATCTTCGAATAAAGTATGACTAGTGCATGCATCTATGCTACAACTACTCCTAAAATATTAAATTAAAAGCATGCCTATATCATATTCTCTTAGCATGAACTATGTAAACCTAAGACTTTATCATGCCAATTAAGAATCATTATGTAGAAACCATTATTAAATATTCAGGGTTCTAGACCCTAGTGATAAAACATAGTTGTTCAAGATTTTTTATTAATTCAATCTAAGACAAGAAGAGAATTAACAAAGAATCTTATTTATGTAATATGTTCATTCTATCACTACATAATCATTATATAAGTGTTCTTTAGCTTCCCCTATTTGCAATAAAATTAATTAAAGTTCTACATTACTCGGCTAGGGTTTTGTTGGAAACCTAATATACCAACTATCTGCTCATAGAAGGAGAAGACTGCATTGTTCATGTAGAAATCATCTCCATGATTGGTTTATTGGTTCTTGAGAGGAATATTCTCTCTAGAAAGATAATTTGTATACGACTACTGAATGATCAAATTATCAGTCTCCCCCCTATCTTCATGAAGTCTTCACATATTTATGAATAAA
Organism: Cornus suecica; assembly: GCA_963922005.1. Lineage (NCBI taxonomy): Eukaryota > Viridiplantae > Streptophyta > Magnoliopsida > Cornales > Cornaceae > Cornus > Cornus suecica. The sequence continues at coordinate 60,786,728 of OY998239.1, forward strand.
AGTTGATCCAGCAAGACACGTACCACATAACTAATCCAGATCCCAAATCACCTGGCACGCACCCATATACTAACGTACATAAGTATATAGGGCATATACACACACACACACACACACATATATATATATATATATATAAGTACACAACATGAGTCCCATAAGTTACTACTAAGACTAGTATTCCAAGTACCAATTCCAGTAGTCTACACTACTCTCACAACGTACACCAAGTACATGACACCCAAGGCCAATCTAACAAATCACCAAGTGCTCATAACGCTAACTTGAGGATCCAAACAGAGGAAATCACACTCACCTCTAATATCTAAAGGAATATAAATCCATAAATAGTATCAAGGAATGATCATAACTCACTCTCCTCAAACACAGGAGGAAAAACACTCATGTCCTTACGTACTAACACAATCATCATTCATATATATATATATATATATAAGAACCATCATCCCATTCCTGGAGAAAATCTATACTTCAAGGACTAATCACCTCAATCATATCACATCATCAATACTATTAATCACATCATCACATCAACCTCATACTACTCTCCCTAATAAGGTCAATTAAATCACTATCGTTCTCACTATAGGTGAGGAAAGCCAACCGATCAAATCACAAAGAGCACACGAACACTACTCTCATGAACAACCACATAAGGGTCAAGAAACAAAGCAAGGGAAAAGAGATCCCAATGCTAATCAACTGATAACCGAGATAACAATGTCAGGGTTAAGAACACCACAAGTGTTTAAGGAAAACACCTGTACCAGGAAACCAAAATAAGAAAAAAGGCAACACTATATGTGTGCATTCAACAACAAGCCTCATACTCGAGACCCAAAATGAAAGAATGTATGAAACAATCATACCGAGAGAATGCAATCTCAAACTAGCCAAAAACAACAATTCAAGTATTCCTATAATGTCCAAGCGAATAATGAAGGAAGAGCAACGCATTGGATCCACAAAACCCAACCATCCGTTTCCAAGCCCATGAAGTCAAATAACAACACATGGAAAACATTCAATACCACGCCATAACCAACAACTCAATGAGTGACATATAAGTCAAAAACATATAATAGTATACAAAGGAGAGTGAAAGAAATGGTTAGGAGAATGAGCTAAGCATAAGAAACAAAGTGCAAAGCTACAATACCTTGAGTACTTAGTAAAAAACACTTCGATTCCCTAAGATCATGAAAAGAGTAAACTAGTGACCGCTACCCAGGAACTAACTAGTTTCAATCAATACCTCTTTCAATTTATCCAAACCTCAAATTCACATTTGATACCATCTCTTTAGATCACTAACAGAATCAAGAGACCATTGCCATGCAACTAGTCAGGTTCAATCATAACCTCGTTTAACCAACTCATAACCTCAAAAATACTAGAAATGATATATTCTTCTAAGTGTGGAAGAAACATCTATTTGGTTAGTATTATGCAACCAATAAAGACCACAAGACTATTACCCGCCTTCTCAAAGGCCCCAACCCACCGTTGATACTACACAATCAACTAGCTTTACAATCTCATCACCCACCTTCTCTAAGGCCTCAACTCATAGTTGATACTATACAATCAACTAAGTTTATAATCTCATCACCCGCCTTCTTTAAGGCCTCAAATCACAATTGATACTAAAATCAATCCCTGACCTCAACTCTCTAAAAGAGGTCACACAACTAACCACGATCACAAAACCATCAACCGCCTCATTTGAAGGCCTTAACTCAAAATCGAATCTATAGTCCATCACTAACCTCAACTATCCAAAGAGGCCATGACATCAATATACTTAACCCTCCAAGGGCGTAAAAGTACATAATCATAAGTATAAGAATTTACATTTCATTATACTTTAATAATTACTGCATGTAATCATATTTTCACGTTATCCATTTTCAGTGGAGCATTTTATAAAAATATAAATTTATTTCGTAATATTCAAAATCAACATGCTCCACAATCCACATATAATAATATTACATAATCAATCTGCTCCAACATCACATGTAATAATATCATGATCAACATGTCAAATAGAATCACATAAATGCTACACAAATGCAATGTGACTCAACACCACCTGTGGTACACACACGACCACACACCCTACTCTAAGGGTCAACAAGATCATTCTCTAACACTTCACTTTTCTCTCATAAATGAAGGTAGATTTATCATATTGATTCTTCCCAAGTGCTTTTGACACTTCACACTTTTAACAAGGAAGATCGTCAAACACGACACAGTCGTGAACCTTGGATTTGAACAAGTCCTCCCCTAACGTCTCAATTTCTTAGAAGATTAGTTCCGTGGAACGAAAAGCATCCCTGGCCAGTTGTTGTGACGATCCAACACAAATTAACACAAATATGTATCACATCATATTTATGAAAATATTTGACTATCCGACACTAGTCAAACATGCTTTTAAATCACTATGTACTAAATATGCATATAGGGCTTCAATAAAAATCATGCCTCAACATAAATATGTAGTACATCATATGTATGAAAATATTCTCCTAGAGGCTTTTAAATCACTAAAGCAATAATCTATGAGAATATTAATTTTATTTCTTTTAACATGCTTTTATTTCAATTAAAGCATTTATTCACAATTACATCCATTTAATCCCCTTTAACATGCTTTTATTTTCATTTAAGCAATAATCTACAAATCATAAAAGGAACTAGAATAACGTCTAAGTTCACATCCCTCACTACCGCATATCCCCTAACATGCTTTAATTTCATAAACAAAATCAAAAGGGAAAACTAATATCATGTTCTAAGTTTGGTTCAACATTTACAATTTCACGGACCAACTATAATTCTCAAGGAATTTATAGGCCACCCATTCTCATTCAGTTCAAATAAATATTTAATTTAGCAGGAAAAATATTTATTTAATTTTCTCAAATTAATTTCTATCTCCTATTTCGCTTCTAACTCATATATAGACATATTTTATATTCATAAATAAATATATCTAAATTAAAATAATAGTTCACACATCTAAACAACAACAAATGATATAGTAGTGAGAATATTTTTCCCATCTCAGAATTTACGCTTACAAAATAGCCCCGAAACGGCCCCACCGTGAACTGTGCCGATGCCCGAATATGATAACAGTTGACAAAAGTCGCCCGAATACTATTTTGAATATACCAAAACGCCCGCCTTGACGAATTAATCAATATATATAAAGCCCATTAACAATTGGTTAATAAATTTGAATAAATCTAATATAACCCCAATGAAAATTTGAACCTATAAATTGAATTTTTGGACAAACTGCTCAATGAAAAAATACAAAATTTTAGTATGTCGTACCTAGCATTGAGAAGAAGCTACCCTCAAAAAATTGCAGCTATCTGAGCTCGGGAAGTCTACCAAACAAATGGCCAAAGTTTCAGTCAAAGTTCCCCTATCGCGTGAACTGCTCCACTCCTGCACGACTGTGCCACCACCTCGCTGTTACGGCAACCGCGTCTCCTTCGGCGACCTTCTTGGTCACGCCTCCAACCTAAAGCTCTGACAACCCCCTTCTTAGTCGCGCGCAACCACCAGGTCGCGCGACTCCAGCCACCAGTCACGATCCTCTATTTTTCTCTCTATCTGCAGCTGAATCTATGGACGAAGAGGAAGAAGCGGCACTAGGTTGTCGCGATGAGGTGGAAAAGATGAAGAGCAGATATGGAGTCATGAAGGAGAAAGACCATGCGCGCGTGAGTTTTTCTCGCCCAAATATATGATATGCATATACATATATAATTCCATATATATATTATAATTACTAATACCCATATATATATAATTCCAATTTAAATATATATATACAATAAATCCTGAAATTATACTGGGAACACCCAAACGTAATCACGCGATCTCGAAAATCCACGGGATGCCAATTAAATACTATAAGCCCAAATAAATACTCCGGGTTACGAAACCAATCATTGAAACACCGAATAAAGTCCGAACTCACCGAGACTCCAAAAATCACTGGCCGTTGATATTTCACAAGCAGATCACAAAATAGTGTCACAAAATACATACGTCTGCACCGCAAGTACTAATATCATAACTGAAATAATCGAGTTAGAAACTCAACGTTGAACAACAACACGTGTCGTCACCCAGTAAAAGTACTAACATTAAACATCAACACGAAACAGCGTAATCAGCAACAAGAACTCGCGTAAACGTAGTCCCGCCAATTTTGAAACGTAAACGCGAAAAATTTACACACACGAAATACCGAGAATAACCAATACATCATGAATAAGTGATGTCATAACCAAAATTAAATCGGAAATAGTTTCAGGAGAAAGGAAAATAACATGGGGTGTTACACCGTTAGCATGATTCTCGAAGTTGCGGCTCCGAAAAATGACATTTTCACCCTCTGGGAGACACTTTTCTCTTGAAAACACCTCTTTAGCTCTTCTCTTGAATAGAAATGAGCACTTCTCTAGTTAATTCACCAATGTTAGCTCTATTTTCTTAGTTAAGCTCCTAAAATACGCTTTAAACACAGAAATGACATAAAAATACTGTAAGAACATATTTGAATATTATTTATTTATTTATGGCATGTTCTAGACAATAACCACGTTGAATGTTAGATAGGTTGGTTTGGCTTTAATGACATCTATAAGCTTCATCAAAGGCAAAATCAAGCTTTGAAGTAGTGAAGAATACAAGTGAAGCATGAAAGTGAGCATATTGAGTGAAAATGTCTTGTAGAGGGCAAAACTGGCATTTTCCGAAGCCGTAACCTAAAGGAAAAAGTCTCGTGGATTCAAGACGATGGTTTTGGCACAATTGCAGAGAAAAATAGTTTTCATGAAGAATTTACGCTTGAACCTACCTTTCAGAAGTAAAAAGTGGCTTGAAAGTGGAGTTTTACTCTTGAAGGTACGCTTGAAGCGTAGTGTAAGGAAACTATGCTTCAAACGTAGGGGTCCTATGCTTAAATCGTAGATAGGCTATGCTTTAAGCATAGCTGCGGCAAGGTTTTTTTCTGAGTTTTGCTGCAATTTCCGATTTGCCCATGGGTTGGTTTTATGATATGTCCACGACTTATATACATAAAAGTGATTGCTATATACATGATATTCACCAGAATATAGGGTTTGGATGAGAAATTACGAGATATGGTAAACTTAGGATTTGATTCATCATTGCCTATAAATACCAGGGAAAAGGCTAAGGATGGTCGTACTCCTATGAGTACAAGTGTCAAGCTTAGCATAGAAAATAAATGCAAAGATGTTGATCCTACACTCTATAGGAGTATGATTGGGATTTTATTGTATTTGACTACCAGTCGACCTAACATAACTTTTAGTGTTGGTTTGTGTGCACGTTACCAGATAAGTTCTAAGGAGTCTCATATTTCTGTTGTGAAAATGTTTATCAAGTATATTAAAGTGAGAGTGAATTATGGATTGTGGTATCCATCAGGTACTAATACTGAAATTGCATCTTTTTCTGATGCTGATTGGGCTGGAAATGTTGATGATAGAAAAAGTACCAGTGGAGGGTGTTTTTATGTTGGAAATTGCTTAGTTGCTTGGCATAGCAAGAAGCAAAATTGTGTTTCCCTTTCCACTACTGAGGCTAAGTATATAGCAGTTGGTAGTTGTTGTACTCAGGTTTTATGGATGCATCAAATGTTGCAGGATTATGGTCTTTCTCAAGGCACGATGACTGTGTTATATGATAACACGAGTGTGACAAATATTTCTAAAAATCCTATTCTACACTCTAGGACAAAGTATGTAGATATTCGACATCATTTCATTCGTGATTTTGTTGAAGATGGTAGTGTCTATAGAGTTTATATCCACAGATTCTCAGTTAGTAGATATCTTTACAAAACTATTAGATTTTCAAAAGCATGTTAGTCTTAGGAAATCTATTGGTATGTTTTCTTTAGAATAAATACCTTCTTATCTATCATTCTAGGAACACATTGCATTATTTTCCTAGAATTGGTAGATAATCATGCATTTGTATTATCTTTATTGATGCATGTATTTTAATTTAATAAAAAAATAAAAAAACTTTTTTTGGGAATGTTGAGTTTGGCTAAAGTACAAAAGTTGTCATATTTTATTCTATTTTCACATTTACTTGTCTAATTATGCATATGTAAAGTAGAGGTATTGTCTGACCTAAGATTTTTGGATGATCACTTGCCATGATTATTTTGTGTTACAAAACCTTAATCTTAGGTGCTTGTTGCTTGGTAGATGATTGTAATGACTGTTGAATATGTTAATTTTTTTCATTTAACTGAAGTGGTATGAAGGTTCATGAGCTATACTAGATTGGTCTATGTATGAAATATGTTTTGCATGAGTATGAATGTTATGATAATGGTGAAAGAAGAGGAAAGTATAAGATGATATATAACAAAAATGCAAAAAATAGTTTTTCAATCCAAAAAGGAGAGATAACTGGTGAGCATAAATCCCTTGGAAGAAGCTCGGCCCCAGTTGGTCGGGACTAAAAATCCTCGTTTGAAAGTCCGGAGCTTATAAAGACGGAAAGGGATATGGTGAAAAAGTTGAAAAGATGAAAGGAGGAAATTGTGTGACAAAGAGAAAGTATTTTTTATTTTTGACTTCGAGTTTGGATCTTGGATTGAATTATCATCACGATTGGTGGGGAGATTATCAGGTTTAGTATGTATTTTTTTCATCTTACCTTAGTGCTTGCTCATGAGAATTTTCATATATATATATATTTGCAAAATTTGACTTGTGCATTCTTGAGTTTACAAGGAATATGTGCTGATTTTCTAGTATACCGTGTGTATAATGGATGAGTTAGATATGTGAATATGATGTTAATGGTTAGCTTGTTGTCTCTATTACCTTGCTTACAGATTTCTAAAAACAATTTTTTTTATTATTATTCATGACATTTTGCATTCATGCATTAATATTAGGTTCATGCATAATAGAGATTTCTGTTAACCTGAGAATTTAGATATGATTTGATAGAGTTTTGTACTTGGTGTTTTCTTTAAGTATTTCCTTGCGTTTTTCTATACTGTTGGTATTGCATATATTGTCTTTGCTTGTCATTTCAGTGGCAAAAAGGGGGAGAAGTATTAATATAGGGAGAATGAATGATTGGTTGGTTAAGAGGGAGAAGTAATTGACAAAGGGAAGTTTATTCTGAGGGGAAGAATGCTGATTATTATGTGTGCATTGTAGTTATAATTTTCTGATGATCATTATGTTGGTTTTTATCTGTTTTTCACACTTGCGTTTAATGGTTTGTTCAGTGTTGTGGTTAAAGGATTAGTAGACCATCATGAAAACAAGGTGACAGTTTATATCTATGTATGTTTATGTGTGTTCATATGTATAGATGTTATGTTGTTATTTAGGAGGATATATTATAAAACATTATTTTGTCTCAGAAATGCCAATAGGGAGATTGTAAGAACATATTTGAGTATTCTTTATTTATGGCATATTCTAGATAATAACCATGTTGAGTGTTAGATAGGTTGGTTTGACTTCAATGACATCTGTAAGCTTCATCAAAGGCAAAATCAAGCTTTGAAATAGTGAACAATACAAGTGAAGCACGGAAGTGAGCATATTGAGTGAAAATGTCTTCTAAAGGGCAAAACTGGCATTTTCCAAAGCCGTCACCTAAAGCAAAAAGTCTCGTGGATTCAAGACGGTGGTGTTGGCACAGTTGCGAAGAAAAGTAGTTTTCATGAATAATTTACGCTTGAACCTACGCTTTTAGAAGTGAAAAGTGGCTTGAAAGTGTTGTTTTACGCTTGAAGGTACGCTTGAACCTATGCTTCAAGCATAAGGAAACTACGCTTCAAACATACTACGCTTCAAGCGTAGATAGGATACACTTCAAGCGTTGTTGTGGGAAGGTTTTTTTCTGAATTTTACTACGATGTCCGATTTGCCCATGGGTTGGTTTTATGATATGTCCACGACTTATATACATCAAAGTATGTGCTATATACATGATATTCACCAGAATATTGGGTTTGGATGAGAAATTACAAGAAATGGCAAACTTAAGGTTTGATTCATCATTGCCTATAAATACCAGGTCTACAATAAGAGGAGGGAGGTCTTGAAAAATTCTCTGCAAATTTTTTATAGCTTCATCTTCTTCAAAGATATATGGTTTGAGAATATTATTGAGTGAATAGATATTCACAACTTCTCCTTGTTATTGAGTGTATCTAATCGTGCTTCTACATCGACAATTCTCATGCACAATTGGATGTTCTAGTTGCTGAAAGATAAAGAAGGCTTGGGTGAGAAAATGTGAGCTACATTGTGTTGTAGTTCATACTGCACTTAGAGCACGTAAGTCTACTTCTTGGTATTTGGCTAGTGGATGCTCAAGGCATATGACTGGAGATAAGTCACATACAAATTCTCTATTGTTTTTGGACGTCTTCCATCATGCTTCTACATCAACAATTTCTATGCACGATTGAATGGTATAGTTGCTAAACAATTCACACTATTTATTGCAACGAGGTTGTTTTGATCCATTCGAGTACGGAGCGATTCGAGGATTCAGATCGCGAGTAGAGAAAGGAAAATGAGGCATGATTTGTGAGTCTCTCATAGTGTCTTGCGAAACAAGCGTGCTTTGTGAAGTATGAGTGATTCAAGAGTTTCAGACCATGAGTAGAGGAAGGCATATAAGGAGTGATTGTAAGTCAAAAGCTCTCATAGAGTCTGTACTTGTTGATTCATAGTGCATCGGTACCTGAGTGTACCCGTGGTTTTTTCCTTAGAACGTTTCATTGGTTTTTCTACGTATAATTTTGTGTCCTATCTTGCTCTATTTTCTACACTATATTGATGTTGGCTTGACATTGCTCCATAGATCTGTTTTTGGAATTACATTGAAAATTAGGGTTTGTGACTAATTAAAATTGAATTTCCGCTAAATAATTTTAATTGATCATAAAATAAAAAAAAAGCTATTCACCCCCTCTAGGCTGTTTTCACTATTGTCTAGGTAATTTCAGACGGTATCCTTTTGAGGAACGTATTCGACTATTTCCGGTACGCTATGATTCACGGGAGTAGATCACCCTTTTTACAATTGTGCAAATTGAAAACTATGTTATGTGGTTAGTGGTGTAGTGATGAAAACCCTAGTTTTGTCACTCTTGATCAAGCTCTCAATTTATTTTCTGCTTTAGTTAGTTTTGTCATAATTCTCAAAATCAAATCTAACAACTTTTTCAACCATAATTCAATATTTTTAAACTTCTGAAGTGAATAACCAAGTCTCTGTGGGTTTGACATTCCCATTCACAATCCATTTCTATACTATATTTTTTGACTCGTGCGCTTGCGATAGGTAAAACTTATGCCGCCCTAAGGGGCTGTTTTTAACAACTATCTTCGTTTCTTTCTCCAAATCCTTCAATTATGATACACTTTGATCCAAACCAAGCCTAGATTTAAAATTCTCTCATAAATCCGACCAAAACCTACCTGTTATTTCACTCGATTCGAACCAAAAATCCTTATTCTTCTCTAGTTCGAACCTATACGCCTATATACACCTTCGTTTCTTCCTAAAATCCTAAATTTGTTTATTTTTGCTCAAATCAAGCTTCATATATGTTAGTCACTAAAATAACCTAGAGGGGGGGGGGGGGGGGTGGGGTAAATAGGGTTTTAAAAATAATTTCTAACTCCCTTTTTTTTTTTTTATTCTTACTAGAACATGCAACAAGGTTCAATATTAATTTACAGGGTAAAATATGTAATGAATGATTTCACTTAAATTCAACAAGCTATTTACCACAATATAAATTAAGCATGCATGAACATAAAGTAAAGAGATAGAGATAGAGATATTGACACTGTGATTTTTACGAGGTGCGGTAACTCCTACTCCTCGGCTCAAAGAATCCCCTTCCTTGAGACTTTCCCAATCCTCACACTATGGCTCTTCCATCAATAGGTGGAATAGCAAAACCTTTACAAAAGAGCTAACTAGCTCTTCACACAATCAAGAGAACAATCCTCCCTTGATACAATGGGCTTCACTCACCCAAGATCACAAATTTGTGTATGTAATCAATATATCACTCAAGAAACAAAAACACTCAAAACCCTAAGGTCTTTATGGATGATAGATCAATATTAGCTCAAGTGTTTTTAGGTGATATTTCAAGAACTCAAGATATATATATTATCACAATATATTTTCAATAAGAGAATAGGCTCAAGGCTTGAGTTTAAATCTTCAAAATGATAAGAGTGAAAAGCGAGATTTTGCTATCAAAAGATTTTTCAGAAGATGCTTGAGAGAAAATTAGAGATGAACAATATTTGGAAAATTTCTCACACAAGAACCTTAGCATTGTTAATCCATATCTCTTTCTTTATATAGTGAACACTAGGGTTTGGAGAGTGTGTCTCACCCTAGACAATATTGAGAGTAGGACCTGAAAATCTGCAAGCAAAATCATTTCTTTTTTGGTAAAAATATTGTTTAGAAATACTTTTCCTTAAAATCCTGAAGCACCCAGTCGACTGCCTCCATGCTTAGATTTAAAATATTTTTCCCAACGGCTAGGGTTAGTCGACTGCCTCAAGAAGGCCAGTCGACTGCCTCAAGAAGGCCAGTCGACTGCCTCATGAGTCAGTCGACTGCCTTGAACAGGCCAGTCGACTGCCTCAGGCAATAAAAAATGTTCGAAACTCTCTGGTCCAGTCAGTCGGCTGGGTCAGTCGACTGCCTTGGACAGGCCAGTAGACTGCCTCATGCAGTTATAATGTTTTATAACTCACTGGTTCATCCAGTCGGCTGGGTCCTTAAGTGCCAGTCGACTGGGTCACAGTCAGTCGACTGCCTTGGACAGGCCAGTCGACTGCCTCATGCAGTTAGAATGTTTTATAACTCACTGGTTCATCCAGTCGGCTGGGTCCTTAAGGGCCAGTCGACTGGGTCACAGTCAGTCGACTGCCTTGGACAGGCCAGTCGACTGCCTTGGACAGGCTAGTCGACTGGGTGACTCCAAAAATTGTTTTCAAGGTCCGTTTTTGATCCGTTTGAGTTCGTTTGATTAATTAATTGAGCTTATAAGATCAATCAACGCATAAGATACCTTGTTACAATATTCTCACCCCGACCTATCTACCCCAGGTCTTGAGTCCAACTTTTGTTCTTTCTTTGATCTTTTTGTCCTTCTTCGAGTTTGCGCTTGAGTTTCCTTATCGCTTGTTGCTTTAGCGATCTTCCCGAAACCTTTACCTGTACTTGCTGAAACACTTAGCTCAAAGCCATATTAGTACCAAACACGGTTTTGAATGTTTTGTTAATATCAAAATAAGATTTATTGCTTGAAATGGAATTTCAAAGCCAACAATCTCCCCCTTTTTGATGTTGACAAAACATTTCGTGTTTGCTCATAATTGGTAAAGTATTTTTCATTTTTATTTTCATGTGTGCATCTTTCATTTTTATTTTCATGCTCCCCCTTAGGAAATAAATTTTGCAATTTGATATTCATTTACGTAATGCATTGAAGAATAATAGAAACAACATTTTTCAATTAATAATTGCAAGATCGGTACATGTTGTTTTACTGCTACACATTACAAAATAATAAAGCATAGAAATAAAACTAAAGATAACATAAACAACACACATGGTAACGTCCTATGCTACGCAAAAATGGACCTATGGCCAACACAAACAACCTAAACATTCTCCCCCTTTGACGACATCAAAAAGGCGGAGGGTCACGGCGAAGTGCATCCATGGCGGTGGTGATGCGGTCGATCTTGTCCTCAAGGCGCTTCATGTCCGCGGCAGTCTGCTTTTGGGCCTCCTCATTGCACTTCACGATTTCCAAGATTTGGGTAAGAGTTTCGGGATTACCGTCGAAGCCAAAATCCGGAATATCGAAATCGCTACCAAGAGACGGAAATGAGGAAGTCAGAGCATCCGGATGAGGTGCCTTGGGACGAGGAGCGTCGGGACGAGGAACAGAAGGACCGGTTTGGTCCGCAGGAGGGGCAGCCCTAAGAGAGACCAACACTCCATCAACATTTTTGCGAATGTGCATTTGCTTGAGATGACCGCGGTCCAGAAAGATTGGATTGTGCTCCGTAGGCTCGTCAGCAAGTGGCACACCGTTCTGACTGAGAAGATAGGATAAATGGATAGGAAAAATAAGTGCGCCTTTCTTCTTGTGGCACTCGAGGATTGCCGATATGAAGAGGAAGACAAGATTGACCTTCCGACCGGTCATGACACAGTAGACAAGGAAAGCTTCCATAATTGACACAAGACTCCGGCTTCCGGACTTGGGCAAAATGGAATACGTGATAATGTTGTGCACAAGTCTAGCCTCGGGAGTAAGCGAGGAAGAAGGAAACTCAGCAATGGCGGTGGTTGATTTATTCACAGAAATAGCCCGAACTGCTTCGAGAGGATCGAAATCAATCGAAGAGTACCAAATAGATGGGTAGTAATAGGAGATACCGCCAGGAGGTAGCCGAAAAATAGTATTGAGTACTGCTTCGGTGATCTTAACAGAGACGCCTCCAACATTGGAGCTAAGCAGGGTGGAGATAAGGCGTGGTTGAGAAGGATTCACCAGATTGGTGTAGAATGCTTTGACAGCCCTCGGATAGAGCGGAACATCGAGCGAGAGAAAGAAATCCCAACCCATATTTTGAAAAAGATTGAATGTATTAGCGCCAATCTCTTCGCACAAGGGTTGAGTCACAATGCGACTCCGAGCAAATTTTTGATGAAGGAACTGAGTTTCGAAAAGACGAACACTGTCTTCATCACCGAGAAGAGCAGTTAGAGACATCGGACCAGATTCAGATTCGGAATTAGTGTCCTCATGAACAGGAGACGGAGGTGGAGGAGGTGCAGCCAAAGAGCTTCCACCCCTACGGGCGCGTTTCTTGAGGCGCACAACATTAAGAGCCATGAGAGAGATGAGAATCAAGAAGTTGGGAAGCATTTTGAGAAGAAAAACGAAAAGAAATGTTGAAAACAGAGAGGGAGAAGTGAAACTGAAAAAAAAAATATATATGGATATATATATGGAGATATATAACTGAAAATGAAGAGGGGAGTGGTGATGATGGAGGAGAGGATCGTGGTGTAGTGGGAAAGTGGTTTAAAGATGAGTAAATGGCGTGAAGAAGAGAATAAATGGGAGAGATCGTGGAGAGAGTGGAGAGAAAACGAAGAGAAAGAAGAAATAAAAACAATGTTCGCGCAGAGGCAGTCGACTGGCCATATGGAGACAGTCGACTGGCTCATAACCCAGTCGACTGGCCAATGTAGGCAGTCGACTGGCTGAAGATAGTTAAAAACACAAAAACTCACTGGTTGATCCAGTTGACTGGCCGTATATGAGGCAGTCGACTGGCCCTCAAAAAAATTTTTTTTTTTTGAAAATTTTTTAAATTTTGAAAGCCGAGAACGTGGACGAGAATTTGTGAAAATTAACTGATGACTTCAAAATCCATGGCCATTCCTAAGTCCCTACGAATTTTTGAAAATGGTTCATCCGAGAGGGGTTTAGTAAAAATATCCGCCAATTGATTCTTAGTGTCAATAAAAACCAATTCAACGTCGCCTTTAGCTACGTGATCCCGTAAAAAATGATGCCTAATCTCTATGTGCTTTGTGCGAGAGTGTTGAATAGGATTCTTTGAGATACAAATAGCACTAGTGTTATCACATTTAATAGGTACGCGATTGAAAACAAGCCCAAAATCAAGTAATTGTTGCTTAATGTAAAGAGTTTGAGCACAACTACTACCGGCCGCAACATATTCGGCTTCAGCCGTAGATAAGGCAACCGAATTTTGCTTTTTACTTGACCATGAAACTAACGAGTGACCTAGAAAATGACATGTACCGCTTGTGCTTTTCCGATCAACTTTACAACCCGCAAAGTCGGCATCCGAATAACTTGTGAGATCAAGTGTAGTACCACTTGGATACCAAAGTCCTAAGTTAATCGTCCCGTTAAGATAGCGAAAAATACGTTTTACGGCTAGCAAGTGAGATTCTTTGGGACAAGATTGAAAGCGAGCACATAAGCATACATTATACATGATATCCGGTCTACTAGTAGTTAAATAAAGTAAACTTCCTATCATGCCTCTATATTTAGTAATATCAACACATTTCCCATTTTCATCTTTATCGAGTTTAATAGAGGTACTCATGGGAGTAATGGCATGTTTGGCTTTCTCCATACCAAATCGCTTTAGAAAATCTTTAGTATACTTAGATTGGCTAACAAATAAGCCATCCAAGCTTTGCTTGATTTTCAACCCTAAGAAGAAGTTCAACTCACCCATCATACTCATTTCAAATTCGTTTTGCATATTAGATGCGAAATCCTTGCAAAGGGAAGTGTTTGTTGATCCGAATATAATGTCGTCAACATATATTTGGATAATCAACAAATCATTCTTGACAGTTTTTGTAAATAGAGTGGTGTCAACTTTGCCTTTAGAAAAACCTTTTTGAAGTAGAAAGTCACTAAGCCGTTCATACCAAGCTCTAGGAGCTTGGTTTAACCCGTACAAAGCTTTAGATAATTTGTAAACATGATTTGGAAAGCGTTCATTTTCAAAGCCGGGTGGTTGTTTCACATACACTTCTTCATCTATAGTTCCATTTAGAAAAGCACTTTTGACATCCATTTGATAGAGAATGAAATTTCTAGATGATGCAAATGCAAGAAGCATTCTAATTTCTTCTAATCTAGCTACGGGTGCAAAGGTTTCATCATAGTCAATGCCTTCCTCTTGATTGTAACCTTGAGCTACCAATCTTGCTTTATTTCGAATAATCACTCCATTTTCATCCTTCTTATTTCGAAAAACCCATTTAGTGCCTATTATAGTTTGATGTGTGGGTTGAGGGACTAAATGCCAAACTTGATTGCGTTCAAATTGATTTAGTTCCTCTTGCATAGCCATGATCCAAGACTCATCACATTTAGCTTCGTGGAAGTTCTTGGGTTCAATATTGGACACAAAAGCCATGTGATTGCATAAGTCTCTAAGTTGAGATCTTGTGCTAACACCTTGTGAAGGGTTTGCTATGACTTGGTCAAGAGGATGGTTGTGCACAATCCTCCAAGATTTAGGAATGGAGCAAGTCAAGTCATCATTTGATTGATCTCCAACTTTACTCTTATCCATTTGCCTACTTGACGAGTTGGAGATATTGAGATTATTGAAATTATCCTCAATTCCTACAACTTCATCATCATCTAGGTCAACTCTAGGTGAGGGTAGAGGTGGTGATTCATCAAAAACAACATGGATAGACTCTACCATGGGTAAAGTCCTTTTGTTAAAGACTTTAAAGGCTCTACTTGTTGAGGAATAACCTAAGAAAATTGCTTCATCCAATTTGGAGTCAAATTTTCCCAAGTTATCTTTATCATTTAAAACAAAACATTTACAACCAAATACCTTGAAATAACCAATATTGGGTTTCCGACCATTCCACAACTCATACGGAGTTTTACCCAATTTCATTCGAATTATAACTCTATTTATGACATGACAAGCGGTATTTACCGCTTCCGCCCAAAGACTTCGGGGAAGGTTGTGTTCATTTAACATAGTTCTAGCCATTTCTTGTAAAGATCTATTTTTCCTTTCAACTACCCCATTTTATTGAGGAGATCTTGGAGCCGAGAGATCATGAGATACACCAAATTCATCACATAATTTCTCTAGATCTTGATTGTCAAACTCTCTACCCCTATCACTTCTAATTTTCTTGATTTTCAAATCTTTTTCATTTTGAATGACTCTATAAAATTTATCGAGAATGGAGTGAATTTCATTTTTATGAGCAAGAAAGTAAACCCAAGTAAATCTAGAGTAATCATCTACTATAACAAGTACATAGAGTTTTCCGGCCAAGCTAGCCGTTCTTTCCGGACCAAAGAGATCCATATGAAGTAACTCTAAGGGTCGAGAAGTGGTGATATCTTTCTTTCTCTTAAAAGAAGATTTCACTTGCTTACCTATTTGACATGCACTACATATTTTATCTTTTGAAAAATTAGTCTTCGGGACGCCTTTGACTAATTCATTTTTGGACAAACGTTGGATGAGGTCCATACTAGCATGTCCTAAGCGTCTATGCCATAACCAACTATTTTCACTCGATGTGACAAAGCACTTAACATCTTGTTCATTTAATTCACATAGCAACATAGTATATAAATTTCCGTTTCTCTTTGCATTGAACAATTGCTTTCCGTCTTTCTCAACTATGCATGAATTTGACCTAAAGATAACATCATAACCTTTGTCACAAAGTTGGCTAATACTAAACAAGTTATGCTTTAAACCATCAACTAAAAGTACGTTATCTATAGCTAGAGAGGAAGATATACCAATAGATCCGATTCCAACAATTTTGCCTTGTGAGTTATCTCCAAAAGTAACGTTTCCTCCTTCATAAGATTTTAAGGACATGAATTTCGATTTGTCCCCCGTCATGTGCCTTGAACATCCGCTATCAAGAAACCATCTTTTTTTTGAGGCGGTCTTCAAGCACACCTACAAAACAACGTTACGTGACTTTTATTGGTACCCAATCTATTTTGGGTCCATTTTGGTTAGAAAGAGATGCAATAGTTCCTTTCGGAACCCAAATTGATTTAGTTACCAAGTTTTCTTTAGCACGTAGAGATGCAATAGTTCCTTTTGGAACCCAAAACATTTTTGAAACAATTTTCTTCTTCTTTCTTAGAAAACATGCATTTGCTTTGTGACCTATTTTCTTGCAATAGTAGCATGAAACATGATTGTGATCAATAGAAGTTGAGCATGAAGATTGTTTTGAAAAAGTATGCTTTAATGATTTTCTTTTCTTCAATAAAAGTGCATCTTTGTTGAATGCATCATATCCTAAGCCGCATTTGTCAAAAGAGTTTCTTTGTCTTCCTAGCATGATGCTCAAGTTTTCTTTTCCTTTTGTGAATTTTGCTAAGATGTTTATTTGATCATCAATGGTCTTCTTCAACAAAATATTTTCCTCTTCTATCTTCATACTTTTGTCATTAGTTGCATTTACATCAACTATGGTGTGGCAAGTGGAATTACATGAAGATTTAGATTTCTTGAGCAAACTATGTTTTTTTGCTAGTTTTTCAAACTCACCATACAAATTTTCAAATGCATTTTGTAATTCATTATGAGAAAATAATAGCTCATCATATGATAAAATGGAATTATCTAATGCATGTAAATTTAAATGTACCTCATCTTCATTTGCCATGAGGCAAAGATTTTCACCTTCCTCACCATTCTCTTCCTCATCCGAATCACAAGAGTCATAATAATCCCATGTTGCATTCATGGCCATTTTGTTTGGCCTTTTATCGTTCTCCTTTTTGGGCTTGAAACACTCATTTCTATAGTGCCCCGGTTTACCACAATTGAAACAAGTAATAGACTCCTTCTTGCTTGTCTCTCCTCTTGGTTCATTGCTCTTTGAGAACCTCCGACCTTTAGCCTTCTTTCGTTGAAGAAATCTCTTGAATTGTTGAGTGATCAAGGCAATGTCTTCATCAACCTCTTCTTCGATTCTCTCATTTGCTTCACTTTTAGTTGAAGCTTGCAAGGCTATACCTTTTCTTGGCTTGGCGTCTTCTTCACGAGATTTCAAGGTAATTTCCCATGTAAGGAGTGACCCGAAAATCTCATCAAGACTCATAGTGCTAAGATCATGTGCTTCTTTAATAGCCGTCACCTTCGCATCCCATTTGACCGGAAGGCTTCTAAGGACTTTGCGTGCCGCATCGGATCTAGGAACAATTCTACCAAGATGCTTTAGTCCATTCAAAATGTTAGTAAAACGAGACATCATAGAATTGATATTTTCATCTTCCTTCATGGCAAATAATTCATATTCATGCATAAGTATATCAATTTTAGATTCTCTAACTTGAGTAGTTCCTTCATAAGTAACTTCAAGTTTATCCCACATTTCTTTGGCCGTTGAGCAAGTAGAGACTCGATTAAATTCATTTGGACTTAAGGCACAATTTAGATTAACCTTAGCTTTGGCATTAAATGAAATAAGTCTACGCTCATCATTATCCCATTCGTTGGGCAATTTGGGAATGGTTTTTCCATCAACTACTTTGGTAATAGTAAAAGGTCCATCAACAATAACTAGCCAAATTTGATAATCAATAGCATGAAGAAAATCTATCATTCTAGTCTTCCAATAACTATAGTTTGAACCATCAAACCATGGGGGCCTATTGTTTGATTGTCCTTCTACATGAGTGACTATGTTTGAGGCCATGATCGTTCTCTAAGACGGTTAAGTAAAAAACAAGTAGAGATTAGGCTCTGATACCAATTGTTAGTCACTAAAATACCCTAGAGGGGGGGTGAATAGGGTTTTAAAAATAATTTCTAACTCCCTTTTTTTTATTTTTTATTCTTACTAGAACATGCAACAAGGTCCAATATTAATTTACAAGGTAAAATATACAATGAATGATTTCACTTAAATTCAACAAGCTATTTACCACAATATAAATTAAGCATGCATGAACATAAAGTAAAGAGATAGAGATAGAGATATTGACACTGTGATTTTTACGAGGTTCGGTAACTCCTACTCCCCGGCTCAAAGAATCCCCTTCCTTGAGACTTTCCCAATCCTCACACTATGGCTCTTCCTTCAATAGGTGGAATAGCAAAACCTTTACAAAAGAGCTAACTAGCTCTTCACACAATCAAGAGAACAATCCTCCCTTGATACAATGGGCTTCACTCACCCAAGATCACAAATTTGTGTATGTAATCAATATATCACTCAAGAAACAAAAACACTTAAAACCCTAAGGTTTTTATGGATGATAGATCAATATAAGCTCAAGTGTTTTTAGGTGATATTTCAAGAACTCAAGATATATATATTCTCACAATATATTTTCAATAAGAGAATAGGCTCAAGGCTTGAGTTTAAATCTTCAAAATGATAAGAGTGAAAAGCGAGATTTTGCTATCAAAAGTATTTTCAGAAGATGCTTGAGAGAAAATTAGAGATGAACAATATTTGGAAAATTTCTCACACAAGAACCTTAGCATTGTTAATCCATATCTCTTTCTTTATATAGTGAACACTAGGGTTTGGAGAGTGTGTCTCACCCTAGACAATATGGAGAGTAGGACCTGAAAATCTGCAAGCAAAATCATTTCTTTTTGGGCAAAAATATTGTTTAGAAATACTTTTCCTTAAAATCCTGAAGCACCCAGTCGACTGCCTCCATGCTTAGATTTAAAATATTTTTCCCAACGGCTAGGGTTAGTCGACTGCCTCAAGAAGGCCAGTCGACTGCCTCATGAGTCAGTCGACTGCCTTGGACAGGCCAGTCGACTGCCTCAGGCAATAAAAAATGTTCGAAACTCTCTGGTCCAGTCAGTCGGCTGGGTCCTTAACTGCCAGTCGACTGGTCACAGTCAGTCGACTGCCTTGGACAGGCCAGTTGATTGCCTCATGCAGTTATAATGTTTTATAACTTACTGGTTCATCCAGTCGGCTAGGTCCTTAAGGGCCAGTCGACTGGGTCACAGTCAGTCGACTGCCTTGGACAGGCCAGTCGACTGGGTGACTCCAAAAATTATTTTCAAGGTCCGTTTTTGATCCGTTTGAGTTCGTTTGATTAATTACTTGAGCTTATAAGATCAATCAACGCATAAGATACCTTGTTACAATATTCTCACCCCCACCTATCTACCCCAGGTCTTGAGTCCAGCTTTTGTTCTTTCTTTGATCTTTTTGTCCTTCTTCGAGTTTGCGCTTGAGTTTCCTTATCGCTTGTTGCTTTAGCGATCTTCCCGAAACCTTTACCTGTACTTGCTGAAACACTTAGCTCAAAGCCATATTAGTACCAAACACGGTTTTGAATGTTTTGTTAATATCAAAATAAGATTTATTGCTTGAAATGGAATTTCAAAGCCAACAATATCGTCACTCTTGCCCTAATCCAACCAAAACCCACCATTTATTTCACTCTAATCCGAGCTAAAATATCTATTTTCTCTCCCTTTTTCGAACCTATACACACCTCAAAACCATTCGGAATCACTCAAATAGCACCAAAGAAGAGGAGTAGGACTATGGAGAGCGGAGAATAATCGGCAGCAGTGGCAAAAATGCGTGCACAAGCGGCCCAACGAGGGGCCGAGGCACGCCGCAAGGTGAAGGAATTGGGGCTAAGCAAAGACTTTCTCGTTGAGTGGACATTCAAACACGCTGATTTTCGATTCAAGAGGAAGTCTAGGAAAGCCGTCATATGGTTCGACGATCGATGATTACAGTCATTATTAACACCGGTGTCGCCCATATTCTATCCATAGATGGTTCGTGATATCCATCGCAACCTTATTTTCGATGTGGCAACCGGTTTGTCTACAAGAGTGAGGGATCGAGCTTTCACAGTGGATATGGCTCTCATTGCTATAGTTTGGGGTATCCCAGATGAGTGTTCGGAGGATTTACGGGCGAAGTTCTCACCACCGCCTGAGCCTTTCCCCGATGTTCATGCTATAGTGGAACGGATGTGCCAGGGGCGATATGGGGACCTGAAGAATGTGACATGCACTGGGAAAAAGTTTTTCCAACCGAGATTCTGGTTTTTGGAGACAGTTTTCCATAATCATATACACCCTAGAGGACATGACACTAAGAGGCGGGGTTTAATTTTGAATACATTTTGCTCATTCGAGGCTAATCGTTGGGTCTCGATACCCTACATTATTTTGCACATCATGGAGACCGTGGTACGGGACTTGTCAGCGGTGAAACCGAAGAAGTGCCTACATCCATTTCCCTCTCTGATCACTAACATTCTTTGCCATCTTGATATTCAGCCTGCTGAGGGTGAATAGGTGAGAGATGTTCACTCACCCATAATGTACGATGTTTTTATCCATTCTTACGGGAAGATGCGCCAAAGTAGTACGGAAACAATAGCTGGAGACGCTGAGGATGAGGATGATTCTGAGGACTCGGAGGCCGCAGCTAGAGAGGGTGATGGTGATGAGGAGGCTACCTATGAGGAGTGGCCTCAGGCCCCTAGATAGAGAGAGACAGTGACTCTATCTAGGGAACAATATGCGGATATGGTAGCTCGTTAGGAGTAGTTGTAGGCCGATATACAGACGATTCTCCATGATCACGCCGAGATCCGAGTAGAGATGGCTCATGGATTTCAGTCGATCCTAGAGCGATTAGGAGCCATCTCCACTTCTCATCCACCACCACCACCGTCTGAGTCTTAGGATTGTGTGAGAGTAGTCGATTATGAGTTAGCATATATGTATCTTTTAGATATTGTCTTAGGTCGAGCCATGAATCGTTATATTGTACTTTTTGGTTTATTTCTTTTATTTTCTTTTGTTATTTTTGTACTCTATTCTGAACATATTAGAAAATTAAAGAAAATGGATATTTTGGTATTTATCGAACGAACTATTTTGATCTTATCTATTTTTCAATTATAGGGACATAATGATATAAGTTTTGGGGGGGGGGGGGGGGGGGGGGGGGATACGAGTTTTTATAAAATATTTTGTTTTGAAATTATATATTAATTTACATATGTATAATTTATAATATAAATGGTTTAATCTATTTAAATTATTTTCATAAATATATAATATCATATTAATAGAAAAATATATTAAATAATTTTTATGAACTTTGGAATATATATACTAATATATATTAACATTTTATAGGTTACTATGTATAATTTATATATATATTTATATTAAATAAAAAATTGAAAATTTTGGTACAGGAACTACTGAGTACTTGGTAATCCTCCCACCGAGTACTCGGTGGAACTTGAAATTTTTTTTTTATAATTTTTGAGAATATATATATATATTTATGTATTTTGATTTTTCTTTCAACATAGAATTTTGACTATATAATTATAGTAGGTAGATAGTTTTAACAATCTTTGTAATAAAGGAATAGAATTTTATGAAAAGTTTCCATAAATACTAGAATCTTGTTCAACCATGGAAGTTATGCATTAAAGCTTATTACCTTTTCAATACTTTCCATTCTAATGATGTCTATTCCAAATTTTATTTGTAAATTGTATCATTCCTCTCCTAGCAATGACTTAGATTTAAAGTTATAAATATAGGGTTTCTTCCCTTCATTCTTTCACAGTTCATCACCCTTTTTATAGAGAGCAAATAGTAGGAATCCATTTTTCTTTTCAGCCTATGGCTGCCCAAGATTCGTTAGCCATTTTTAAGATTGCATGTGAGCGTGTGTTTTATGCGGATGGGTATCCGGAGCTGGCTATAATGAAAACGATGGCTAAGCTAGAAGAGAGGAGGTTAACACCATTTATAACTTCGACCTCTGAGTTTATGTTTCCTGATATAGTGAGAGATTTTTATCGAAATATGCATTTTGAAAATTTAGAGAATGGTGTCATTCTTCGCACCACCGTCTAAAGATGTACAAGGAGTATTGAAATTTCTCCTGAAGCAATTGCCATGGCATGGGGAATACCACACGAAGAGCCTCTGAAACTAGAAGGTAATTTTAAGCCATATTGTACTCTATATGGATCGCTTTCTTGTATGGTAAAGACGATTTGTGAGGAAGAACCATCTCGAATTCAGCCCCATCACATACCAAGAGCCATGATAGATCCGAAACTATGGTTTCTCAACACTTTACTTACTAAGCAAGTTTACCCCTCCAATCATAAAGTTGAGTTTGACTATACCGCCGTTACTACTCTTTACCGATTTCAGACCAATAGTTGAATTTCTATTCCGAAAATTATTTATGAGCACATGGTGGATCATTGGCAAGCGTTAGTTCCCACAACTTATGCATAATCAAAATATTGGAAATTGCCATTTCCTTTCATAATACTTGCTATAATCACTGATAGGTGTCAAATATTAGATATTTTAACCCCTTAACTCAATATTGTTATGTTCTTTCATTCTATTATTTGGTATTTTTATTGTGTTTGCGTGTTAAGGCATGTTTCAGGAGCTTAATGAAGAAATGGAGTTAACTTCAGTGAATTAACTTGTAAGAACATATTTGTGTATTTTTTATTTATGGCATGTTCTAGACAATAACCATGTTGAGTGTTAGATAGGTTGGTTTGTTTTCAATAACATTGATAAGCTTTGTAAAAGGAAGAATACAAGTGAAGCACGAAAGTGAGCATATTGAGGTAAAATGTCTCCTGGAGGGTGAAAACGACATTTTCTAAAGCCGTCACTTCAAGCAAAAACTATCGTGGGTTCAAGAGGGTCATTTTTGCGTAATTGTGAAGAAAAATGGTTTTAACAAAAATGCCTACGCTTTTAGTTCCAAAAAGTGGCTGGAAAACAAATTTCTATGCTTGGAGATACGCTTGAACCTATGCTTGAAGCGTAGGCCCTCTACACTTGAAGCATAGCTGTGGCAAGTTTTTGCTAATTTTTGCCGGCGATATTCAAATTGTTCGGGGGTTGGTTTTATGATATGACCACGACTTATATACATCAAAGTGCATTCTATATACAATATATTCACCAGAATGTAGGGTTTGGATGTGAAATTATGAGAAAGGGCAAAATTAGGGTTTGGATCATCATTGTCTATAAATACCCAAGTCTACAACAAGAGGAGGTATGTCTTGAAGAATTCTTTGTAAGTTTTCTACAGCTTCTTCTTCTACAGAGATATCCATATAGTGAGAGAATATTATTGAGTGATAAGAGATACACAAGTTCTCTTTTATTTTTGGACGTCATCAATCGTGATTCTACACCGACGATTTCTATGCATGATTGAATAGTATAGTTGCTAAAAAATTCACACACCATCTATAGCAATGAGGTTGCATTGATCCGTTTCGAGAAGCAGACTCGTCTGTGTGCGGAGATCGAAGCTGGAGACTTCATGGTGATTTTGATCTATTAATAAGCAGAGCCGTCAAAGTACGTTGATCGGAGTGAAAGCTTTATGGAGCACGAGTGAATCTAGACTTTCAGACATCGAGGGAAGAACAATAAATTACAGTGGTTATAAGTTCTGTTTTCATAGTCTGTATAAATTCTTTGATTCATAGTGCATCGATTCCCAAGTTTATCGATGGTTTTTGCTTGAAGTCTTTCCAAGGTTTTCCACGTAAAAATCTCTCTCTTCTCATGATTTAATTTTCTGCACTTGTATTCATATTTGCTTGATTGATCTGTTTTTGAGAACTAAATTGAGAATTAGGGTTTCTGACTAATTAAAATTTAATTTATGCTAAATAATTTTAATTGATATTAAAATTGACAAAAAACCTATTCACCCCCCTCTAGGCTATTTTCACTATCATCTAGATAATTTAATTGGTATCAAAGCGTGGTTGCCCCGATTTAGGTTAAGTACATTAGGTTAGATCGTGAACTTAGATGATGGAGATGCCTCATGAAGGAGGTTCTATATCTAGATCCCCTTTGTTCGATGGGTCAAATTACACATATTGGAAAACAAGAATGAGAGCGTTTCTAAAATCTTTAGATGAGAGAGTGTGGAATGCTGTAAAAGTAGTATACTCACCTCCTACTGTGAAAGACGATGCGACTAATGAAGTGAAAGCAAAACCGTCAAGCTAGTGGGCTGCTGCCGAGACGAATAGCGCGAATTGGAACTTGAAGGTGTTTAATGCGTTATATAATGTTGTTACTCCAAGTGAGTTCAAGAAGATTGCTACGTGTGTAATTGACACGAAAGCTTGGGACATTCTCCAAGTTACTCATGAAGAAACTTCGAAGGTTAAACAATCGAAACTTCAAATTTTGAATTCTCGATTTGAGTAGCTGAAGATGGAGGAGGATGAAGTCTACGCCAATTTTGAGACTAGATTAACTGATATTGTGACAGATTGTCACAATCTAGGTGAGCCTATTTCTAATACTACGATAGTGAAGAAAATTCTTAGGTCTATGCCTCAACATTTTAGGGCTAAGGTTACCGTCATATCTGAAGTCATGAGTCTTAAACTAATTAAGGTTAAAGAATTGGTTGGAAATTTAAAATCCTATGAGATGAAGATGCTCAAAAATCTTCCAAAAAAGGCGAGTGGCGCAAAAGAGAAGAACATATCGTTCAAAACCACTAGGGAGGATCATGTTGAACTTGATGAAGAAAGTGAGTTAAGGTTGAGTGATATTACCATGTTTGCGAAGAGGTTGAACAAATTTGTTAAGACTAAACAGAATGGCCAAGGAAAAAAATTTGGAGATAAGTTGGGTGATTCTAGAAGTAGAAATAAGACTCAATATAGGAAGGACAAGTCTGATCCTAGAAAGAAGAAACCTTAATGTTTTGATTGTCAAGGATATGGTTATATAGCGGCAGAGTGTGCAAACACTCTGAAGAAATCCAAAGGATTAGCTGTCAGTTGGGATGATGACTCTAACAATGGATCAGCTAGTGATGCAACAGAATCAGAAGTAGGTGATCATTCTGAGAATTTCACTATGTTTATTGCACAGAGCAAGGAGGTTAAAAAAGTTGCTTCAAGTTTGGCGATGTCTGAAGAAGAAGGTTTTGAGAGTGATGAAGATTTTGATGAAATGCTTCAAGAGTCTTATGAAAAATTACTTGATAAGACTGCACAATTTCATAAAAATCACATGAAATTATTGACTAAGAGTCTTAACATGGACAAAAAATTACATTATTTAAAAGATAAATTAGCTAATAGTTCTCAAGCTCAAAACCTTCTACAGACTCAAAAGGCTAAGTTGGTTGAGGAGTTGAATAAATCTGAATAAGAAACAACTAAGGTTTTGAAATTAGTAGATAATCTCAATAAGGAAGTGGTTGAGAAATCTACTAAGATTGACAATTTGGAAAAATAGCTAAAACATGCTAACTTGACTATTCAGAAGTGGTCTAGTGGAACTCTTAAGCTTAATCATAAGTTGAGTGTAGGAAAGTCCGTAGGAAATACAAAGGGACTAGGTTTGTTGGAGTATTCCAAAATTTAAATGTTACTGCAAAAACCAGCTTCGTAAATGCCTCCGATGTAGCAACTAGTTCTGCACAAGGAAATTCAAATTGGAATCCTGATACTCGAGTATATGTCAAAAGACCAGTTGAAAACAAGCCTTTCCTTACCTCTAGATATTCTAGGAGGTTGACTAATAGAGTTCAGAGGTTCATTCTTGTATGTCACCAATATGGTGTCAGAGGTCAAATTCGACCAAGGTGTTTGAAGCTACGAGGGAAGCTGTTAAAGTTAGTGATGGAACAAAGAGTTCAACATGGAGATCATGTTCAAGATCAAATTCGAATGCTGAATGAAGAAATGAAGAATTCGTCAAGATTGGCGAATGGAGATCCGAAGATGAAGAAAACATGGATTTGAAAGGATGAGCTACATTGTTTTGTAGTTCATACTACTCTTAGAGCACGCAAGTCTACTTCTTGGTATTTGGATAGTGGATGTTTGCGGCATATGACTGGAGATAAGTCATCATTTGAATTTCTCGAGGAGTGTCATGGTGGGATAGTCACTTTTAGTGATGGATGGAAGTCGAAGGTTCTAGGAAAATGTACCATTATGGCTTCTGGTTTACCTAATCGAGAAGATGTACTTTATATAAAGGGTCTTAAAGCAAATTTATTGAGCATAAGTCAGATACATGATAACAATCATAATGTCACTTTTTCTCCTGATAAGTGTTCGATCATTGAATCTTCTGGGAATTGATGGAAGGTATGCGTTCAACTGATAATTGTTATTCCATCGTTCCTAGTTCTAAATTGTTATGCAATAGAGTTAAACTTGATGAAGTTGAAATCTAACATCAGTAGATAGGACATGTTAATTTTCGTGAATTAAAAAAAATTACTAAGAGTGAAATTATAAAGGGAGTCCCTAAGCTTGCTTATGTAAAAGGGATTGTGTGTGGATCATGTCAGAAGGGTAAACAAGTCAGATGTCAGCATAAAAAGACAAATATCATTGGTACTTCTAGACCTTTAGAGATGTTGCATATTGATTTAATGGGTCCCACTAGGACCATGAGCGAATGAGGAAAGAAGTATATTTTTGTCATGGTGAATGATTACTCAAGGTTTGCATGGGTTGGATTTCTAAGTGAAAAGTCTGAAGCTCCATAAAGTTTTAAGAGGATTTGTTTAAGAATTCAGACTGAGAAGAATTGTTCCATTTCTAAAGTGAGGAGTGATCATGGAAGGGAGTTTGAAAATTCTCAAATTGAAGTATTTTGTGATGAGAGAGGAATAAAACATGAATTTTCATCACCTAAAACTCCTTAACAAAATGGAGTAGTTGAGAGGAAGAATAGGGTTATTCAGAAAATGGCAAATGTTATGCTACAGGGTAGGAATGTTACGAGGTATTTTTTAGCCGAGGTGGTATACACAGTGTGTTACACCTCAAACAGAGTTTAGCTTAGGACTGGCACCTTAAAAACTCATTATGAACTATGGAGTGGCAAGAAACCCAATGTGAAATATTTCAAGGTTTTTGGAGCAAAATGTTATATTATTAGAAATTATGAATCTATGGGGAAGTTTGAGTCTAAGAGTGATGAAGGAATATTTTTGGGTTATTCATTGACTAGTCGAGCATATAGGGTGTTTAACCTTAGAACTCAAACTATGATGAAATCTGCCAATGTAGTGGTTGATGACTCATGTGTTGATGACTCTCTGACGTCTGCTGAGGAGGAAGATGGTGAGTCGTTCTTTATATTGGATAATGATTCTTCTAAGGTTGATAACAAGGATAATGTGGTTAATGATGATACTTTAAATCCTGCAGAATCACATGATCAAATTGGTGATGTTCAACCTACTCTTTCTAAAAAACCATTTGCATGAGTAAAGTTGTACCATCCTTTGGATATTATTATAGGATCTGTTGATCAGATGATGGTGACAAGGAGAAAGGCTAGGAATGAGGTTTCGTATGCATGTTATATATCTTCCTTGGACCTAAAAAGTGTCAAATAAGCTCTTTAATATAATGAGTGGATAAATGCTATGCAAGAAGAACTTCAACAGTTTGTTAAGAATGATGTGTGGTATCTTGTGCCTAGACCGAATGAGATAAATTTTATTGGTACCAAGTGGATATTCGAGAATAAAAAGGATGAACATGGTATAGTAGTTAGGAATAAGGCTAGGATTGTTGCTAAAGGTTATACTTAGTTGAAGGGCATAGACTTTGATGAGACGTTTACTCCAGTAGCGAGAGTTGAATCTATTAGGATTTTGTTTGCTATTGCGTGTCATCTTGGATTCAAGTTGTATCAAATGGATGTGAATATTGTATTTTTGAATGGTGTTCTTCATGAGGAAGTATATGTAGAGCATACCAAAGTATTTGAAGATCCTTATTGTCTAGATCATGTTTACAGGCTAAAAAAGGCTTTGTATGGGCTAAAGCAAGCTTCTAGAGCTTGGCATGAAAGGTTGACTGATTACCTATTGGGAACATGTTTTACTTGAGGGGGAGTGGACAAAACACAGTTTATTCAGAAAATTGAGAGTGATACAGTTGTTGCTCAAATCTATATTGATGATATTGTGTTCGGCTCCACTTCTGATCAGCTTGCTCATTATTTTGGAGATCAAATGAAACATGAATTTGAGATGAGCATGATTGGTGAATTGAATTTCTTTCTTTCTAGGGCTATAAGTTAGGCAATTAAATGATGGGATTTTTATTTCTCAAAGTCGTTATGCCTTGGAATTAGTAAAGAAGTTTGGTTTGGAAAAGGCTAAGGATGTTCGCACTCCTATGAGTACCTATGTCAAGCTTAGGATGTATTTGACTGCCAATCAACCTGATATTGCTTCTAGTGTTGGTTTGTGTGCACATTACTAGGCATATCCTAAGGAGCTTATATTACTGTTGTGAAAAGGATTATCAAGTATGTTAAAGGGACAGTGAATTATGGACTATGGTATCCATCAGGTACTAATACTGATATCGCATCCTTTTCTGATGTTGATTGGGCCGGTAATGTTGATGATAGAAAAAGTACCAGTGGATGGTGTTTTTATGTTGGTAATTACTTAGTTGCTTGGCATAACAAGAAGCAGAATTATGTTTCTCTTTCCACTGCTGAGGCTGAGTATATAATAGTTGGTAGTTGTTGTACTTAGGTTTTGTGGACGCGTTAGATGTTGCAGGAGTATGGGTTTTCTCAAGGTACAATGACTGTGTTTTGTGATAACACGAGTGCAATAAATATTTCCAAAAATCCTATTCAACACTCTAGGACAAAGCATATAGATATTTGACATCATTTCATTCGTGATCTTGTTGAAGATGATATAGTGTCTTTAGAGTTCATATTGACAGATTCTTAGTTTGCATATATCCTTACAAAACCATTAGATTTTCAAAAGCATGTTAGTCTTAGGAAATCTATTGGTATGCTTTCTTTAGAATAGATAAATTTTTATCTATCATTCTAGGAACACATTGCATTATTTTCTTAGAATTGATAGGTAATCATGCATTTGTATTATTTTTATTCATGTATGCATTTTATTTTGATGGAAATGACAATAAATTTGTTGAGACTGTTGAGCTTGGCTAGAGTACAAAAGTTGTCATATTTTACTATATTTTCACATTTAATGGTCTCATTATGCATATATGAAGTAGAGGTATCAGTCTGACCTAAGATTTTTTGGATGATCACTTGGCTTGATTATTTTATGTTACAAAACTTTAATCTTAGGTGTTAGTTGCTTCGACGATGATTATAATGCCTGCTGAGTCTGTTAATTATTTTATTTAACCCGAAGTGGTATGATGGTTCATGAGCTATGCTAGATTGGTTTATGTATGAAATAGTTTTTGCATGGGTATGAATGTTCTGGGGATGTGAAAAAAAAAAGGAAAGAATGAGATGTTTAAAATATAAAAATGCAAAAAGAAGTTCTTCAATCTGAGTAATTGGATCTCTTGCCTCAGTAGGCATTGAGTGTTCGCGTAAAAAAGGGAGAAGACTAATCAACATAAAACCCATGGAAGAAGCTCGGGCCCTGTTGGTCGGGACTACAAATCCTCGCTGGAAAGTTCGGAGCTTAGAAAGACAAAAAAGGATATGATGAAAAAGAGGAAATTGTGTGACAAAGAGAAAGTATGATTTTTATTTTTATTTTTGCCTTCTAGTTTGGATCTTGGATTGAATTATCAGCACGGTTGATACGGAGATTATCAGGTTTAGTATGAATTATTTTCATCTTACCTTAGTGCTTGCACATACAAATTTTCATATATATATTTGCGAAACATGACTTGTGCATTCTTGAATCTATAACGTATGTGTGTTGATTTTATTCTATAATGTGTGTATAAGGGCTGAGATAGATCTAAGAATATGATGTATAAATGGTTTGCTTGTTGTCTCTACTGCCTTGCTCACAGATTTCTAAAAACAAAAATATTTTATTTTATTTTTACTCATGACATTGTGCAATCATGAATTAGTAGTAGGATCATGTATAGTAGAGATGTCTGTTACCCTGAGAATTTGGATATGATTTGATAAGAGTTCTATATCTTGGTGTTTTTCATTGAGTACTTCCTTGCATCTCTATACATTGTTGCTATGACATATACTATCTTTTCTTGACATTTCAATGACAAAAATGGAGAGAAATATTAAGTAAGGGGGAGAGATTGCTTGATTAAATTTCATTGTCTGGTTAAGATTGCTTGATTAAAAGGGTGAAGTATTTATCAAGGGGGAGTTTTTTTTTCTCAAGGGGAGAATGATGATCATTATGTGTCCATTGTTGTTATGATTTTCTGATGATCATTATGTTGGTTTATATCTATTTTCCACACTTGTGTTTAATGGTTTGTTCAGTGTTGTGGTAACATGATTGGTCGTCATGAAAGCAAGATTACAGTTTATATCTATGTTTGTTGGTGTGTGTTCATAGGTATAGTTGTTATGTTGTTATTTATGAGGCTATATTGTAAAACATGGTTTTGTCTCATAAATGCCAAGGGGGAGTTTGTAAGAACATGTTTGTGTATTGTTCATTTATGGCATGTTCTAGACAATAACCATGTTGAGTGTTAGATAGGTTGGTTTGTTTTCAATAACATCGATAAGCATTTACAAGTGAAGCACGAAAGTGACCACATTGAGGTAAAATATCTCCTGGAGGGCTAAAACAACATTTTTCGAAACCGTCACATAAGCAAAAAGTATCGTGGGTTCAAGAGGGTCATTTTGACGCAGTTGTGAAGAAAAGTGGTTTTAACAAAAATGCCTACGCTTAACCCTACGCTTTCAGTTTAAAAAAGTGGCTGGAAAACACATTTCTATGCTTAAAGGTACGCTTGGACCTATGCTTGAAGCGTAGGCCACCTACGCTTCAAGCGTAGCTGCGACAAGTTTTTGCCAATTTTTGTATACAATGTTCAAATTGTTCGGAGGTTGGTTTTATGATATGACCACGACTTATATACATTAAAGTGCATTTTATATGCACTATATTCATCAGAATATAGGATTTGGATGTGAAATTACGAAAAAGGGCAAGCTTAAGGTTCAGATCATCATTGTCTATAAATACCCAACTTTACAACAAGAGGAGACACGTCTTGAAGAATTCTCTACAAGTTTTCTACAGCTTCTTCTTCTTCTACAGAGATACACATATGGTGAGAGAATATTATTGAGTTATTAGAGATACACAAGTTCTCTTTTGTTTTT
The DNA here is from genome assembly GCA_963922005.1 of Cornus suecica. Lineage (NCBI taxonomy): Eukaryota > Viridiplantae > Streptophyta > Magnoliopsida > Cornales > Cornaceae > Cornus > Cornus suecica. The sequence goes on from OY998239.1 coordinate 60,818,590, forward strand.
GGACGTCTCCAATCATGATTCTATATCGACGATTTCTATATACTATTGAATGGTATAGTGGCTGAAAAATTCATCCACCATATATAGTAACGAGGTTGTGTTGATCCGTTTCGAGAAACGGAACAATCTGTGTGCGGAGATCGAAGCTGGAGACTTCGTGGTGATTTTGATATGTTTAGAAGCAGAGCCGTCAGAGTACGGAGATCGGAGCGAAAGCTTCATGGAGCGCCAGTGAATCTAGACTTTCAGACGTCGAGTGAAAAATAACAAATTACGGCAGTTGTATGTTCTGTTTTCATAGAGTCTGTACAAATTATCTGATTTATAGTGCATCGATACCCGAGTGTTTCCGTTGTTTTTAATCGAAGTCTTTCCAAGGTTTTCCACGTACAAATCTCTATGTCTTCACATGATTTAATTTTCTGCACTTATATTCATATTTGCTTGATTGAATTGTTTTTGAAAACTAAATTGAGAATTAGGGTTTGTGACTAATTAAAATTGAATTTCCGCTAAATAATTTTAATTAGTCATAAAATCGACAAAAGTCTATTCACCCCCTAGGCTATTTTCACTATCGTCTAGGTAATTTCATAATTGAAGAGTATGTTCTTTTTATCCAAGGGGAGAGTCAAAGAGGTAGCCCTGGACAAAAATGGCTCCCGGAGGGCAAAACCGGCATTTCTATAAGCCTTCATCTTCAGCAAAAAGTATCGTGGGTTCGAGACAATCGTTTTGGTGCATTCACGGAGAAAAGTGATTTTCTACAAAATACCTACGCTTTTGCTTACTCTTTCACTTTCAAAAAGTGGCTGGAAATCACATTTCTACACTTGGACCTACGCTTGGAGGTACGCATGGGACCTACGCTTGAAGCGTAGGCCATCTGCGCTTAAAGCATGAGTGCAACAACTTTTGGTGCTTTTTTGTGGATTTTTTTCTGTTTTACCCCCGGCTCAATTGGAAGACTTGTCTGCGACTCCAAACCTCTATATGCATGTATATACACTTGCCTATATATACACTTGTATGTACACTTGCATGAGTTTTTGAGTGAAAAGACTGAAAATGACCTCTCTATACAATTGCCTATATATACACGATCATATATGAGAGTCTGCTAGTTGGTTTTAGCGAGATGTTCGTAGAGGCTAGTTCAAAGGTTTATTCATTCATACTTGCTGCTGTTGAGAGCGATATTAAAACCTAGAGATCCGGAGGAGAAGACTATGGAGAGTGTTTCTACATCAACGATGCAGTCACCTTTTACAATGGATAACTAACTCGGTATCTAGGGTTTTCTAACAAAATCCTATTAAAACCTAGAGATCCGGAGGAGAAGACTATGGAGAGTGTCTCAAGCCGCTTTGCTATTTTATAATTTATACGTTCGCTTGCGTAAGGTAAAATCTAGAGTCATTAAGGTGTTGTTTTTAACCACATAGTTTTATACACCTGACATCGCATCAAGTTTTTGGCGCTGTTGTTGGGGACTAACATTGTTCAATAGCTTTAGTAATTTATTTGCATTGCGTTATTGTAGCTGTAGCTAAAGTTAGATTTTTGTGTGATTGACAGGTACTCTAAAAAGCAGAAAAGAGAAAACGGAGCTTATAAAGTTGTGTCTGGAACTTTTGTGAGTTTTAGTTACCTAGATTTTGACATATTAATTCTTGCTTTATTTTCTGTAATTGAGAAGTAATTAATTTAGTTAATTGTTATTTCACAAAAAATTTGAAAAAAATATAGTTGTTTGAGTATTGTATGGCCGATATACCTACCCGTTTTAATTTAAGCACTGTGTTAGTTGAGTACGATCCTGAGATCAAAATGACTCTTCGTCATTTACATCAATCTATTGAAGAGTTTCATCGTCTGTAAGAAGAAGCAATGGCTGACCAAAAAGCCTACCAACAAAGGGCACCAGAGACATCACTGAAATGATATTACGCACCCGATGCGTACGACTCCTATGCTGATTTTTCGGAGGAAGAAGGAGTGAAGTACTTTGAGATCAAGACAAGCATGATCAATATGCTTCCAAAATTTGTAGTCCTTAGAATAGAAGACCCATACCAGCACATCAATGATTTCCTAGAGGGAGCCTCTACTGTTAGATTTGACAATTTTTTCAAAAATGACTTGCAATTGAGATTATTCCCTTGGTCATTGAAAGATGGAGTTAAAAGATGGTACATCAAATTAGCAAAAGAAATTAAAATTGATTGGGAAGCCCTTAAGAGAGAATTAATAGAAAAGCATTATCCCATAGGAAAGATCTCGGAAGCCCAGGATGAGATCTAAAGTTTTAGAGAGTTACTTGGTGAGAAGTTTCATGATGCTTGGGAGAGAGATAGTGAAATATTGTATAAGTGTCCCACCATAGGTTCTCGGAACATGATGTACATAAGAAGTTTTACATGGGACTTGGAGATGCACATAAAACTTTGATAGATGCGCCAACACAAGGAGAATTTATCCTGAAGCCGGCAAAAGAACTCTTAGATTTGTTTGATAATATTAGTGATTATACGATTCAATATGAATTTGAGTTGAGGGCTAGAGGTGGACAAGATGGAAAATCTGAGAAAGCTTATGGCGTGAATAATGATGATACGAGAGATTTAGTAGCATTGATAGGAGAGAAGTTAGAGAGAATTGACAAGTTTCTTTAGCAAAGTCATTCCCCTCCTAGAGAGATGTTAGAAGTAGAAGTTGAGTATTCCTACAATGAGTGTCAGGAGATAATGGTTGTTGATGCCAATGCATCGATGAACTATTCCAATAAAGCTCCTTTCACCAATTCATTCACCTCCAATGCTAGAAATCATCCACTCATATCCTACGAATCTAACAATATTGAAAATCCACCATCAAATTTCCAACAAGGGCAATCATTCAATCAACAACCAAGGTTCACAGATAGACAACAATCATCTAACCAACAACCAAGGTTCACTGAGAGACAACAATCATACAACCTACAACTAAGGTTCCAATAGAGTCAACAATCATTCGACTCACAACCAACAATCATGGCTAGAAATTCTTAGTCAAATTATTAACCCAGACAACCATCCTATAATTTTCAAGTTCTCCAGCCATCCAATAATTCTCAAGCTCTATAACCATTCAATACTAATCAGGCTGTCTAACCATATAATTACCAAACTCAACCTCAAGGAAACCAAATCCAAGGATTCAATCTAAATCCAGTTTATCCTTAATTTCCTAAAAATCATCTCCAACATGAAAATCCAACTCAAAATCCACCACCAAGACCATATGGCTTTGAGGAAGAGGTGATGAACGCCTTGAAGGAGTTAAAAAATCAAGTTTTTGGGGAGTTAAAAAATCAATCTAATAATTTTCAGGCAGCTATCCAATCAATGAACTCTAAATCCCAATCCATTGCTCAAATAGAAACCTAAATGGGGCAACTAACTAATATGGTGAATAGGCTTGAAGAGGAAAGATTGCTTAGGCAACCAGTGGTTAATCCAAAGAGTCAACAAACAGTGGATCGTGGTTCATTTGCTGAGTATAATAATGAAATAGTCCAATCCATTACGACTCTAAGAAGTGTAAGAGAAGTGGAGAGTATAGTTAAGGTGGAACATGAAGAGAGGTTGCAAAGAAGAAAGGAGGCGGAATGAGTGTAAAGAAATGAAGTTGAAGAAGAGCGAAGAAAGGAGGCTGACAGAGTCCAAAAAGATAAATCTCAAGTGAAGGAAGATGAAGAGCTAGAAAGGGCACCATATGAGGAGGAAGCATCATTTCCTCAATGTCTTAGGGAGCTAGCCAAAAATGGCGAGGATATAGAGTCAGACATGTTGAAGACATTTTGATAAATCAAGATTAATCTGCCTCTCTTAGACATTATAGAGCAAATACCACCCTATGCTAAATTCTTCAATGACCTCTAAACGTAAAAGCGGAAAAAACAGAGCAAAGACTCCAAAGAAGATCATGATGACTGAACAAGTTAGTTCATTGCTTCTAAGTAATATACCACTTAAGAGGAAAGATCTTGGTGATCCCACTATTCATGTGTCATTGGTGATAAGAAAATTGGTAGAGCTCTTCTTGATCTGGGTGCGAGTGTTAACTTACTACCATATTCAGTTTATCAATAACTCGGGTTATGAGAGTTTAGTCCTACTTTGGTGGAGCTATAATTTGCAGAGAGGTCAATTAAGAAAGCGATGGGAATTTTAGAAGATGTCATCATTCAACTAGACAAGTTCTACTTTCCACTAGATTTCATACTTCTCAATACAGAACCTATTCAAGACTTGAAGGAACATATCCAAGTGATATTAGGAAGACCGTTCTTGGCTACAGTCAATGCGCTTATCAATTGCAGGACAGAAACGATGAATCTATCTTTCGGGAATATGAAGGTGAGGATGAATGTTTTTATGCAAGTCATCGAATCAATACACCGGTTGAGTTCTTTAATATAGAAGAAGTCAATAAGGCTGGTGAAGAACCGATACCTCAGAGTCGAGCAAGAAATGATCTGTATGCTGTGATGGAAAGATCGAATGCATTTGAAAGAGCTCTAGGTTTGCAACCAGGGGAGGAGCTAAGAGATTTACCTAAATCTCCATTTGTGTCACCAACAACATTGGTGCCCGATAACTCACTTTATAAGATTGGGTTGTATGACGACACTAAACGTCGAGAGAAGACCTTAGTGATGAAAAGATTGGAGGTGAATTTTAAAATTTGGGAGGACCAAGAACGATCTAGTTTTAAAGTTATTGCTACGTTGGGAGCTGCATTGTACTCGCCGTTAGAGAGATCATCAAGAGAGTCGCTTGAACCTCAACTTATTCCTCCACAGAAGCTGGTGTCTGAAAGTACGCTTCCTAAGATGGTGTTGCATAGGGAGGATGAGATATTGAAACATAAAAAGGGTATGAAGAATTCTAGAGCTGAGCATTTGCCACAAACTATCATAGAGCCTACCAAGGATGACACCCCTCTTAAGGACCCCTTTCCAGATGAGCGAGTGCTGAGTATAAACATGGTAGACAAGCTGTATGCCTGGGAAAACCATCGATTAAGAAATGAGTGTGAGGGGATACAAAATTATGCGTATGAGGATGTTCGAATTTACATAGCTTGGATAAGAGTACATCATGCTAAGCATGTTCGACTTAGGTTCTTTGAGCCTGGCCGAAAAATATAGCGGTGTAATTCAAAACTGAAATTGTTTCCATGTAAGATTCGGTTAAGAAGGGATTGACCATTTAGAATTAAATTGGTTTACCCCCACAGAGAGGGAGGTTTGGAAAGGGAGAGATTAAAGAGGCGTGGTCATCGGCTAAAGATTTATGAGGAGATTGATCCAGGACTAGAAGTGATGGCATCTGTCAATTTAATGGAGAATGATGAATTGGTGGATGGAACCTTACATTAGGTGTTGAAGAAGGATTTGTTGGACACATTACCTGTATATGGGGTGAAGTTAGAACGTGACAGAGGAGGTACTTTATATGGTGATTATTGTTCTATATTTGGTGTCATGGAAAATACTAATTATTAACAGGTGAGAGCACTGAGAGAGTCATTTCCTATATTTTTTCCTATGAGTAGGGGAAGTGTTGCAGATAGGAAAGGTGTTGGTAACCCTTTGAGTGGTCATGTCGTGCCGACGTCGTTAAACATTGGTCCTAGGCTGTGAAAGTTAGTTTCTAACCTAGGTTTGTAAAATAGTAGGTGATTTAATTTATGCAATTTTTAAACTCCTAGAGATAGTAGACCCTTAAGGCCATGCCTTTATCTTTGTTTTTATTTTTATTATTTTCTTTTAATTTTTATTTTATTCGTAGGATTGTTGGCCTTTAAAGCCAGATCATTTGAAGAAAAAAAAAGAGAATTTTTAATTCCTTGAAAAATTTGTGTTGATTTCTGAATATTTATGATGAAATTTCTTTTCCCTTGCTATGATTGAGTATTTGTGCTTTGTTGATGATATCTATAGGTGATCCAAATCAAGTTTGGGGGAGAGGATTCATGCTTTACTTTGGAATCCAGAATTGAGCTTCAAGGGTATATGTATCCGTTCTCCTATATTATTTTTGACCATGGAGACATGGTCTGATTTAGTTTTGGGGGTGATGGTATAGTACTACAAGGAATGGAAATTTTTTGAAAAACAATTGAAATTTTAAAATTTTGGAGCAGTTCTTTGTTTTCACGCATGAATGTTTTGCATTACAAGTTGATTAAGTTTATGTTTATGATGCATGAGTAGTATGTGATGTAATATTCACATTCATAAGACTCATGAATAGATTGAGTTAGTAAAGTGATGTGGTTTTACATGGGTGAGTGAATGAGTGAAATTGAAATTAAAAAAGACGACTTTGACCTATAAGCACAAACACACATTCACTATGAGAATATGTTGATTTTTTACTATGTAGTTGAAAAATAATTTTGCCAGAATAAAAGGAGAGAAGGGGAGATGTTATGGTTGAAATGGAGAAAATTGAAAAAAATTATTTTGAAAAAATAAAATGAGAAAAGTAGTTCCTCGATCTGAGTAACCGGGCCTTGGTATCACTAATATCATTGTTCGCGTAAAAAAGGGAGAAAAATAATGACCATAAATCCCGTGGAAGAGGCTTGAGCCCTGTTGGTCGGGACTAAAATTCCTTCCTGGAAAGTCTGGAGACTTAGAAAGACAAAAAGGGATAAAAAGTGGAAAGATGGAAAGATATGTTTGTATTAAAAATGACAAAGTTTGATCAATGAAGTAGGAGAAGAGAAACTGAAATATCATAGTCGAGTGTTCGCAAAATCACGAAAGGTTGTCTGGATTTAGAGTAAAAAGTAGCAAAATCATTCACTTAAGTGGGAACCATTCATGACACGAAGTTCGATATAATTATTGTTCGGTAATGAGGGAGAGTATTTGCATCCATGTTTTATTTTGCATTATAACATGACTTAATTGAACTTGTGTGTGAACTCATGACTGCATGATTAATAGAGAACTCAGATGTTTGTAAGTACCATCACTGGAAACCTTAACGAGACTTCACTCATCCACTAAGGGTAACCTAGGGGTTTAAATGGCTTGTTACACGTGCTAAGTGTAATCATCGACCCTCACGAAAGCAAGGGATTATGTTAAATTAGTTATAGTTAGATTAAAAATATCATCATAAGAAAAGTTCCTTAAGTTTATTGCTAAGGGACTAGCAATATGTATGTTTGGGGTGTGATAGGTGTCAAATATTAGACATTTTGACCCCTTAACTCACTATTGTTACATTATTTCATTTCATTATTTGGTATTTTTATTGCGTTTAAATGTTAAGGCATGTTTCAAGAGCTTAATGAAGAAATGGAGCTAACTTCGGTGAATTAATTGAAGAGTGTGTTCTTTCTATCCAAGAGAAGAGTCAAAGAGGCAGTCCGAGACAAAAATGGCTCCTGGAGGGCGAAACGAAATTTTCAGAAACCGTCATCTTCAACAAAAAGTATCGTGGTTTCATGACAGTAGTTTTGGTGCATTCACAGAGAAAAGTGATTTTCCACAAAATACCTACGCTTTTGCATACGCTTTCAGTTTCAAAATGTCGCTGGAAATCACATTTCTATGCTTGGACCTATGCTTGGAGGTATGTTTGGGACCTATGCTTGAAGTGTAGGCTTGCTACGCTTGAAGCGTAAGTGCGACAACTTTTGGTGGTTTTTCATATTTCACCCCCGACTCAATTGGAATATGCATTTGCGACTCCAGACCTTTATATACATGTATATACACTTGCCTACACTTGCTTGAGTTTTTGAGTGAAAAGACTGAAAATGGTCTCTCTATACAATTGCCTATATATACACGATCATATATGAGAGTCTGCTAGTTGGTTTTGGCGAGATGTTCGTAGAGGCTGGTTCAAAGGTTCATTCATTCATACTTGTTGCTGTTGAGAGCCATATTAAAACCTAGAGATCCGGAAGAGAAGACTCTGGAGAGTGTTTCTACATCAATGATGAAGTCACCTTCTACAATGGATAACTAACTCGGTATCTAGGGTTTTATAGCAAAATCCTAGCCAAGTAATGTAGTTCTTTCATTGTTTTCAATTCTAAAGAGGGGAAACTGTTGACCATACTGTAATGATTGTAGTAGTCAAGAGATCGTATTGATTTGCAATATAAAATTCTATGTTTTTTTCTAAATTCTTGTCTTAGATGGAATGAATATATTATTTTGCACAACTATGATTATTCAATATGAGCAAGAACTCGGATGCTTAATTTTGGTTTTCTTCACAATGTTGGTAATGAAACTTGAGGCCCTAGGTTGACACAGGCCGTGCCTGGGCGATTTAATATAGACATGCTTTAGTTTATTTTCATGTAGTAGGAGTAGATTAGAGTAATATAATTGGCATGTACTAGTTAGGTCTGTCGTGAGACGGGTTATCGCGATCCGGTTGATGATACTCCTTTTTGGGGTCATATTTAGCTATTTGCGGTACGACCTGATTCACAGTTATGGATTGCCCTCGTACAATTGATACAGTGAGAAACTATATTATGCGGTTAGTGATGTAGTGATAAAAGCCCTAGTTTTCTCTCTCATCTAAATCACAACCAATTTAATTTGCTTTCTATATAATTTTAGTTAAATTAGATAATTTGGTCTTTGACCACCCAAACAAATCAATTTTTAGAATATATAATTCAATATTTTTAAACTATAAAAGTGAACAATCTCAGTCTCTGTGGGATTGATATCCCTTACTCAAGCCGCTTTGTTATTCTACAATTGATACATGTTGTTTTTAACCACATATTTTTATACACCTTGCATAGGGTAAAACCTAGAGTCGTTAATGTGTTGTTTTTAACCACATATTTTTATACACCTGACGTCGCATCAATCACTAAGCAATTGGGAGGTGATATTACACCACCATTGGATTCAAATGTAATGTTCGTTAAGGATTACGATCATTGGAAGTTTATGGACTTATTTACCCATGAAGAGAGGAGTTGGTGGTGTAGTTATCAACAATATTTTTTTAATGAAGAAAGGGATACATAAGAAGAGGAAGACACCACGACTAACAAAAGTGGCTAGAAGGGGAATAAGGAATAATTCGTAGGAGAGGGAATGGATGTAGAATTCTCTATTATTATTTTCTTACTTTACTTTGTTTTTATTTCTTTTTCACCAAATCCATTTAGGATCGGTTCTATCTATGTTTTGCAATTATTTTATTTTATTTTTCTGCAGTTTCAATTTATAGGATTGTAGGCCCTTAAGGCCAAATCATGAGTGAAATTATTAATAAAATTACTTTCCCTTAATTTTTTTTTTTTATCTTTCATATTTCGAGTTACTTAATTATTATCTCTCCACTTGATATGATCTTTGGTATTGTATAGTGCTTGTTATTTTTTAATAGATAATTCATAACAAGTTTGGGGGAGATACAAGCAATACGATGCAAGCAACTGGAACTACGCTTAAAGGGCGGGAACAATTATTTTCCTTATTTTATTTTTATTTTTGACCATGAGGACATTGTCTGCTTTAAGTTTGGGCGGGGGGGGGGGGGGGGGGGAGGGGGAGGGGAGAATTAGTATTAAATGCTTTAAGGGAATGAGAAAAAAAAATTAAAAATTTTGAAATATTTTATTAAGTTCTTCATTCGAAATATGTGATTAAGGTCCAAGTATGAGTTGATTTGTATACATGTTGTTGGCTTTGAAATTTACTTTCGGCAAACAATTCCGAAATTGATGATAACAAACCATTGAAGAGTGTTTGATACTAATGAATTATCAAGTTTATATTTTCAGCAAAAGATAGGTGAACGACTCTGAAATCAAACTCGAAAAGAAAACAACTCGAAAAGCCATCTCGGAAAGAAAGCTTGATTTAAAGCAAAAAGCTGTGAAAGAAATTGAAGACTCAAGACTCGGGGTAGATAGGTCGGGGATCGATCATTGTAACAAGGTAATTTTCTGCGTTGATATTATCGTATAAGCTCAAGTATAAAATGAACCGAACTCAAATGGAATGAAAAACACTTTACCGAACTTAAACGGAAAATGGAAAATCTTTTAATTCAATGGCAAAGGCAAAAGTCGAAGACTCAAGACTCGGGGTAGATAGGTCGGGGATCGATCATTGTAACAAGGTAATTTTATGCGTTGATATTATCGTATAAGCTCAAGTATAAAATGAACCGAACTCAAATGGAATGAAAAACACTTTAGCGAACTTAAACGGAAAGAAAAATATTTTTTAAATATTTTTTTCAAGTTGCAGTCGACTAGAATCACCCTGTGTATTTTCTAGTAGTCGACTAAAACAATCAGTAGCTACAGGTTTTTCATCCACATCAAAGTAGTCGACTGAAATGAGCTTGAGTCGACTAGACTACATGTTGTAGTCGACTAGAACTCAATCTCGTCGACTAGATGAAGTAATGTAGTCGACTAAAACAAGAAGTAGTCGACTAGTTGGTCCTCAAAACCTGCAGAGTTTTCCGAAAATATTTTCCTTGTTTTGTGGATTGTGTTAAATGGTGTTCAAACGGCTCTTGTCTTTCAAATACAATATTCATTCTTCTTAACCCTAATGCCATGCTATATATAGAATGAGATATGTATATTGAAGTCTAAGAGATTGAAAAACAAAAGAGAAAGAAGTGAAAGAAAAGCTCTCAAAATTCTGCAGAACTTTTTCTCTACAAAAGCCATTGAAACCAAGCTTTGAAAAGTTGATTTTCTCCAAATTTCTTTGAAAATCAAAACCTCTAGTATCTCTTCTTATTCTCCAAATATCATTTATTGATCATATCCTTTGAGAATACATTTCTAGAGCTATTGTAAAATCACCAAAAACACTTGAGCTTATATTGATTTATCTTCCATAAAAACCTTTGGGTTTTGAGTGTTTTTGTTCTTGAGTGATTTTATTAATTACATACGAATTTGTAATATTGGACAAGTGAAGTTCACCGATTGTTCAAGAGAGGGTTGTTCTCTTGATTGAGAGACAAGCTCAAGAGGCTTGTATTGTAAAGGTTTGCCATTCCACCTGTGAAGGAAGCGCCATAGTGAAAGGATCGGGAAAAGTTTCAAGAAGGGGTTCTTGAGCCAAGGAGTAGGAGTTACCGAACCTCGAAAAAATCACGGTGCCAATCTCTCAATCTCTTTCTCCTTAGTTGATTAACTTGCATGCTATAATCACTTGAATATCTTGTATGCTATAATTTGTCTTGAAATTAATTGTTAGAGAATTGCAATTAAATCATCCACTTGTCTATTGATAAATTGATTTTTGGTTATAGAGTATTCCAATTTTGAAAAGAGTTAGAAATATTTTTGAAAACACTATTCACCCCCCCCCCCCCTAGGGTTATTTAGTGACTAACAATTGGTATCAGAGCCTAATCTTTATTTATTTTAGACTTAACCGTCTTAGAGAATGATCATGTCATCGAATTTAGTCACTCATGTTGAAGGACAATTGAACAATAGGCCCCCGTGGTTTGATTGATCAAATTATAGCTATTGGAAAACTAGAATGATAGATTTTCTTCAAGCTATTGATTACCAAATATGGCAAGTAGTTCTTGAAGGACCATTTGTATTAACTAAAATTGTTGATGGAAAAACCGTCCCCAAATTACCCAATGAGTGGGATAATGATGACCGTAAACTCATGTCGTACAATGCTAATGCCAAAGTAAATTTAAATTGTGCTTTAAGTCCAAATGAATTTAATCGTGTATCTACTTGTTCAACGGTAAAAGAAATGTGGGATAAACTTGAGGTAACCTATGAAGGAACATCTCAAGTACGAGAATCTAAAATTGACATACTCATGCATGAATATGAATTATTTGCTATGAAAGATGATGAAAATGTGAATTTTATGATGTCTCGTTTTACAAATATTTTGAATGGACTAAAACATCTTGGTAGAATTGTTCCTAGATCCGATGCGTCACGAACGGTGCTTAGAAGTCTTCCGGCCAAATGGGATGAAAAAGTAACGGCCATCAAAGAAGCTCATGACCTCAACACCATGAGTCTTGATGAGATTTTCGGCTCTCTACTCACTTGGGAAATCACATTAAAATCTCGTGAGGATGACATCAAGCCAATAAAGGGGATGGGTTTGCAAGTTTCCACCAAAAATGAAATCAATGAGCCGAGTGAAGAAGAAGAGGATGAATACATTGCCTTGTTCACTCAAAAATTCAAGAGATACCTTCAAAGGAAGAAAGCCAATGGTGGAAGATTCATGAAGAGAATAGAACCAAAATGTGAGCCTAGCAAAAGAGAACCCCCAACTTGTTTTAATTGTGGAAAGCCGGGACACTACAAAAGTGATTGCTACAAGCTCAAAAAGGAAAATGAGAAAAGACCAAGCAAGACGGCAATGAATGTCACATGGGATGACTATGACTCATGCGACTCGAATGAGGATAAAAATGGCGATGAAACGGCAAACATTTGTCTCATGGCAAATGAAGAAGAGGTACATTTAAATTCATATGTTGTAGATAAATCAAAACTATCATATGATGAACTTCTCCTTGATTATAATGATTTGCAAGACGCGTTTGAAGAATTACATGATGAATTTGAAAAATTAGCTAGAAAATACATTCTTCTCAAGAAAGCTAAAACCCCATGTAACTTCACTAGTTCAAACTTAGAAATTTCTTGTAATGACAAAAGCATTGAGCTAGAAAAGGAAAATAATCGGTTGAAAAATACTATAGATGTTCAAATAAATGTCCTAGCTAAATTTACAAAAGGAAAAGAGAACCTTAGTATTATGTTAGGAAGACAAAAATGATCATTTGATAAATATGGTCTAGGATATGATGCCTTTGACAAAGATGCAATCATTTTGAAAAAGAGAAAATCACTTAGCTCTACATTTACTAGACAATCATTTCATGCATCTTCAAATGATTATAAACGTGTTACTTGCTACTATTGCAATAGAAAAGGGCACAAAGCAAATGTATGCTTTCATAGAAAGAAGAAAATTATGTCAAAAATGGTTTGGATTCCGAAAGGGACTATAACATGCTCACATAGAAAAGAAAATGTTATAACGAAACAAATTTGGGTTCTAAAAGGAACTATTGCCTCTCTATATAACCTAAATGGACCCAAAACTGAATGGGTACCAATAAAAGTTGCTTGAACTTGTTTTGTAGGTATGCTTGAAGTCCGCATCAAAAGAAAAGTGGTTTCTTGATAGCGGATGCTCAAGGCATATGACGGGAGATAAATAAAAGTTTATCTTACTAAAACCATATGAAGGAGGAAACATAACTTTTGGAGACAACTCTAAAGGCAAAATTATAGAAATTGGCTCAATCGGTATTTCCTCTTCTCTCTCTATTGATGATGTGCTCTTAGTTGATGGTTTGAAGCATAATTTATTTAGTATTAGTCAACTATGTGACAAGGGCTATGATGTTATCTTTAGGACAAATGCATGCATAATCGAGAAAGATGGGAAGCAAATGTTCAATGCCAAACGAAACGGAAATTTGTATACTTCAATACTATGTGAATTGCATGAACAAGATGTTAAATGTTTTGTCACATCTAGAGAAAATAGTTGGTTATGACATAGACGCCTAGGACATGCTAGTATGGATCTCATTCATCGTTTATCCAAAAATGACTTAGTCTAGGGCCTCCCAAAGACTAAATTTTCGAAAGATAAAATATGCAGTTCATGTCAAGTAGGGAAGCAAGTAAAGTCCTCTTTCAAGAGAAAGAAAGACATTACCACTTCTAGACCTTTAGAGTTACTTCACATGGATCGTTTTGGTCCTGAGAGAACGACTAGCCTAGCCGGGAAACTCTATGTACTTGTTATAGTTGATGACTACTCTAGATATACTTGGGTTCACTTTCTTGCTCATAAAAATGAAACTCACTCCATTCTTTAAAGATTTTATAGAGTCATTCAAAATGAAAAAGATTTGAAAATCAAGAAAATTAGAAGTGATAGAGGTAGGGAGTTTGAAAATCAAGACTTAGAGAAATTATGTGATGACCTCAGTGTTTCTCATGATCTCTCGGCCCCTAGAACCCCTCAACAAAACGGTGTAGTTGAAAGAAAGAATCGATCTCTACAAGAGATGGCTGAAACCATGTTAAATGAGCACAACCTTCCCCGAAGCCTTTGGGCGGAAGCGGTAAACACCGCTTTCCATATAATTAATCGTGTTATTATTCGGATGAAGTTGGGGAAGACGCCTTATAAGTAGTGGAATGGTCGAAAGCCCAATATTGGGTATTTCAAAGTTTTCGGGTGCAAATGTTTCGTGTTAAATGATAAGGATAACCTTGGAAAATTCGACTCCAAATTGGATGAAACAATTTTTCTAGGATATTCTACAAGGAGTAAAGCCTTTCGTGTTTTTAATAAACGGACTTTGACTATGATTGAGTCTATTCATGTTGTCTTTGATGAATCACCCTCAACACCATCACCTAGAATTGACCTAGAAGACGATGAGGCTGTTGGGATTGAGGATAATTTAAATACTCTCAATATCTCGAATTCATCAAGTTGCCAAAAGGAAATGAGGGAAGTTGAGCATCAATCCAATGATGACTTTACCAACTCAATGCCTAAAGCATGGAGGATTGTTCACAATCATCCTCTTGATCAAGTCATAGGTAATCCATCAAAAGGGTTTAGTACTAGATCTCAACTTAAAATGTTTTGCAACCACATGGCTTTTGTATCGCAAATCGAACCCAAAAACTTCTACGAAGCTCAATGTGATGATTCTTGGATCGTAGCAATGCAAGAGGAACTAAATCAATTTGAACGCAATCAAGTTTGGCGTTTAGTTCCTAGACCCGAAAATAAAACTATAATTGACACAAAATGGGTTTTTCGAAACAAAAAGGATGAGAATGGAGTAATTATTCAAAATAAAGCAAGATTGGTAGCTCAGGGATATAATCAAGAGGAAGGCATCGACTACGATGAGACCTTTGCACTGGTAGCTAGGTTAGAAGCAATTAAAATGCTTCTTGCATTTGCATCTTATAGAAATTTTACTCTTTATCAAATGGATGTCAAAAGTGCTTTCTTAAATGGCGTCATAGAAGAAGAAGTCTTTGTGAAGCAACCACCCGGTTTTGAAAATAATCTTTTTCCAAATCATGTTTTCAAATTAGCTAAAGCTTTATATGGTTTAAAGCAAGCTCCTCGAGCTTGGTATGAAAGACTTAGCGGATTTTTGACTAAAAATGGTTTTACAAGAGGAAGAGTTGACAACACACTTTTTACAAAAACCATCAAGAATAATTTGTTGCTTGTCCAAATTTATGTTGACGACATCATATTCAGCTCAACAAATAATTCTTTATGTAGGGAATTTGCTACAAGCATGCAAAATGAATTTTAAATGAGCATGATGGGTGAGTTGAATTTCTTCTTAGGGTTGCAAATCAAGCAAAGCTCGGATGGCTTATTCATTAGCCAATCCAAGTACACTAAAGATTTGCTAAAGCGATTTGGTATGGAGGCTACCAAACATGCCATAACTCCTATGAGTTCCTCTATTAAGATTGATAAAGATGAAAATGGAAAATGTGTTGATATTACTAATTATAGAGGCATGATCGGTAGTTTGCTTTATTTAATCGCTAGTAGACCGGATATAATGTTTAGTGTATGCCTATGTGCTCGATTTCAATCATGTCCTAAGGAATCTCATTTGCTTGCGGTCAAACGCATTTTTCGCTATCTAAGTGGTACAATAAACTTACGGCTTTGGTATCCACATGGAACTTCAATTGATCTTATTAGTTATTTGGATGCCGATTTTGCGGGATGTAGAATTGATCGAAAAAGCACAAGCGGCACTTGTCATTTTCTAGGACACTCATTAGTATCTTGGTCAAGTAAAAAGCAAAATTCCGTTGCATTATCTACGGCCGAAGCCGAATATGTGGCAGCCGGTATTAGTTGCGCTCAAACTCTTTATATTAAGCAACAACTACTTGATTTCGGACTTACTTTCTCTCACGTGCCTATTAAATACGATAATACAAGTGCGATTTGTATTTCAAAGAATCCTATTCATCACTCACGCACCAAGCATATAGAGATTATACATCATTTTTTACGTGATCATGTTGCTAAAGGTGACGTTGAATTGGTTTTTATCGATACTAAAAATCAATTGGCGGATATTTTTACAAAACCACTTGCGGACGAATCATTTTCTAAAATTCGCCGAGAAATCGGAATGGCCATGGTTTTTGATGTTTTATCTTAATTTCTGTCATAATATTTATTTTTCATATTTTTGCTATTTTTGTGTATTTATTTCTTGATTTGTTTTATTATTTTTATCATTTTTCCTTCTAGTCGACTCATCCTGTGTAGTTCAAACCATTCTAGTCGACTACTTTGGTCAGTAGCTTCACCATTGCATGTTCTTCACCTTCTAGTCGACTACATTAACCCTTTAGTCGACTCATTTGCCATTCTAGTGGACTAAAACATTGTTTTAGTCGACTACTTGGTCTTCCTTGTCGATTCAACCCAATCCTAGTCGACTCAAACCCTATTCTAACCGACTCAACCCTAGCCCTAGTCGACTCAACCCCTTTAAAACCTAAACCTCTTCTCTTTCTCTCCATCCGCCTCCTTCCATCTTCACACACCTTCATTTCATCCCATCTTAATACCTCTTATATTCCCATTTCTACCTTCAAATCTTCATAAATCCTTCATTTTTTTTGTATTTCTACCATCATTCACCCATTTCCTTCACTTATTTTCATCACCTTCATCATCTTCATCCCATTCATATATACACATTCATATATCTATATATATACACCATCATATATCTATATATACACCATCTTCTCTACATTTTTGTGTATTATCATCCACAATGCCACCAAAGACTCGAGGCCTTTTTCGGAAACGTTCCCGCATTGATGGAGGTCAAAGCTCCACCAATCCAAGCATTCCTACGGCTGTTGACGAAGAGGAGTCGAATAAACCTCTTCTTCTTGAGGTACTTCTTCTTGATGATGATGATAGAAATAAATTCATCACTATTTTTTATCATCGCGCTCCTACTCCTAGCCATACAACACAAGTTTTATGCACTGAAATTAGGGCTCGAACTTTCGAGTTATTCCGAGCAATTGGTTGGGATTTTTTCATCTCTCTCGACATTCTGGTACTTCCGCGAATTGTCAAAGATTTTTATGCTTCTCTTGACAATCACAAGGAGAAATTCCTCCCTCATCTTGATTTCAATTTGTGTGGTAATGAGGTATCTGTTGATGACGGCGATATCAAGCACATTTTCTCGCTTCCGACTGATGGAATTCGCCATTTCTCTAAGGATTGGTATAGGGCTGATGGGTTCGACTGTATTGAAGCAAATCGAACTATATGCGTCGACAAGGACATCTCACAAGACGCCGGTATTCTCTATTCTATGCTACTATCCGAGGCTAGATTAATCCATAATGTCATTACTTACTCTATTTTGCCTAAAACTGGTAGTCGTAGTAGTGTATCTCGCATGGAGGCTTTTTTAGTTTACTGCGTCATGACAGGAATCCGAGTTGATTTAGCGTATATTTTTACGTTCCGTCATACTTACCTGTCAGCGCAAGCCATCCGGCCCGCTTTTCTTTCCCGCGCACATTACATATTTACTGTAGCAGAAAGGTTTTTCATTTCCGAATGAAGTGTCTGAGCATCACCCTATTTTTCTTGACGCTACTCATGTCAAGCATATGCACATTTCCTCTGATGCGGAAGGGAATTTTATTTCTGAGCATGTACCTGCTCCTCGTTCGCGCCCTGCTCCTAGTGGCTTTGCACCACGCTACGAAGCCTCTTCCTCTGCTCCTCAGTTGGATAGTGCGTCTGCTTCTCAAATGGCTCTTCTCACCCAAATTCTTGGGGTTGTTCAGAATAATGTGGAGACTCTTCAGCGCCTTGATGCAACCGTGAACACAAATACGGAAGCAATTCGATTGATCAACGAGTGCCTTGTTCGTATTGATAAGGAAATGTCTAGCCGTATAAATGGTCTTGTCAGGTCACTTGATGATTTTACTCTTGGGCTCTCGCACCCTCGCTCCCACACCCCTCGACGCTGACAAAAAGAGGGAGAAATTATGCTATCGTACTATCATGTATTTCATTATCCGACAATAGCAATTTCTGTTTTGTGTGGCTTGTTATGTTTTTATTTGTGACTTGTTTGTTATTTCCATGTTTTCATTAGCTTAAACAACTTGTATTAAATCGAACCATCTATGAAATGTTATTTATTTTATTATCTCAAATGTACATCTATTTATATATTGTATCGAAATGCCCATTAAATTGCAAATTTCATTTACCAAGGGGGAGTATTCGAACAAAATATTATGCACATGTTGAGGGGGAGCATCACTTGATGTTTCGCCAATTACCAAGCAAACACAAAAATTTTTGTCATCATCAAGGGGGAGATTGTTGGCTTTGAAATTTACTTTCGGCAAACAATTCCAAAATTGATGATAACAAACCATTGAAGAGTGTTTGATACTAATGAATTCTCAAGTTTATATTTTCAGTAAAAGACAGGTGAACGACTCTGAAATCAAACTCGAAAAGAAAACAACTCGAAAAGCAACCTCGGAAAGAAACCTTGATTTAAACCGAAAAGCTGTGAAAGAAATTGAAGCGCAAAATGGAAAATCTTTTAATTCAACGGCAAAGGAAAAAGTCAAAGACTCAAGACTCGGGGTAGATAGGTCGGGGAGCGATCATTGTAACAAGGTAATTTTATGCGTTGATATTATCGTATAAGCTCAAGTATAAAATGAATCGAACTCAAATGGAATGAAAAACGCTTTACCGAACTTAAATGGAAAGAAAAATATTTTTTAAATATTTTTTTCAAGTTGCAGTCGACTAGAATCACCCTGTGTATTTTCTAGTACTCGACTAAAACAAGTAGTAGCTATAGGTTTTCCATCCACATCAAAGTAGTCGACTGAAATGAGCTTGAGTCGACTAGAACTCAATCTAGTCGACTAGATGAAGTAATGTAGTCGATTAAAACAAGAAGTAGTCGACTAGTTGATCCTCAAAACCTGCAGATTTTTTAGAAAACATTTTCCTTGTTTTATGGATTGTGTTCAATGGTGTTCAAACGGCTCTTGTCTTTCAAATACAATATGCATTCTTCTTAACCCTAATGCCATGTTATATATAGAATGAGATATGTATATTGAAGTCTAAGAGATTGAAAAACAAAAGAGAAAGAAGTGAAAGAAAAGCTCTCAAAATTATGCAGAAATTTTTCTCTACAAAAGCCATTGAAACCAAGCTTTGAAAAGTTGATTTTCTCCAAATTTGTTTGAAAATCAAAACCTCTAGTATCTCTTATTATTCTCCAAATATCATTTATTAATCATATCCTTTGAGAATTCATTTCTAGAGCTATTGTAAAATCACCAAAAACACTTGAGCATATATTGATTTATCTTGCATAAAAACCTTTAGGTTTTGAGTGTTTTTGTTCTTTAGTGATTTTATTGATTACATACGAATTTGTAATCTTGGATAAGTGAAGTCCACCGATTGTTCAAAAGAGGGTTGTTCTCTTGATTGAGAGACAAGCTCGAGAGGCTTGTATTGTAAAGGTTTGCCATTCCACCTTTGAAGGAAGGGCCATAGTGAAAGGATCGGGAAAAGTTTCAAGAAGGGGTTCTTGAGCCGAGGAGTAGGAGTTACCGAACCTCGAAAAAATCACGGTGTCAATCTCTCTATCTCTTTCTCCTTACTTGATTAACTTGAATGCTATAATCACTTGAATATCTTGTATCCTATAATTTGTCTTGAAATTAATTGTTAGAGAATTGCAATTAAATCATCCACTTGTCTATTGAGAAATTGATTTTTGGTTATAGCGTATTCCAATTTTGAAAAGAGTTAGAAATATTTTTGAAAACCCTATTCACCCCCCCTCTAGGGATATATAGTGAGTAACACATGTTATGACTAGAAATGTATTATGTATGCAATTACCCCACTCATTAGTACGTAATAGTTTGATTAAATTGATTTTTAAGATGTGTTCCACATGAGTCAATAGATGAGTGAAATTGAAACCGAGAAAGATAGTTTTGACATATAAAGGACATGCACACATTCTTTATGGAAAAACTAATTAACTTTTGACTATGTAGTTGAAAAAATAGCTTTGTAACCATGACAAGGGGAGAAGCGGAGTGTTATGAAGAAGTAGTATGGAGAAAAGAAAAATGTTATGAAAAAAATAAAAATGCAAAAAACGGTTCTTCGATTTGAGTATCTGGGCCTTCTACCACAAATTAGCAGAGTGTTCACGTAAAAGGGGATAAAATTGATCAGCATAAATCCCATGGAAGAAGCTCAGACCCAGTTGGTCGGGACTAAAAATTTTCACTGGAAAGTTGGGAGTTTAGAAAGACAAAAAAGATAAATAGAAAAATAAAATATATAAAAAACATTATATGTTTATCATGGAAAATTTTAACCAATGAGGTAGAAGAAGGGAGATTAATCAACCATAGAGAATGTTCACAAAAACACGGAGAGCTATGTGGATCGGCTGTAGAAATTAGCAAGTTTATTTCACTACTGTGGGGACCATTCTTTTGAATCTAATTTTTGAAAGCTATTATTTATGAGTGTGTGGGGATAATTTGTATGCATTTTACTCTGACGACATTGTAGCATTGCATAATTTGATGATTATTTGATTTTATGAGCATACAAGAATGAAGAATGAAAGAATTTGTGGGTAGTATATTTAACCTTCACGAGACCTCACTCGTCCACTCGGTAGTGACGAGGGATTTAAAAGGCTTGTTACACGTGCTAAGTGTAATTGTAATCCTTCACGAAAGAAAAGATTAGTTAGTTTAGTTAGTTAGTTAGTTAGTTTTAATTTCATGTACTAAAAAGACAATCATCACGAATTTTGAAATTGTTCTATTGATTTCTTATAGAGTAGTAATGTTGAATTTTGGGGGCTTGATAGGAGCCAAATATCATATATTTAAGGCTCCTAATTATACATAGTTGATAGGGATCGTATACTAATGGGTAATAATAAGCCCAAATCAAGATAAAGATGAACCCACGATAATGATAGACACGTAGCTAATCCTTATCTAGGAGGTAGTTCTCATGACTTGGGCACAACGACCCAAAGCCCTATAAAAATAGAGCAATGGTCAACCTAACAGGTACGCAATAATTGCACCATTAATCTCTCTCTCAATTCATTCCCCGATCAATTTACTAACTTGATCGTCAGAGCCTTTTAGGTCGGCACCACACCAGTGTCTTGCAGGGATCCATCCAGGTGGTTGCGACATTGTTGCGGGTCAGGCTTGATTTCTTGTATCATCAGTTGGCACCGTCTGTGGGAAACAACAATTTATCACCTCCAGATCTAATGGTTCAGTTATAAAGCAAGAGCAAGGTCGGTGAAGCCTCTGGGCAACCCAAAGATCTTCCCTTCCACCCATCGACCCGTTGCAGCGAACCGCTCAGGGAGTACTCCCAGATACACAGGGAGTACTGCCACGCTCTGGGCTTCCCCAGGTGTATCCCCTACGGCATGATGTCCGAGATGAAGAACGCGTTTCCTAAGAGAAGCATGATGCTAGTGGTGATCAATCATCGAATAACTCAAAAAATCTTCAAGATCCGAACACTGCCAGACAATGCAATCCCCTAGATCCAGACCTAGCATAACAAGGTGCTGCCATGGAACGTATGGTGGTATTAGAGCAATAGGTCCAGTATTTGAATCAAGGCATGAACTAGCTGATCCAATAAAACATGGAGATCCTATAACACTTGGATGCTCCTATCCCCCACCTCCTGGTGGGACTGGGAGCATAACATAGATGACGGGGAAGAACATAGTCATGTTAAGGATCAAGGGAGAACCGTGGTTCGGAGTATAAGGCAAGGCAAGAATCACACAGATACCAAGGACCCTACAAAGGCCACGGGTGTATATTAACAAATCCAAGATCTCAAGGCAAGGATGAAAGACATGGTGCAGGTAATGAAAAACAAAAGCCTCGCCATAGTGGATGAGTTCCTAGAGAAGACCAACTCCCCTTTTGATGCATTGGTGATGAGTGTACTCCTACCCAACAAGTTCAAGATGCCTCAGTTGGAGATTTTTTATGGAGCCAAGGACCCCATTGATCATCTGGAGACTTTTAAGGCACTCATGCACCTGTAGGCTGTCCCAGATGCTATCATGTGTCGGGCATTCTTCATGACCCTGAAAGGGTTAACCAATGTCTGGTTCAACAAGTTGAAACCAGGTTCTATCCATGATTTCAATGACCTAAACAAGAAGTTCATCAGGAACTTCATTGCTGGACAAAGGCACAAGAAGCCCGCCACCTACCTGCTAAATGTCAAGCAATAGAAGGAAGAATTCTTGCGATAATAGATAAGCTGATTCAACACAGAGATACTCGAGGTTGACGAGGTCAATGATAATGTTACTATAATAGCCTTCATGGGAGGGCTATAGTCTTCTCGGTTCTTGTTTTCTCTGTGAAAAGAACCACCCGAGACAATGATAGAATACTTGTCAAGGCCTAGAAGCACATGAAGGAAGAGGATGTCGTCAACGCTTGAAAGGGAAGAGGACTCGGAGATAAAAAAAAAAAAAGGAGAAAAAAGGCCAGCAACAACCAGTAAGGGGGAAAGAGAAGCCAACGGTCGGAAAACCTAACATACCTAGGTTGACAGGTCATCCCGACCCCCCTCAAAAAACCATGACAAGTTCACCACCTTCACTCCCTTAAACAAGCCAATAAGCGAGATTCTTCTTCACTCCAGGACAATCATTCCTTAGCTTGGCCAGCTAGGCTGAAGTTAGATCCATCAAAAAGGACACGCAATAAGTATTGCCGCTTTCATCAGGATCATGGACACACAACGGATGAATGCATCGATTTAAAAAACGAGATTGAAAACTTGATCCGGAGAGGGCACTTGAGTCGATTCACGACTTATGGCAAAAAAGGAAAGGTCGACAAGACACTCCCCGCGGAAGCTGCTCACTAGAGAAATAAACGATACAAGAGATCAAGGTGATTTCCGAAGGCTTCGTAGGAGGCGGGGAGATGAGCTCATCCCGAATGACTCATGTGAGAAAAACTAGAAATATGGTGGAGGTGCACGAGGTAGATACATCTGCCCCGCCACCCAAATCTCCTCAACTAGAAGGGTAGGTCATTACCTTCTCGAATGATGACGCACGTGGGGTTCAACACCCCCATGATGATCCACTAGTGGTTACTGTGGTAGTGACCAATTTAACTTTATGACGGGTCCTAATCGACATTGGGAGTTCTGCAGATTTGATATTTGCCAAAGCCTTCAACAAGATGGGTATAGTTAAAAAAAAGCTAAAGACATCCAAGTCACCTCTAGTTGGCTTATCTGGAGAGAAGGTGTTTCCATTGGGAATAGTGACCTTTTCGTTACCGTCGGGGACGTTCTAAGATAGCTTATGGTCAGGGTAGATTTTTTTGTGGTGGATTTCCCTTCCACCTATAATATCTTTCTTGGGAGAGCTACCCTCAATACCCTGAAGGCAGTAACCTCAACCTATCATCTGCTAATAAAGTTCCCAACCGATTAGGTTGTGGGAGAGGTAAGAGGAGACCAAGCCATGACACGAGAATGTTATGTAGCGGCTCTGAAAGAAAGAAGGTTGCGGGAGGCCCTCACCATCAATGGTCTCGAATTAGGTGAATCGACCCCGCGAACAAGACCTGTAAAGGACCTTATTGAGGTGATTCTGGAAGAGGGAAAGTCCCAAAAGAATGTAAGCATCAAGTCATTGTTCCCTGACGATATAAAAAGTTGACTTATCCAATTCTTAAAGCAGAACCAAGATTTATTCGCCTGGAGGCATGATCCATGTGTCATGCAACACCGACTGAACATGGATCCCACTATTAAGCCAGTAAAACAGAAGAGGAAGACATTCACCCCTGATAATAATGCAACTATAATGTCGGAGGTATATAAACTCCTATAGGCAAATGTTATCCGTGAAGTATACTACCCCGACTAACTGTCAAATGTGGACCTGGTGAAGAAGGGGAATGGAAAATGGAGGCTCTGTGTTGACTTCATAGACTTAAACAAAGCCTGCCCAAATGATTGTTTTCCTTTGGTAAGAATCGACATGCTTGTAGAAGTTACTTTGGGAAATAAACTGCTCAGCTTTATCGATGCATATTCGGGATACAATCAAATCTCCGATCGGGGCATAACTGTTACAAAGTAATGCCCTTTGGATTGAAGAATGGCAAAACTACCTACCAGAGGTTGGTCAACAACATGTTTAAGAATTAAATTGGTAGGAACATGGAAGTTTACGTGAATGACATGCTAATGAAAAGTGTCAAGAAAAATGATCATCTAACGAAACTCAAAGAAGCCTTCGAGGTACTCAGAAAGCATCAGATGCGCCTTAACCCAACCAACTGCGCTTTTGGCATATCGTTAGGGAAGTTCTTGGGCTTTATGGTTAGTAGGAGGAGCATTGAATCCAACCCAAAGAAAATCCA
Organism: Cornus suecica; assembly: GCA_963922005.1. NCBI lineage: Eukaryota > Viridiplantae > Streptophyta > Magnoliopsida > Cornales > Cornaceae > Cornus > Cornus suecica. Next base: position 60,843,268 of record OY998239.1, read on the forward strand.
GGCCATCCTGGATATGAAGTCCCCCTAGTCAATCAAAGATGTTCAAAGGTTGACAGGGAAGGTGACCGCCCTCAATAGGCTAATCTCTTAAACCACTAAGAAATGTTTTCCTTTTTTGAGGAGGCTCGAGAAAGCCTTCGAGTGGACCCCAGAGTGTGATCAAATATTCATTGACCTAAAAAAGTATCTCGCCTTTCCTCCTCTATTGTCCCGAGTGGTTATAGGAGAGCAACTCCTACTATACTTGGCCGTCTCACTAACAACAGTAAGTTTGGCCTTGATGAGGCAAGAAGCAGGAGTTCAAATACCAATTTACTACACCAGTCGGGCACTATGGGGAGAAGAAGAAAGGTACCATGCAATGGAGAAGTTCGCATTCGCACTAGTTATCTCTCCCCAAAAGTTTAGACCATACTTCCAGGCACATACAGTAATTGTGCTCATATATCAGCCCCTGTGCCAGGTGTTGTATAAGCCGGAGACATCAGGAAGACTCATGAAGTGGTCTATAAAGCTCAGGGATTTCGACATTCAATATAAACCAAGGGCAACTGTAAAAGGTCAAGCGCTGGCAGACTTTGTGGCCAAGTATACCATCAGGGCAGGGGGTAACCAAACTCAGGCTGAACTGACCGAAGAAGCAGCCCAACCAGATAATATGCCGCTAGAGCACACCTGGGTCCAATATGTCGACGGGTTATCTAATGCCCTTGCATGTGGGGCCGGTATAGTTCTAATCACCCTAGATGGGGAAAAACTAGAATATGCACTACAATTCGACTTCAGGGCCACCAACAATGAAGTAGAGTATGAGGCCCTGTTGGTAGGAATAAAGATAGCAAGCGCCTTTGGAGCGAAACAAGTGCAATGAGAGTTTGAGGCTAAGGAAGAGAAAATAAGAGCCTATTTGCACAAAGTTCGGAAGGCGGTAGCCATTTTTGACCAGTTCACCATCCTCCAGATACCTAGGAGCCAAAATAAATTGGTCGATGGCCTTGCTCGCCTAGCTACTACCATAGAGCCTAGGAGGGAATGCTTAACCTTGGTTGAACATCTGCAGGACCCTAGTATCTCACAAGAATCATAGGTTGTAATGCAACTGGCTGAAGGGTTCGAGTGGCCCTGCCAATTATCAAATATATCAGGGATGAAGAGCTGCTCGATGACTGTGCAGAAGCTTACAAGATCAGGGTCCGAGCCAGATGATGTACTCTTATAAATGGGGTGTTGTATAAGAGAGGATTTTCCCTACCCTACCTACGATCCGTATCAACAGCAGAAGCACATCAAATCAATTAAAGACATACATGAAGGGGTGTGTGGAAATCATGCTGGGGGTAGGTCACTTGCGTATAAGGCAATGCGGAAAGGATACTACTAACCGACTATGGAACAAGATTCAAAAGACTTCGTAAGAAAATGCGACAAGTGTCAGTGGTTTGCGAATATTCCTAGACAACCTCCCGAAGAGTTGACACCCATTGTAAGCCCCTGGCCCTTTGCTCATTGTGGATTGATTTGATCAGCCCTCTATATAAGGGTAAAGGGTAGGTGAAGTTCGCAGTGGTCGCGATAGACTATTTTACCAAATGGATGGAAGCAATGCCACTGACAAAAATCACAGCAGCCAACATAAAAAAATTCACCTGGAAGTCAATAGTGTGCTGGTTCGGAGTACCACGAGTCATTATCACAGATAATGGGAAGCAGTTTGAGGCCTCAGAATTCTAAGAGTTTTTTGCCAACATGGGAATCAAGAACCACTTCTCATCTCCAGCTCATCCACAAGCACATGGTGAGGCAAAGGTGGCCAACAGAACCCTACTTGGTATGATCAAGAAGCGTCTCAAGAAGGCAAAGGGATTATGGCCAGAAGAGTTTCCCTGTATACTCTGGACCTATCGAACCACAACAAAGATGCCTACGGGAGAAATACCATTTCTTTTAGCCTTTGGGAGTGCGGAAGTGGTCCCCATAGAGACTAAGATAGAAGGTTTCAAGAATAGAAATTTTAAACCAGACCACAATAATGAGGAGCTTGTGGTCAACTTGGATTTGCTGGAAGAAAAGAGAGAGCGGGCTCAAATGAGGACTATAGCATACCAGCAAGCCATGATCCGGTACTACAATGCGGGGGTGAAATAAAGGAGATTCCAACCAGGAGACCTGGTGTTAAAAAAGGTTATGCAACCATCTTCTAATCCAGAAATCAAGAAGCTGGGGAAACTGGCCCCTAACTGGGAGGGCCCCTACAGAGTAGTTAGAAGCTAGAGGCTGGGAGGCTACTCCTTCATCCATGGAATGTAGAACATCTAAGAAAGTATTACTAGTAAAAGTGTACATAGCTTACTAGGTATTAGTACTTCATTTCATAGATTATTTTTTCATTCCTGTCATTCTAGATCCATGTTTAGTTCGGACTCTACAGCATCTTAATAAGCAGTTTAACTGCAAGTTTCAATAAAAGTTGTTGCCATTTGTTCTTCTACATGAGATCATGATTTTTGATAAATCTCTTGAGAAAAATATTATATAAATAAATAATGTTAACTCAAAATACTGACATTATACCTGAAATACATGTCCCTTCTTAAAAGTGTGGGTTGAGTGAAACCCGAGATAATAATAACACCCCCAACAAGCGGGGTTCGCCTAAGAAAATAAGGCTAAGTGAAGCCAAAAATATATCAATCCCTCTTTTTAAAGAGGCCTTTATCAAAGAAAGGGGCAGACTGAATGAAGCTTAGATAAAACCACATTTGACAGCTAGTCGGGGTAGATAAACACAAATGCTACATGAAAAGTTTAAATATTTCATTACATGAACAAGGACTATATGCAATGCTCAAGGGCATATAGTTCATTACATTGTCGCATACTACATTCATACTTAATGACATAGAGTTTATTATACAAAAGTAAAGTACAACAAAGTTTACTACATAAAAGGAAGTATGTAAGGACCACCACTACTAAGTCTACACATTACTCATCATCATCCACAAAGGGAGGCATATAAACAACTTTCGAGAAGTCACATTCAGGATATATCTCCATGACCTATCCCTTGCAGTAGTCAAAGCTGTCAGCATAGTATTGAAACATGGAGGCATCAAACTTATCAGAGCATTTATATTCCTCAACAGCATTGGCGGCGCGTAATTGAGCAGATGCAAGCTGTCCCGAAAGGGAATCAACTCTAGTCTGCCAAGTGCTCCTATCACTCTCTACCGCATCCCTGTGCGTCAGATTTTCCTGCTCAAACTTGTGGCAAGACTCTTTGAGTGATACGACCTCCTCCTTGTGCTTGATTTTCTGATCCGCATTAAAGGCCCTAGCATTATGGCCCCCTAATTAAAGAAGAAAAAATAGACGATGGAGAAGGAAAGAAAAAAAAGCAAGAATTTATACCCTAAGGGTATCCTGCATGTAGCTACGGTACATTTCATTCACTTCACCATGTTGATTAAGGTGGTTAACATCCTCTTGCATCATAAGCTGGAACATCCTGTCGTGGGCTACGTTATTGTTTATCATCACAGTGCTAGAGAGATTGGATCCCGCGAAGACCCCAAATCCACCTTGTACGAGGGGGCTGTCACAACACCGGTTGGGGGTGAAGGCCAAGTGGCACCCTCTAGAGTAGGGAGGGGAACGTCAAACCTATAAGAGGAAGACGAAGCTGCTCTAAACCCATTAGATCCACTAGTGAACAAGGCACGGTTGGTCAGGGGATGGTTTGAAGTAGCAAGAGGGGGGAGCTTCTTGGATTGCCACGATGCCTCTTTAAGAAACTTGTCACACTCACAAGGTTATGTATACCCTTGCTTCGAAGGTGCATAAAATAATAAGTAAGTATCCATGGAAGCAAATGTAAATGAAAAAACTCTGAATTCCAACCTACCTTGGGATGGTGGAGTAGACGGGGACCCCATATATGTGGGCATGGTAAGGGCAATAGGAATATATGGCACCACAACGTCACCACCATCTAAACCATGACAAAAATTAATCAGATTAGCATGAAGCAAGAAATTTGTTTTGTCATGGAAGCTCATAGCCTGCTCGCGCCTAGCAATCTCCTCCGAAGTTGCCTCAATAGTCTCCCTGATAACTGCGCAAAAATTAGAAATTAGTTGATGTTGAACGAAGATAAAAGTGCAGCTAACAAGTTTGGAAATAAAAAATAACCATCGAAGTCGGGAGACCCTAACGACTGTCATTTGATGACCTGAGTCAGACGAGCTGGACTTCCATCCGTACCCGATACAAAGAAAAATCTACTTTTCCAGCTTTTGGTATTGTCTGAAATTTTCGTCAAGACATGATAATTAGGCACTGAAGCAAGTGTGACCCAATCGGTCGTCCTTTGAATGGTGTAGAGCTTCAAAAATTCATAAATCCTCAACGTACCATTCCCGCGAAGGTGCCAAAGGTACAAGCACCCCAACATAACCCGCCAAGCATTAGGGGTGAGTTGAGAAGGAGCTAGCCCTTTATAGGAGAGAAACACTCTTACAAACTTGGGTAATGGAAAACGTAGGCCTACTGCGAAGGTTTGCTCATAAAAGCAAACCCAATCCCTTGCCATCGTGTTCGCTCGCTCATTTGGAGAAGGAGATCGGAGCGAAATATCATATATTTAAGGCTCCTAATTATACATTGTTGTGTCTATGATTATCATTATATTAGTGCTTTTATACGGTATTTGTGTCTTAAGATATTTCAGGCGATGTTATGTAAAACAAGTTTAATTATGTGAATTAACTGGATCTGTGACTCAAGATTGTTCGAGATCTGAAATCATGAATAAAAGACCTATAAAAGAGCAAAAACAAGTCAAGGATACAAAAGGACTGAAGAAGAATGAAGCTGAGAAGAGAAACGGAGCAAAGAGGATGAAGTACAAAATTCAAGGTGAAGAACTACCGAGTACTCGGTAGATCCTTCACCGAGAATTCGGTAGAGTGCGAAAGTCCGCGCACTTGAGTGTTGGAAGGAAAAACTACTCGAGAGTTTTTCGCACTTGCGCTCGTTTTTGCAAAACCTAGAAGCTACCGAGTACTTGGTAGAAACTTCACTGAGTACTCGGTAAACCCTGATGCAGCCAATAATTTCAGCAATTTGTATATACTTCTGTGGGATCCGTTTCAACCCAAATCAACATGGAATGATCTCTAGGATATTTCAGATACAATATTAACTATATATGAGGAGATTATATACCATTATTCAATATATATCACAATAGACATTCCTGACGTAACCGTGAAGCAATCAGATTACCAAATAAATACGCCTCTTTTTCTATAAAAGATAGGGGTCACCCCTACAGCTAAAAGAGGTTTGGTTGGATCTTTGTCTTGGTGTTATATAGGAGTTTGGAGCAGAATATCAATCATGGAGGGAGAGTCTACATTAACAATACAGACAGCCACCACCATGAACAACTAAACCGGTATCTAGGATTTTTAACAAAACCCTAGCCAAGTAATGTAAACTCTTTCTTATTTTTATTGTATAAGGGGAAACTGAAGGACACGTATGTGATGATTTTGTGGATGCGTGATTACATTTGATTTTATATAAGATTCTACGTTTATTTTATATCTTGTCTTAGCTTGAATGAATATTTTATCTTAAACAATCATGGTTATTCAATATGGGCTAGAACTCGGATGCTGAACTCATTATTTTCTACACAATAATGGTTATTAACATGTAGTCTTGATATAGATAGACCATGCTTAAAAGGGATAATTAGTGACGTGTTTTTAATTTATGTTAGTAGGAGTAGTTTAGAATAGATGCGTGTACTAGTTATGCTTTATTAAAGATGGCTCGTGCCAATGATGGATGAATTGTTTCTTTTTTGGGATTAGGGTTTGCCAATGTTTGCGACCCTATATTTGATTCACATATGATGGATCGCCCTTTACAATTAAATGATTTAGAGAATATATTAAATGGTGAATGGTCGAGTTAGAAATACCCTAGATCTTTATCTCCATTTTTCACAACCAAAACCAATTATCTTTCATATTTATTTTATGTTTATTAGTTATAGAGAACAAAACAAACAAACTATCCTTAATAATTTAGTTAGATGTAATTATAAAAGAGTTAAAGAATCATTAGTCTCTGTGGATTCGATATACCCTATCTCATTGGTATTATACTATAATTGATTTGGGCACTTGCGATAGGGAAACTTTAGGCCATCTATAAGGGTTTATTTGAACACATAATTATTATTATCATTATTTATTATCCCTTCCTAGTAGGTCAAACTAATCGAGGTTTGGCCACCGATCAAGTTTTTGGCATCGTTGCCGGGGACTAAACAATTTTATGTACTCTTGCATAATTATTTTAGCTAGATTATTTTATTTGCTTTATTTTATTATTTCAAAAGATGAAACTTTGTGATTTTTGATAGGTACAATGAGATTAGTAGAGGGAACCGGAAAAGCGTTGACGAATCTGTTTGTGAGTTCTATCATACTTCAAAAATTGCACAAGTTTTATCTTTACTTTTCTTATTTAATTTCTCTTTTATTTTGTTTATTTATTTTTAAACTTGTTTTTAGCTAGTTTATTATTTGTTTCATAAAAATTTGTTTCATTGTTGTATGAGTGGTTTGCGTTCCGTATCTAAAGAACTTGCTCCTTTTGATCTTTAAATTGATAGAATTTATCGTAAAAACTTAAGAACTAATAAACAAAGGATTGAAAAAGATATACTAAATTTTATCGATATAGGCGACCCTCAAATACAACCACTAGGTTCCTTGAAAGATTATTATACACCTTCTAATTTTGAATCACGAACGGACATCGTTATACCAGGAGAGACAATGTCTCCTTATAAAATCAAAGCTAGTATTTTAAATATGTTACCTAAATTCTATGGTATATGAAGATCCTTATGAACACATTACGGAGTTCATAGAAATTAGTTCAACAACTAAAATGAATGAGATGTTCACTAATGCATTACGTGTACAACTATTTCCCTTTTCATTCAAAGAAAGAGCAAAAAATGGTACACTAGTTTAGAAGAATGGGAGAAGACTGATTGGGAGAAACTTAAGAAAGAATTGTTACACAAATTTTACCCCATGGGAAAAACACATGAAGCCCAAGCAGCCATAATGAATTTTGCCCAAATTACTGGAGAACAATTCCATGACATTTGGGAATGATTTAAAGAACTCTTGGATACATGTCCTCATCATAAATTTACTAAATATGACTTGGTGCGTAATTTTTATAATGGCCTAGGATAAATACAACAACATCATATAGATGCCACATGTGGAGGAATGTTTTCATTAGAACTAGTCGAAAACATTTAGAAAATATTCGAAAGACTAAGTGAAAATTGATAACAAAACGCGTCAGAATCTAGGGCTAGATCAATGTTTAATAATCCTAGAAGGATGGAAAATGCTAAGGAAATAGATAGAATTGACGACGTGACGACTCAAGTGGCCGAGATAATTAGACAAATTTTTGAATAACACTCAAAATACCCCTGTAGAAGTCTGTTCGATTTGTTCTGATCCCTCTCACTTAGCTAGTGGATATCCACTAATGTTTGAAGAAGATATAACGCCATGTGATCTTAACGCAACCTTTACCAATAATAATCCATTCTCAAATTCTTTCAATCAAGAATGGCGTAATCATCCTTTATTATCATATTGATCTCAGAACATCGAAAATCCTGTCCAAACTTAAAATTTCAATCAAGTTCCAAGACAATTCAACAATAGTAGTCAAAATTTTAATCAAGTTCCAAGACAATTCAACAATACTCAGAATTTCCAAAATAATAGACAAGGATTTCTATCATTCCAATCAAATCAACCTCAATTTCAAAATCAATTCCAAAATACTAATCCACCACCAAGATCAACTAGTTTTGAAGACAAAGTCTTAGTAGCCTATGGAAATATGGAAGCTAATACCCAACTGTTACATACGCATTCTCAAGCTATTTCAAAATTATAAACACGGATGGGTCAAATAGCTAATACTTTTAACAAAAGAGAAAAGGGTAAATTGCCAAGTCAACCAGTGATCAATCCTAAAGGACAATGTAAGAACACTTTGGTGTATTATTTATTTATGGCATGTTCTAGACAATAACCATGTTGAGTGTTAGATAGGTTGGTTTGGTTTCAGTGACACAGATAAGATTCGTCAAAGGCAGAATAAAGTGTTGAAGTAATAAAGAATACAAGTGAAGCACGAAAGTGAGCATATTGATAAAAAAAATGACTCCTGGAGGGCAAAAATAACATTTTCCAAAGCCGTCAATTCAAGCAAAAAGTATCGTGGGTTTAAGAGGGTCATTTTGGCGCAGTTGCGGAGAAAAGTGATTTTAACAAAAATGCATATGCTTTCAGTTTCAAAAAGTGGCTGGCAAACACATTTTTACGCTTGGAGGTACACTTGGACCTACACTTCAAGGGTAGGGGGCCTACACTACAAGCATAGCTGCGACAAGTTTTTGGCTATTTTTTCTGCTATTTCCAAATTGTTCATGGGTTGGTTTTATGATTTGGCCATGACTTATATACATCAAAGTGCGTGATATATACATGATTTTCATCATAATATAGGGTTTAGATGTGAAATTATGAGAAAGGGAAAACTTAGGGTTTGGATCATCATTGTCTATAAGTACCCAAGTCTACAACAAGAGGAGGCACGTCTTTAAGAATTCACTGTAAGTTTTCTACAGCTTCATCTTCTTCTTCTACTACAGAGATATACATATGGTGAGAGAATATTATTGAGTGATTAGAGATACACCAGTTCTTTCTTATTTTTTGCCGTCTTCAATCATGCTTCTATATCGATGATTTCTATGAACGATTGAATGGTATAGTTGCTGAAAAATTTAGACACCATCTATAGCAATATCATTGTGTTGATCCATTGAAGAACGGAGCCGTCTGAGTGTGGAGATCAAAGAAGGAGGCTTTCTGGTGATTTTGATATGTTGAGAAGGAGAGCCGTCAGACTACAGAGATCGGAGCGAAAGCTTCGTGGAGCGCGAGTGAATCTAGCCTTTCAGACATCGAGTGAAGAACAACAAATTACAATGGTTGTAAGTTCTGTTTTGATAGAGTTTGTAAAAATTCTCTGATTCATAGTGCATCGATACCTGAGCGTATCCGTGGTTTTACTTGGACGTTTTCCAAGGTTTTTCACGTAATAATCTCTGTCTCTTCTTGTAACGCCCCGCGTTTTCCTTTCACTTTTCTGGAATTCTTTTCCATGTGTTAATGTTTTGCGACGTCACTTATTCATGACGTCTTGTGTATTCTCGGTACGAGTAAATTTTTCGCGTTTAAGTTTTGGACTTAGTAGGACGACTTTGTGGTATTTCGTTTCCGGTTTTGTGGATTTGAGTATCGCCAACGACTACGAGGGTTCGTGCAACGTTTTCTCGTTGGAGCTTCGGCAATCGTGTTACGTTCTCGAAAGTTCTAACCTAGTTTAGTGTAGACGTTCGGTGTAGAACTTATATGAAATTCTTGTTATATTTTCGTGTTGTAACTAATGAAAATTATTAGAAACGATTTCGGGAAAGAAATGACCTAGGGGTATATGAGTAATTTCATATTTGGAGCAATTAGTGAAAATTGTAGAGAATTGGCTAAGTGTTGGTGTATGGATGGCATAGTGGTAATTAGAGAGGATGATAAGGGGTAGAAGGGTAATTAAGAGGCTTGATGTCACTCTTGTAATTAACCCCAACTTTGGCATATTTTGGTCATTTCCACATTTTATGTGTTGTCTCATTCCTAGCCCTTGATCTCATTCTCCCATCTTTGTTTTAGACCCTTAGATCATAAGGCCTTGTTTGGTTGGCACTTAAATGGAATAATCCATTATTGTTGGTCATCCACTTGGCAAGACTTTTTGTCAACCATTGGATGATTAATTATTTCTCATCTTCATTCTAGGCCCTTGGATGATAAGGCCTTGTTTGGCAAATTAATGGGTTTTGTGATTTGTGTAATAAGTCTTCCACTTAGCAAGACTTATTCCTAGCCCTTGGATTCATTTCCTTTTTCCCCATCTTTATTATGGACCCTTGGATGGTGAGTGGTGTGAGTGGAGAATCTCTACATATGGCAAGTCTTCCACTTTGCAAGACTTCATCTTCTTCTTCTCCATTTTCTCTCATTTTCTTCCTCTTTGTTCTTCTCCACTTATGGGTGGAATTCATCACCCTAAGTTGGGATTTTGGTGTGGCCATCAACATAGAAGAGGTTCATGGTGTCCTTTTCTTTGGTTTAAGCTAAATATGGGTAAGTGTTCTTCATCCCTTGTGTGTTTCCATTTCAAACCAAGTTAGGGTTTCTTGTTATAACCACTAAATGTTTCTTGCTCTCTTCTTGTGTTGGAGCTTGATTCATGGTTAAGAGGTCATGGTGAAGCTTTCCACCGGTTTACTACTTGGATTTTGGTTGAGGAAGAGCTAGGGTTTCATGGGCTTTGCTTGGTGGTTTTGGTGGTTTGCTCTTCAAGAGGTAGGGGGAAAACTTCCTAACTAGCCATCTTGTGATTGTGTAATAAGATAAATTGGATTCTAGGATTTCTAGCATTAAAATGAAATTGCTAAGTATATCCTTGGAAATATGAAGTTAGGGTTTGAGCTTGTTATGTAACTTAACCTTTGTGTATAGAGAATTTTTGATAGTATTCAATAAGGTTATGAAGCATGATAGCTATGTGGTTATTCTTGAGATTTCTTATATACAAGTTTGCTTGTATGCCTATGTATATGTGGATATATATATATGTGGGTATTATGGTGTATATGTGTAAGAGTAGTTATACATATTACCATGTGGGTATTTGCTTAAATATGATGTATTACCATATTGAGTTGATATATGTGGGGTGTAATTATGTATGGATGTCTTTGTGTTGAACCGTCGCAACAACTGGCCAGGTATAGGTGTCTCCCACCTCCGGACTAGTAATCTGGGAAATGGCGATATAGGGTTGGTTGCTGCCCCATCGTGGTGGTATGCGCCACTCTCGGGTCCTGAGTATATTGCAGGAAAAGGTGTCTCCCACCTACGGAATTGGGGATATAGGGTTGGTTGTTGCCCCATCGTGGTGGTATGCGCCACTCTCGGATCTTTGAAGCATGGGAGTTGCCAGTGGGGCTCTCATGCGACCTCCTTCCTTATTGAAGTGAGAAGTTTCAAAATCACTTGGGAAGAATTGGTGCGGTGCTCGTTACTCATAGTATGAGTGAGTGCGTGTTCGTTAACTTGTTTTGGGCAAAGAGTGTTTCATGGGGTTTCTGCCATGAGGTTTATGAGTCATTTTGCCTTGTATAGCATTATGTGATCTCATTTAACATGTATATATAATATTGTTCCATGTGATTGAGGAGCATGTTTAATATGAATTTTTGTGATATAATTCATTTGTTATTTAAATGCTCAAGTGGAATTGAAGGATGTGAAAAATGTAAATTTCATGCCTTGCTTAAAGTATAATGTGAGATCAATAATTATGCTTATTGCTATGTGCTATTATACCCTAAGAGGAGGGGGGTGTTATGAGAGTAAATTCGGTATAGGTGGTGATCTTGGTTGATGGTGTATAATGACCTTATGACCTTGTTAGAAACCTAGGTGATGTGGTTTTGAGTATGAAATTAAGGTTTGAAAGAATCGGAAGGGGTTCTTGATTTGAAACTAGTTGATTCCGTGGCAACGGTCACTAGGTTCCCCTTAGCGGTCATAAAGATATTAAATGATAGTTTCTCATTTCTAAAGTTCCTAAATGAGTTAAGGACTTTTGTCTCATGATTCCTACGGCTTTGAAGCTGTTTGGAAGTCATTTTTGAGGTTTTCTAATCTAGGCAGTCGACTGCGTCAACTAAGCTTTTTCCCGTAAGAATTTTGGAACTCTCTGGTCCAGCCAGTCGACTGGGTCATTGAGCCAGTCGACTGGGTCATCAGACAGCCGACTGGGTAAACTAGCCAGTCGACTGGGTCAGCTTTGGGTGGATTTTTTCTGATTTTCAAAAATTCATTTCTCTCACCTCGTAACTCGGATTGAGGTCCCGTTTGTTCCTATGGCTTGTGCTAGGCACAAAATTTGTAGATAAAATTGAAAATAATTTATTTAAATTCAAAATGACTGTTTCACCCTTGGAGAAAGAGGGGTACTTCAACTTTCCATTTGTCTTATCGGCGTTGTCCGATACCGTTTTCAAAACTTCATATCTCTTGCGTCAGGGCTTTGAATTTGATCCCGTTTGTTTTCATGGTTCAACCTATGTCCAAATAGGTGGGGAAACCTTTGAAAGTACATCTTTGCCCTTGAAATGACTATTTTACCCTTTGGTGATCATGTGACCTTTGATTGGTCGGTGTGATGGGTTATTCAATCCATTTCACTTCCTTTTGTTGTTGGGAAACCTTTGTGACTTACCTTAGGTTTACATGAATGTTTTACCCCTGTGTTGGGTTTATGGATGTCATTAGTGGCATGTGAAGTGATTGATAGTATGATTCGATAACAATTTGAGGTTTTGGAGTTCGGTATGCCTGTGGCCTAGGAACTGTAAGTGTTATCATTCCTAAAGTGTTATGAATAGGAGGGTGAGTTATTTCATGTTGTTGTGATATAGTTTCACTATATGCTATTTGCCTATTTCTGGATGCATGGTAGGGGACTAGTGGGATGTATTCCGGGGTCTTGTCTTGGCGTGATTGTCAGGTGGGATATTTGACTGACCTAGGATAGATGCATGTACACGGGTTGGTTTTCATTTGATTTGAACGGTCGTAGGATGTGATGGTTATGATTTCTTTCTCCTACGGGGCTCAATGAGCTCACCCCGGCAGCGGTATGCCTGGTGGTTTACACCACCAGTTTGCAGGAAATGTTTCAGATATGGACAACGTGGAGTGCAGGATGGTTCGTGGCACTGATGCTGTTGCGGGGTTTGGGACGCTATATATATATAGAGTTGTACCTTTTGTTTCATTTCTTGTTCCCTGTATTGGGACCGTCGATGTTGTACCTCTTGGGAGCCAGTCTGTTGGCCTATCCCTTCCTTGTATTCAGTATTGTTACATCGTTGTAGAGATGTATTCTTTCGGCACTTAGACGTGCCTTGTGTATCATTTGGTTTAGCTTCCGCTTTGTTGTGTATGGAATTATTATTGATAATAAGATTCCATCCGGTTTATGGTTGTTTAGTATATTGATTGGTCGCTCATTTTACGGATCACGACCCGGATTCCTCGGATGTCCCGGTTTGGGAGTCTTAGGAAATTTGGGGCGTGACACTTCTCATGATTTAATTTTCTTAACTTATATTCATATTTGCTTGATTGATCTGTTTTTGAGAATTGAATTAAGAATTAGGGTTTATGAATAATTAAAATAGAATTTTTGCTTAAACAATTTTAACTGATCATAAAATCGACAAAAAGCCAATTCACCCCCCTCTAGGCTGTTTTCACTATCGTCTAGGTAATTTTAGACAACATATGATGGAGTTGGGAACTCTACAAGAACCAACTCATGAAACCGTGCAAGCAATCACAACCTTAAGGAGTTGTAGGGTAGTGCATAACAAAGTAGAGGAAACGTTTGAGGAAAAATTAGAACATGAAAAGTCTTGGAGAACATTTCTAAAGAAACATTGCATCCAATAATAGAAGATGAACCAGTTAAGGAAACACCTGAGAAAACTACGGAGAAGGACTTTGAGCCAAAAATACCATTTCCTCAACGTGTCTCTGTTGAGCAAACTATTATGGCAAATAAGGTGATAAAACGAATAAAATCTTAGAAGTATTTAAACAAGTAAAAATCAATTTACCTTTGTTAGATGTCATATCTCAAATACCACCTTCCGCTAAATTTATAAAATATTTATGTACGCAAAAACGTAGAAGTAAAGCTAAGGTGCCTAAGAAAATAGTGTTGATTGAACAAGTGAGTTCGTTATTGATAAATTATACACCACCTAAGTATAAAGATCCAGGAGCGCTAACAATATCATGCATAATTGGAGACCAAGAAGTAAGGCGAGCTTTCCTTGATCTAGGTGTCAGTGTTAACTTATTACATTATTCAGTTTACCAATAACTAGGATTAGGAGAATTAAACCCCACGTCGATTGTACTTCAATTAGCTGATAGATCAATCAAATGACCAAGAGGGATAGTTAAGGATGTGATAGCTCAAGTAGACAAATTCTTTTTTCCTGTCAATTTCATAATCTTAGACGCAGAACTTGTCCACAGTCCAAAGAAACATATACCTGTGATCTTAGGACGACCATTCTTAGCAACAACTAATGCTTGCATAAATTGTAGAACGAGGGCTATAGATATATATTTCGGGAATCTGAAAGTAAAATTGAATGTGTTTAAGAATGATAGCCAATGTCCAACCATTGATGATTGTTTTAGTATTGATCAAATAACAGAAGATTAAATTACGGATAGGAATGATAAATTGCATGAGAATAAAGAGGATTTCACAAAAATTGATTGGGATAAACAATTACAATCTAATCTTGACGACATCGCGGCTATAGAAAGAGCATTATACGGAGAATCATGGAGAAACCAACAGATTCGTTACCTATCACCTCGAATACACCTTCAATTTCCACGCCAATAGAGTCATTAATAATAGAACAAGAAGAGCAACCAACACAATCTGAGACTGAAAGTGTCAATACAATATGCAACATTAACACAGTTAATAATTTTCCATGGTATGCTGATATAGTCAACTACTTGGCTCCTCATAAAATACCACCAGGATGGTCTAAACAAGAAAGGGATCGATTCTTTAGTCAAATCGAATACTATATTTGGGAAGATCTGGAGTTATTCAAATATTGTTCTAACCAAATAATTAGGAGGTGTTTTCCTGAGAATGAAACACAAAGTATCTTAAAATTTTGTCACACATTAGCATGTGGAGGGCACTTTGGAGCCAAAAAGACAGCAACAAAAATATTAGAAAGTGGATTTTACTAGCCTTCCTTATTCAAAGATTCCTACAATTATTATAAGGCATATGAAAGATGCTAACGATTAGGTTCAATTTCTTGGAGAGATATGACACCTCTATCCCTAATTTTAATAATTGATGTATTTGATGTCTAGGGGATAGATTTTCTGGGATCATTTCCAATGTCAAACAATAATTTATATATACTTGTTGGGGTAGATTACGTTTCGAAATGGATAGAAGTAGTAGCATCAACCAAAGCTAACCATGAAACTGTGATTGAATTCCTACAATCTAATATTTTATCGCAATTTGGTATACCATGCGCAATAATCAACGATAATGGAAAATATTTTTGTAATCATTATATGAATAGTTTACGTCTTATATATTCCATTACACACAAAGTAGGTATGTCATATCATCCCCAAACATGTGGCCTAGCTGAGGTATCAAATAGAGAAATCAATCGAATCTTAGAAAAGACAGTACGAACTGATAGAAAAGACTGGTCAACAAGATTAAACGATGCACTATGGGCATATAGGATGGCCTATAAAACACCAATAGGAACTACACCATATAGATTAGTCTATGGAAAAGCTTGTCATCTCCCTATTGAATTTGAACACAAGGCATATTGGGCCATTAAAAGTTTAAATTTTGACCTAAAAGAAGTAGGCTCTAATCGGAAACTTCAACTTAATGAACTTGAGGAAATTCGTAATGATGCATATGAAAATACACGAATATATAAAGCACGAACGAAAGCATTTCATGATAAAAACATTCGAAGAAAATCCTTTGAACCTGGTCAAAAAGTATGGTTATTCAATACTCATTTGAAATTATTTCCTGGAAAACTACGCTCAAGGTGGGATAGACCATATAACGTAATTATTGTTTTCCCGTACGGGGTGGTGGAAGTAGATGATCCAAAGAAACGTAAAAGATTTAAGGTAAATGGTCAACGACTCAAGAGATGCGTAGAATTTAACCGTGAGATAGGATGTGTGGAATCTATCGATCTAATAGATCCTACATATGATAACGGTTAAAATATCTATGAACGTTGAGCCAACGACGTTAAATCCGCTTAAGAGAGTTCGTTTTCTCTTAGACGAAATGTAACTATAGGATTTTAACTTTATTAATTTTTCATTTTATTTGTTTTAGTAATTTTAGTTGATTTATGAGTTTAGATGAGGTATAATGATAGGAGTAAGCGGGGGAATGAATGAATGAATTTGAAATTTAAAAAGGTTTGAGATAAAAAATTTAGTAACTATGAACTACCAAGTACTTGGTAAAAGCATCACCGAGTACTCAGTGACTTAACTTATGAATTAAATTGGGCAACTCTGCGGTTCTTATTAGGGCTACTCTTTTATCTCTCAAATCACTCGAAATATTTCATTTCCTCTCCAATACTAAAAAACATAGCCTTCCTCTACCCCTATTATTCTAGATCCCACAAGATTTCGGTTTCAAATCCTCCTAAAATCATGTGTATCAATCTATATATACGGTCGTTTTGCCCTCAAATCCTCAATTTTTGCCCGATTAAGCTCAAATCAAGGCTTATATCTATATCCTATCCCTAAATCCGACTAAAACCCGCCAATTATTCCTGTCAAAACCGTGCTCAAATCTCTTCTGACTCCCATTTTAGAAGCTATATATGTAGGCGCCTATACATACTTTCAAATCTATTCAAAAAATTGATCAATGGCGCCCAATAAGAGGTGAGCTACGGAGGACGGAGAATCATCGGCAACAATTGACGAAATATGAGCTCGATCGGATCAAAGGGATATTGCTGCACGCCGAGAGGTGAAAGACTTGGGGCTGAGCAAAAACTTTATGGTTGAGTGGACATTCAATTATGCGGACTTTTAATCCAAGCGAAAGTCGGGGAATCAGTCATATGGCTTGATGATCGATGATTGCAACAATTGTTGACACCAGTGTCGCCTGTGTATTATTCGGAGATGGTTCGCGAGTTCTATCGCAACCTTGTTCATGATGTGGTGACTGATTTGTCGACTAGGGTAAGAGATCGAGCTATCACAGTTGATACCTCTCTCATTGCAGATGTGTGGGGGATTCCGGATGCATGTTCGAATAATTTACGTGAGACATTCCCAGCACCACCAGAGCAATTCCCTGATGTTCACACTATTATACGGAGTATGTATGGTGGGAAATACGAAGATGATAGGAGCAAGACTAATGCGGCAAAGAGGTTCTTTCCTCGGAGATTCTAGTTCTTGGATAATGTGTTTCACACTCGAGTATATCATCGAGGCCATGACACGGAGAGGCGGGGCATTATTCTGGAGGCTATCTACTCCTTCCATGAAGGCTACTAGGTCTCGATACCCAATATCATTATTCATATCATGTGGACGGTATGGCGAGACCTCTCCAATCTGAAAGTAGTAAACCCGAGGAAGTGGTTTCTCCCATTCCCCTCATTGATTACTAGCATTTTTTAACACTTAGGGATTCAGCCAACTAAGGGGGAGGAGGAACGCGTAATTGATGCGCCGATGAAGTACAAGGACTTTAGTCGTTTGCACGGTAAGATGAGTCGTGCCAATGCTTAGGCAACAGATGAGGAGACTAAGGAGGAGGATGATTCTGAGGACAAGGGAGGAGAGAGTGGGGATGATAATAAGGCTACTGATGAGGATATGCCTCAGGCCCCTAGACAGAGAGAGACTGTGACTCTGTCTCAAGAGCAGTATGACGATATAGTAGCCCATCAAGAGAGATTAGAGGAAGAGTAGGTAGAGATCCGAGTTGAGATTGCTCGTGGATTTCAGGCTATCATGGAGTGACTAGGCGCCGACTCTACTTCTCATCCACCACCACCACCATCGTCTTAGATTAGGATTTCTAAAAAGTACGATGACAAGCTAGCATAGATTTTTATTATATATATTGCCTTAGGACGAGCTGTGAATCGTTATTGTGTAGTATGCATTTTGATTTCTTTTTAATTTTATTTTTGTTTTAGATTCCATTTGCCTATGACTTTAAAAAATTAATGAGAATGGATATTTTGTTAAAACGAGCAAATTATTTGAATTATCTATTTTCATTATACAAAATAAGTTTGGGGGAATGATAAAACTTATATAAAAACTATTTTTATGAAAACCTATTATATTTATTTAATTTTCAATAAAATTATAAATATTTATGTATAATTGTATATTTACATATTTAAGTATTTTTATTTAAAAATAAAAATCTATTTTTAAAATATATATATTTATGTATAATAAATTTTATAGATATTTTATGTGTAATTTTTATTAAAAACTACTTTAAAAAGTATATAAGTATTTTAAAAAAATAATTTTAGTACAAGAACTACCATGTACTCGGTGATTAAATCACCGAGTACTCGGTGATTCCTGGAAAAACTTGATTTTTCTAAAAAACCGAAAATCAATTTCTATAATTATAAAATTTCGATCTTCCTTTCAAAATAGGATTTAGACTGTCTTATATAACATAATATATAGTTTTCATAAAATATAATGAAGGATTACAATAGTTTTATCAAAACATTCCATAAATATGAAATCCTTTTCAAATATAGATAAATTTACATTAATTCTTATTTCGTTTTCAAAAAACATCATTCTTACAATTCCTATTACAGATTTCTGCTGTAAATTAATTCATTCCTCTCCTACAAAGGACTTGTACTCACATCTTTAAATATAGGGTTCTTCCCTTCATTCTTCCACAGTTTATTTATTATTCTTAAAATCATTAGCAAAGCTAGTATGAGAATTAGAAGTTTGAGAGAGGAGGAGATAAAGGAGGATAAACCAAAGGGTGACCCTCTTGCTTATTATAAGATCAAGTACGAGTGTGTATTTTATAAGCAGATCATGTATGACCCATTGGAGATCATGACGGATCGAGCCTTCCAGGAGCGGTGATTAGAGAAGCTTTACAAGCCGGCGAATCTAAAAGTTTTTCCTAATATTGTGCATGATTTTTACCACAATATGAAGTGTAATGTTCAAGGATAAGGATGTTTGATTGAACATACAACTATACGCTACAATTCAAGGTCTATTAACGTGACTCCTGAGGCTATTGCGAAGGCATGGGGAATTCCTCATGAGTTACCCTCCGATCTTAATGGTAAGTTTTGACTTATTCCACATCCTATTCCATCCTCTTTCATGATATGTTTAGGGAGATTTGTGACAGGCTTGAAAACCCACCAACTCAATTTTGGATAAAAAATACGGAGTTAGATCCAGAGTTTTGGTATATTGATGGGATGTTGGAGAAGCAAGCATGTCCAAAGGATAAAGATCGATATTTATATCGAGAGATGGTGTATACGCTCTACTGCGTTAAGAAAGGATTTTGGGTTTCTTTCCCATAATTAATTTATGATAAGATGATGGAGTGTTGACACACTCTTGAGCAAAATTTATGCGGCTGAATACATACGAATGTGAAGTTGTTCTTTCCTTTCCTCATCACATAATTAATAGAAGATTAGTTGGGTGAATTCTTGGATGCC
This sequence comes from Cornus suecica, assembly GCA_963922005.1. Taxonomy (NCBI): domain Eukaryota; kingdom Viridiplantae; phylum Streptophyta; class Magnoliopsida; order Cornales; family Cornaceae; genus Cornus; species Cornus suecica. Next base: position 60,862,859 of record OY998239.1, read on the forward strand.
ACTGATGAACCTATGCATACGGGCCCTAAGAAGATTGATCATGATCAATTCTTTGGAAGATCAACCATTTATGAGCTAAGACAGTGGTGGGCAAAGGGATTTAACACATGGAGTGATGACTTTATTAAATGTGGCTAAAGGAGATAATGCAAAAAATTCGTAAGAATAAGGCAATAGATGTAGAAATTTTTAAGTATTATTATTTTGTTTTGTTATTTCCCGCCAAATCCGTTTAGGATTGGTTTCAACTTTTGTTTATGTTTTTGTTTTTCTGCAATTTTGAGATTTATAGGATTGTAGGCCCTTAAGGCCAAATCGTGTTGCTTTTATTAAATCAAATTCTATTTCTTGACAAATTGATTTATATCTTATATTCCGATTTATTAATTATTATCTGTCTACTTGATATGATTTTAGGTATTGCATAGTGTTTTATGTTTTAATAGATCATTCAAGTTTGGGGGAGATACGAGCACTACAATGCAAAGAACGGAATTACACTTCAAAGGCGGTAACAATTCTTATTTTATTTATTTGTTTTTAGTAAACCATAAGGCCATGGTCCGATTTAAGTTTGGGGGGGGGGGATTTTAAGGGATTTAAAAAAATAAAATATTGAATTGTTTTGAAAATCTTATTAAGTTATTCATTCGAAATATGTGATAGATATTATGTATGATTTGATTTGTGTACAGGTTATGACTAGAAAGGTACTATGTATGCAACCACCCCACTCATGAGTATGTAATAGTTTGATTAAATTGAAATTTTAAGATATGGTCCACATGAGAAGGATAGGTTTGACCTATAAACACATGCACATATTCTCTATGGGACAACTATTGACCTTTGACTATGTAGTTGAAAAAATAGATCTGTTTCAATGACAAGGGGAGTAGTGAAGGATGAAAAATGAATTATATGGAGAAAATATAAAAAAATTAAAAATGCAAAAAGTAGTATTTTGATCTCAGTAACCGGGCCTTGGTATCACCAATATCATTGTTCGCGTTTAAAGGGGAGAAAACTAATGAGCATAAATCTCGTGGAAGAAGGTTGGGCCCAGTTAGTCGGGACTAAAAATCTCCGCTGGAAAGTTCGGAGACTTAGAAAGACAAAAAGAGATAAAAATGAAAAAATTATATTGAAGTTGTGTCATAGCAAATATTGATCAATGAAGTAGAAGAATAAAAATTAGTCTACCATAGAGAATGTTCACAAAAACACGGAAGACTATGTGGATCGGCTGTAGAAATTAGGAAGTTTATTTCACTACTTTGGGGACCATTCAGTTAAGTTTAATTCATAAAAATTGTTACGTATAAGTGAGTGGGGATAACTTGTATGAATGAAGAAGGAAATAATTTGTGGGTAGTATATTTAACCCTCACGAGACTTCACTCGTCCACTCAGTAATGCCGAGGGGTTGAAGAGGCTTGTTACACGTGCTAAGTGTAATCATATACCTTCATGAAAGAAAAGTAAATTAGATACTCAATTAGTTAGTTAGATAGATAGATTTTAAATTATTGTACTAAAAATACAATTATCACCAATTTTGATTTTTGAAGTTATTGCTAAGGGACTAGCAATATTGAAGTTTAGGGGCTTGATCGAAGCTAAATATCATATATTTAAGGCTCCTAATTATACATTGTTATATCTATGATTATCATTACATTAGTGCTTTTATACGATTTTTGTGTTTTAAGATATTTCAGGTGATGCTATGTAAAACAAGTTTGATTCGGTGAATTAACTAGATCTGTGACTCAGGATTGTTCGAGAGCTGAAATCATGAATAAAAGACCTATAAAAGACCAAAAACAAGTCATGGATACGAAAGGACTGAAGAAGAATGAAGTTGAGAAGAGAAATGGAGCAATGAGGATGAAGTACAAAATTCAAGATGAAGAACTACTGAGTACTCGGCAGAGTGCGAAAGTCCGCGCACTTGCGTGTAGGAAGGAAAAAGTGCCCGAGATTTTTGTGCACTTGCGCTTGTTTTCGCAAAACCTGGAAGCTACCGAGTACTCGGTAAACCCTGATGCGGCTAATAATTTCAGTAATTTATATATACATCTCTGGGACCCGTTTCGACCCAAATCAATATGGAATGATATCTAGGCTATTTTAGATATAATATTAACTATATATGAGGAGATTATATACCATTCTTCAATATATATCACAAGATACATTCCTGACTTAACTGTGAAGCAATCAGATTACCAAATAAAGACGCCTCTTTTTCTATAAAAGAGAGGGGTCTCCCTACAGCAAAAGGAGGTTTTGTTGGAGCTTTGTTTTGGTGTTATATGGGAGTTTGGAGCAGAATATCAACCATGGAGGGAGCATCTACGTCAACAATGCAGATAGCCACCACCATGAACAACTAAAGCGGTATATAGGGTTTTTAACAAAATCGTAGCCAAGTGATTTAGAATCTTTCTTATTTTTATTGTATAAGGGGAAACTGAAGAACACGTATGTGATGATTCTGTGGATGAGTGATTACATTTGATTTTATATAAGATTCTATGTTTATTCTATGTCTTGTCTTAGCTTGAATGAATGTTCTATCTTACACAATCATGGTGATTCAATAGTGGTTATGAACATGTAATCATGATTTAGACAAACCATGCTTGAAAGGGATAATTAGTGACATGCTTTTAATTTATATTAGTATGAGTAATTTAGAATAGATGCATGTACTAGTTATGCTTGATTAGAGATGACATGTGTTAATGATGGATGAATTGTTCCTTTTTTGGGATTGGGGTTTTTCAATGTTTGCAACCTTATATCTGATCTACATATGATGGACCGTCCTTTACAATTAAATGATTTAGAGAATATATTAAATGGTTAGTGGTGGAATGAGAAATACCCCAGATCTTTATCTCCATTGTTCACAACCAGAACCAATTGTCTTTCATATTTATTTTATGTTTATTAGTTATAGAAAACAAAACAAAGAAACTATCCTTAATAATTTAGTTAGAAGTAATTATAAAAGAGTTGAAGAATCATTAGTCTTTGTGGATTCGATATACCTTATCTCATTGGTACTATACTATATTTGATTTGTGCACTTGCGATAGGAAAAACTAGGTCATCTATAACGGTTTATTTGCACACATCCTTATTAGTATCATTATTTATTATCCCTTCCTAGTAGGTCAAACTAATCGAGGTTTGCCATCGATCAAGAGGGATGCGAGTGGTGACAAAAGGGGGAAAACCAATGGCTAACCAACGTTTAGCCTCAGCGGGACTCTCCCGAGAGGGTATTTCGTGTACGCGAGGGGGACGGAGTTTAGCCATGGAATGTTAGGAGGATAAAAAGTGGGTTGACGAAGTGAAGGGGTGTTTGTGATGTTTATATAGGGGTAAAGCTTGAAATATAGCCGTTGGAGGCCTCCAATACATTCCCCAAGCCATGACACTTGGTGTGATATAGGTGATCGGTGGCTAAACCTTAATTAATTTAGCCTACTAGGCTTCGGTAACAAATAATAGTAATAATAATGTTGTGTGCAAATAAGCCTTTAAATTAACCTAGTTTTTCCTATCGCAAATGCACGAATCAATTATAGTATAGTATAGTATAGATGAGATATGGTATATCGTATCCACAAAGACTATTGAATCCACTCCTTTATAATTATTGTAACTAAATTCTGAAAGATAATTTGTTTGTTTTGTTTTCTATAACTATTTTGACAAGAAATAAAGTAACATAACAGTAAAGATTGATTTTAGTTTTGGTGTTTGAAAATAACGGAGAAAAAGATTTAGGGTATTTCTAACTCCACCCCTAACCATATAATATATCCTCCTAATCATTTAATTGTAAAGGGCGGTCCATCATATGTGAATCAAATATAGGATCACAAACATTGGCAAACACTAATTCCAAAAAAGGAACAATTAATCCATCATTGACACAATCCATCATTGAACAAGCATAACTAGTACATGCATCTACTCTAAACTACTAATACTAACATAAATTAAAAGCATGTTATCTTTTCTAGGTATGGTTTTTCTAAATCAAGATTACATGTTAATTAACTCCATTGTGTAGAAAATCATGAATTAAGCATCCGAGTTCTAGCCCATATTGAATAACCAAGATTGTGCAAGATAAAACATTCATTAAAGATAAGACAAGACATAGAATAAATGAAGTATCTTATATAAAATCAAACGTAATCACTCATCTACACAATCATCACATACGTGTCCTTCAGTTTCCCCTTATACAATTAAAATAAGAAAGAATCTACATTACTTGTCTAGGGTTTTGTTAAAAATACTAGATACCGGTTTAGCTGTTCATAGTCGTGGTAGTCTGCATTGTTAATGTAGCCACGCCCTCCATGGTTGATATTCTTACACAAATCTCCCACAGCAACGTATCAAGACTCCAATATAACACACCTATAGCCTCAGGAAGACCACTCTCTTTTATAGAAAAATAGACGTCTTTGTTTAGTAATCTGATTGCTTCACGGTAAAGTCAGGAATGTGTATAATGATATTCCTTGAAAAATGGTGTTAAATCTTATCAAATATGGTCAATATTGTGTCCAAGATAGCTCAGAGATCATCTCATATTGACTCTGGCCGAAAAAGGGTCCCGCTATTGTATATACAAGTTGCTGATGTGGCTTGACGTATTTGGTCTCATCGAGTACTCGGTAAAGGTTCCACCAAGTACTCGGTGGCTTCTGAATGCTACGCAAACGAGCGCAAGTGCGCAATACTCTCTGGTCATTTTTCTCTATTTACGTAAGTGCGCTTACTTTCGCACCTCATCGAGTACTCGGTGAAGGCACTAGTGATTACTCGGTAGTTCTTGACCTTATACTTTCGTATTTCATTTTATTTGCTCCGTTTCTCTTCTCAGCTTTATTCATCTTCACTCCTTTCGCATCCTTGACTTATTTTTAGTCCTTCATAGGTATTTTATCCATGGTTTTGGCTCTCGAACAATCTTGAGTCACAAATTCAGTTATTCCACCGAATTAAACTTGTTTTATATAACATGGCCTGAAAAGTCTTAAAACACAAAACCATATGAAAACACTAATATAATGATAAACATAAACATAACAATGTATAATTAGAAGCCTTAAATGTATGATATTTGACTCCTATCAAACCCCCAAACTTAAGCATTGCTAGTCCTTTAGCAATCAATTTAATAGAAATTTTTCAAAATTCGTGATGATCGTGTTTTTAGTACAAGAAATTAAACTATCTAACTAACTAATTATCTAACTAACCATTTTCTTTTGTGAAGGTGTACGATTACACTTAACACGTGTAACAAGCCTTTTAAACCCCTCGGTAACACCAAGTGGACGAGTGAAGTCTCATGAGGGTTAAATATACAACCTACAAATTGTTTCATTCTTCATTCTTATATGCTCATGAAATAAAATAATCATTAACCATACAAATGCCATAATTTTGTTAGAATAAAATGCATACAAGTTATCCCCACTCACTCATACACAATAATTATCATGAATTAAATTTAAAAGAATGGTCTCCACAGTGGTGAAATAAACTTGCTAATTTCTACAACTGATCCACATAGCTCTCTGTATTTTTCTGAACATTCTCTATGGTAGACTAATATCCCTTCTTCTACTTCATTGATCAAGTTTTGCCATGACACAACTTCAATATACGTTTTTTTTTCATTTTTATCCCTTTTTGTCTTTCTAAGTCTCCGGACTTTCCAGCGAGGATTTTTAGTCCCAACCAACTGGGCCCGAGCTTCTTCCATGGGATTTATGTTCATTAGTTTTCTCCTATTTTTACACGAACAGTGATATTGGTGATACCAAGGCCCGGTTACTTAAATCGAAGAACTACGTTTTGCATTTTCATTTTTTTCATATTTTTCTTTTCTCCATACTTCTTATAAATAATTTTTCTTTTATTCTTTTACTACTCCCCTTCTCCCCTTGTCATTGAAACAAAACTATATTTTAACTACATAGTGAAAATTCAATTAGTTGTCCCATAAAGAATGTGTGTATGTGCTTTATAGGCCAGGACTATTTTTTTTTGTTTCAATTTCACTCATTTATTCACTCATATGGACCACATCTTAAAAATAAATTTAATCAAACTACTACATACTCATTGGGAACTCTTTAGTGTCTTCTTGGACATTAGGTTCTTAACCTTGACATTGTTGTCTCGGTTATTCGTTGGTTAGCATTGGGATCTCTTTTCCCTTGCTTTGTTTTGGTGACCCTTATGTGGTCGTTCATGAGAGTAGTGTTCGTGTGTTCTCCATGATTTGATCTGTTGGCTTTCCTTACCTATAGTGAGAGAGTTAGTGATTTGATTGACCTTATTGAGGATAGTATTATGAGGTTGATGTAATGATGTGATTAATGGTATTAATGATGTGATATTATTGATGTGATTAGTCATTGAAGTATAGATCTTCTCGAGGTATGGGATGATGGTTTATGTATATATATTATATATATATTAATGATGGTTATGTTAGTATGCAAGGATGTGAGTGATTTCGTCCTATGTTCTCGGGGAGTGGGTTGTGAGCCTTCCTTGGTACTAGTTGTGGATTTATCTTATTTTAGATATTAGAGGTGATTGTAATTGTCTCTTTTTAGATCCTCTTATTAGCGTTGAGAACGTTTGGTGATTAGTCAGTTTGGACTGGGTTATTGTGTACTTGGCGTACATTTGTGAGACTAGTGTAGACTACTAGAGTTGGTACTTGGAGTACGAGTCATAGTTGTTCTTTGTGGGACTCATGTTGTGTATTTATATATATATGTATATATCCCCTATATATTTATATAAGGTAGTACATGAGTGTGTGCCTTATGATTTGTGGCTGGGATTTATAGTGTACTATGTATCTTGCTGGATGGTTTAGCGTTACCTCAACAGTCAGAGGATGTGGTAGTTAGGATTTTGTTTTTCCCACTAAGCTTCTTTGCTCATAGGGTGTTTCATGCCCCTAGTATTCCATGCCAGTTTGCAGAAAATGTTTCAGCTACCGACAACATGTGGTGCAACGACACTTTTCTTTTGTTTTCCTCGTTGTAGGTTTTAGAGTTGTGTAGGGTGATGTGGTTACGGTTGTGGTGCGACTGGATTGGGGACGATAATTAGCTACTATTTCCCATTATTCAGTTTCCTTACCCATATTTTATGGGATTGCCATGTATTTCTCTTGGGAGCCAGTCTATTGGCATATTCTTTATCAGTGTATCTTTTATTCCATGTATTTATTATTTTGGGGTGCCATTGTATCTCTTTGGCACTGTCATGTGAGTTTCTGTATTTTTATTCGAGTATTGTTGCTCAGTTGATTATGTAGGGTTGTATAGAGGTAATAGTGATTTCTTTCCACTACCTCGGCCCTAGTAGGATTGACTAATGTTGGGATGTGAGCCATTGATATTATAGCACTTGTTATTGGCAAGTTATTCTGTTGTGGTTGTGTATCCGGATATTCCATTTACAACTGAAACTCTATCGGATTTTTGTTGGATTCCGTTGTTGTATTTTTACCATTCAATTGGGTATGGAAAATATCATTTTTATCAGTCTTTCATATGTTTTGTTGTTATTGGTATTCTTAGTTGGTCGCTTTATGTATGGATCACACCCAAGAGTCCTCGGATGTCCTGGTTTGGGAGTCTTTGAATTTTAGGGGCGTGACACTCATTGTAACACCCTACTCCAACACTTGGTATAATATTGTCTGCTCTGGGCCCAGCCCGCATGGTTTTGCTCTTAGGCTCCTCCCAAAAGGCCTCATACCAATTGGAGACAACACTGCACATATAAGGACATCCCCAGACCTCTACCCGGGTGATGTGGGACATCATAATCATCACCCCCCTTGGGACCCAGCGTCCTCGCTGGCGACCCATGGGTGATATGCATGCTCCCATACTTAATTCCGGCCGGGCTCTAGCTCTGATACCAATTGTAACACCCCGCTCCAACACTTGGTATGATATTGTCCGCTCTGGGCCCAGCCCGCACGGTTTTGCACTTGGGCTCCTCCCAAAAGGCGTCATAACAATTGGAGACAACACTGCACATATAAGCACATCCCTAAACCTCTACCCGGGTGATGTGGGACATCACACTCATAGTCGCACTTATCCTTCCAATTTGACTGGTATACGCAAACAAAGTATTAAGAAATCATAATTCAGGGTAAAGCACAGCCCTTGGTATATTGCGAGCATAAGAAGTTGGTTTGTAATAGTCACAAATCTCCCGTACCATATGACCAAATGAAGGATATGGATCATGATATGGTCGGAATTTCCCTTCAAGCTCTGAAGGCTCTTCATGTGGAATTCCCCAAGCCATAACAATTGCTCTGGGGGGAAACTTTAATACTCTTTGTACCTCATTGAACTATGGTATGAAGAATTTCACTATTCTCGACCTTATCAAAACGCATGTTGGTATAAAAATCACGAACAATGTCGGGAAAACAATATCAGACGCTGGAGTTATTAGTGGTGTTAACCTCTTCTCTTCTAGCTTAGCCATTGTCTTCATTATAGCCGGCTCCGAATACCCATCCGCATAAAACACACGTTCACATGCAATCTTACAAGTGGCTAACGAATCTTGGGCTACCATGGGTTGAAAAGAAGAATGAATTCCTACTATTTTCTCTCTCTAAATAGGGTGATGGACTGTCAAAGAATGAAGGGAAGAAACCCGATATTTATAACTTTAAATTTAAGTCCTTTCTAGGAGAGGAATTATTCAATTTATAGTAGAAATCTAGAAAAGGAATCATTAGAATGGAAACTTTTCAAATGCTAATAAAATGTAATGCCTATTTTCTATGGTTGAACAAGATTTCATATTTATGGAAATTTTCATAAAATTCTCTTTTCTTTATTAGAAACTACAAAAGCTATTTACTATACTATTATATTACAATCAAAGTCCTAATTTGAAAGGAAAAATCAAAATACATACTTATATATATTAATTTTTGAAAATTAGAAAAATATAATTTTTCCAAGATCCACCGAGTACTCGGTAGTCTCTGTACCAAATATTTTTCAAAAACTATTTTTTCTTTAATAAATATATATAAAAAGTTAGTATATAAACTTAAATAAAACATTTGAAATGAAAAATAAAATAAATATATATATATATATATTAAATAAATAACTATATAAAATTAATTACATTAGAAGTATATATTTATATAAGTTAGAATTTTATAAAAATATTTTTGAAAAATCGTACCCTCCCCCCAAACTTATATCGTTATGTCCTTATAATTGAAAAGTAGATAAAATCAAAATAATTTGTTCAATAAATACCAAAATATCCATTTTCCTTAATTTTCTAATATTTTTTGTTGGAGTTTCAGTACAAAAATGAAAAAAGAAATAAATTAAAAAGTTCAAAAATACAAAATAACGATTCATGGCTCGGCTTAAGGCAATACCTTAAAATAAAAATTCTATACCGACTCATGATCGGATACTCTCAAAATCCTAAGACTCGGACGTTGGTGGTGGATGAGAAATGGAGCTGGCACCTTTTTCTATCAATGAATCGACTTTCATAGTTAGGTCATCCAACTTCTTCGTTATCCCTTCTAGGTTTTTCGTGATTGTCAAATATTGTTCATTCGTTATTGGCATTTTCTCTCCTTCTTGCTTGTGTAACTTTGATATCATGTTATGCCAAATAGAGATCTCAAAATACATTGGTTTGTACTCATTTTTTCCTAACTTCTCTATTGGCAGATTATTATCTTGCATCAACTTCATAGCTAAGGTAATTGAGTATGGATTGTTCCTTTATTGTGCTGATACATGGGAGTTATGATAGATAAAGGAAGATTGAAACAGGTTTATGTTAGGGTTTTTACACCCACCCAAGAACACTGTTAGAAGCCGTGTGTACCTGCAAATCAAAAAACTCAAACAAACACACACCAAACAACGGACACAAAGATTTATATTGGTTTGGCCAAAATAAGCCTACATCCACTGAGAGCACCGTTTCACTATTGATCAAAGAGAGGATCATAAGGGGTTGATCAATAGATCAATCACACGCACACACACAGTATATACTCACGCCTGTATCACCAGAATAGTATAAGCTTATACTTATTCCTAACTCTTACTAAGAAGAATACTAGCATGTATCTCTTATATGTTCTCTCTCTATTTGTGGACACAATATAATAGGAGAGACCCTATATTTATAGGAAAGGATAAGAGGTGGTTTTACCTTTTAGTCGATGTGGGATAACTTTTAATACAAAGTAGTCACCCTTTATATATAACAATCTCCCACTTGACAACTTTGCCACCATCAATCAACTCAATTAATTATCAGTGCAGTACGATGCTCTTATTCATGTCTTCAAGCTTGAAGACCCACTAAAGTTGCGCACAACTTCAATTTTTCTCTTGTCACCACTTTGGTCAACATGTCAATCCTGATAGCTCCCACTACATGAACAATATCTACCTTTCTACAGAACCTGCCACCTCTATTGCGTCTAGACACTATATCTTGCAACCACTGTCTTTTCTGACTTTTCCTTGCAAACTTTGTCGTGTCTGTCTTCTTTCTCACTTTCACAAAGAGACTTTCCGGTTGCTGCACATAATACTCCTCTTTTAGGTCACCTTGGAGGAAAGCAGATTTGCCATCTAATAGCTCTCGATGCAAAAATTCTACTTCAACAATACTTGAATGAATGGTATTCAGTTTCACAACCGAAAAATGGAAAGCTTTCTTCTTTACCGACAGCTCGGTTAGCTTCCATGTTTTAATGAGGATAAGGGACTTCATCCCATCTTCCATCGCAAGCTCCCACTGGCTCGCATCAGCTACACTGCATGCTTCATCATCATCTGGTTCATCTCCATCTATAAGCAATAAATTCCGTGGTGTATCAACTTGTTGAGTCTTGTTATCTCCAACATGTTCTTCTGATTGAGGACTCTCATTGTCTACAACATCTTTTATCTCAACATACACAGGATCACTCTCTGCCTTACCGCTTCATACCTTTTCTAGTATTTTGTTCTCCAATGGTACTGATGGACCACGATTCATAAGATACGTTGTTGTACTGACTACTTCTGCCCAAAACTGTTCTGGAAACCCTGCCTTAATGCGCATGCTTTTGGCTATCTCAATCACTTTCCAGTTCGTACATTCTACTACGCCATTCTGTTGTAGTGTACTTAGAACAGTCTTCTCTAATCTGATATTGTTCTCATAGCAAAAAATCTTGAACTCGGAGTCTTCATTTTCTCCACCAAAGTTGGATCTCAGTTTATTTACCTTCAATGTTGTCTCCTTCTTTACCATGGCTCTCCATTTCTTGAACACACTTCACTTTTATGTTTCAAGAAGTAAACATATATCCTCCTGGAATGGTCATCAATTAAAGTCAGGAAGTAAGACTTTTTGCCAAGAGATAAGATAGTTGTTGGCCCCTAAATACCCATGTGAACTAGCTCAAACTTCTCCATTGTGAGACTTCTATTGTTGCTCTTGAAACTAACCCTCTTCTGCTTACACTCACAGAAGTTGATGTCAATTGATTTCACTGGTAGTTTTCCCTTCGAGAACATAACTGCAAGTTCCTTTTCACTCATGTGACCAAGCCTCTGCTGCCACAAGTTGTGATCCTCTTTGCCTTCTGCAACTGCAATCACTATGCTAAAATTGGTGGTTGTGTAAAGCGTACCTTATTTATTCCCTCATGCTACAATCATAGCCCCACTAGAAATATTCCACTTATATTCCCTGAAAGTGGTTACATAACCTTCACTCGCCAACTGGCCTACTGAGATCAGGTTCTTCCTCAAGTCTGGAATGTGTCTGACATCCCTCAGCTTCCATATCGATCCACTGAGTCTAATATGTACTTCACCCTTGCCAACAACACTGCAAAGCTGATCATCACCTAAATAAACTTTGCCAAGGTTTCCAGATGTATACCTCTCAAAGAGCTCTCGACTTGAGGTGGCATGAAATGATGCTCCAGAGTCCAAGACCCAAAACTCTGTCTTTCTCTCTAAAGAACATATCAACGCATCATCTTCTGAGACACAATGCACTTCAGTCTTGTCATCCACTACACTCTGCGGGGATCTGCACTGGCCTCTATAATGACAAATTTTGCCATAATTCCAACACTCAATGGAATTTCGAGACTCCTATCTCGACTTGGAACGACCACGTCCATTACTTCCGCCTTTTCTTATGTTCAAACCTCTGCCTCTAGTGTCGACATTTAATGTTGAGCCACTGTCAAAAGATTCTAACGTCTGTCTTTTGATCTCTTCTATGAGTACCATACTCACTACGAAATCATACTGTAACGGTTCTACCCCTGAACAATTACTAATTGTATCCTTTGTGGCGCTCCAACTCTCTGGCAATTGGCTTATAAGAATAGCCATTTTCATTTTGCTAGTGATTGGCATCTGAACTGATTCCAACTGTACAACAATTTCATTAAAAACACTGATATGTTCGATGACCTTCCCATTCTCGGACATCTTCAGATTTGTCAATCTAGTGATGAGATGTACCGCATTTGCTCCAGACGACTCTTCATACATGCTCGAAAGAGCATCCATGAGAGACTTTCTTGTCTTCTCATTCTTGATGTTGAAGGTGACGGACTTTGACAACGTTAGTCTGATCGTACCAAGAGCCTTTCGATCTAGGATTGTCCAATCCTCGTCTTTCATTGATTCTAGATTCTTCCCTTCTAATGGGAAGAACAAATTTTTCTAGAATAACACATCCTCAACTTGCATCTTCCAATAGGCAAAGTTTGTACCATCAAACTTGTCGATCATTGCTGTCTTTTCTTCTCCCATAGCTCCCATTGAGCCTATTTAAGGTGTTCAAAGTCAAATTATGCAAAACCGATCACATGGTTCCGTCCGAAACATTTCAAAATCATAAGAACACCTCTTACCGTGTCAAAAATGACTCCAAACAGGCAAAAAAACAAATCTGAACAAAAGATAAAAAATTACTGACGATGTCAGTACCTTCTTGGGGCGCGTGCGAGCGCATTCTAAAACCTATGTGGATGATTTTTTTGTCAAAAATTTCATCTTTGAAATATGTTTCTGTCGATATATCATACTCCTTGTATACATCAATGATGCTCCGCGAAAGAGCCCCTAACTGAAACTGTTGCGCGTCAGAGCTGATAATCTGGCCGAAACTTCAGGTGGTGCATAAGGGCACGTGCAAAACTTTCCAGTGACACGCTTGACACTGTTGACTTCGTCTCGTCAATACAAAGCTTCTGGTATGGTTGGGTTTTTATTTCGGGCACTTTTGAAATTCGATTTTGGACCAGAACGAACGGGCTTCTTCTCTGCTTCAACTTGAAGCTCTGATACCACTTGTTAGGGTTTTTAAAGTCACGCAAGAACACTATAAGAAGCCGTGTGTATCTGCAAATCATAAAACGCACACAAAGACACGTTTTACAATGGACACAAAGATTTATAGTGGTTCGGCCAAAATAAGCCTACTTCCACTGAGAGCACCGTTTCACTATTGATCAAAGAGAGGATTACAAGGGGTTGATTAGAAAATGAAACACATGCACACACACAGTGCATACTCACGCTTGTATCACCAGAATAGTATAAGCTTATACTTATTCCTAATTCTCACCAAGAAGAATACTAGTCTGTATCTCTTTTATGCTCTTTTTCTATTTGTGCACACAATATAATAGGAGAGACCCTATATTTATAGGAAAGGATATAGAGGTGGTTTTGCCGTTTAGTCGATGTGGGATAACTTTAAATACAAAGTAGTCACCCTTTATATAACAGTTTAAATATCTCTCATCTAGGAATTCAAGTGTGGAGTAATGAGAAATGAAAGCTTTTAGGTAGATATAGAGAAGTGAAGAATGAACAAAAAGAAGTCTGACCCGTTTTTTTATCATTGTTACTCCACTGAGTACTCGGTAGTTATTTTCTACCGATTTTTGAATTCTTTCAAAATCATCTCGTGGTACCGTCTCGGATTCTAAACTTAAAGTAAATAACTATAAAGACAATCATAATAAAAGTAAAAATCCTAATTATACATACCCATTCAAGAGAACACGAACTCTCCATAATGGTACCTCTTTTTAACGTCGTTGGCCCGATGTTCGTAGCTTTGATTAATCTTTATCATAAGTCGTTTCTATTAAACTGGTATAATTCATGGTTAATTTCTACGAACCCTTCCAATTGTTGACCACACTTCTAATATAACATTCTTTTCCTCGGACCTTTGAGTTTTAACGTACTAACACTAAATAATTGCTCGTCCAGGAAATAATCCTTTAGCGGAGTATTATCCATTATAGATTCTACCACTATTCTTGATAGATGATCTACCACTACATTTTCTGTACTCTTTTTATCACGTATTTCAATATCGAATTCTTGTAATAATAATCTCCATCTAATAAGTTTGGGTTTGGAATCTGTTTTTGTTAATAAATATTTTAATGTTGCGTGGTCAGAGAAAATGAATAACTTGGTTCCTGATAAATATGATCTAAATTTGTCCAAGGCAAATACTACAGGTAACAATTTTTTTTAGTAGTAGTGTAATTAATTTTAGAATCAACAAGTATTTACTAGTGTAATATACTACACATGATAATTTATCTTTTTGTTGTCCTAAAACTGATCATATGGCATAATTAGATGCGTCAGACATTAACTCAAATGGTAGATACCAATTAGGCGGTTGCATTATTGGGGCAGTTGAGAGTAAACTACGCAACTTCTGAAAAGATTCTAGACATTCTTTATTGAAATCAAAAGTTGCATCTTTAGCTAAGAGGTTGCATAATGGCCGAGATATTTTGCTAAAATATTTAATAAATAGTCTATAAAACCCGGCGTGACCTAGGAATTATCGAATTTGTTTAACAGATGTAGGAGGGTGTAGATTAGAAATTAATTCAACTTTAGCTTTATCTACTTTTATCGCTCCTTTTGAAATAATGTCCTAGGACTATACCCTCTTGAACCATAAAATGGTTTTTCTCCTAACTTAATATTAGATTCGTCTCTTTACATCTTTGTAATACAAGTGCTAGATGTTTTAAACAATCTTCAAAATTAGTTCCAAACATTTCAAAATCATCCATAAATACTTCTAGGAACTTTTCTACCATGTCGAAAAAGATTGACATCATACATCTTTGAACTATTGTAGGTGCATTACATAAGCCAAAGGGCATTCTTCTATATGCGAATGTACCGTAACGACAAGTAAATGTGGTTTGTTCTTGGTTTACTGGATCAATTGCTACATAGTTATAACCGGAATATCCATTTACAAAACAGTAATAACTTTTTCCAGCTAAAGGTTCTAAGATTTTATCAATGAATGGTAATGGAAAGTGAGCTTTCCTTGTATGTGAGTTTAGTTTTCTATAATCGATACACACATGCCACCCAGTTGTGGTTCATTGTGGGATTAACTCACCTTTTAAGTTTGGCACGACTGTGATACTGGATTTCTTTGGTACCACCTGTGTTGGACTTGTTAGTCACTAATTAACCCTAGAGGGGGGGGGGGGTGAATAGGGTGTTCAAAAAATAAGTCTAATTCTTTTCGAGATTGGAACACTCTCTAAAAAAAAACTATATCACAATAAGCAAGTGAATGATTTAATTTGAACTTCTCTAACTATTAATTTCAAGAAAACATAGCATACAAGATATTCAAGCAATTATGGCATGCAAAATAATTAAGTAAAGAGAAAGAGATAGAGAGATTTGACACCGTGATTGTTTCGAGGTTCGGTAACTCCTACTCCTCGGCTCAAGAACCCCTTCTTGAGACTTTTCCCGATCCTTTCACTATGGCCCTTCATTCACAGGTGGAATGGCAAACCTTTACAACACAAGCCTCTCGAGCTTGTCCCTCAATCAAGAGAACAACCCTCTCTTGAACAATCGGTGGACTTCACTTGTCCGAGATTACAAATTCGTATGTAATCAATAAAATCACTCAAGAACAAAAACACTCAAAACCCAAAGGTGTTTATGGAAGATAAATCAATATAAGCTCAAGTGTTTTTGGTGATTTTATAATAGCTCTAGAAATGTATTCTCAAAGGGTATGATCAATGAATGATATTTGGAGAATAAGAAGAGATACTAGAGGTTTTGATTTTCAAAGAAACTTGGAGAAAATCAGATTTTCAAAGCTTGGTTTGAATGGCTTTTGTAGAGAACATTTCTGCAGAATTTTTGATAGCTTTCTTTCTTTTTGTATTTCAATCTCTTGATCTTCAATATACACATCTCATTCTATATATAGCATTGCATTAGGGTTTTGAAGAATGATTATAGTAATTGAAAGATAAGAGCCGTTTGAACACCATTGAACACAATCCACAAAACATGGGAAATGTTTTCCGAAGAATCTGCAGGTTTTAAGGAACTTCTAGTCGACTACTTCTCTGTTGTAGTCGACTACAATGGACCATCTAGTCGACTAGATTGAGTTATAGTCGACTACTTTGGACCATCTAGTCGACTAGAATGAGTTCTAGTCGACTACATGAAGTAGTCTAGTCGACTCAAGCTCTTTTCAGTCGACTCTTTTGATGTGGATGAAAAACCTATAGCTACTGATTGTTTTAGTCGACTACTAGAAAATACACAGGCTCATTTTAGTCGACTACAACATGAAAAACATTTAATAAAAATATTTTTCTTTCCGTTTAAGTTCGGTAAAGCGTTTTTCATTTCATTTGAATTTGGTTCATTTTATACTTGAGCTTATACGATAAAATCGACGCATAAAATTTCCTTGTTATAATGATCGCTTCCCGACCTATCTACCCCAAGTCTTGAGTCTTCGACTTTCGCCTTTGCCGTTGATTTTCCATTTGCGCTTCAATTTCTTTTACGGCTTTTTGCTTTAATTCAAGCTTTCTTTCCGAACTTGCTTTCCGAGTCGTTTTCTTTCCGAGTTTGTTTTCCGAGTCGTTCACCTGTCTTTTGCTGAAAACTTAAACTCGAAAATTCATTAGTATCAAACACTCTTCAATGGTTTGTTATCATCAATTTTGGAATTGTTTGCCGAAAGTAAATTTCAAAGCCAACAATCTCCCCTTTGATGATGACAAAACATTTTGTGTTTGCTTGGCATTTGGCGAAATTTCAAGTGATGCTCCCCCTCAATATGTGCATAATATTTTGTTTAAATGCTCCCCCTTAGAAAATGAAATTTGCAATTTAATGGGCATTTGATACAATATATAAATACGCGCACATTTGAGATAACAAACATAAAGATAGATGTTTCAATTTAAAACAAGCCGTTTATACTAATGAAAAACATGGAAATAACAAACAAGTCGCAAATAACCATAACAAGCCACACAAAAACAAAAATTGCTAATGTCGGATAATGAAATACATGATAGTGCAAATAGCATAATTTCTCCCCCTTTTTGTCAGCGTCGAGGGGTGCGTGAGCGAGGGTTCCTGTGTCCAAGAGTGAGGTCATCAAGTGACCCGGCCAGATTTGTAATATGGGTAGACATTTCCTCATCATGAAGAACAAGGCGCTCATTGAAAAATCGAATGGCTTCCGTATTCTGATTTACAGTCGTATCAAGGCGCTGAAGCATTTGTTCCTGCTGCCTAAGTAGCTCCGTATTGCTTTGAACAACTCCAAGAAGTTGGGTGAGAAGAGCAGCCTGAGAAGCCGAAGCACTGTCCAACGGAGGAACCGAGGAAGAGGCTTCCTGGCACGATGCAGAACCGCTAGGAGCTGTACGCGAACGAGGAGCAGGTGCACTTTCAGAAATGAAATTTCCTTCCACATCAGAAAAAATATGCATATCTTGACATGAGTGGCGTCAAGAAAAATAGGGTGATGCTCGGATATTTCATTTGGAAATTTGAAGCCTTTCCGCTGCAGTAGATATGTAATGTGCGCGGGAAAGAAAAGCGGGCCAGATGGCTTGCGCTGACATGTGAGGATGACGGAACGGAAAATATAAGCTAAATCAACACGGGTTCCTGTCAAAACGCAATAAACCAAAAAAGCCTCCATACGAGAAACACTACTACGACTACCAGTTTTAGGCAGAATATAGTAAGTAATAACATTATGAATTAATCTAGCCTCGGGTAGTAGCATAGAAGAGGTAATACCGGCGTTCTGCGAAATTTCCTTGTCGACGCATATGACCCGAACAGCCTCAATACAATCGAAACCATCAGCCTTATACCAATCCTTGGAGAAGTGGCGGATACCGTCATTCGGAAGCAAGAAAATGCGCTTGATTTCGCTGTCATCAACTGTCTCGTCTTCACCACATAGATTAAAATGAAGATGATAGAGTAATTTATCCTTGTGATTTGCAAGAGAAGCGTAGAAGGCTTTGACAATTCGCGTAAATACCGGAATGTCAAGAGAAACGAAAAAATCCCAACCAATTGCTCGGAATAACTCGAAAGTTTGAGCCCGAATTTCAGTGCATAAATCTTGTGTGACAATACGGCAAGGTGTAGGAGCACGGTGATAAAAAAAAGTGATGAATTTATTTCTATTATCATCATCAAGAAGAAGTACCTCAAGAAGAAGAGGTTCATTTGACTCCTCTTCGTCAACAGCCGTAGGAATGTGTGGATTGGTGGAGCTTTGGCCTCCATCAATGCGTGAACGTTTCCGAAATAGACCTCGAGTCTTCGGTGGCATTGTAGAAGATGATGCACAAATATATAGAGATATATAGATATATGATGGTGTATATATATAGATGTGAGAGAGTGAGAATGAAGAAATTTGGGTTAGGGAAATGGGTGGAAGATGATGGAAATGTGAAATTAATGAGAGATAGGTGAGGATTTGAAGGTATAGATGGTAGTAGGAGAGGGATTGAGAGGAGAGGGTTTGAAAGTGGGTGAAGGTTGAAGGAGGCGGATGGAGAAGATGAAAGGGGGTTTAGGTTTTATAGTGGGTTGCGTCGACTAGGTCTAGGTGAGTCGGTTAGATTGAGGTTTGAGTCGACCAGGCTAGGTTTGAGTCGACTGGGAAGGCAAAGTAGTCGACTAGAGTAAGGTTTGAGTCGACTAGAAAATATTTGAGTCGACTAGAATAGCAATGAGTCGACTAGAAGGTGAAGAAATTTCAATGGTGAAGCTACTGACCAAACTAGTCGACTAGAATGGTTTGAACTGCACAGGATGAGTCGACTAGAAGGTGAAAAATGATAAAAATAGAGAAAAAATCATAAAATAAAAAAAAAACAAAAATATCAAGAAAATATGGAAAATAAAGATTATGACAGAGTTTAAGATAAAACATCAAAATCCATGGCCATACCAATTTCTCGACGAATTTTAGAAAAAGATTCGTCTGCAAGTAGTTTTGTAAAAATATCCGCCAATTGATTTTTAGTGTCGATAAAGATCAATTCAACGTTACCCTTAGCAACATGATCACGTAAAAAATGATGCCTAATCTCTATATGCTTGGTGCGTGAGTGATGAATAGGATTCTTTGAAATACAAATCGCACTCGTATTATCGCATTTAATAGGCACGTGAGAGAAAGTAAGACCGAAATCAAGTAGTTGTTGCTTAATATAAAGAGTTTAAGCGTAACTACTACCGGCTGCCACATATTCAGCTTCGGCCGTAGATAATGCAACGGAATTTTGCTTTTTACTTGACCAGGATACTAGTGAGTCTCCTAGAAAATGACAAGTGCCTCTTGTGCTTTTTCGATCAATTCTACATCCCGCAAAATTGGCATCCGAATAACTAATAAGATCAATTGAAGTTCCACGTGGATACCAAAGCCCTAAGTTTATTGTACCACTTAGGTAGCGAAAAATGCGTTTGACCGCAAGCAAATGAGATTCCTTAGGACATGATTGAAACCGGGCACAGAAGCATACACTAAACATTATATTTGGTCTACTAGCGGTTAAAGAAAGCAAACTACCGATCATGCCTCTATAATTAGTAATATCAACACATTTACCATTTTCATCTTTATCAATCTTAATAGAGGAACTCATAGGAGTTATGGCATGTTTGGTAGCCTCCATACCAAATCGCTTTAGCAAATCCTTAATGTACTTGGATTGGCTAATGAATAAGCCATCCGAGCTTTGTTTGATTTGCAACCCTAAGAAGAAAGTCAACTCACCAATCATGCTCATTTCAAATTCGTTTTGTATACTTGTGGCAAATTCCCTACTTAAAGAATTATTTGTTGAGCCGAAAATAATGTCGTCAATATAAATTTGGACAATCAACAAATTATTCTTAATGGCTTTTGTAAAAAGTGTGTTATCAATTTTCCCTCTTGTAAAACCATTTTGAGTTAAAAACCCGCTAAGTCTCTCATACCAAGCTCGATGAGCTTGCTTTAAACCATATAGAGCTTTAGCCAATTTGAAAACATGATTTGGAAAAAGATTATTTTCAAAACCGGGTGGTTGCTTCACAAAAACTTCTTCTTCTATGACACCATTAAAGAAAGCACTTTTGACATCCATTTGATAAAGAGTGAAATTTCTATATGATGCAAATGCAAGAAGCATTCTAATTGCTTCTAATCTAGCTACCGGTGCAAAGGTCTCATCGTAGTCAATGCCTTCCTCTTGATTATATCCTTGAGCTATTAATCTTGATTTATTTCGAATAATTACTCCATTCTCATCCTTTTTGTTTCGAAAAACCCATTTTGTGTCAATTATAGTTTGATTTTCGGGTCTAGAAACTAAACGCCAAACTTGATTGCGTTCAAATTGATTTAGTTCCTCTTGTATTGCTACGATCCAAGAATCATCACATTGAGTTTCATGGAAGTTCTTGGGTTCGATTTGCGATACAAAGGCCATGTGGTTGCAAAAATCTTTAAGTTGAGATCTGGTACTAACCCCTTTTAAAGGATTACCTATGACTTGATCAAGAGGATGATTGTGAACAATCCTCCATGCTTTAGGCATTGAGTTGGTCAAGTCATCATTGGATTGATGCTCAACTTCCCTCATTTCCTTTTGGCTACATGATGAGTTGGAGATATTGAGAGTATTTGGATTATCCTCAATTCCAACAACCTCATCTTCTTCTAGGTCAATTCTAGGTGATGGTGGTGAGGGTGATTCATCAAAGACAACATGAATAGACTCAACCATGGTTAGAGTCCTTTTGTTATAAACCCGAAATGCTTTACTCCTTGTAGAATAACCTAGGAAAATTGCTTCATCCGATTTGGAGTCGAATTTTCCAAGGTTGTCTTTATCATTTAACACAAAACATTTACACCCGAAAACTTTGAAATATCCAATATTGGGCTTTCGACCATTCCACAACTCATAAGGCGTTTTCCCCAACTTCATCCGAATAATAAGACGATTAATTATATGGCAAGCAGTGTTTACCGCTTCCGCCCAAAGGCTTCGGGGAAGGTTGTGCTCATTTAACATGGTTCTAGCCATCTCTTGTAGAGATCGATTCTTTCTTTCAACTACACCATTTTGTTGAGGGGTTCTAGGAGCTGAGAGGTCATGAGAAACACCTAGGTCATCACATAATTTCTCTAAGTCTTGATTATCAAACTCCCTACCTCTATCACTTCTAATTTTCTTGATTTTCAAATCTTTTTCATTTTGAATGACTCTATAAAATCTTTCAAGAATGGAGTGAGTTTCATTTTTATGAGCAAGAAAGTGAACCCAAGTAAATCTAGAGTAGTCATCAACTATAACAAGTACATAGAGTTTCCCGGCTAAGCTAGCCGTTCTCTCCGGACCAAAAAGATCCATGTGAAGTAACTCTAAAGGTTTAGAAGTGGAAATATCTTTCTTTCTCTTGAAAGAAGATTTAACTTGCTTCCCTACTTGACATGCGCTACATATTTTATCTTTCGAAAATTTAGTCTTTGGGAGGCCTTTGACTAAATCATTTTTGGATAAACGATGAATGAGGTCCATACTAGCATGTCCTAGACGTCTATGCCATAACCAACTATTTTCGCTAGATGTGACAAAACATTTAACATCTTGATCATGCAATTCACATAGCAACAAAGTATACAAGTTTCCATTTCTTTTGGCATTGAACATTTGCTTCCCATCTTTCTTGATTATGCATGCATTTGTCCTAAATATAACATCATAGCCCTTGTCACATAGTTCACTAATACTAAACAAATTATGCTTCAAACCATCAACTAAAAGCACATCATCTATAGAGAGATAAGAGGAAATACCGATTGAGCCAATTTCTATAATTTTGCCTTTAGAGTTGTCAACAAACGTTACGTTTCCTCCTTCATATGGTTTTAGTGAAATAAACTTTGATTTATCTCCCGTCATATGCCTTGAGCATCCGCTATCAAGAAACCATTTTTCTTTTGATGCGGACTTCAAGCATACCTACAAAACAAGTTTTGGGTCCATTTTGGTTAGATAGATATGCAATAGTTCCTTTTGGAACCCAAATTTGTTTCGTTACAACATTCTCTTTTCTATGAGAGCATGCAATAGTCCCTTTCGGAACCCAAACCATTTTTGACATAATTTTCTTCTTTCTATGAAAGCATACATTTGCTTTGTGTCCTTTTCTATTGCAATAGTAGCAAGTAACATGTTTATAATCATTTGAAGAT
The DNA here is from genome assembly GCA_963922005.1 of Cornus suecica. Classification (NCBI taxonomy): domain Eukaryota; kingdom Viridiplantae; phylum Streptophyta; class Magnoliopsida; order Cornales; family Cornaceae; genus Cornus; species Cornus suecica. Next base: position 60,885,590 of record OY998239.1, read on the forward strand.
GCATGAGATGATTTTTTAGTAAATATAGAGCTAAGTGATTTTCTCTTTTTCAATATAAGAGCATCCTTGTCAAAAGCATCATACCCTAGACCACATTTATCAAATTATCCTTTTTGTCTTCCTAACATGATACTAAGGTTCTCTTTTACTTTTGTAAATTTAGCTAAAACATTTATTTGATCATCAATAGTATTTTTCAACCAAATATTTTCCTTTTCTAGCTCAATGCTTTTGTCATTGCAAGAAACTTCTAAGTTTGAATTAGTGAGACTACATGAAGACTTAGCTTTCTTAAGAAGGATATATTTTCTCGCTAATTTTTCAAATTCATCATGTAATTCTTCAAACACATCTTGCAATTCATTGTAATCAAGAAGAAGTTCATCATATGATAGTTTATCTAAATCACTTAAATTTAAATGTACCTCTTCTTCATTTGCCATGAGGCAAATGTTTCCCGTTTCCTCGCTACTTTTCTCCTCATCCGAGTCGCATGAGTCATAGTCCTCCCATGTGACGTTCATTGCCATCTTGCTAGGTCTTTTGTCGTTTTCCTTTTTGAGTTTGAAGCAATCACTTTTGTAGTGTCCCGGCTTTCCGTAATTGAAACACGTTGGGGGTTCCCTTTTGCTAGTCTCGCCATTAGGTTCGATTATCTTCATGAATCTTTCACTGTTTGCTTTCTTTCTTTAAAGATGTCTCTTGAATTTTTGGGTGAACAATGCAATGTCCTCATCCTCTTCTTCTTCACTCGGCTCATTGATTTCATTTTTGGTGAAGGCTTGCAAAGCTATTCCCTTTCTTGGCTTGATGTCGTCTTCACGAGCTTTCAACGTTATTTCCCAAGTGAGTAACGAGCCGAAAATTTCATCGAGACTCATGGTGTTGAGGTCATGAGCTTCTTTGATAGCCGTTACTTTTGCATCCCATTTTGCCGGAAGACTTCTAAGCACTTTTCGTGACGCATCGGATCTAGGAACAATTCTACCAAGATGCTTTAGTCCATTCAAAATATTTGTAAAACGAGACATCATAGAATTCACATTTTCATCATCTTTCATAGCAAATAATTCATATTCATGCATGAGTATGTCAATTTTGGATTCTCGTACTTGAGATGTTCCTTCATAGGTTACCTCAAGTTTATCCCACATTTGTTTTGCCGTTGAACAAGTAGATACACGATTAAATTCATTTGGACTTAAAGCACAATTTAAATTTACTTTGGCTTTAGCATTGTACGACATGAGTTTACGGTCATCATTATCCCACTCATTGGGTAATTTGGGGACGGCTTTTCCATCAACAATTTTAGTTAATACAAATGGTCCTTCAAGAACTACTTGCCAAATTTGGTAATCAATAGCTTGAATAAAATCTATCATTCTAGTTTTCCAATAGCTATAATTTGATCCATCAAACCATGGGGGCCTATTATTCGATTGACCTTCAACATGAGTGACTAAATTCGATGACATGATCGTTCTCTAAGACGGTTAAGTCTAAAATAAATAGAGATTAGGCTCTGATACCAATTGTTAGTCACTAATTAACCCTAGAGGGGGGGGGGGTGAATAGGGTGTTCAAAAAATAAGTCTAATTCTTTTCGAGATTGGAACACTCTCTAAAAAAAAACTATATCACAATAAGCAAGTGAATGATTTAATTTGAACTTCTCTAACTATTAATTTCAAGAAAAGATAGCATACAAGATATTCAAGAAATTATGGCATGCAAAAGAATTAAGTAAAGAGAAAGAGATAGAGAGATTTGACACCGTGATTTTTTCAAGGTTCGGTAACTCCTACTCCTCAGCTCAAGAACCCCTTCTTGAGACTTTTCCCGATCCTTTCACTGTGGCCCTTCCTTCACAGGTGGAATGGCAAACCTTTACAACACAAGCCTCTCGAGCTTGTCCCTCAATCAAGAGAACAACCCTCTCTTGAACAATCGGTGGACTTCACTTGTCCGAGATTACAAATTCGTATGTAATCAATAAAATCACTCAAGAACAAAAACACTCAAAACCCAAAGGTGTTTATGGAAGATAAATCAATATAAGCTCAAGTGTTTTTGGTGATTTTATAATAGCTCTAGAAATGTATTCTCAAAGGGTATGATCAATGAATGATATTTGGAGAATAAGAAGAGATACTAGAGGTTTTGATTTTCAAAGAAACTTGGAGAAAATCAGATTTTCAAAGCTTGGTTTGAATGGCTTTTGTAGAGAACATTTCTGCAGAATTTTTGATAGCTTTCTTTCTTTTTGTATTTCAATCTCTTGATCTTCAATATACACATCTCATTCTATATATAGCATTGCATTAGGGTTTTGAAGAATGATTATAGTAATTGAAAGATAAGAGCCGTTTGAACACCATTGAACACAATCCACAAAACATGGGAAATGTTTTCCGAAGAATCTGCAGGTTTTAAGGAACTTCTAATCGACTACTTCTCTGTTGTAGTCGACTACAATGGACCATCTAGTCGACTAGAATGAGTTCTAGTCGACTACATGAAGTAGTCTAGTCGACTCAAGCTCTTTTCAGTCGACTCTTTTGATGTGAATGAAAAACCTATAGCTACTGATTGTTTTAGTCGACTACTAGAAAATACACAGGCTCATTTTAGTCGACTACAACATGAAAAAAATTTAATAAAAATATTTTTCTTTCCGTTTAAGTTCGGTAAAACGTTTTTCATTTCATTTGAATTTGGTTCATTTTATACTTGAGCTTATACGATAAAATCGACGCATAAAATTACCTTGTTACAATGATCGTTTCCCGACCTATCTACCCCAAGTCTTGAGTCTTCGACTTTCGCCTTTGCCGTTGATTTTCCATTTGCGCTTCAATTTCTTTTACGGCTTTTCGCTTTAATTCAAGCTTTCTTTCCGAACTTGCTTTCCCAGTCGTTTTCTTTCCGAGTTTGTTTTCCGAGTCGTTCACCTGTCTTTTGCTGAAAACTTAAACTCGAAAACTCATTAGTATCAAACACTCTTCAATGGTTTGTTATCATCAATTTTGGAATTGTTTGCCGAAAGTAAATTTCAAAGCCAACAAGACTAACCCGTGAACTATCGGATATGGGGTATATAATACCCGCATCGAATAATTTTACTACTTCATTCTTTACCACCTCCTTCATATTAGGGTTTAACCTATGTTGCATCTCTCGTGTTGGTTTTGCATTCTCTTCTAAGTTTATACGATGCATGCAAATCGAGGGATCAATTCCCTTCAAATCAGCCACATTCGATCTAATTGCTTCTTTATGGTCAGATAATACTTGAACTAATTGTTTTTCTTGTTTTGTAGTAAGATAGGAAGAAATTATTACGGGAAGAGTATTGTCCAGACCTAAGAAAACATATTTGAGCTGTTTAGGTAATTCTTTAAGTTCTAATTTTGGTGGAGTACTTCAAATAATAGGTAATGGCTCATGAAGTTGTTTCCATTATTCCCCATATAGTGTGGTTTCTATAATTGTAACATCCTCATTTTTGAATTGTACTTCTTCATCTCTATCAGTATTAGTATCTTCTGCCTCAGTTATTATTGGTTCCAAGTCATCTTTCATAAATATTTCTTGTGTCACTTCTTCCACTAATTCATTTATTTTATCAATGTTAACACAGTCAGTTTTTTCAGGAAGTTGGCTATTTGTATTAAACACATTTAATCTTAATTTCATATTCTCAAATGATATATCCATTACTTTTGTTCTACAATTAATGCACGCATTAGCAGTTACTAAGAAAAGTCATCCTAAGATTACAGGTATATGTTTCTTTAGACTGTGAACAGGTTCTATGTCTTAGTTTCATATTCCCAAATGAGGACATGGTTCAATTCAAGTTTTGGGGGGGGGGGGGGGGGTGGAATAGTATAGACATGATTATAAGGAATACAAAAAAATTTAAATTTTTAAAGAAAAAAGACAAAACTGCAATAGCTACTGGTCGCTACTGTAAAAATAGTGTAAAACGTAGGTCGATCGATCAATCGTTTCTGCAATCGTTTGGCATAAAAATAAAATAAAAAAAAAAAAAAAATTGGTATTTTAATTTTTTCTTACTAAATTATATAAATACAGATATCTATGTAAAATAAATATTTATTATTCTAAATTTTATTTTTATCTATATTTAAATATATTCTTGATTAGATTTGTGAGTTAATTAGGACATGAGACTAGTCTAGAAAATAGATGTATGTGATTATTTTCTACTTTTCTAAATAATAGTTAAATTAGAAAGGTGGAAAGATGTGGTTCTCCATAGGTGAGTAAATTTTGTGAAATTGAAAATAGAAAACACAATCTTGACATATAAACACATCCACATGATCTCTATAGTTTCATTTATGTGCATATAAGGTATTATCTTTGTACTAGTTCGATTTTAGTTGGATTTAGAGATAGTTTCCACACAAGATTGACAGGAAAATAATGATGCTCGTACCTTTATTGCTTTTGATGCTTTACAGAAAAATGGAGAAAGAGGAGAAATGGAAGTGAAACAATAGCTACCCATGATGCAAAATACTTTATCTCTCTAGAAATTTCACTCTCGTAGTCTCCGAAAAGTCCCATTCAAGTGAGCTCTAGCTTCTCTATCTATAGACGTAAGCATCCAGGTTTTCACGAATCGTCTTTGCCACGTTAGCACTACCTCATGACATGGACCATGAAATGTCAATCCGCGCAATAAATATCATGTAAAGTATTATCTCGCGACCTCAATTACGTGATACCGATTCACGTGATCTCTTGCGTGGATCATACTGTACCTCTTGACCTGTGATCCGCATGTGTCTTCGCGGATCTGATTTTTCCTTAGCCAATGAACCTGATGCTATAGCTTTCCTGGATCATGACCTTTTTGCATGCATACCTTTTTCATGACCCTGAGTATTCTTGGCCTTTCTAAGGTACTTTTTCTTTGAATGGTGTAAATAGGGTCGCGACCCATTATTTAAATATCCCAAGCATTTCCCTCAATTTTCGAATAGTACTCCCTACGCAAGCAGTATATAGGGCTATGAGTTCAAATGTTAGCTATATCCACATCAGTCCCTCTTTATAATGCTAAATCTCACGTATAAACCTTATTTAGGTCATTTTCCCAAATAATCCTTTACTTGGGCCAATTTACCAAATAAACCAATCATTGGGCCAGTTTCCCAAATAAACCAATCCGCGAATTTACCTTTTCGCGAGTCACCCCCTTACATTTTTCCCCATTGTGCTTTGATACTCGGCCAAGTATTAAAGTGCAACAACCTTTTCCTCGTGAATCACCGTACTTTGTATCATTATTTATGAGTTGTTTTTCCCCATGTCATTCATACCACGTCTCGCGAACTGCAATCCAATCCGCGACCTGTCTTTAACATTTTTTGCTTATTTTCAACCTATCACGTGCATGCACTTATTTTTAAATTGCTCCCGTTTTTTCTTGCCTTTTCAAATTTGTACTTTCTCACGGATCCGCGACTTTTTTAGTGCACTTGGCTATGCGACTTTTCGCCTTCCTCACACATTTAATGCGCCTTTTTGAATTTCGCGCCTGAGCCTTATATATTTTATTCATGTCATTTTCTCCATTCATAACTTATTTTTTCCTTAGATCTCATTTTCCCAACCCTCTCATTTTCCACCTCTTTCCTCGTATCCTCTTCCCTTCGCGTATAGTCATCTACTTCATAAGCCTCTCGCAAGTATAGTTTTATCACGACTAAAGCCTCCATTCCCAAGCTTCCCGCACCTCCATTTGGGGTTACTCCTTCTGTTCCAGAAGCCTCAGAATGGAGAAAAGCCCCATTCCTCGATCCTTAAGATATCTTTTGGTCATCCACGCGAGCCCTCCCTTCTGACATTATTGCAAGCCCTCCCCTTACTCTTGACCCAGATCACGAAGCCGATCTTGTCTTTATTCCTCCTCTTTCCGTTCCTCGCCTTGCTATTGAATACGAAGGTCATGTAGCCCCTATCACTGATTAGAAGATGTGGTCTAGCCATATTCTCAGTCAAGACTACCATCGCGCCACTCTTACTGAGGCCGGCATCATTCAGTCCATTGAACTCTTTTCGGACTTTTATGTTCGCCGCGATATAGATGTGTTAAACGTTCTGGTTTCTTGATGGAGCACCTTCTCGCATACCTTCATTGCGTCATGGGGCGAGTTCACACCAACCTTAGAAGATGTAGTAGTCCTATTCCGGCTTCCCGTTCTTGACTCGCATCCCATCAAGGCTCCTCTAGTTGATCCAGAGGATAAGAAGATTCTCAATCAACTTTGCGACTGTGGTACGTATGCTTGCAAGCGTGGCAGCTAATTTGAAAAGGGCGTACTTCTTCCTGAACAAGCACTATCCAATCGCCCGAAGTTATCTTACTCAGCCTGGTGCCATCACTTCTTTCGCGAGTATTCCTCGCGGAAGCCAGCTCCTGGTCAGGACCGCGAGTCTGCTCCTGGCCCTCAATTCAATGGCCCCTTAGAGCTAGCAGGCTTCATCGCGTACTGGCTCGATCATTACATTTTTCAGGGCCAGGCAGAAGATGGTCCTAGCCGAATGGTATTTCTTCTTACCGCCATTCTGTCGCGAGGTGTGCGTATTCCCTTGGCCCCATTCTTTCTTGGCACCTTGTATTCTCAGCTTGATACTCTCGCGAATCACTTTACCCATTTCTTGGGTAGATATGACATTAGGACTCCAATTTCAGGTACCTTTCTTACCTTATTCCTCTTCGAGCGTTTTCCCCAATATGCTTCAGCTCCTTCTTCTTTCTCCCCCTTAGCCTCAAAGGCCAATACTTCAAATTCTTTAAAATCACGAGCTACTCGCTGGACCTCCCTTTCTTTAAAAACCCTTGCTATTTTTTTGGCAACTTTTCTGAATTTTCATGGCGACCTTACGCCACTCCACTTGAAGGTTTTTATTCCCCCGACTTTTACCTGAATGAAGAAATAGTCTCTTATGACATTGCCTCGGATGGCCATCTTGTATTTTCTGCCATCACCCATAGGTATCACCATCCTATTTTTAGTGAAACTTTTGATACTGTGACTTCTTATAACCCTTCACGCGTGGCTCACCAATTAGGTTTTGATCAGACCATTCCTCTTCATCTCCCTTTATTTCATGAAGACACCTTTGATAGATCCCTTATCCAATATCGCCAGTCCATAGAGAGAAGCCTTCGCATATTCTCTACAGTCATATTCATCCAACCAGGCACTCGTAGGGTTGGTGTAACTGTGGGCTATAGTGATTTTTGGAATGAGCAGTTGGTGAGATTCCAAAGTTTTATGGATGAAACTCCTCTTATTCCCATACCTGTTCCTGTATATGTTGCGGATCCTTCACTGAAACTTCGTAAGGTGAGAGGCAAGCCTGGACCTAAACATCAAGTTGAGCCTTCTCAACCTCAAAAGTCAAAGAAAGCAACTCACAAGCAATCACTTTGCGAGGAAGTTCCTCCCGCGAGATCACCTGTCCACGAGGAGCCTATCCGCGAAGAGCCCATCGCGCGATGCCTGGTAACTTTTCTATCTTTTTTTTCCTTTGTTTAAGTCATATGTTTTATGTCTTGTGCTATTATTAACTTATCTATTTCCATCCTCTTCTGTAGCATTTCAGTGCCCAGGCTACAGGTAACATCAGTGCTTCTACTGATTTAGACCATGTCCCTTTGTCTATCTGGCTTAAAAACCTTTATGTTGTAGAATCATTATATTATGTGCCTCTTGCGAAAAGGAGAAGAACTCTCTCCTCTGCCTCAAAAACCCACGTACCAGGAGAGACTCCCAGCTCAGAGGAAGCCCCATTGGTGCGAAAGCGTAAACCAACCAATGACATGTCTCATGTGGGTGCCTCAGACCCTGCCTTAGAAGAGGCGTCCTTGGCTGCAAGGCGCAAACTTGTTTTGGCCAAGATGAAGAATAAGCGAAAAACTGATGCCACCTCCTCTCTGCTGGATACAGTCGCTCGCGTTGTAGAGGACCTTAGAGCTGGAGATGATGCAGAAGAGACAGAGGTTGTCAGCATCCTCTTTGATGTTCCGAAGACGGTTCTTTCATAGAGTGAGTTTTCAACTATTTTACTTTATTTCCTATACATTTTTTAGTTCATGCTCCTAACACCTCTTCTCGCATTCTTCTGTTTTAGCCTCCCGCGAGACAGTCTCTCCGCGTATTCCTGCTTCTCCTGGGGGTGGTCTCCATTCTAACCATTCTCATACAGACTCTTCTGATGATGTTGAGGACCACCTCACCATCAACTATTTGTTTAACAAGTCCCCTTAGATGACTTTTGAAGAGGATAGGGATCCGCGACTTCTACTCCTGAAGTAAACCACGAGGTATCGTCAGATCGCGACCATGAGAAAACTGCAGCAGATCGTGAGGCATCTCAGAAGTTTCCTTCATTGCTACTGATGGTAGAGAGCAGAGGATCATGATGTAGATGACAGCCATTTTCAGCCCCTTGGTGGCGATATCGCATCCGAGATTGCTGTAACACTGGCAAACTACCCCAGTATTGAAAGATCCATTTTCGGTAGTACTATCCCAGAAGTTGAGGAAGGTAACTTTTTCTACTTCATCTTTTCATTTGATTCTAAGTATCCAAATATCATACTTAACATGAGTATTTTCCTTTTTAGGGCTAAATTCTGAAGACCAAAAAATGATCAACGAGCTACTCCATGATGCTCAGAGAATTTTTGAAGGTCAAACGGTGCTTCCTTCAGCCACATTTACTGAGCCGAATACAAAGGTACCTGCCTTGGATCTTCGCGAGCCTGTCTCTCCTTCTCGCGATCATGCTTCAACCTCACGCGAGTCGGGCTTTTCTACTCGCGATCATGCTTTAACCTCAAGCGAGTCAGGCTTCTCTACTCACGATCATGCTTCAACTTCACGCGAGCCAGGCATAGTTACTCATGACCCTGCCATTGCTCATGTTTATCCAGTTGCTTCCTCGGTGTAAGTGCCTTGGCATCATTGGGTTTGTTATCCTCATGACATTCCAGTGCTAGATCAGATAGAAGCAGCTCATCCAGAGACTTTACTAGCATGGAAATTCATGAGCCACTCCTGCAAGCTTTCCATATTCAGCTCATTGCAAATGTATTCAAGACCATTTCTGAGACTTCTATTCAGGACCTCATCCCTGATACAATTCCAAGATGTCATGATCGCATAAAGGATTGGAAGAAGGTCGGGATGGATATGTCTTGGTGGGAGACACGATTGGATGTCATCCAAAGGCTCTACGATCACTATCTTGTTGAGCTGAAAGATAGCAATGCTCGTCAAAGGAAGCAGGCTGAGATTGCAGAAGCTCGCAGGCAGTTAGCACTACTCGAGGAGGATGACAAAAAACTTCAAGATGCAGCTGATCATTTTGAGCGGGCCCGTCTATATTTGGAGGAACATAAGGGTTTTAAGTTGTCAGATCCCATCAGCCAGAACATTTTCTAGTCCCTTTTTTTTATCTTCATGATGTATGTACTCTTTATATTCTAACTGTAACCACATTTTTGTTGGATAACCCCATACTATGATTGTAACTCTGACATGATTTATACATTCTGGATGATTTGTTTGATACTATATATCTTCACTAAGGAAAATTTTTATAACACCATAATCCATAATGCCTTTATACTTGATACAATTTAATCCATTTCACATTAAGAGGTCCAGTATTCTCACGAGTAACTTCATGCTCTATCCTGTAATATCCAATGCTACCTTCACTTATAATCACATATGGACCTTCCCACTTAGCTTCAAATTTCCTTACCCTCTGTCCCCTCATGATTGCTGGTACTACTTTCAACACTCTGTCTCCCTCCTTGAACCATCTGTATCGTACCTTCTTATTGTAGCTCCTTACTTGTCACTTATTGTATTCTTTTTGATTTGTAAAGGCTTATTCCCTTGTTTCTTCTAATTCTTCTATCTCCAATAGTCTATCCTCTAGACTGCTTTTGCATGCCAGTATTTTAGCAGCAACCTCTCGCTCCACAGGTAGCACAACATCTACTCCATAGACCAGTGCATAAGGGGTCATATTTGTCACACTCCGGTATGTAGTTCGATGTGCCCATAGTTCTATTGGAAGTTCTTCTGCCCATTTCTTTTGATTATCATGTACCAACCTGGACAGGATTCGAATTAACGCTTTATTGGATGCTTCGGCCTGTCCATTTCCTTTTGGATAGTAAGGCGTCGACTTGTGATGAATTACCAAGTATCTCCCCAACAAATCCGTGACTTTACTATTAACAAAAGGAGTCCCGTTGTCCGACAGTATCACCTTTGGTATCCCAAATCGACAGATGATGTTTTCCTTTATGAATCAAACTATATTATTTGTTGTTGTCTGTCATAGTGGGATAGTTTCTACCCACTTTGTGAATAATTCAGTTGCCACTAATATCCACACATGTCCCTGAGTCAGCGGCGTGATTGGCCCAATTATGTCCAGTGCCCAAGTGTGAAAAGGCCAGGGGGTAGCCAAACTGTGCAATTCAGCTCCCGGAGCATGAATAAGATTCCCGTGCACCTGACATACATGACACTTCCTGACAAAATCACTACAATCCCTTTCCATTGTTGGTCAGTAATACCCGAATGAAAGTAATTGTTGAAACACTTTTCTAGGGCCTTGATCACCAAACTCATGAGTTTGTTTCAATACTTCCCCTGCTTCTTCTTCGCTTACACATCTCAGCAGCCTTCCTTTAAAACCTTTGCGGAATAATCTTCCCTCCTGTAAGACAAATCACGAGGCCAATTTTCTGAACCGTGGCTGATCTTTTTCAGGTAAGACCCCTTCTTTCAGATAATGCACATATTTGTCTCGCCAGTCTATCATGTCTGCCACATTAACTTCATTCGTGGAAGGATATGCATTACAGTCCTAGCAACTGCTTTGCAACTTGACTGCATCATCATTCATGCCTGGCCAAAAGAAACCTTCTCGCTGCAAAACTCAATAGAGACTCACATCTAGCTAGGATCCCTCTGGCTGCTCTGTAATATAACACGCCATTTATGATCTAGTATTCTAGTCTCAAGGCATTGTTCTCATTTTTTAGTAGAGTTTGTACTATATGTTCTCTCCAATCATGTTTTTCATACACTCTTGATTCCTTCTCGCTACTGACCACAGAGTTGGTTCTTCGCATTATTTACACAGTAGACTCTATTTCTTGAAATTGTAGTCGCAAACCCATTGTCACCAATGCATCAAATCATTGATTACCTTCTCGCGGCTTCTGCTGAAAACTAACAGTCTCAAAGTTTTCTATCATCTGACGAATGAAGGTTCTGTAAGGCACCAGATGGGGTTCTTTAACAGCATACTCTCCTCTAACCTGTTTAATGACCATTTTGGAATCTTCATTCACATGAAGAATTCTCGCCTTTAACTGTTGAGCCATTATCAATCCCAGCGCCAACCCTTCATACTCAGCTATGTTGTTGGTACAAGGAAAATCAAGTTTATAGGCTATGACTAATTCCTCTTTTGTTTCCTCATTCCTTAATACAAAACCAGCTCCACCTCCCTTTTTTGTGGATGAACCATCAAATTCTAATGTAAACTTTGTGCTTTGTGTCATACTTGTTACTCCCACCTCTTCCACTTTTGGTTAAGCTCCCCTGGGAAATAAAGCTAGTAAATCTGACAAGGCTTGACTTTTTACTGATTTTGGTCTAGAGCATGTGATCTCATATTTAGATAATGCTAACAACCACCGAGCAGTTCTCCCACTGAGTATGGGTTTTGTGAGTAGATACTGGATAGGGTCACTCTTGGTTATAAGCTCCAATGGATGTGTCAGTAAATAATGTCTAAATTTCAGAGCCGCGAATACCAAAGCAAGACAATGCTTCTCCAGGGATGTGTATCTCGACTCTAGTCCCTTGAGTACTCGGCTAATATAGTAAACATGCTTCTCTTCCCATTCATGTTCCTGGGCCAACAACGCCCCTATAGACTTATTGGTGGAAGTGAGATACATTATCAACGGTTTCCCTGATTCTGACGCTACCATTGTCTTTGGTGATGCTAGAATCTTCTTGATTTTCTCAAAGGCCTCTTGTTGTTCTTCTCCCCAGCTATATACAAACTTTTATTTTAACAAAGGCACGAGTGGGTGAGTTACTTTTGCCAATGCTGGGATAAACCTCCTGAGATAAGAGATCTTCCCCATAAAAGTTTTCAACATTTTGCGAGTTGTGGGCGGGGCCATTTCTAATATTGCTCTAGCTTTTGTTGGATCCATATCAATCCCATGTCGATGTACAACATACCCTAAGAACGTTTCTTCTGGTACTCCAAAAGCGCATTTCAGGGGATTCATCTTCAGATTATACTCACGACACCGTTGCAGTACCTTTCTCAAATCGTCCACATGATCCTGTATGGCTCTGGATTTTACCACCAAATCATCCACATAGTCTTCCACAGTTTTATGCATCAGGTCATGAAATATAGCTGTCATGGCACGTTGATACGTAGCCCCGACATTTTTAAACCCAAATGGCATAAATGTATAGTGGAAATTCCCCATTGGGGTGCAAAAAGCAGTTTTCTCAACATCTTCCTGAGACATTCTGATCTTGTTATACCCGCTGAATCCATCCATTAACGAGAAAACTTCATGTCCTACGGTTGCATCCACCGTGGTGTCAATGTTGGGTAGAGGGAAATCGTCCTTTGGGCAGGCTTTATTGAGATCGCGATAGTCTACGCATACGCGGATTTGCCCATTCTTCTTTCTCACAGGCACAATATTTGTGAGACAAGTCGGATGTTGGGTTGGCTTGATGAACCCTGCTTTCAGCAACTTTTCTACTTCTGCCTTAATCTGTACTTCCAGATCCGGATGACATATTCGTTGCTTTTGTTTATTCGGCTCCGATGCGGAATGCACATGAAGGTTGTGGCTTACTAATCCAATACTAAGTCCCGGTATTTGACTATAGTCCCAATCAAAAACATCACGAAATTCTTTAAGTAATTCTACTAGAGAATTCTTAGTTTCGTCGGGCATAGTACTGCTTATGAAGGTAGGTCACGGAGCTGTGTCGTCGCCTACGTTTACTTCACATAAACCATGCTCAGGTCGCGGATCTGATTTGAGTGTCTCAGGATCAATGCCAGGCTCTCTTTGTACACATGTCTTAACTATCTTGTGGTCAGTGCCAACTGCGCAGGCTTATGACCCCCAACCCCGTCACAACTTATACACTACACACCCGTCGGGCATTTTAACTCGCGACCAACTCACTTCTTTGAGCTTTCGCTTAGTCGAACCTCCATCTTTCAATTCCTCCCATTTTGGTACTAGTGTAGCAAAAACCCCGGGTCCATCTTCCTCACCATATTCTGAGAAATAGACTGCATCTGCAATATGGGTCTTAGATGCGCAAAAAGGGCTCTTAGACGCTTTCACAGTTATTATTCATTCTCCCCAATTAACCTTCATTACCTAATGGTAGGATGATGGTACCACACCATAGGCATGTAACCACGGTCTTCCTAGTAACAACTGATATGAGGGTTCCCCTTTGATGACATGAAACTTGTTGGGGGCCCTGATTTTCCCAACTTTAAGATCCAATGTAGCAAAAACCATGGTGGTCTGCTGGTCTCCGTTGAAATCAGTAACCGCGATGGTATGATTTACAATCTTGTTTTCAGGAAAATTGATCATCTGCAAAGTAGCCAGTGGGATTAAGTTGACTGACGCTCTTCCATCCAAAAAGGCTCGTTTCATCTCTCGACCATTCACAGTAGCTGGTACATATAGAGGCCAATTGTGGAAGAATGACACTTATCTATCATTTTCAGAAAATATGATCTTGCTTGAGGTTTTTTCATGTTGTGGAATAATGATAGTATGGTTAAGAGCGGCAACTGTTTTCTCTTTTAGGAATTCCTTCATATGCTCTTGTATTGGTAGCTCGTTAAAGAAAACTTCTATCTTAGCATCCTTTTTTTCTTCACACGCTGACGGGCATTCATACTTGACGACATTTATCATATCTTCAGTACTGTCTCTGGTGGCTACTACAGCCACATGTGCAAGGAAGGGTTCATGAACTACATTCTTTCCCAGTTCTAAATCACCTGATGTTATTTTCCTATGTACAAATCCGCAAAATGCCCAATATCCAATCAAGGAGTGTCGAACGGACCTGTGATAGGGGCAGTAGTTGTTTTTCATCCTTTCCTCTCTTGTCAGCACCCTTTGCACTGAAGGTAGCGATATGACATTATCTGCGATCAACTAATTTAGCAAAGCAACTGCTTCCTTTTCACCAAAAGGTAAAGGATGTGGTTCAGATCTTCTAGCACGCTCTTCCCTGGGCCTTTCATTTTGCATTGCTGCTACCATTGCCACTCACCTAGCACTGATATTTGGTAGTGTTAGTGCAGAAAAAGTTCTGAACTCATGATTGACCAAATGCACTTTATATTCTTGTAGCATCCCTTCTATATAAATTTGGATTAATTGAAGCTCGAAAATTGGTTCATGGCACTGTAAAGCAGCCTCGCGAAATCTTCTGACATAAATTGCCACCTCTTCACCGAAACGTTGCCTTTATCTCATAAGTGAAATCATTGAGACCTCTTCGTCTGCCTAGAAGAACTTAGTGTAGAATTTGATCACCATATCTGTCCAACTGGATACTGAACCCGGAGTGAGACAAGTGTACCATGTGTATGCAGTACATGTTAGAGATTTGGAGAATTCTCTAAGTTTCAAATACTCATCATTTTTGTGTGGTCCCAGAGCATCCGCGAACCTAGATATGTGTTATCTTGCAATTCCTTTTTTGCCATCGAATTGATGGAAGCTTGGTGTTCCATAGTCATCAGGATAAGGTAAAGCCATAATACTGGGATGGTACGGTGGGGGGATTTCCACTTCTTCTATCTCATATTTCTCATTTAAGATAGCCCGAAGCTGCTCCTTGGTGATATATGATTCTTTCTCCAGTGGCTCTATTCGCGCTCGTGGTGCCTCCTGAGAAAGCTCTTGTGCTGACATTTCTGGCAAGGTTTGATTATCCATCCGTGGCAATTCCAGATTTGGTACTGAAACGCACGAGGCCTCCATGAAGTGAAGTATGGCCCTTTGTATTTCTTGAATGCTATGAAGAGTTTGCAGCAGCACTGGTGGCAATTTTGGTGAATTATGTGTTAGCTCCGCCATCGGAGGAGTCTCTGCCCGAGCCATACCAGCGTTTGCGTGTCTACGCTATTTCCGTGTTGGTGGAATTGGTTCAGCCCCTTGACTCTGTGTTGCTGCTTCTTCTTCTGTAACTTGATCGGTGTGCGGGGTCAGTGGACGACCACTCAGACGAGTTTGACGAGCTCAACTTGTGCAGAAGACATCTCTTTCCCAACAGAGTCGCCTTTAATGTAGGGTTCAATTTTAGTAGGATTTAGAGATAGTTTCCACACAAGATTGACAGGAAAATAATGATGCTTGTACTTTTATTGTTTTTGATGCTTTACAGAAAAATGGAGAAAGAGGAGAAATGGAAAAGAAAACAACAGCTACCCATGATGCAAAATACTCTCTCTCTTAGTCTCCGAAAAGTCCCCTTCAAGTGAGCTCTAGCTTCTCTATTTATAGACGTAAGCATCCAGTAGGTTTTTTTGAATTGTCTTTTCCACGTCAGCATTACCTCGCGACATGGACAATGAAATGCCAATCCGTGCAATAAATATCATGTACAGTATTATCTCGCGACCTCAATTACACGATACCGATTCGTGTGATCTCTTGCGCGGATCATACTGTACCTCTTGACCTGTGATCCGCATCATATCTTCGCGGATTTGATTTTTCCTTAGCCAAGGAATCATGATGCTATAGCTTTCTTGGGTCATGACCTTTTTGATGCATACCTTTTTCATGACCCTGAGTACTATCGGATCGGCCTCTCTAAGGTACTTTTGCTTTGAATGGTGTAAATAGGGTCATGACCCACGATTTACATATCCCAAGCATTTCCCTATATTTCCGAATAGTACTCCTTACGCGAGCAGCATATAGGGCTATAAGTTCAGATGTTAACTATACCCACATCAGTCCCTCATAATTCCCTCTTTATAATGCTAAATCTCGCGTATAAACCATATTTGGGCTAATTTCCCAAATAATCCTTTACTTGGGCCAGTTTCCCAAATAAATCTATCTGCGAATTTACCCTTTTGTGAGTCACCCCCTTACAATCTCTAAAAATATATATATATACTGAAAAAAATAATAATATATATATATATACAAGTACGTAAAAATTCTCCTCAATACACACTCAAAAAATGAAAAAGTGGAGAATGACGTACTAAAAAGAAAAGATATACTGGAACAAACAAATAGGAGAAAATGGCCTTCTCCAAGAAAAGAAAGAAAAAAAATTCATATGAGAGGAAAAAGAAAAAAGAGAGGAAAACCCTCTCCAAATATATATATATATGGAAATATACTATAAATGGGAGTAAATGTGCTATAGAGAAAGTTCACAGAATATGGAGGATTGTTTGCTCTAGAAGTAAAGATTAACTTAGTTTAGTCACTAGTGGAGACCATTCTTGACGCTAATCTGAGATCATTATTATTTTGTATAAGTAGGATTTATTTGCTTGCATTTATTCTATAGATTATGTCATTTCCTAGTTAATGAACAAGAATATTCATGAATATGTGCAAATTAAATATTATAAAGAAGTTGTGGGTAGTCTATTTATTTAACCCTAACGAGACTTCACTCGTCCACTAGGATTTTTCCTAGGGGTTTAAAAGGCTTATTACACGTGGTAAGTTTAATCGTTCACCCTCACGAAAGAACGGGGTTAGCTTTTATTATTAGATTTAATTATTCTTCATGATTTATTTTTATTCATTATTGCTAAGGGACTAGCAATGTTTAAGTTGGGGGATTGATGAGATCAAAATAGTTGATATTATATGCGTTAATATACTACTTGTTAGTATATTTATTCTATTAATTTGGTATTTTTATTCGAGTTGTGTGTTAAGCAAGTTTTCAGGGTCTTAATGCAAAAATGAGTTAATTATGGGTTTTTAACAAATATTCCTGATTCGGAGCAACACTAAGAAGATATTATCACTCAAATCAGCAAGGTATAAGTCAGTAAAGTAGAGTACAAGTGGTGGAAGCAAGGAAATTCGCAGATTAAATAAATAATAAAATTCAGGAGCCACCGATAGATCGGTAGAGCCTTCGATCGTTCGGAAATCGCCGTCTTGGAATCTGTGTGAAACTATATTGCAGAATTCTGACTTTGTGTACAAGTATATCACGAGGCAGAATTGTCCATTCAACATCATTTCTTAGTCCCTAAGTTATCTTGGAATGCAAGCAAGAAACATGTCATTTCAGCACCAACTTTTGTCTATAAATACAAGTGGATTTCATGAAAAAAAGATATCTCTGGAACGTCTTTTGATATCTTTTCATATATTCTAGAATATCATTGTTCATAAAATGCCTTTCTCTTTGAGAAATGCTCCCTTCTTAAAGAACTCAAGAACCAACCATCCAATCATAAAGATGGCGGCTACATCAACAATGGAGTCTCCTCTTTCCATAAGCGGCTAATCGGTATCTAGGGTTTCCAATGAAACCCTAGCCGAGTAATGTAGTATTTTATTTACTTTTATTATAAATGCGAGAATCTGATAAAGGGCACTTATATGATGATTATGTAGTGAGAGACCAAACAAATAACCTAAATAAGATTTATTTATTGATTCTATTATTAAGCTGAGATTGAATTAATGATTTATCTTGAACAACTGTGTTTTATCAAACGGAGCAAGAACCTCTGTGATTTAATTACTGTTTCTACAGAATGGTACTTATTTGGCATGATAAAGTCTTAGGTTTAGTCAGTCCATGCTTAGAGAAGATGATTGTTAGCGTGCTTTTTAATTTCATGTTTTAGGAATAGTTGTAGTATAGATGCATACAACAGTCACACTAATCACAGATGGATTGTAGCGAATACATACCGATTGCATCCTTTTTTAGACTAGGCAACTGCTTGTAGTGTTACTAGTATAATTCATATAAGTTGTACCGCCCTCTTGCTATAATATAATTAAAGGTATACATTATAAGGCTAGTGGAGGAGTTGGAATTCAACCCTAGACTTGTTTATCTTGAGTGAAACCAAAAACAATTATCTTTATTTTATTTTATGTTTAGTAGTTTAATCAAACAAACAAATCAAACAACTTTTATAAATATAATACAATTTGCTACTTTATAATTATTTGAAATACGACTTTGATTTCTATGGTTCGATACCCTCTCTATCCAACTATATTATATACTACTCGCGTACTTGCGACTGAGATGTTAAAACTAGATCGTGTTAATTCCTTATTGTTAACACTATTATTTTCACACGTCTAAAATCGATCACAAGTTTTTGGTGCCGTTGCCGAGGATCAAATGGATATTTCAGATTATTATATTTAATTTCTTTGAATTATTGTATCAATTTTTATTTTTAATTTTAATTTTTCGCATTTCTTTTGCAGGAATAGCTTCTGCCGAAACTGTAAATTTTCCAGAAAACTCTCAGATTCCAGTTCCCGATCGATTGTTCCTTCAACGATCGTTCGGTAAGTTCTAGAGATCGATCGAAGAACTTTCTGATCGTTCGGTAATAACCCCGATCGATTGGATTGACTCTATGATCGATCGAATTACTGTGTTCGTACAAAAATATTGATAACAAAAAAGATATAATATAATCATATCATAACAGTATCAGAATATAATCTTTCCCGAAAATAAAATTTATATTTAGATTTTAAGCAAATTTGTTTACATCTATATTTTATTGACATGAAATAAATATATATATATAAATAATAATATATATAATAAAAATATTACATTATTCATTTAAATCCCTTATTCAACTGTTGTAATTCAGTGCTTATTTATTTAATATTATTATTGATTGTTTATGCTTGGATGTCGTTCAGTGAATAGTTCCCTTGAGGCTTTTCGACCCTGAAATTTATCGAACGTAGCGAATAAATAATAGAAATAATATAAATAATTTAAACATGGGTGAAAACGCAGTTGCGGCCCCAACAACAGTTTTTAAACATTTTTATACACCTCAAGATTATACGTCACCTTTAGAAATCTCACTACCTTATGGAGCAAAAAATTTTGAAATTAAACCAACCACACGTATGAGAGGATAAACTGATGATGAATTTAAAACTCGATTATTCTCTCATTCCCTAAAAGATAAAGCTAAAGTATGGTACGGAACTATACCAACTGATATTAAAACTGATTGAAAGAAGATTCAAAAAGAATTTTTGTATAAATTCTTCCCTATATGAAAAAATCATGAAACTAGACGAACTATTCTAATGTTTACACAATTACCCGATGAGCAATTCTATGAAACTTGGGAGTGATTTAATGAAATATTATAAAAATTCCCTCACCACGGATTTCCAACACATGAGCTAGTCTGTAGTTTCTATATAGGACTAGGGGAAGGATATAAAAATACAGTTGATGCAGCTTGTGGAGTTACCTTTACAAAGAAATCTGTAAACTTTTTACAGAATCTTTTCAAAAATCTTAGTGAAGATTCCCGTCAAAATATGGCGGACATTAGAGCACCACGAACTATCATATTTAACCCTAAAAGAATGGATAGTGCATTTAAAATTAGTCAGATCAACGAAGTAACCTCAAAAGTAGATGAGCTAAATAAAAAGTTTGATCTATTAATGAGAAATACTCAAGTCAATCTTATCCAAGAAGTCTGGTCGGTGTGCGCTAATACTTCACACCTTACTAATACTTGTCCTTATATACAACAAGAGTAAGAGTTTATGACTGAGGATGTTAACGCTACTTTCACTAATCAGAATAAAGATCCATTCTCAAATACTTATAATCCAGGTTGGCGAAACTATCCTAACTTCTCATACAAGACTCAAAATAATACCTTTAACCAAAGTCCTAATCAACCATCTAACCAATTCCGCCCATTTAACCAAAATCCTACACAACAACCAAATCAATTCAGCCCATTTAACCAAAACTCTAACCAACCACCCTTTAGAAATCCAAATAATACACAACCTATGAGGTCACCTGGTTTTGAACAAGAAATTAGGATTGTCTTAAACGAATTCAAAAATGCTACACAACTCCTACATACACATTCCTAATCTATTTCTAACTAGAAACTCAAATTGGGCAAATAGTTAATTCTATGAATAAAAGGGAAGAAAGAAAATTGTCAAGTCAACCATTAACAAACCCTAGAGCATGTAATTCATGTAGGAGAAACAACCATTGAAACTATTCAAGCAATAACCACTCTTAGAAGTGGAAATGTCATAGATAATAAGGTTGAAGAGCAATTTGAATAAAGGACGAAGAAACAAAATAATAATGAAGAAATAAATAAAGAAAATGAAAAAGAACTTGTATTTGATGAATTAATCTCTAAGGAAAATAACTTATTAAAGAAACATATAAAATTTCTATATCACTAAAAGAAATAGGAGAAACAAGCTATGAACCAAAAGCACTTTTCCACAACGCTTAAGAGATCCTGTTCCTTATGATAAACAAGGAGAAACAATTCAAGAAATGATCGAAACTTTCCAACAAGTGAAAATCAATCTTGCTCTTCTTGATGTTATTAAGCAAGTTCCTGGTTATGCTAAATTTTTATAACATTTATATACACAAAAAAGGAAGAATCAAATTCACAATACTAAGAAAATAGTACTAACCAATCATGTGAGTTCAATAATATCAAACACTACTCCTCCAAAATATAAAGATCTTGGAGCCCCAACTATTTCCTGTATAATAGGAGATCAAGAAATTGGAAAAGCTCTTCCTGATTTAGGAACTAGTATTAATCTACTACCTTAATCAGTTTATCAACAATTAGGCTTAGGATATTTAACTCCCACACTTGTTATTCTACAACTTGCTGATAGATCAACTAAAACACTTAGAGGAATCATAGAGGATGTTATTGTTCAAATTGATAAATTCTACTTTCCTGTGGATTTCGTCGTTCTAGATACCGAACCTGTGTACGATCCTACTAAGAAAATACCCATAATCCTAGGAAGACCTTTCTTAGCAACTACTAATGCATCTATCAAATGTAGAACTGGGGTTATGGATCTATCCTTTGGAAACATGAAGGTGCGGAAGAATGTTTTTGAATTCCATTACCAGGTAGATAGTAATGGAGAATGTTTTGTGATTAACACATGTGATAAACCACCTAGAAATTACCTAGCATATCAACTAGACATATCGGAAAATAAACAACTGCCAAGAGATTACAAGGTAACAAATAAACCTATACCTGAGTCCTTGAGTGTTTTAGATTTCTATTTTGAGACGGTACGAAATCAACACATAGCTGAAATAGAAGAAACAAATAGGAAGGAACTGGTGAAACCAGAACCTACTTTACCAAAATTACATCCTCAACCTACAAAAGACAATGATCTTGCAAATCATTCCTTAAAATATGAATGCATTTTCTTTGAGGATGAACATTCAGAATTAGTAATCAAGAAAGTTATAGCCGAGCTTAAGAAACAAAGACTAGAAAATCTTTTACAACCTTCTTCATCTGTTGCTTATCCTAATTTAGTTCGGAAGTTCTATCAAAATATATATTTAAAAGATCCTGAGATAAGTAAAGTATTACATACTAAAGTGCAGGGGCACGAGATAAAAATATCCCCTGGCACTATTGCAAGAGCATGGCGAATTCCCAATAAAATATCCTTGAATTTAGAAAATGTTTTCCAAAAAATACTCACTCCCAATCCTATAACTCTTACTATGACTAGAAGAATCTATGGAAATAATAACATAAAATTAACTATGGGAGGGATTAAAAAAGCCAAAATTAAACTTGAGCTATGGTTCTTAGATATGATTATTTCAAGACAAGTTGGTCTAAAATTTGGTAATATACGAGGGCAATCACTTATTAAAATGCTTTATTATTTCGACAAGGGATATTGGATTTCAATCCCGGAGATTATTTACAATCATATGCAAACATTTTGGGAAGCTGTAATAGATTGTGAAATTCATTTCGATTAGAAATGGAAAATTCTTTTTCCTTTCTTAGTTCAAGCTATGATAAGAGATCAGTTAGAACTCAACTTTGAAATCCTATCAAAAACTGGCATTTTTGTTAGTAAATAATATGACCATTGGAAACATTTTAATACACTAAGTTACGAAGAGATAGGCCGATGGTGAGAATTTCAATTAAAACTGATTAAACAAAACAAAATTCGTGTTAAGTAAAACAAATTAAATGCTCGAGGTACTATCACATCTATCAATATGATAGATGTCATGAATAAACCTGGTTAGACATGATAAAGTTGTCGTGTCATCGACATTAAATAATTGTTTTGGTCTAAAAGTTACCTAAGATTTTAGCCAAGTGTATTAAATTATGATTTTAATTTACTATTCTTTATTATTCATTTCAAAAAATTTATTTCACCGATCGTTCGGTGATCTTCCTCAATCAATCGAGGTAGGTAGTTAGCAAAAATTAAATGCCCATATTTATTAGGTTATTAAAGAAATTCACTTTATATAGAAAAATTTTCCTCATTTAAAAAAATTCAAAAAGACAAAAATACTAGCCAAATTTGAGTCGTTCATCATGAGCCACATATTACAAATTTAAAATTACCCTTTTTACATATTTTGGATAGTTTTGGGATTGATCGAATGTTAATTCGAAAGAAGAGTTACCGATCAATCGACCTTCGTTTGTAGATCTATCTTGTGATTGATCGCCCTTTCCTTCGATCGTTCCCTAGTGTCACGCGATCGATCGATTTTTTGTCTAATCATTCAACAAGTTACTAGCGATTGATCGTTATCCATGCGATCATTCAATTTCCCTTCTCCAGCTCTCTTAACCCTAATCATATATTATTTTCTACCAATGGCCCCACGCCGTAAGCAAGAAACCAATGTGGGCCCATGCCGCAAAAAGAATTGGCCCGCAACATTAGAGGAGGCATGGGCTACGGTAGCTAGGGATGTCAAGAAGTCGTTACGCCACGAGCGCGTTTACGATTTCGAGTATTTTCTGACAAAGCCTACCACTTTATGGGTCATAGGTGAGATTATTGCACATGGATTGCAATCCATATTATTACATCCTGGGTGGATTATTTATTGAAAGCTACTCCGGCAGTTCTGGTCAAAGATGGAGATGAGGATAGAGAGGGATCGAATACGATTGCATACAAGTATCCGAGGCCGATAGTTTGAGATCACCCCTCTAACAATATCTTCAGCATGGGGGTTACCTATTGACTGTCCTCTGGAGGTACGAGAGAGGTACCCGGAATTGCAAACAGTTTTTCCATCCACTCGGATAGCGGCAGAGGCATGTTGTGGTGGGAGATACGGGTCACCTTCTTGTACCACCAAGGTGGATTATCCGGAGCGCCTATGGTTCATTGACGAGGTGTTTCAGGCACAAGTATACCCGAGGGGGAACAACACTGAGAGGCACGGACTCTTTTAAACAACACTCTATACTTTTAAGAGGGGGTACTGGATTTCTCTCCCCCATATTATATTTTATTAGATACATTAGGCAATGGGGCGGTTGACGAGTCCAGGGGATGTGGATAGTTTCTTGTATGAGATCCTATTTCTTGCTTTGGCGATGAGGCTAATGTATCAGAAGGGTATCCGACCTACCCCGGATAATTGTTGCACAGAGGCGGGAGTTTTCTTTACACAGATCGATTGGACACAGTCCTAGTCCCACCTCGTCCCTCATAGAGCAGAGCATATAACAGCCCAAGCCGCTACACTTGCTTCCACATTAGCTACTACCCAGCCACTTACATCAGCCCTTGTAGAAAAAGTCACTATTCCCATGGTTGAGTGGGATAGGTTTACAGCTAATTTGGCTATTGTCATGGAGAGGATGGTGGTACTTATAGAGGAAGTACGTATCCTTAGAGGTGTGCAGCCTAGACCTCCTCAAGATGACGCGTCAGGGGATTAGTAGGTATGAGCGAAAAGCACGAGATTGAGTGGTTATTATAGAAATTTATGTCTGTGCCCGTGTCTTCCATTTTTGTTTATCGAAAATTCTTTACATTTCGGTGTTATTTTGTATTTAAAAAGAACTATATTATCAAAGGCAAATCTTTGGAATTTTGATTTTTCATATAAAATTTTGCATTTTTTTATACATATTAAAATAAAAATAATATATACATATTTCTTATTACATCTAGAATTTTATTTATTTATTTACTCTCTTATTTAAATAAGTTTCGGAGAGGGAGTTATAAGTATAATTAAATTTAGTATTTTAATCTATAATTTATATATATATATTTAGTCATATATTTATTATGTATTTTTAATATAAAACAAATATTATTAGTCATCGATCGATCAAGTATCGTAGCGATCGATCGACAAGTTACTATTTTGCAGAATTTAATATTTTTGGGGAAATATTGATTTTTGCCTTTTTGGGACCAATATGATCAAAATCCTCGTACAAGTTACGAAAATTATGAAATAATTGGTTTGGGAAAGATTGATATTTTCCTATCTAACTTTATATATCCATCCCTATAAATTTATTCTATAATATATATTTACTTGGTATCTATGTTATAAACTTACCTTTTTGAACATTTTCTAGTAATAGTAGACCTTGATTTTTCTTACAAATACTACTCTAAGGGTTATTGATTCTTCATCCCTTACAACAACCCTCTAGCAACCATGGTAGTAAATTCATTGTCTTCTACTTTCACTTCCAAGATAAGTATAGGGAATCTACCATTGAGAAAGCTAAGAAGCTATTTCAAGAAAGAGTCTTTGCCTCACTATTTGTTTTGGCTGTATGTTCCATGAACCCTTCACTAGTTTATGTTTTCTATCGTTACCTAGATCATATTGATAGACGTCTGTATGGTGAGTTGCAAATGAAGGTCTATAATCAAATCATTCAAGTGTATGTTGCATCAATTGCGAGGGCTTGGAATATTCCTAATGAACTGATGGGTGGTGAAAGGTATCTTCCTTAGCCTTATCCTTCTTTTCAAATCATGGTCCAAGATATTTGTGATAGTTTCATGGTAGGGCTTGGAATGTTTACTATTTCTAGGGCTAAAGTTGATCCTTGTTTTTGGTTAACTTTGAATTTATTTGGGAGACAAGTTTGTTCAAATGCGCCAAAGGATATATGTGACTATACAATTGTGAAGTTGGTCTATTGTCTTAAGAATGGGTATTGGATCTCTTTTCCGCAAATTATTTTTGAATAATTAGGGAAACTTGGAATATGATTAAGAATGAGGGGGTAAGTCCTGATAATATTATGCTACTTTATCCATTCTTGATTTATGCATTGGTTAAGGATCGGTTGGGAGAAGATGGGCTTTACATTAAACCTAGTTGGAAGTGTCCCAAAGAGTATGATGAATTTAAATTTCTCAAGGTAATTGAAAAGAATGATCCATACGGACAAGAGATAGGAAGGTGGACTGAGTATGTGATTTCCCTTTATACATAAGAGAATGGTTTAGAACAAAAGAATGAAGATTATTGCTAGGAATGGAATAAGTTTGTTTTTGTTCTTACATTATTTCAAGTTCTAGAATTAGGTTATTTTTATTTTCTTAGAATTTTCAATTCCTTATAGGCCTTTGGGCCAAACTATCTTTAATTTTATGTCATTAATAAAAATTTCATTCCTTTTTACTCCTTGTCTGAATGCAATAAATCTACTATGATCTTGGTTTTAGTATTGATTAAAATGCAGATTATGGTACACAACAAGTTTGGAGGAGGTTTCGTCACCATTCGGAAATATTGCTCAATTAAGTGGTAATATTGTTCTATCCCAATGTTTCCATGTTTATTATAACCATGAGGACATGGTTCAATTCAAATTCGGGGGGGGGGGGGGGGGGGGGGGGGTGGAATTGTATAAACATGAATATAAGGAATTCAAGTTTTCTTTAATTTTTAAAGAAAAAAGACAAAACCATAATAGCTATTGGTGTCTATTGTTAAAATCGTGTAAAACGTAGGCCAATCGATCGATCGTTTATGCGATCGTTCGGCACAAAAAAAAATAAAAATTTTGGTATTTTATTTTTTATTACTAACTTATATAAATATAGATAGCTATGTAAAATAATTATTTATTATTCTAAATTTTATTTTTATCTATATTTAAACATATTCTTGATTAAATTTGTGAGTTAATTAGGACATGAGACTAGTCTAAAAAATAGATGTATGTGATTATTTTCTACTTTTCTGAATAATAGTTAAATTAGAAAGGTGGAAAGATGTGGTTCTCCATAGGTGAGTAAATTTTGTGAAATTGAAAATAGAAAAGACAATCTTGACATATAAGCACATGCACGTGATCTCTATAGTTTCATTTATGAGCATATAAGGTATTATCTTTAAAATATATATATATATATATATTGAAAATATATATATATATATACAAGTACGTAACCATTCTCCTCAATACACACTCAAGAAATGAAAAAGTGGAGAATGACATACAAAAAAGAAAAGATTGCGTGGAAAAACCAAATAGGAGAAGAAATTCTTCTCCAAGAAAAGAAAAAATATATATATATGAGAGGAAAAATGTCACGCCCCTAAAATTCCCGAAACCCCAACCCGGAGAATCAACGAATTTCCAAGGGGTGCCGTAAGTCAAGCGACCATTAGAGTCAACAATAACAAGAAAATACATGGAATAACAAAGAAAATAATATATTGCATGCCTAACTGAATGATAGAAACTTAACAGAATGCTCTGATACCAAGCTGTCACGCCCCTAAAATTCCTGAAACTCCCATACCGGGACATCCAAGGACTCCGGAGTGTGATCCTTATAATGAGCGACCAACTAAGATATCATTAACCATTGAAATGTATGGAATAATGATAAAATTTGTATATTCCATACCCAAATGAATGATAGAAATACAACAGCGGAATCTAACAAAAATACGGCAGAGTTCCGTTTGTAAATGGAACATTCGGATACACAACCACAACAGAATAATCTGCCACTAAGACTTCAATAATATCAATGGCTCACAGGCCAACATTCAACAAACCTACTAGGGCCGAGGCAGTGGAAGCAAGCACCACTACCCCTACCAACCCTCTATAATCAACAGAGTCACAAATGCTCAAATAAGAATACAAAAAAACACATGGCAGTGCCGAATAGATACGTTGACATCCTGAAATAATAAATACAGGAAAATAAAAGATACACCAATAGGGATATACCAACAGACTGACTTTCAAGAGAAATATATGGCAATCTCATAAAACATAGGTAAAGAAACTGACAGAAGATAACTATCGTCCCCAAACAAATCGCGCTGCAACCGTAACCGCATTACCCTGCGCAACTCCAAAACCTGTAACAAGGAAAACAAAAGGAAATTGTCGTTGCACCGCATACTGCCCGTAGTCGTAACATTTCCTACAACCTGGCGTGGGAATACTAGGGAGCAATGAAATACCCCTGTGAGCAAATAAGCTCAGTGGGAAAAACAATATCCTAACTACCACATCCTCTAACTGTTTAGGTAATGCTAAACCATCTAGCAAGATACAAAGCCCAACAAATCTCAACCACGAAAACACAAGGCACGTACTCATATACTACCATAAATAAGTATTTATCAGGGATATATATATACATATATATATATGTACACAACATGAGTCCATAAGGTACGACTAAGACTAGTACTCTAAGTACCAACACTTGTAGTCTACACTAGTCTCACAAACGTACACTAGGTATACGACACCCAGGTCCAATCTAACAAATCATCAAGCGCTCACAACGCTAACCAGAAGATCCAAACAGAGGGAAAACACACTCACCTCTAATATTCACAGGAATCAAAATCCACAACTAGTACCAAGGAATACTCACAACTCACATCCCGAGAACACAGGAGGGAAAACATTCACATCCTTGCGTACTAACACAATCCTCATCAATATATATATATATAAGAACCATCATCCCATCCCTAGAGAAACTCTACTTCTTAAGTACTAAATCACCTCAATCATATCTCTTCATCAATATCATTAATCACATCATCACATCAACCTCATAATACTATTCTCAATAAAGTCAATCAAATCACCAACACTCTCACTATAGGTGAGGAAAACTACCCGATCAAATCACGGAGAGCACACGAACACTACTCTCATGAACGACCACCTAAGAGTCACCAAAATAAAGCAAAGGAAAAGAGTTCCCAAAGCTAAACCAACAGATAACCGAGACAACAATGTCAAGGTTAAGAACACCACAAGTGTTTAGGGAAAACACCCGAACAAGGAAACCAAAAGCGAATGGCCGAGAGTGAAATTTATAAAAAGATGAATCCTAGGGATTCAATAGTTTTAAGAAAAATGTTTTAAAACTCGATCCAATTCATTCGGCATCCATGCCCCTAACATGTGGTGACATCAAATAGCCAAGAAGAAGGGAAAGGCAGCACTACGAGTGTGCACTAAATAATAAGCCTCATACCCGAGACTTAGAAATGATCAGAAATAAAGGGGAAACAAGAGAAGACCTTTCAAAACATTACTAGTCGAGGTCTTGAGAAAGAAGCCTCGGAATCTCGAGAAAAGTAATAAAATAGTTTTCTTTTAAGAAACCACACAGTGAAAATGACCGTCTTTCCCCCGGTCTCTGTCAGTCGCCATCACCGACTTTTAGAAGTTAAAAATCCTTTTAAAGAAGATCCTAAGATCATTTTATAAAGTGCTAAAACTTTTCGTGGCTACGGGGGTAGGCGAAAATGGGTTTTTTCTTTTAAATATAAAGAATTTTTTTCAAGACTTGGAAAACGCCGTTTTTGAAATACAGTCAAATAAGAGTGAATACAACTCCACGGATTCCTATAATGTTTAAGAGGAAAAAGAAGGAAGAGTACTACATTAGGTTCACGGAACACAACTATCTTTTTCCAACCCCACGAAATCAAATGACAACACATTGAAGAGGTTCGGCACCACACCGTAACCGACGGCTCAAGGAGTGATAGATAAGTCAAATACATGTACTAGTATACAAAGTACAGTAAAAGAAATGCTTAGGAGAATGAACTAAGCACTAGAAAGAAGACTGCCAAGCTACAGTACCTCGAGTACTTAATAAAATCAATTAATCCCCTTAATATAGTGAAAAGGGAAAACTAGTGGCCGATACCACAGAACTAACTAGTTTCAATCAATACCTCTTCTAATTCATTATAACCTCAATTTCACAATTGATACTAACTCTCTAGATTACTAACAGAATCAAGAGACCATTTTCACTCAACCAGACATGTTCAATCACAACCTCGTGTAACCACACTAAAAACCTCAAAAGTACGATAAAGATACATTTTTCTAAGTATGAAAGAAACATCTATTTAGTCAGTACTATGCAACCAACCAAGGCAGAAATACTATCACCAGCCTTATCAAGGCCTCAACTCACCGTTGATACTACACAATCAACTAGGTTTACAATCTTACCACTCGTCTTCTCTAAGGCATCAACTCAAAATCGACTCTATAATCCATTACTAACCTCAACTATCCGAAGAGGTCACTACACCAATATACTTAACCCCCCCCCCCCCCCCAAGGGCATAAAAGTATATAACCACAAGTATAAGAATATACATTTCATTATACTTTAATAATTACTGCATGTAATCACATTTTCACATTTTTCACTTTCAGTTGAGCATTTTATAAAAATATTAATTTATTTCTCAATATTCATAATCAACATGCTCTAACATCCACTGGTAATAATAACATATAATAAACCTGCTAAAAAATCCACATGCAATAATATCATGATCAACGTGTAAAATAGAATCACATAAATGCTACATAAATGCAATGTGACTCACACACCTCATAGTACACTCTTTTCCGATTACAGGTTAATGGATACATACTCTGTCCACTTACTTTTGAGGATACAAGCTCATCAAGTAATGTAGTATCTGCACCGACTCTTCCCAAGTGATTTTTTTCTCTATCACTTCAATAAGGAAGACGGTTGCACGAGAGCCCAACTTACAATTCTATGCGCCATGACCACCAAAGTTAAGAATACGAGCCTCTCTTACGATGCCCAAACCATTATCACCTTTTCGGCTTATTAGTTCCGTAGGCATGAACACCTCCTAACCAGTTGTTGCGACGATCCGACACAAAGCCACCCACACATGATTACATAACCCGCATATACCAACACCATGATTTGACACTACACGATGTCCTCAATATACATTAAGGTTTTAATAACAATCATGTTCCATCAGAATATATGCTTTTCTCTTTGCAATATATTGTACACCATATAACAATGGTCCATCATAATACATATTTTTCTCATTTGCAATATATTATGCCAAATTTATCCACATGTTCATAATATCATATTTATAAGCAATAACCCACAACAAGCATTTATATCACATAATCATGCTTGCAATTCATTAAATTATCCTTTAATTTACAAGTATAACATTTTCATTTCTTTTTCACATGCTTTTATTTTCATTAAAGCAACAATCTACAAATCATAAGGTGAATTAGACTAACGTCTAAGTTCACATCCCTCACTGCCACATATCCCCTAAAATGTTTTAATTTCGTTAAACACAATCGAAAGGGGAACTAACATCGCGTTCTAAGTTCACGTCCAACTTTTAAAAAATAGGTATTAATTTAATTTCGCGGGAAAACAATTCATTTAATTTCTCAAATTAATTTCTAAGTCTTGCTTGCTTCTAACCCAATTATAGATATTTTAAATTCACAATTTAATATATATCTAAATTAAAATAAATACGGGTTTGCACACCTAAACCACATCAATGATACAGAGGTGAGAATAATTTTTCCACCTTAATTTACACGTAAAATAGCCCCGAAACGGCCCAACATGAACAATGTTGGCGCCCGAATATGGGACTCGCCGACCAAAGTTTCTCGAATACTATTTTGAATATACTGAAACATCCGCTTCGATGACCTATATGATAAATACGAAGCCCATTAGCAATAGGTTATTAAATTTGAATAAATCTAAAATAACCTAAACAAAAATTTGAACATTTAAATCAAATTTTCGAACAAACCTCTCAACGAACAAATATGAAATATTTACATGTTGTACCTAACATCGAGACGAAGCTACCCTTCAAAAATCGCAGTTATCTGAGCTCAGGAAGTTGACCAAAAAAATAGCCGAAGTTCCTGGCCGAAATTGCACTGTCGCACCGCCTTCGCGTGAGCTGCGCCCAGCCCCCTTGCACGACCTGCTGCCGCCACCAATAGTCGTCGGCAACCTCAGCTCGCATCCGACATCCTTTCCGTCGCCACTGCTTCAGTCGACAAGCCTCCAGTCGATCTTGCTTCACACCAGACGCGATCTTTCCCCTTTCCTTAGTCTAAGCTCTCATCTCTCACTTTCTCTAATCACGATGAAGAAGAGCTGAAGGTTATGTACGAGGTTGCAATCGTAAGGGAAGAGGGGAAGAAGAAGGAAAATGGTGGTTTGTAGGCGCGTCTCTCTCTTTCACCAACACACAGATACATACATATTTATATGTATATACATATATCTTCATTAGTTTTAATTCTATTAGTAATTTTTTACACTTAAATTCAATAGGTCCATGTGACCTAATGATGTGACCAAATTAAATAAGTGTGATAATGGTTCCATAATTTACAATACAATCCAGCCACTAATCAATTATCCTTTTAAACAACTCCTAAACGAAATTAAGCGAACCCAAAAATCCACGGGAAGCCAAATAAATAATATAACCTGAAATAAATCGCTTGGGGTATAAAACCCAACCATTATAACCTTAAGCGTTGAACAAGCCAAACGTGTCGCCACCCACACAAAGTACCAATCGTTAAACGTTGAAACGAAATCGCACAGTTGACAACAAGAACTTGCGTAACATAGTCCCACCAATTCTGAAACGTAAACGCGAATAATATACAGGTACGAAATACCAAGAATAAACAATGCGTCAAGAACAATTGACGTCATAATCGAAATTAAATCGAAAAGAATTTCAAGAAAAAGAAAAATAACACGGGTTGTTACAAAAAAACAAAAAAAGAGAGGAAAACCCTTTCCAAAAATATATAAATATATATATGGAGATATACTATAAATGGGAGTAAATGTGTTATAAAGAAGGTTCACAGAACACGGAGAATTGTTGGCTCTAGAAGTAAAGATTAACTAACTTTAGTCACTAGTGAAGACCATTCTTGATGCTAATCTGAGATAATTATTATTTTGTATCAGTATGATTTATTTGTTTGCATTTATTCTATAGATTATATCATTTCCTAGTTAATGAACAAGAATATTCATGAATATGTGCAAATTAAATATTATAAAGAAGTTGTGGGTAGTCTATTTAACCCTCATGAGACTTCACTCATCCACTAGGATTTTTCCTAAGGGTTTAAAAGGCTTATTACACATGCTAAGTGTAATCGTTCACCCCCATGAAAGAACGGGGTTAGTTTTTATTTTTAGATTTAATTATTCTTCATGATTTCATTTTATTCTTTATTGCTAAGGGACTAACAATGTTTAAGATTGAGGGCTTGATGAGACCATAATAGTTGATATTCTGGGCGTTAATATACCTCTTGTTAGTCTTTTTATTCTATTAATTTGGTATTTTTATCCGAGTTGTGTGTTTAACATGTTTTCAGGGCCTTAATGCAAAAATAAGTTAATTTTGGGTTTTAGTAAATGTGTCTGATTCGGAGCAACACTTAGAAGATACTCGCACTCAAATCATCAAGGTAGAAGTCAGTAAAGCAGAGTACAAGTGGCAGAAGCAAGGAAATTTGTGGATTAAATAAATAATAAAATTCAGGAGCCACCGATCGATAGATAGAGCCTTCAATCGTTCGGAAATTTCCATCTAGGAATCTGTGCGAAACTATATTACAGAATTCTAATTTTGTGTACAAGTATATCAAGGGGCATAATCGTCCATTCAATGCCATTTCTTAGTCCCTAATTTCTCTTGGAGTGCAAGGAAGGAACATGCCATTTCTGCACCAATTTTTGTCTATAAATATAGGTGGATTTCATGAAGAGAACAGTGATATTCTGGAATATATGAAAAGATATCAAAAATTGGAGCAAGAACCTCCGTGATTTAATAACGGTTTCTACATCATGGTACTTATTTGGCATGATAAAGTCTTAGGTTTACACAGTCCATGCTTTGAGAAGATGATTGTTAGCATGCTTTTTAATTTCATGTTTTAGGAGTAGTTGTAGTATAGATGCATACAACAGTCATACTAATCATAGATCGATTGTAGCGAATATGGACCGATTGTATCCTTAGGACTAGGCAACTACTTGTAACGTTACTAGTCTGATTCATATAAGTTGTACCACCCTCTTGCAATAATATAATTAAAGGAATACATTATAAGGCTAGTGGTGGAGTTGGAATTCAACCCTAGACTTGTTTATCTTCAGTGAAAAAAAACTAATTATCTTTATTTTATTTTATGTTTAGTAGTTTAATCAAACAAATTTTATAAATATAATTCAATTTGCTACTTTATAATTATTTGATGTACGACTTTGATCTCTATGATTATGTAAGAACATTTATAGTATTATTTATATTTGGCATGTTCTAGACCATAACCATGTTGCATGAATTGTCATGTTGAGAGTTTTGTGTATTTGCCATAGAGTTGTTAGTATGTTCGTTTCTATCTCGAGAAATATGTCAAGGAGTGTGTCAAAGCAAATAAAGCTACCGAAGGGCAAAATCATCACTTCCAGACATCGTCACTTCATCGGAGGGCAAAATGTAATTTCCAGACATCATGACTTCAACCAAAAGCATCGGAAATTTGAGATGACCAGTCTAGCTCAAATATGAAAAAGGCAGAATGACTCTAACCTACGCTTTGGTTTTTAGAGATGGGAAGGAACTTTATGCCCTAGACCTATGCCCAAGCATAGGTCCCATACGCCCTAGACCTAGGCCCAAGTGTAGGCCAATGTTTGGTCACATGATCACTTGTGATGCAAGATTTGTTTCGGGGTGCTTTCGAATTTTTCCAATTTAGTCCCTAATTTGAGTTTTTAAGTGATCGACGAATTCAGACCTCTACGTATAGGCATATACACATATTTACATCAGATTTTAAAGGATTTATCAAGGTATTGTGAAATTACGTAAGAGGGTAAGGTTAAGGTTTTCTATGACTTGGTCTATAAATACCAAGGTTCTACAAGAGAGAAGGCTATGTCTTTGAGAGATCTCTGTAGTATTCTATCATTCATATTCTTCTATAGAGATATAGATATAGAGAGAGAAAATATCATTGAGTGATTAGAGAAATACAAGTTCTCTCTTATTTTTGGACGTCTTCAATCGTGCTTCTACATCGACGATTTCTATGCACGATTGAATGGTATAGTTGCTGAAAATTTCACATTGTTTATTGCGACGAGGTTGCTTTGATCCGTTCGTGTACGGAGCGATTCGAGAATTTCAGACCGCTAGTAGAAAAAGGCAAATCAGGCGTGATTTATGAATCTCTCATAGTGTCTGGCGGAGCAAGCGTGCTTCATGAAGTACGAGTGATTCAAGGGTTTCAGACCGCGAGTAGAGAAAGGCATATCCGGAGTGATTGAAGTCTAAAACTCTCATAGAGTCTGTAATTGTTGATTCATAGTGCATTGGTACCTGAGTGTACCCGTGGTTTATTCCTTGGAACATTTCCTTGGTTTTTCCACGTATAATTCTGTGTCGTTTCTTGCTTTATTTTCAACACTATATTGATGTTTGTTTGATATTGCTCGATAGATCTGTTTTTGTTATTAAATTGAAAATTAGGGTTTGTGACTATTTAAAATTGAATTTCTACTAAATAATTTTAATTAATCATAAAATTGACAAAAAGCCTATTCACCCCCCGCCCCCCCCCCCCCCCCCCCTCTAGGTTGTTTTCACTTTTGTCTAGGTAATTTCAGATTCGATACCCTCTCTACCCAACTATACTATATACTACTCCCGTACTTGCGACTGAGAGGTTAAAACTAGATCGTGTTAATTCCTTATTTTTAACACTATTATTTTCACATATCTGGAACCGATCACTCATCTTCAAAAGTTGTTTCCAAATGCAGGAACAATTCTTAGGAATACCCAGGTCCCAAAAACTTATCCTCTTGATAAGAAAATGCTTCACCCAAATAACCCATAAGGATGAAGAATCACCATGTAACAGGTGCCAAATGTGCTTAGACATTGCTGCAAAGTTCCATTCTTCCAAATCCTTTATTCCCAAGCCCCCTTCAGCAAAAGAAGTACATATATTGGTCCAAGAAACCCTACTACCACCTATAGTTAGCGCAAAACCCTTCCAAAGAAACTTCATAATAATAGAAGTTAACTCCTTAATAACTGATTTGGGAAAAATAAAATGAGAAGCCCAAAAAACCTGAGTAGAAAATAGGACTGACTTGATAAGCTGCAATCTGCCAGCAAAAGGAAGATGCTCGGCAGATCAGCAAGTAATTCTTGAAGCCAACATGGAAACCAAAACCTCACAATCAAGTTTGGTTAATTTTGAAGAGAGAAAAGGGACTCCTAAATACCTCACTAGAAGAGTACCTGATTGGAATTATAATCTAGATTTAATAAGATGTAAAATCCCAGCATCCACAACAGCATGAAACAAAGTACTCTTGGCTATATTGGGAAGAAGACTAGATAAGGCACTAAATTTCTCCAAAGTAAGCATAAGACAGTTGGCAGAGCTAAGATCACCATTAGAGAAAATAAAAATATCATCAGCAAAGAACAAGCCTGTGACCCTATGATCCTGACATCTCCAATGATAATTGAAGCTATCAATAGTAGTGGTTTGAGCCAAGATCCCATTCAACACTTCCATACCTAGAACAAAAAGATAAGGCGACAAAGGATCCCCTAGCCTTATGCCTCTAAAACTTGTAAAATATCCCTTCAAAGAACCATTTATGTTAACTGATAACATAAGGGAGGAAATACAAGTCATGATTAGCTCTACCCAGTGGTCTAGCATGTGGAAAGCTTGCAAAGTAGCCTTAATGAAGGACCAAGAAATTATATCAAAAGCTTTGGTTAAATACACCTTCATAACCGAAGTGATATATAGGTTCATGAGCTAGGCTAGATTGATCTGTACTTTTGAATACATTTTGCATGCTCATGAATATTGGGGTAATATTTTAAGAAAAAATTAATATATGATTATTTCTTTAAGCTCCTTAAAGCAACGGTTCTTCTGTAAAGTATCCAGGTCTTAGTGTCGCAAGAAGCATTGAGTATTCACGTCAAAAGGTAGATGTGATTATCTTAAATTTTCAACTAGAGTAACCGGGCCTCTTCCCATAAAGCAGTGAGTGTTCACGTAAAAAGGGAAGAAAAACATTTATATCTGAAGGGGTGAAAAATAAAATTTTAGAGACAAAACAAATAACTATTGTGTTCCCCTTAATTAGTAATAAGTTCCGAGTTAAAGATTTGATTTCTAGCTTGGGTTTTGGACTGAATTATCATCACGGTTGGTGAGGAGAATATTAGAATTGGTGTGTATTGCTTTCATCTTATTTTTTTGCTTGCACTTGAATATTTTTCATATATACAAATGCTATGTAAAACTTGGCTTGTGACTTATTGTGTCTAGAAGGTATGTGTGATGATTTCCTTCACTACCGTGTGTATAATAGCTAAGTCAGATACGAGAATATGATCTGTTAGTGATTGGCTCATTGTCTCTCCGACCCTGCTCACGTGTTTCTAAGGACAAAAGTATTTTTTTTAATTCATGATAGTTGGAGCATTTTGGATTCATGCATTATTATTAGAGTCATGCATCGTAGAGATTTTTGTTACCCGAGAATATGGATATATTTTCTAGAATCCTATATTTGGATATTTGTGAGCCTGGCTTAGATTTTCTGGTAATCTTTCCCTATGTGTTTGATCGGTTCCAGACGTGTGAAAATAATAGTATTAAAAATAAGGAATTAACACAATCTAGTTTTAACCTCTTAGTCGCAAGTACGTGAGTAGTATATAGTATAGTTGGGTAGAAAGGGTATCAAACAACGGAGATCAAAGTCGTATTTCAAATAATTATAAAGTAGAAAACTGAATTATATTTATTAAATTTGTTTGATTGCTTTGATGTATTAAACTACTAAACATAAAATAAATAAAGATAAATATTTTTGGTTTCACTCAAGATAAACAAGTCTAGGATTGAATTCCAACCCCACCACTAGCCTTATAACACAGTCCTTTAATTATATTATTGCAAGAGGGTGATACAACTCATATGAATCAGACTAGTAATGCTACAAACAGTTGCCTAGTCCCAAGGATACAATCGGTCCTTATTCGCTACAATCGATCTGCGATTAGTATGACTGTTGTATGCATATATACTACAACTACTCCTAAAACTTGAAATTAAAAAGCACGCTAACAATCATCTTCTCTAAGCATGGACTGTGTAAACCTAAGACTTTATCATGCCAATTAAGTACCATTATGTAGAAATCATTATTAAATCACGAAATTTCTTGCCCCGTTGATAAAACACAGTTGTTCAAGATAAATCATTAATTCAGTCTCATCTTAAGTAAAGAATTAATAAATAAATCTTATTTAGGTGGTCTTGTTCGTTGTCTCACTACATAATCATCATATGAGTGCCTATCAGTAGATTCCCCTCTTTGCAATAAAAATAAATAAAAGACTACATTACTCGGGTAGGGTTTCGTTGGAAACCCTAGAAACCGACTAGCCGCTCATGGAAATGGGAGACTCCATTGTTGATGAAGTCACCGTCTTCATGATTGGATGGTTGGTTCTTGAGTTCTCGAGGAAGGGAACCTCTCTCAAAGAGAGGTTTTTTATGAACAATGATACCTTCTTAAGAGAATATAAAGATATTTGCAAGATGTCAGAGATATCTTTTCTTCATGACTTCTACCTGTATTTATAGACAAAAGTTGGTGCAGATATGATATGTTCATTGCTTGCACTCCAAGAGAACTTAAGGGCTAAGAAATGGCGTTGAATGGACGATTCTGCTCCGCTATATAATTGTACACAAAGTCAGAATTCTGCAGTATGTGTTCGCATTGATTCCAAGATGGCGTATTCCGAATAATCGAAACACCTCACCGATAATTGGTGGCTTCTGAATTTTAATATTTATTTAATCCACAAATTTTATGCTTCTGCCACTTGTACCTTGCTTCACTGACTTGTACTTTGCTAATTTTTGAGTGTAAATATCTTCTAAGTGTTGCTCCGAATTCCGCATATTTTCTAAGAACCCGAATTAACACACTTTTGCATTAAGGCCCTGAAAACACACTTAACACGTAACTTGTATAAAAATACCAAATTAATAGAATAAAGAGACTAACAAGAGGTATATTAATGCCCAGAATACGAACTATTTTGGTCTCATCAAACCCCAAATTTAAACATTGCTAGTCCCTTAACAATAAAGAATCAAAGAAATCATGAAGAGTAAAAAAAAGCTAAATAAATAAAAACTAACACATTTCTTTTGTGAGGGAAGACAATTACACTTATCACGTGTAACAAGCATTTTAAACCCCTAGGAAAAATCCTAGTGGATGAGTGAAGTCTCGTGAGGGTTAAATAGACTACCCACAACTTCTTTATAATATTTAATTAGCACATATTCATGAATAAACTTGTTCATTGACTATGAGATAATATAATCTATAGAATAAATGTAAGCAAATAAATTCTACTTTTACAAAACAATAATTATCTTATATTAGAGTCAAGAATGGTCTCCCCTAGTGACTAAACTTAGTTAATCCTTACGTCTAGAGCCAACAGTCTTCCGTATTTTGTGAACTTTCTCTATAGCACATTTACTCCCATTTATAGTATTTCTCTATATATATTTTTCTATTTCGAAGAGGGTTTTCCTCTTTCTTTTGTTTTTTCCTCACATATATATACATTTTTCTTTGTTTTCTTGGAGAAGGCTTTCTTCTCATATTTGTTTTTTCCACTATCTTTTCTTCTTAGTACGCAATTCTCAACATTTTCATATTTGATTTGCAGATTGAGGAGAATGTTTACACACTTCTATACATTTCTTTTTTTTTCTCAATATATATGTTTTTTTAGATAATACCTTATATGCTCATAAATGAAACTATAGAGATCATGTGCATGTGGTTATAGGTCAAGATTATCTTTTCTATTTTCAATTTCACCAAATTTATTCACCTATGGAGAACCACATCTTTTCGCTTCTCTAATTTAACTATTATTCAGAAAAGCATAAAATAATCACAGACATCTATTTTCTAAATTAGTCTCATGTCCTAATAAATTCACAAATTTAATCAAGAATATGTTAAAATCAAAGTAAATATAACTTAAATTATTTTTTAGAATATATTATAATAAATATATATTTTACATAGATCAATATATAATTATGTAAATATAAAATATATATATATATATATATATATATTTTCGAACGATCACAGCATGATTCGATCAACGAGCTATGTTTTTTACGTTTTCAACAGTGGCTCTAGTAGCCTACTGCAGTATTTTTATTTTCTTAAAAAATCTTTATAAATTTTGTATTCCTTATATCCATGTCTATACTATTCCACCACCCCCCCCCCCCCCCCAACTTGAATTGAACCATGTCCTCATGGTTATAATAATCATAAAAACATAGGGATAAAACAATATTACCACTGATTTGAGCAAGATTTCCAACTTGTGTGTACATAGGGATCACGAAATCTCCCTCAAACTTGGTGTGTACCATAATCTGCAGTCTAATTAGGACTAAAACAAGATCATAGTATATGTAGTGCATTTAGACAAAGATTATAAAGGAATGGAATTTTTATTAAATGGCAGAAAATTAAAAATGGCTCGGCCAAAGGCCTACATATAATTGAAATTGCATGAAAATAAAACAACCTAATCCTAGAACTTGAAATAATGCAAAAATTAAAATAAACTAATTCCATCCCTAGCTGTAAAATTCATTGCTCACTCTCTAGGCACTTTTTTCATTCTCTTCATTATGGAATTGCTCCATATGATGTCCCTATCTATTCATATCCCCTCGTTTATAATTGTCAAGAAACTTCCATAAATCATATTCAGTAGGGTACCAATAACAAGATGGTATATGAGAATTAACTTGATCACCCACTTGATCTTGAAGGAGTGCACTAATTAAGCACAAATAGGGTAACTTAATAAATCCTACTGTTGACCCCTTGATAATAGCGCACCAGTGATTAATTATAC
Organism: Cornus suecica; assembly: GCA_963922005.1. NCBI lineage: Eukaryota > Viridiplantae > Streptophyta > Magnoliopsida > Cornales > Cornaceae > Cornus > Cornus suecica. The sequence goes on from OY998239.1 coordinate 60,926,209, forward strand.
TATTGAAGATGATATCGGGGAAAGAAACCCAATAATTGTTTTTCAGACAATAAATTATTTTTACCATAGTATAATCACACTTGTCTTTTGGTACTTGTGGACAAAGTTGTCTCGCTAACATGTTAACCACCATCCAAAAGCATGCAGCACCTCTAATCCTTGGAATCACACAAGCTCTAGATTTTACTTTAAGCCAACCACATATGTCTTGAACCATAGTTTTAAATGAATGAGATGATGAAGGGAAAGGTTTCTCTACTCTGGTGGGACTAAGAGGCAATTTTCAAACTTTAGCAATAATTTCCAGTGAGATTTTGATAACGTAGTTTGGGTTGACAGTGGTAATCACGGCTCTCTTTCCACTATTCTTCTCAAGCTCCAAATTCTAATAGACTTCATCTATGATAGAAGGAAAGATAAGATCAGTAGTAGGAGCAAAGATTCCTTTCAATTTTCTCTTGCGAAACATCTACGCATAATGCTCAATAGTAGGCTCAAGGAAGGCAGCATGAAAGAAAACACATTCATATTTGAATTTTAAGGTGAAGTCAAGAAGAGAATAATCAGAAGCATAAGAGATCCCCCCCCCCCCCCCCCCCCCTCCCATTGTATATCACTAATGGTGTTAGGGTTACTAAGGCTAAGGTAATATATTTATAAGAATCATAAAAACTAATAAAGGTAAAGTCATACTTGGGTACAAAGAAATTATATATTATAGAATAAGTATATAACCGTAGTTAAAATTGTATGGACCAATATCAGTCTTTCCTAAACATATAATATTATAATTTTCGTAGGTTAGACTAAGAATGAAACTAGATGATCCTAAAAAGGCAAAATTCAAAATTTTCCCAAAAATATAAAATTCTGCTAAGTCGTAGCCTGCCAATCGACCGTTCAAGTACTCGATCGATCGGTGACTTTTAATTTGTATTTTCTAGTAAATATATAAATAAAAGTATATATATATACAATATAGATTTTGTTAGACTACTTAAAAATAAATATAAAAATTCCTCCCCTAAACTTATTTATTTCATAAATGAGAAAATAATTTATTTTCATAAAATTAGACAACTATTATTTATATAATAACACAAAATGTCAAAATTTTCATAAATATTAATTCAAAATTTTCAATAACATAATAAACCAGAATGTAAAACATTTTTGGCACAAAATATAATAGATAAAACACAAGTGGGTGGCCAATGATGACTAACGTGATCGCTCACACTCATGCTCTCCTCACCTAACTACTGAGCAGGTGGATCCTGAGGCTGACAGGGTTATGCTTCCCTAGATAGGCGCATCTCCTCGACAAGTGTATCAATACGCTCTAAGATAGTCGCTAGGTCTGCTTTAACTCCCTCCCACTCAGTCCCCGAGATAGTGACTGTCTCCTCAGGGATTGCTAGATCCACTGCTGGGGCTACTGGTGGTGCTGGCGATGGTGCTACTGTTGTGATCGATCCTCGCCGAGGAATGAGATGACTACGAGATCGTGTCCAATCATGTGGACCAAAAGGCACTCTAGCAGTAATGACCGCGTCATCATCCTCGGGCCTGATACCCACTTCCCACATCAAGCTCATTACTAGTGTAGGGAAAGGAATCCCATAGCTCTTCTTCTAGATAGCCGACTTCTTCATCATCTTCCGCATCACCCACCGCATCTGCTCAAAAATAATATAGGGAATGGAGATCTAAAACCCCTACTAGAAAGCATGAAGAACTAGGTTGAGTAATCCTCGCCACTCAACCTTATGCCCCTGTGCGTGCACCTGTGCTCTAAGCACCTCATCAACAAACCAAATCTTGGAAGGCCAATTTCCCTTTGTGGTACAAGCCTTGGCGTCATCGCCAAACTTGTGGCCACAGCAAGCTAGGGAAATCTGATCAATCGATGGCTCTTATGTCGGTAGAGGGGAATAGGTCCCTTGAAGATTGGGAGGGCACTCAATCGGTAAGCCCCAAGTCTGGGCAATCGACTTAGGAGTAACCTCGAGCTCCTGATGTCAGAAAAAAATAAAGTGCTGGACTTGGTCCTCCTCCACCCGTATCTCCATCCAGAGCCAAAACTCCTGGACCGTCCTCTCGTAAATCAACTCACAGGGCAGCTGTAAGAACATTTATTATAATACTTTATGTATGGCATGTTCTAGATAATTACCAGGTTGAGTGTTAGATAGGTCATGTTGGTTTCAATGATATCTACAAACTTTGATAAAGGCGGAATCAAGCATTGAAGTAGTGAAGAATACAAGTGAAGTGTAAAAATGAGTGTCAAAACAAAGAAAGCTTTCGGAGGGCAAAATTGTCATTTCCAGACATCGTCACTTCACCGGAGGGCAAAAATGTCATTTCCAGACATTATGACTTCAACCAAAAGCATCGAGAGTTCGAGATGACCAGTCTAGCTCAAATATGAAAAAACTGTAAAAGATGCAATATACCTACGTTGTCAGAGGCAGAATTGCTATAACCTACGCTTTACTTTTGGAGATGGGAATGGACCCTATGCCCTAGACCTATGCCCAAATGTAGGTCCCAAGTGTAGGTCCTAATGTTTGGTCACGTGATCACTTGTGATGCAAGATTTGTTTCAGGGTGCTTTTGGATTTTTCCAGTTTAGTCCCTACTTCGAGTTTTTAAGTGATCGACAACTTCAGACCTCTACGTATAGGCATATACAGATATTTACATCAGATATTTTTCTATAGAGATATAAATATAGAGAGAGAAAACATCATTGAGTGAATAGAGATATACAAGTTCTCTCTTGTTTTTGGACGTCTTCAATCGTGCTTCTATATCGACAATTTCTATGCACGATTAAATGATATAGTTGCTGAGAAATTCACACACTATTTATTGCAACGAGGTTATTTTGATCCGTTCGAGTATGGAACGATTCCAGAATTTCAGACTGCGAGTAGAGAAAGGCAAATCAGGTGTGATTTGTAAGTCTCTCATAGTGTTTGGCGATGCAAGCATACTTCGTGAAGTACGAGTGATTCAAAGGTTTTAGACGGCAAGTAGAAGAAGGCATATTAGGAGTGATTGTAAGTCTAAACTCTCATAGTGTTTGTAACTGTTGATTTATAGTGCATCGGTACCTAAGTATACTAGTGGTTTTTTCCTTAGAACATTTGCTTGGTTTTTCCACGTATAATTCTCTATGTCGTCTCTTGATTTATTTTCTACACTTATATTCGTATTTGCTTGATTGATCTATTTTTGATAACTGAATTGAGAATTAGGGTTTGTGACTAATTAAAATTGAATTTCTGCTAAATAATTTTAATTGATCATAAAATCGACAAAAGCCTATTTACTCCCTTCTAGGCTGTTTTCACTATCGTCTAGGAAATTTCATTTGGAATCAGAGCATGGTTGCCCCGATTTAGGTTAACTACCTAGGGTTAGATCTTGAACTTAGACGATGGATGTACCTCGTGAAGGAGGTTCCATATCTAGGTCCCCTTTGTTTGATGGCTCAAATTACACGTATTGGAAAGCTAGAATGAGGGCATTTTTGAAATCGCTAGATGAGAGAGCTTGGCTGGCCGTAGAGGTAGAATATTCACTGCCCACTGTAAAAGATGTTGTTACTAATGAATCTAGGGTAAAACCATCGAGTGAGTGGACTACTGCTGAAACAAATAGTGCTAGTTGGAATTTAAAAGCTTTGAATGCGTTGTATAATGCGGTGACTGAGAGTGAGTTTAAAAGAATAGACACATATGAAAATGCAAAATAAACTTGGGACATTCTCCAAGTAACTCATGAGGAAACTTCAAAAGTTAAACAGTCAAAACTCTAAATTCAAAATTCAAAATTTGAACAACTTAGGATGGAGGAGAATGAAGTTTTTAGTGATTTTGAGGCTAGGTTAACTAACATAGTAACTAGTTGTCACAATTTAGGTGAACCTATTTCTGAGGCGACCATTGTGAATAAAATCCTTAGGTATTTGCGTGAACATTTTTGTTCTAAGGTTACCGCATATCTGAAATCATGAGTTTCAAGGAAATTAAACTTAAAGAGTTGGCTGGTAATTTGAAATCGTATGAGATGGAGATGTGTTCTCAATCCTCTAAAAAGTCAAGTAGCACAAAAGCGAAGGACATAACTTTGAAAATCACTAAGGAGGGTCCTGGTGAGTCGGATGAAGAGGGTGAGAGTAAACCAAATCAGTTTGACGTGATCATGAAACAGTTTCATAAGTTTTTAAAATCTTTTTGTGGTGAAGAATTGATTAAAGAACAAAATTTTGGAGATAAATCACATGATTCTAAAACTAGAAAAATTAAAAATAGGAATGATAAGTTTGTTTATAAAAAGAAGAAACCTCAATATTTTGAGTGTCAAAGGTTCGGTCACATAGCTGCTGAGTGTGCTAATAAGTCGAAAAAGAAAAAAGGTTTGACTGCTACTTGGAGTGATGGATCAGTTACTGATTCGACGGATTCAGGGGGAGGAGATGAGATTAAGAATTTCACCGTATTTGCTGCACAAAGTAAAGAGGTTGGTGAAGTTGCTTCAAGTTGGGCAATGTCTGAGGATGATGATTCTGAGGATAATGAAGATCATGGGGATTCATATGAAGATGCATACAATAAATTGTATGAAATGTCCGTGAAGGTTAGCAAAGTGTACTAAAATTTTTTTGTTCAATTCAACAATGTTAATAAGGAGAGACAGTCCTTAAGAGAAGAATTGACCAAGTCTGAAGAAGAAAGGAATCAGGCTTTGAAGAAGGTAGATGGTCTCAATGAGGAATTTGAAACTCTAAGATTGAAATTGAGTGAGAAATCTACAAGGATTGAAAGTCTGGAAAAGGAATTGAAGGATGTTAACTCAACTCTTCATAGATGGTCTAGTGGAACTAATAAGCTTGATCACATGTTGAGTGTAGGAAAGACAACATGAAATACTAAGGGGTTGGGGTTCAAAGAAATGAGTGATCCTGACATTGTTTCCAAAATAACTTTTGTTAAGGCTTCCCAAGTTGCATCTAGTTCTTCTCAAGGTAAGTCTGATAGGAATCTCAATACTCGATCTTATGTCAGAAAACCTGTTGAGAGTAAGCCTCCCTTTATCTCTAGAGTCAATAAAGGTTCAAATAATATTTTTCAAAGGTTTAATCTAGTCTGTCATCACTGTGGAATGAAAGGTCACATTTGACCCATATGTTCAAAGTTAAGAGGAGAAACTTTAAAATCTGAGTGGAAGTATAAAATCCAGAAAAGACCCAATGTTGAAAGTTAAATTCGGGTGTTGAGTGAAGAGGTGAAGAGGTTGACTAGGCTAACAAATAGAGCACCGAAAATTAAACAAATGTGGGTTAGAAAAGATGAATTGCATTTTTTGGTTGCTCATACTACATGTCTAGCACGTAACTCGAGTATATATCCACAGTTTTTTAGTCAATAGACATCTCTACGAAACCATTAGATTTTCAAAAGCATATGCATTTTAGAAAATCTGGTGGCATATTATCATTAGGATAGATGTCTTCAGATGTATAATTCTAGGAATATCTTGTGTTATATTTGCATCTTTATTTTTTTTGTTTTGTTATTTTATTATTATGCATGCATCATGATTTGCTACTATTAGGATTATTCATGCATGCATCCTTATGACAAAAATTCCATAAAAAAAAAAAAAAAAAAAAAATTCTTAGCATGTTAAGCTTGGCTAAGGGTACAAATGATTGTCATATTTCACTCTATTCTTATATTTACTTTTCTTATTATGCTTATGAGAGTTGGAGTTGTTAGTCTGACCCGAGGTTATGAGTTATTCACTTGACATGTTTAAGTATTATTTTTGGAACTCATCAACTTTGGGTGCTTGTCTTACTTCAGAGATAACTGTAATACTTGTTGTAACTTTTAGTCTTTTTCATCAAATCCGAAGTGATATGTAGGTTCATGGTTATGCTAAATTGATCTATGTTTTTAAATACTTTTTTCATGCTTATGAATATTGTGGTGAAGTTGAAAAGATGAAAGAATGAGATGTTTAAAATATATAAATGGAAAAAGTAGTTCCTCGATCTGAGTAACCGGGCCTCTTGCCTCAGTAAGTATTGAGTGTTCATGTAAAAAGGGGAAAAGACTAATGAGCATAAATCCCATGGGAGAAGATCGGGTAAAGTTGGTTGGGACTAAAAATCCTCGCTTGAAAGTTCGGAGCTTAGAAAGACAAAAAGGGATTTGGTGAAAAAGTTGAAAAGGTGCAAAGAATAAATTGTGTAATAATAGAGTATTATTATTTTTAAATAAGCAATAAGGTCCAAGTGAATGATTTGATTTCTAGCTTAGGTTTTGGACTAAAGTATCATCACGATTAGTGAAAAAGATTATCAGAATTAGTACGTATTGCTTTCATCATAGGTGTTTACTTGCACCTGAATATTTGTCATACATGCAAATGTTATGTAAAGCTTACCTTGTGACTTCTTATATCTACAAGGTATGTGTGCTGATTTTCTTCACTATCATGTGTATAATAGCTAAGTCAAATATACGTATATGAAGTGTTAATGACTAACACATTGTCTCTACTACCCTGCTCACATGGTTCTAAGAACAAAAAGATTTTTTGCATTTTACATTCATGCATTAGTCTTAAGTTCATACATTGTAGAGATTTATGTTACTTGAGAATCTGGATATATTCTAATAGAGTACTTTATCTTAGTATTTAGTGTTTGGCTTAGATTCTCTTGAGTATCTCCATGATCCTTTCCCTATGTTTTCTTCTTGAGGTTTTCCCTTATTTCTCTCATGTGCTTTGATTGTTTTTTGTTGTTCATTGTCATTTTTGTGACAAAAAGAGGGAGAAATATTTAATAAGGGGGAGTAATGGTTTTAGGGGAAGTTTTCAGTAAGGGGGAGTAATGATTTAAGGAGGACAAAAAGTGTGTTTTATGGGGGAGATATTTTGAGTAAGGAGGAATAATGATTTAAGGATGAGAAAAAGTTTGTTTTATGATCATTATGCTTACATGGATATTGTGTTTTTCTTATGATCATTTAATATCTGTTTTCCACACTTACGTTTAATGGTTTGTTTAGTGTTGTGGTTACAGGATTGGTTGACTGTCACGAAAGCAAGGTGACAGTTTATATCTATGTTTGTCGGTGTGTGTTCATAGGTATAAATGTTATGTTGTTATTTAAGAGGCTATATTGTAAAAAGTGGTTTTGTCTCAAAAATGCCAAGGGGGAGATTGTAAGAACATTTATTGTAATTGTTAATGTATGGCATGTTCTAAACAATAACCATGTTGAGTGTTAGATAGGTCGTGTTGGTTTCAATGATATCTACAAGCTTTGACAAAGGCGGAATCAAGCATTGAAGTAGTGAAGAATACAAGTGAAGTGTAAAAATGAGTGTGTCAAAGCAAAGAAAGCTTCCAGAGGGCAAAATCGTCATTTTCAGACATCGTCACTTCATCGAAGGGAAAAAATGTCATTTCTAGACATTATGACTTCAACCAAAAGCATCGAGAGTTCGAGATGACCAGTCTAGCTCAAATATGAAAAAACTGCAAAAGATGCAACATACATACGTTGTTAGAGGCAAAAAGAGGCAGAAAGGCACTAACCTACACTTTGGTTTTTGGAGATGGGAATAGACCCTACGCCCAAGCGTATGCCTATGCCCTAGACCTACGCCCAAGCTTAGGTCCCAATGCTTGGTCACGTGATTACTTGTGATGCAGGATTTGTTTCGGGGTGCTTTCGGATTTTTTCAATTTGGTCCCTACTTCGAGTTTTTAAGTGATCGATGACTTCAAACCTCTACGTCTAGGCATGTACACATATTTACATCAGATTTTAAAGGATTTATAAAGGTATTGTGAAATTACGTAAGAGGGCAAGGTTAGGGTTTTCTATGACTTGGTCTATAAATACCAAGGTTCTACAAGAGATGAGGCTACGTCTTTGAGAAATCTCTGCAGTATTCTTTCATTCATACTTATCTACAGAGATATAGATATAGAGAGAGAAAATATCATTGAGTGATTAGAGATATACAAGTTCTCTCTTGTTTTTGGACGTCTTCAATCGTGTTTCTACATCGATGATTTCTATGCACGATTGAATGATATAGTTGCTGAGAAATTCACACACTATTTATTGCAACGAGGTTGTTTTGATCCGTTCGAGTATGGAGCGATTCCAGGATTTCAGACTACGAGTAGAGAAAGGCAAATCAGGCGTGATTTGTGAGTCTCTCATAGGGTCTGATGAAACAAGTGTGCTTCGTAAAGTACGAGTGATTCAAGGGTTTCAGACCATGAGTAAAGGAAGGCATGTCAAGAGGGATTGTAAGTATAAAACTCTCATAGAGTCTGTAACTGTTGATTCATAGTGCATCGGTACCTGAGTGTACCTATGGTTTTTTCCTTGGAACGTTTCCTTGGTTTTTCCACGTATAATTCTCTATGTCGACTCTTGATTTATTTTCTGTACTTATATTCGAATTTGGTTGATTGATCTGTTTTTGATAACTGAATTGAGAATTAGGGTTTGTGACTAATTAAAATTTAATTTCCACTAAATAATTTTAATTGATCATAAAATCGATAAAAAACCTATTCACCCCCCCCCCCCTTCTAGGTTGTTTTCACTATCATCTAGGAAATATCAGGGGCGATAATAATGGCCCCAACCCTCAAGATATGAAATCCTGGACTGCCCAGGTGGTCACCTCATCACCCATAAAGTACTCTACATCGTATGTATGCTCATGGCGTAGCGGCTTCCAGACAGCCTGATGGACGGTAGTCCGAACCTCCTGTAGGGTCGGTGAGCGGCCTCTCTTGCGCCCGGCAGCGCTAGACTACGCCTCAGATGCTTTCTTTGTGCGCACCATCGTTGTTTTGAAGAAAAAATGTAGATAAATGTTTTTGAAAGATCAAAGTACTAAGCGATCGATCGCTAGAAGCTATCGCTCGATCAAAGGAATTGGGGATCGATCGCTCAAAACAAATCGAACGATCACGGTAATAATCGATCGATCGCTCGCAGAATCTCTCGAAAGAATTTAAGATCAAACGCTCAAAACAAGGTATGAATATTTTGGAATGAGTTTATAGTTTTTATATATGTAATTGTTATTTTTATTCATTATAACCTAATTTAAAAGCGAATGTTAATTTTTGCTAGCCATCTACCTCGATCGATTGAGGTAGTCATCGATCGATCGGTAAAATCAAATTTTATAATTTTCCAAATTTTCAAAATGTTAAATAAATAAAAGAAAGCATACTTAAAATCCTAATTAATACACTCGGTTAAAATCTTAGGTAACTTTTAAACCGAGACCATTATTTAATGTCAATGGCACTACAACTTAGTGTGGCTAACCAAGCTCATCCATGACATCTAGCATATTGATAGATGTGCTAGTACCCCAAAATTTTAATTTGTTTTCCTTTATACGATTCTTATTTTGTTTAATTAGTTTTAATTGAAATTCCCACCACTGGCCCATTTCTTCGTAACTTAGGGTATTGAAAAATTTCCAATGGTCATAGTCTTTACTAACAAAAATTCTGGTCTCTGATGGAATTTCGAAGTTGCGTTCTAATTGATCTCTTATCATAGCTTGAACTAAGAAAGGAAAAGGAATTTTCCATTTTTTATCGAAAATAATTTCACAATCTATTACGGCTTCCCAAAATGTTTCCATATGATCATAAATTATCTCGATGATTAAAATCCAATATCCCCTGTCAAAATAATAAAGCATTTTGATAAGTGATTGCCCTTGTATATTACCAAATTTTAGACCAACTTGTCTTGAAATAATCGTATCTAAGAACCATAGTTTAAGTTTAATTCTAGCTTTTGTAATACCTCCCATGCTTAATTTAATATTATCATCTCCACATATTCTTCTAGTCATATTAAGAGTTATAGAACTGGGAGTGATTATTTTTCGGAAAGCATTTTCTAAATTTGAGGGTATTTTATTAGGAATTCGACATGCTCTTGCGATAGTGCTAGGGGATATTTCTATCATGTGCCCCTACATTGTAGTATGTATTATTTTATTCATCTCAAGATCTTTTAAGTATATATTTTGATAAAACTCCCGAACTAAATTGGGATAAGCCATAAATGAAGTAGGATGTAAAAGATTTTCTAATCTTCGTTTCTAAGCTCTGCTATAACTTTCTCAATTGATATTTCGGAATATTCATCCTCAAAGAAAACGCATTCATATTTGAAGGGATGATTTAAAAGATAATTGTCTTTCATAGGTTGTGGATGCAATTTTGGTAAAGTAGGTTCGGGTTTCATCGCATCATTTTTATTCGTTTCTTCTAACTTAGCTATGTGTTGATTTTGAATCGCTTCAAAATAGAAATCTAGGACGCTTAAAAAGTTAGATCTCGGAGTATTTGTTGTATTGCCATGTTTTGGCAGTTGTCTATCCTCCAGCGTGTCTAGTGAATATGCTAAGCATTTTTCAGGCGATCTATCTACTGGTTGAGGTATTAGCTTTGGTAATGGTTTAGCAAAGGTGTTGATCATGAAACATTCTCCATTATAATTGAACTGAAAACCAGTTTCAAAAATATTCTTCCTCATTTTCATATTTCCAAAGGATAAATCCATAACCTCAGTTCTACAATTAATAGATGCATTAGCAGTTCCTAAGAAAGGTCTTCCTAGAATTATTGGTATTTGCTTAGTAAGGTCATACACCTGTTCGGAGTTTAGAACAACAAAATCCACAAGAAAGTAGAATTTATCAATTTGAACAATAACTGATAGGTGCTAAATATTGGTAATTTTTCGCCCTATCTTGCGTTTATTACGTCTTTACATTCCGTTACTTGGTATTTTTATCCCGTTTGTGTCTGTAAGCATGTTTCAGGAGCTTAATGAAGAAACAAAGCTAATCTCAGTGAATTAACGGAGTTCGTGTTCATTTCTATCTCGAGAAAGGAATCAAGAGTTGTGCTAGAGCAAAGAAGAGCTACCAGAGGACAAAAGGGTCATTTCCTGACATCGTTATCTGATCGAAGGGCAAAAATGTCATTCAGACATTATTACTTCACCCAAAAGCATCAGGAGTCAAAGGCGGCCAGTCTAGCTCGAATATGAAAAGACGGGTGTTTAGAACAAAAGATGCATCATACCCTACGTCGTTAGAGAGAAAAAGAGTTAGATTGGACCTGAGCTACGCTTTGGTTTGCACCCTACGCCCTAGACCTATGCCCAAGCGTAGGTCAGGAATGTAGGTCCCGCCTTGTGGCCACATGATCTCTTTATGTGCTGAAGTTGTTTCGGAGTTATTTCAGAATTTTCTAGTTTTGTCCCCGCTTCGATATTTTAAGTGATCGGTGATTCCAGACCTCTACATATAGGCTTATACACATAATTTACATCATATTTTAGAGACATTATTCATGTATTATGAAATTACAGAAAAGGGCAACCATTAGGGTTTCCCTCACTTGTCTATAAATATGAGAGGGTTAGGTTTGGAGTTCTGGTTCTAGTTCTGATTTTCACGCACGTTCATTCATAGAGTTCTCACGTTCAAAGTTCAGACTTGCTTCCATTGAAGAGAACCGCCATTGAAGACCTAGAGATTCGGATAAGAAGGCCATGGAGTTCGTTTCTACACCGACAATGCAGATTCTCTCAGCCATGATCAACAAATTCAGTATCTATGCTTTTCAAGCAACCCTAGCCAAGTAATGTAGTTCTAATTTTATATGCAATTGTAGAGAGGGGAAACTCTTACTATAATGTGATGATTATGTTAGATGAGAGATCATTTTTATTCGTGATACAAGTTTATATATTTGAATTGATTTTTATCTTAGATTTTTTTAATATATTTATCTTACACAATCATAATTATTCACTATGGGCTGGAACTCGGATGTTTAATATGTGATTTTCTATACAATTGTGGTCATAAAACTCGAAACCCTAGGTTGACACAGGCCATGCCCTGACAAACTGATATGAACATGATTTAGTTTATTTTCATGCTTTAATTTACTTTTCTGCATTTACTTTCTATTAGTAGTTGGCATGCACTAATCAGTTTAGTCTTGAGATGGGTTGTCACAATCCGGTTGAGAGTAATCCTTTTTGGGGTTAAACTGCTGGCGCGGTGTGACCTGATTCATAATTAATGGAATGCCCTCATGTAATTGATATATAATCTGAACTATATTATGCGGTTAGTGGTGGAGTGAGGAAACCCTAGTTTTCTCTCTCTCTGAATCACAACCATTATTTATTATTGCTTTCTGTTTTATTTTCATTAATATTAGATAATTCACAAAACCAAAATCTTTTCGGAAAAATATAATTCAGTGTTTTTAGACTATTGAAGTGAACAATCCTCGTCTTTCTGGGATCGATATTCCCATACTCAAGCAAAACTATCTATAATTGATATGTGCGCTTGCAGAAGGGTAAAACCTAAAGTGAAGTCAAGGTGTTGTTTTTAACAACATATTTTTCACACTTGACACCCAACAAGTTTTTGTCGCCATTGTCGGGGACTTGGCATTGTTCAATAGCTTTAGTAGTTTATTTGCATTGCATTATTGCAGATTAAAGCTAAAGTTGAATTTTTTTTGTGATTTTCAGGTACAATTGAAGAGTGTCAAAGGAAAAGACAAAGCTGTTGAAGTTCCGTCTGGACTCAACAGATTATTGCACATTATTGCAGTTTCAATTTTGCTTGGTGTTTGCATTGAAATTTTAGCTTTACTTTTTGTTCATAGTTTAGATAAGTTTAGTTAATTTGCTTTATTTTAAAAAGAAAAAAAAAGTTTTTTTTGTATGTCCGATAAATCAACGCGTTCAAATTCAAATTCTCCATTAGTTGTATACGACCCGGAGATCGAAAGAACTCTAAGGCATTTACGAAAATCTATTGAAGAAGTCGAGATGGACCAGATACCTCATTGAAGGGATTCTACACACCAGACGCGTATGAATCGTATGCTGAATTTCCAGAAGAGGAAGGTGCAAAGCATTTCGAGATCAAGACAAATGTGATCAAAATGCTCCCAAAGTTCTCTTGTCTCAGGATAGAAGATCCGTACCAGCATGTCAATGAATTCTTAGAGGTAGCATCAACTGTTAGGTATGATGGTTTGACTAAAAATGATTTAAGAGTGCTTCTGTTCCCATGGTCTTTAAAAGACAAAGTAAAAAGATGGTATATTAAATTGACCAAAGCTACTAAACTTGACTGGGAAACACTTAAGCAAGAATTCTTAGAAAAATATTTTCCTATAGGAAAGACTTTAGAAGCACAAGATGCAATTAAGCGATCCAGACAGTTGCCAGGAGAGCAATTTCATGATGCGTTGGAGATGTACAATGAGATTTTGTATAAATGTCTCCACCATAGGTTTTCTGATCAAGATGTGGCTAGAAATTTTTACATGGGTCTAGGTGAAAAGCATAAAAATTTGATAGATACCCCTACACAGGGTCACTTTACCTTAAAACCCGCAAGAGAGCTTTTAGAGATGTTTGATAACATCAGTGAAAATGCCCTTCAGTATGAATCTTATTTGAGGTCTAGATATGGTCAGGATAGGAGATCTGAAAAAATATTTAAGGTTAATCATGATATGAAAAATCTAGTGGCATTGATAGAGGAGAGGTTAGAGCGATTTGGAAAACTTCTTACCCAAAGAAGTCATTCTCCTAAAAGAGAAGTTTATGAGGTTGAACCAGATTATTCTCAAAATGAGTGTGAGGACGTAATAGCCATTGATGTCAATGCAGCATGGAATTACTCAAATAATTCCCCGTTCTCCAACTCATACTCTCCAAATAATATAAATCATCCATTCATGTCCTAGAAGTCCACAAATGTGGAGAATCCTCCAAAAAAAGTTCAACAAGGACAGAGGTCCAATTCTCAATCCAATTTTCAACCAAGGCAGCAATTTACCTCGCAGCCAAGGTTCCAACAGAGCCAACAATCATTCCAATCTCAACCAATTATACTGGCTTGTAATTATCAATCAAATTTCCAACCCAGACAGCCACCTAATAATTCTCTAGCTCTTCAGCCATTCAATAACAACCAGGTTATCCAACCATTCCAATATCAGCTCCAGCCTCAAAGAAGCCAACCTCCCCCACCCGGTTTTCAAAATAACAAGATATAGAAAACCTTGGTGGACCTCCAAAATTAGATGGGTGTTTATACTCAAGCACTGGCCCAAATCACCATGCAGTTAGGACAAATGGTAAATTAGAGAAATACTAGAGAGCCAGGTCAGTTGCCTAGTCAGCCTATCGCTAACCCAAAGATTCAGCAAGTGGAAGAGCTTAGATCATTTACCAATGATAATCATGAGTCTTTTCAAACATTTACGACTCTGAGAAGTGGAAGGGTAGTGGAGAGCAGAGTGGAGGAAGAACATTAGAAGAGGCTGTGTAGAAAAAAGAAGTTGAGCAAGCTCAAAGGAAGGAAGAGGAAAAAGCACAGCAGAAAGAGGTTGAGAGCAGGGAAGTTGAAGTTCAGACAGATAAACTGCTAATAGATAAAAGTGTCGACGAGACATTGCTTGATGAGCCAGATAGGATGAACTACGAGAAGGCATCACCATTTCCTCAACATCTTAGAGAACCGGTCAAGTACGGGAAGATGAAATAATCTAATATGCTGGATACGTTCCGAAAAGTCAAGATTAATCTACCGCTATTAGACGTGATTGCCCAAATCCCACCTTATGCTAAATTTTTCAAGGATCTTTGTACGCAGAAGAGGAAAAACAGAGTGAAGAATCCGAAGAAAATAATTTTAACTGAGCAAGAGAGTTCACTACTGTTAAGCAATACTCCACCAAAGAGGAAAGATCCTGGTGCTCCCACTATTTATTGTGTTATCGGTGACTAGAAAATTGGTAAGGCCCTTCTTGATCTAGGTGCAAGTATTAACTTGTTTCCTTATTCAATCTATAAATAGCTAGGGTTGGGAGAGCTCAGTCCCACAGAGGTTGTATTGTAGTTTGCCGATCGATCTGTCAAGCAGGTGAAAGGAATTTTGGAAGACGTCATAGTTCAAGTGGGCAAGTTTTACTTTCCAGTTGATTTTGTAATCCTGGAGACGGAACCTATCCCAGACTCGAAAAAACACATCCCAGTGATCTTAGGCAGACCATTTTTGGCCACTGCAAATACGTGCATTAATTGTCGAACCGGAGCCATGGATCTGACCTTTGGGAACATGAAAGTCAGGATGAATGTGTTTGAGGGGAGCCATCAATTACATGAGTCTATGGAATGTTTCCAGATAAATGAGTACGACGAGCTAGATGATATTATACATGATTTTATGACTCAAAGTTTGGAGAAAGACGAGCTTAAAGAATTTCTGGCAAATGAAGTGTCGAACGAAGAAATTGAAGATTGGGATGCGTATATGGAATGGCAAAACAAAGAGTTGGATAGAATTGAGACTGCGTTATACACACAACCTTGGAAGCAAGAGCCAGTGGAACCACTCCCGATAGTCTCATGTACTCTCCAGTTCCATCACTTATGACTTCGCCTATTTTAGAACTTAAGGAGTTGCCAGAGAATTTGAAGTATGTTTTCTTGGGACCCGACGAAACTCTTCCTGTAATTATTTCATCAAAGTTGACAGCAGAATAGGAATCAAGTTTGATTGAGGTCTTGACCAAGAATAAAGAAGCAGTTGGGTGGAGTGTGGCTGATTTGAAATGTATTGATCCATCAATTTTCATGCATCGGATTTATTTAGAAGATGAGGCAAAATCGTCAAGGGAGATCCAACGAAGATTGAATCCGAACATGATGGAGGTGGTAAGAAAAGAAGTAGTGAAGTTGCTGGATGTGGAAATCATCTACCCGATCTCTGATAATAAGTGGGTAAGCCTAACTCAAGTGGTCCCGAAGAAGTCGGGAATCACAGTAGGTGCCCAATAAAAAGGGTAAGCTAATTCCGCAACGCACAACTATGGGTGGCGTATGTGTATCGACTACATAAAGCTCAACTCTAACACCAGGAATGATCATTTTCCATTGACACTAATCGATCTAATCCTAGAAAGACTAGCCGGGCAGAGCTACTACTGCTTTTTGGATGGATATTCCGGTTATAATCAAATGGCAATTGATCCTGCAGATCAGGAGAAAACCACTTTCACTTGTCCATATGGCACATTCCCGTACAAACGGATGCCTTTTGCTTTATGTAATGCGTCAGCTACATTCTAGAGGTGTATGATGTCTATCTTCTCTGATATGGTAGAAAATTTTCTGAAAGTGTTCATGGATGACTTCTCAGTTTTTGGGGCAACCTTTGAAGACTGTTTGAGGCATTTAACACTAGTACTTGAAAGGTGTAAATAAACCAATTTAATTCTTTGTTGGGAGAAGAGCCATTTTATGGTTCAAGCGGGAATAGTACTTGGCCACATTATATCTCAAAGTAGAGGATTGAAGTCGATAAAGAAAAAGTTGAGCTGATTTCAAATTTTCCTCCTCCCACATCTGTGAAGTAGATACGCTCTTTTCTGGGTCATGCCGGGTTTT
Organism: Cornus suecica; assembly: GCA_963922005.1. Lineage (NCBI taxonomy): Eukaryota > Viridiplantae > Streptophyta > Magnoliopsida > Cornales > Cornaceae > Cornus > Cornus suecica. The sequence goes on from OY998239.1 coordinate 60,942,801, forward strand.
ACATAAGGTTTATCAAAGATTTTAGCAAAATTGCCCGGCCATTATGCAATTTACTAGCAAAAGATATAGTCTTTGACTTTGATGGAGAATGTTTTCATGCCTTTGAGGAATTGCGTGCTAAACTCTCATCTGCCCCAATTATTTATCCACCGGACTGGTCTCTACCGTTCAAGCTGATGTGTGACGCTTCAGATTATGCAATTGGAGTTGTGTTAGGGCAGAGAAAATATAAGTTGCCATATGTGATTTACTATGCCAGTAGAACTCTGAACGAAGCTCATATAAACTACACAACTATCGAGAAGGAGTTGCTGGAAGTGGTATTCGCCTTGGATAAATTCAGGTCATGTATATTGGGAACCAAGGTGGTCGTGTACTCAGATCATGCCGCACTAAGGCATTTGAAACCCAAGAAAGACTCCAAGCCAAGACTGATTGGATGGATATTGTTGTAGCTGATCATTTGTCAAGAATTATTGTTGAGTCCACAAAGGAAGACACTCCTCTTAAGGATGAGTTCTCAGATGAACATCTGTTCAGTGTGGCTGTTATGGAACAGATACCGTGGTATGAAGATATTGTCAACTATAAAGCCATAGGTAGAATTCCTAATGGATGGTCTAAGCATGAGAAGGATCGTTTCTTCAGCCAAGTAAAATTTTATATCTGGGATAATACGCAACTGTACAAATATTTCCCGGATCAGATAATTCGTAAATGTGTTCCATAAAGTGAAGTTCAAGGCATACTGACATTCTGTCATACGCTAGAGTATGGAGGGCATTTTGGTGATTAGAAGACAGCTCACAAAGTCCTACAGATCGATTTTTTATTGGCCCACCATATTCAAGGATGCATTCGAGTTTTGAAAATCTTGTATGAGATGTCAGAATTTAGGATCTATATCTTGATGGGACATGATGCCACTGAATCCTATTTTACTGGTTAAGTTATTTGACGTCTGGGGCATTGACTTCATGGAACCGTTTCCAAAAGCAAGCGATAAGCCATACATATTAGTGGAAGTTGATTACGTTTCTAAATGGGTAGAGGTTGTTGCCACATCTCATGTGAATCACATTGTGGTTGAGGAGTTTGTTAAATCCAATATTTTTTCTAGATTGGGTATGCCACGAGTGTTGATCGGTGACAGAGGTAGCCACTTCGATAACCAGTTTCTTTCGGTCTTGTGCAAGAAGTATGGTGTCACTCATAGAATTGGAATGCCATATCACCCACAGATGAGTGGTCAAGTGGAGGTTTTGAATAGGGAGATCAAGAACATTATTGAAAAGACGGTGGATCCTAATTTGAAGAATTGGCCGAGAAGGTTAAATGATGCACTATGGGCATACAGGACTGCTTATAAGACACTAATTGGTATGTCACCATACAGATTGGTCTATGGTAAGGCATATCATCTCCCTGTGGAACTTGAGCACAGAGCATATTGGGTGATAAGAAGATTGAATTTTGATATCAAAAGATCGGGTGCTCAGAGGAAACTCCAACTTGCAGAGCTTGAGGAGTTGAGGAACAACGCATATGAGAATTCTAGAATATATAAAGCCCGAACCAAAGCATTCCACGACAGACATATCAGACAAAAAAGTTTTGAGGTCGGCTAGAAAGTGTGGTTGTTCAATTCAAGACTCAAATTGTTTCCCGGTAAGCTCCAATCAAGATGGGACGGACCGTACAGAATTACTAAGGTTTACCCCCATGGAGAGGTGGAACTTGACGACCCTAACAAAGGAAAGCGATTTGCTGTGAATGGTTAGCGTTTAAAGCATTATATCGAAGTTGAGCCGACGAAGAGTGTTGTTGAGATAATTAATTTAACAGAACCGGCACCAAAGTCGGATGATTTTGATCCTGAGTACTGAGAGGCGTCAAGGTCGAGCCAACGACATTAAATATTGGTACTAAGTGATAAAGAGTAGCTTCTGATCTTATTTTGTAGTTGTAAAATAGTAGTTTAATTCAGTTTTTGTAAAATTTTAAGATCGAGTCCGAAATAGTCATCATCATTCGAAGGGGTATTTTTGTCCATGAAGCGCCAAATTTTGACGAATCAAAGACAATCAATTAAATAGGTGTGTATAGGGGAGGTTCGAGTGTTCAGGAATCAAGAACGAGACAAAAAATGGCCGAAGCCAAAAATTCAACCTTGGGACCTACGCCCAAGCGTAGGTCACGGGACTGTATAAATACAGTCCCGCGGCTTTTCAATTCAAAATTTCACTTTTCTCCCTCTCATCTCCATCAAATCAACCCCCGTTTGGTCCGAAAGCCGAATATCGATATTTCTTATCATTCCCAAGTGGCGGATCATCAAAATAGTGAGCGGTGTATACGGATTCACGTGAAGAACTTGAAAAGTCTCCGGAATCCAATTTTGGGGAATTTGCCGTTTCTTGCGATTCGGTAACTTATGATCCATTCTTTAGGTTTCAATTACTTAATATAACTATTCTAAACTAGTATTGATGAACGAGACCGATCTAAATCGTGTTTTTATCCGTTCTCAAAAAATTGGGTTTCCGGCTTCAGATACGGGTTGAATATCCAATTTTTGAGATGAGGACTTGTTTAATTGTCGTATTAGAATAATTTAGATGTAGTTTTGAGTTTGATTCGGTGTCCAGACATTTTTCGCTCATTTTTGTAATAATCCAAATTCTGTAGGCATGGCTTGCGTGAAAGGAGCAAGTAAGGCTGTCGTGGGAGCATCTATGTCAGGGATGGTAGTATAGAGAGACAGATCATGGTCACCATCCCTGGAGAGTACGCGGCATGTACGTTGTAGTACCTAAGCACCGAGACCAGTGTATGAGGAGGCTGAGAGGTCGAGTGCACCGACAGAGGGCATCGAGCTAGATTTGAGATATGGTCAGATGATAGTTCTACCTGCTGCACTGAGGGCATCATCACGACCCCAGGCACAGTGTTTAGTCCCCGAGCCATCACCACCACCACATGAGTCGAAGACATCAGATGAGCAGACTACCGAGAGGGATGATAGTGAGGATGGGCAGGCAGAGTAGGAGGCCGAGTAGGAGGATGAGCTGGAGGACGTTGAGCATGGAGAGGTGTAGTATCCTGAGCTCATAGTTGATGGTGACGAGGGTGACCTTGTTTTTTATAGATGGAAGCATTCCACGGTCTCTAAGGAGACACTGATGACCCAAATTTTGAATAAGAGGTTCCGACAGGAGTGCACTTTTGCTATTGTGACACTTGAGCGGATAGAGCTAGTTCCACAGTGGACCATAGGCGTACTGAGGGAGCGCAGATTATTGCCAATCCTAGCCCCAACTACACCACATATTTGCACTAACATGATTAGCGAGTTCTGGCTTCATATGAGGCATTACTGCAAAGGGACTCAGCTAGTGACAATGGTACAGGGGCGGGAGTTTGAGATTACTCCTGAGAGTATTGCTGCTGCGTGGGGTATTCCACATGAGTGCCCTGCATAGCTACATGAGCAGTTCCCACCTATGCCAGATCCACTTCCGCCACTTTATGATATGGTGAGACTGTAGACCGAGGGATAGTGGGCAGATAATATGCGTAATGGGACCAAGAAGTCCAACTATCATCCGATGCTTTAGATCTGGGATGTGATAGTCTGGTCCAATGTGTTACCACATAGACATCAGACCATGTGTTACCCGCCATTTCCGGTGCTACCCTATGCTTTCAAGTTTGGTCACTGGTATTCTATTCCACACGCCCTTTGGCAGACTTTGTTCCGACATTATATTCATTTACGCCAGGAGAATAAGGTCGGGACTGCCAAGTTTCAAATGGTTCTTCCCTGCCTTGTGATGAAGTTAATGTTTGATCAGGGATTACATATGGATGATGAGGAGAAGTATGCACCTCTGATTGCATATGGCAAGGAGCGTGGAACAAGGGGTGGATCAAGAAGGGTCCAGCGATATATGTTCGCCGACACAGATTCGGAGGAGTTTTACTGCCAGGTGCACAGGAGGAGGATGCGAAACAAGCTTTACCGGATGAGATGCCTGAGGTAGAGGTGCCACAAGCTGAGGAGGCTGATATATGAGGTGATGCGCCACAAGCCCCGGCTGGGGGTGCTGTTATGATGACTCAGGCTCAGTACGACTAGTTGATTGGACGTTGAGGGATTGGAGCGCTCATTTGTAGAGGAGAGGTAGGCTCGACAGTGTGAGCATTGTGAGATGATGGATATGTGGGATATTATGATGCAACATATGGGAGTGACAGTTCCACCACCACAGCCACCTTCGGATGATGCTATGTAGTTATAGTTTTGTTTTGTTTATTTTATTTTGTTTTTAGGATTTCTTGTTTTAGTTGTCCATAGTAGAGATCAATCGTAGAGTGGAGAGTCAATTCTCGAGGTTGTGTGACCACTTTAATGATCATCTCTAATTATTTATGATATTTTTGCTATTGTATAAATTGTCAGTTTTTGACTATTTTTACTGATATGCGTGCCTTACTATGTTTATTACATTGAGTATGTGTGATTTTATTTTTGCACTATGAGGACATGTGTGCGTTTAAGTTTGGGGGTGCGTATATCGAGAAAATGTATTGGAAACCGTCATAAAAAAAATATACGTGGGTGGGCCAAAAAATTAAAAAAATTATCCGTTTTTGGGATGTTTTGGCCTATTTTGTTATTATACTTGTATTAGGATTTTTTTAAGTTATTTTTTTAGGGATTTGTGTAGAATTTTTAGAGTAATCCTAATCTGACAAGGAGACTGTAAATAGAAGTTGGATTAGTTATTGTTTCCCCTTTCCTAGTCAATTATGGGTTTTAAATCCTTTTTCTCTTCTAATTCTACTACATCCATCTATAAATACATTCATAGGGTTGACACAATTCACAATTCTCAAGGAGTGAGCATTAGATTGGGTATTCTTCTTCTATTCTTGTTTTATTCTTTCTATTTCAAGGAGGTTAGTATGGATAATGCTAATGAAGATTATTCTGAACCAAAAGAATTCATAGAAGGGACGGAACCATATGTGGTCATGGAGAGCACGAATAAAGGTGTTATAAGTCAGAAGGGAAGCCGAACCACACCAAAATCATTGTTTTAATTTCGGTTACAATTTGAAGAGATATTTTTTCCAGAGAGGATGAATCGAGTATTAGTTGTGTCCGGAAGGAAAATCCTTAGAGAACAAGGATTGAAGAGTTTAGAAAAATAGGCGGGTAAAAAGGTGTATCCGGGCTTGGTCCGAAAATTATATAAAAATATGATAATTTTGGGACCGCCAGGATTTGAGGTAATGAAGGCTAAAGTGACTCAGTGGAGTGCTCCTGTTATGATTGGAAGAAGAAGTATTGCCAATGCATGGAATATACTAATCGGTACTCCTGCAAACTTACAAGGATTATGGAATGAGCATCCTATAGTATGGCCACATAAGGATGAGGAGATGGTTCGGGAATTGTGTGAAGTATCAGATCCGGGAGATAAGACGTGTAATAATTGGTGGTTGAAGTCGGATCTGCTTGATTTGGATTGTGTCATTGCGGCTCAACTTCGGCCTAATAATCGAACTAATGTAAGAGATCACACTATGCTTAGATCTTTGTATGCCCTAACTCATGAGTATGAAGTGTGTGTTCCAACATTGATTATGGCTGAGATATCGATTGCTCAAGCAATTGTGAGTAGAGAATGGACGGGTGCCGATAAATGTGAATATTATCTTTCATGCCTGTTTTTACTATCAAAGATCATTGTTGAGCAGTTGGGTGATAGAATGAAGGAATTGGATGAGATACGATGGACATTTATGAAAATATATCCGGAGGAATATTTAGAGAATTTAAAAGAGACTACCGATTTCTGGATATGGTTGAAGAGTGTCGTGTCAAATGATGAAGAAAAAGAGGCGGACTAGGATTTAGTTTTAGGATTTTTAAGTTATTTTATTTGTAGGGACAGTAGACCCTTGAGGCCACGTCTTTGTTTCTTTTATTTTTATTTTTATTTTAGGATTGTATGCCCTTAAGGCCAAATCAATTTTTTTTTATTATTATTACTTTTGTCATAAACAAAATTCAATAAAAAAAATAGAATCTTTGATTCCTTGAAAACATGTGTTGATTTCTGGATATTTATGATGAAATTTATTTTCCATTGCTATGATTGGGTATGTGTGCTTTGTTGATGATATCTCAAAGTGATCCAATTCAATTTTGGGGGAGAGGATTTATAATTTGCTTTGGAATCCAAAATTGAGCTTCAAGGGTAACTGCATCTGTTCTCCTATTTTATTTTTTACCACGAGGACATGGTCAGATTTAAGTTTTGGGGTGAGGGTATAGTATTACAAGGAATAAATATTTTCGATAAAAAAATAAAAAAAATTAGAACAATTCTTTGTTTTGACGCATGAATGTTTGACATTTACAGTTGATTGAGTTTATGTTTATAATGTATGAGTAGTATGTGATGTGATGTTCCCGCTCATGAGAATAATGATTAGATCAAGTTAGTGAAGTGATGTGGTTTACATGGATGAGTGATTAGTGAAATTGAAATTAAGAACGATGACTTTGACCTATAAACACAAACACACATTCAATATGAGAAATAGGTTGATTTTTTACTATGTATTTGAAAATTAATTTTGCTACAATAAAAGGGGATAATGGGAGTTGGTATGGTTGAAATGGAGAAAATTGAAAAAAAAATGAGAAAATAAAATGCAAAAAGCAGTTCTTTGATCTGAGTAACCGGGCCTTGGTATCACCAATATCACTATTCGCATTTAAAGGGGAGAAGACTGATGAGTATAAATCCCATGGAAGAAGCTCAGGCCCAGTTGGTTGGGACTAAAACTCATCGCTGGAGAGTCCAGAGACTTAGAAAAACAAAAAGGGATGAAAAGTGGAAAGATGGAAAGAGTACATTTTTATTAAAATTGGCAAAGTTTGATCAATTAAGTGGGGGAAAATAAAATGAAATATTGTAGTTTAATGTTTATAAAATCACGGAAGGTTGTCTGGATTTTAAGTAGAAAGTAGCAAAATCATTCACTTAAGTGGGGACCATTTATAACACGAAGCTTGATATAATTGTTGTTTGGTAGTGAGTGGGAATATTTGCATTCATATTATCTTGTGTGTTGTATCATAGCTTATTTGACTTGTGTGTGTGAACTCATGAATGCGTAATTATAAAAGAATTGAGATGTTTGTAGGTACCATCACTGGAAACCTTCACGAGACTTCACTCGTCCACTAAGGGTAACCTAGGGGTTTAAAAGGCTTGTTACACGTGCTAAGTGTAATCGTTAACCCTCACGAAAGCAAGAGATTAGGTTAGAGTAGATAGGTTAAATAGAATAAGAATCATCACAATCAGTTCTCTCTGAGTTTATTGCTGAGAGACTAGCGATATGTAAGTTTGGGGGTGTGATAGGTGCACAATATTGGTTATTTTTTGCCCTTATCTTGCGTTCGTTATGTCTTTACATTTCGTTAGTCGGTATTTTTATCCCGTTTATGTGTGTAAGCATGTTTCAGGAGCTTAATGAAGAAACATAGCTAATCTTGGTGAATTAACTGAGTTCGTGTTCGTTTCTATCTCGAGAAAGGAATCAAGAGGTGTGTCAAAGCAAAGAAGAGCTACCAAAGGGCAAAATGGTCATTCCCGACATCGTTATCTCACCGAAGGGGAAAAATGTCATTTTCAGACATTATTACTTCACCCGAAAGCATCGGGAGTCAAAGGCAGCCAGTCTAGCTCGAATATGAAAAGACGGGTGTTTACAGTAAAAGATGCATAATACCCTATGTCGTGAGAGAAAAAAATAGGCAAATTGGACCTGAGCTACGCTTTGGTAGGGACCCTACGCCCTAGACCTACGCCCAAGCATAGGTCAGGAGCGTAAGTCCCACCTTGTGGCCACGTGATCTCTTTATGTGCTAAAATTGTTTCGAAGTTGTTTCTTAATTTTCCAGTTTTGTCCCTGCTTCAATATTTTAAGTGATCGGTGATTCCAGACCTCTACATATAGGCTTATACACATAATTTACATTAGATTTTAGAGACATTATTCATGTATTATGAAATTACAAAAAAGGGCAACCATTAGGGTTTCCCTCACTTGTCTGTAAATATGAGAGGGTTAGGTTTGGAGTTCTGGTTCTGGTTCTGATTTTCACACACGTTCATTCATAGACTTCTCACGTTCAAATTTTAGACTTGCTTCCATTGAAGAGAAGCACCATTAAAGACCTAAAGATCTGGAGAAGAAGGCCATGGAGAGTGTTTCTACACCGACATTGCAGATTCTCTCAATCATGATCAACTAATTTGGTATCTAGGGTTTTCTCGCAAAACCCTAGCCAAGTAATGTAGTTCTAATTTTATATTCAATTGTAGAGAGGGGAAACTGTGACTATACTATGATGATTGTGTTAAATGAGAGACCATTTTTATTCATGATACAAGTTTATATATTTGAATTGATTATTGTCTTAGACATTTTGAATATATTTATCTTACACAATCACAATTATTCACTATGGGCTGGAACTCGGATGTTTCATCTGTGATTTTCTACACAATGGTGGTCATAAAACTCGAAACTCTAGGTTGACATAGGCCATGCCCTGACAAACTGATATAGACATGATTTAGTTCATTTTCATGCTTTAATCTACTTTTATACATTTACTTTCTGTTAGTAGTTGACATGCACTAATCAGTTTAGTCTTAAGATGGGTTGTCGTAATCCGGTTGAAAGTAATCCTTTTTGGGGTCAAACTGCTGGCGTGGTGTGGCCTGATTCATAGTCAATGGATCGCCCTCATGCAATTGATATATAATCTGAACTATATTATGCGGTTAGTGGTGGAGGAAGGAAACCTTATATTTCTCTCTCTCTGAATCACAATCATTATTTATCATTGCTTTCTGTTTTATATTCATTAATATTAGATAATTCATAAAACCAAAATATTTTCGGAAAAATATAATTCAGTGTTTTTAGACTATTGAAGTGAACAATCCTTGTCTCTATGGGATCGATATTCCCCTACTCAAACAAAACTATCTACAATTGATCTGTGTGTTTGCAGAAGGGTAAAACCTAAAGTGTCATTATGGTGTCGTTTTTAACCACATAATTTGCATACACCTGATGCCCAACAATAACATCCTCTACAATTCCTCTAGGTGTTTTGGTTGTTCTATCAGCAAGTTGTACAATAATAGGTGTGGGAGTTAATTCTCCTAAGCCTAGTTGTTGATAAACAGAATATGGTAGTAGATTAACATTAGCTCCTAAATCAAGAAAAGTTTTCCCAATTACTTGATTTCCAATTACACGGGAAATAGTTGGGGTTCCAGGGTTTTTATATTTTGGAGGAGTGGTGTTTGATATTATTGAACTCACATGATTGGTTAATACTATTTTCTTAGTGTTGTGAGTTCGATTCTTCCTTTTTTGTGTACATAGATCTTTTAGGAATTTAGCATAGCCACGAACTTGCTTAATAGCAGCAAGAAGAGGAAGATTGATTTTCACTTATTGGAAAGTTTCGAACATTTCTTGAATATATTCTCCTTGTTTACCATACGGAACAGGATCTTTTAAGGGTTATGGAAAAGAGGTTTTTGTTCAGAGCTTGGTTCTCCTGTTTCTTTAAGTGGTGTGGAATTATTCTGTGTTTCTTTATTAGGTTATTTTCCTTTAGAGATTAATTCCTCAAACATAGGTTCTTTTTATTTTTCTTTATTTGTTTCTTCATTAATTTTTTGTTTCTTCGCTCGTTCCTCAAATTGCTCTTCAGCCTTCTTGTCTATGACCTTTCCACTTCAAAGAATGGTTATTACATGAATAGTTGCAATGGTTGGTTCTCCTACAGGAATGACATGCTCTATCATATGTTGCCCTTTAGGGTTTATTAACGGCTAACTTGGCAGTTTTCCTTCTTCCCTTTTATTCATAGAATTAGTTATTTGCCCAATTTGGGTCTCTAGTTTAGAAATAGATTGGGAATGTGTATGTAGGAGTTGGGTAGCATTTTTGAATTCGTTTAGGACATTCCTGATTTCTTGTTTGAAACCAGGTGACCTCATAGGTTGTGTATTGTTTGGATTTCTAAAAGGTTGTTGGTTAGGATTTTGATTAAATGGTCAGAATTGATTTGGTTGTTGTGTAGGGTTTTGGTTAAATGGACAGAATTGGTTAGATAGTTGATTAGGACTTTGGTTAAACGTATTATTTTGAGTCTTCTACGAGAAATTAGGATGGTTTCACCAACCGGGATTATAGGTATTTGAAAATGGGTCGTTATTCGGGTTAGTAAAAGTAACATTAACATCCTCGGTGATAAACTTTGACTCCTGTTGTGTATAAGGACATATATTAGCAAAGTGTGAAGGATTAGCGCACATTGAGCAGACTTCTTGGATATTATTAGATTGAGTATTTCTTATTAATAGATCAAACTTTTTATTTAGCTCATCTACTTTTGAGGTTACTTCGTTTATCTGACTAATTTTAAATACATTATCCGTTCTTTTAGAATTAGATAGGATACTTCGTGGTGCTCTATTTTCTGACATATTTTGACGAGAATCTTCATTGAGATTCTTGAAAAGATTCCATAGAAAGTCTACAGGTTTCTATGTAAAGGTACATCCGCAAGCTGCGTCAACTGTATTTTTACGTCCCTCTCCTAGACCCATATAGAAACTATGGACCAACTCATGTGTTGGGAATCCATAGCGAGGGCATTTTCGTAATATTTTGTTAAATCGTTCCCAAGTTTCATAGAATTGCTCACCAGGTAATTGTGTAAACATTAGAATTGTTCGTCTAGTTTCATGAGTTTTTCCTACATGGAAGAATTTATGCAAAAATTCTTTTTGAAGTTTCTTCCAATCAGTTTTAGTATCGGTTGGTATAGTTATGTACCATACTTTAGCTTTATCTTTTAGGGAATGAGAGAATAATCGAGCTTTAAATTCATCATCAGTTTGTCCTCTCATACGTATGGTAGAACAAACCTCTAAAAATTCATTTATATGTTGATACGAGTCTTCATGAGCATTTCCATGAAATTTAGATAACATATTAATTATTGTTGGTTTTATTTCGAAGTTTTCCGTTGTAAGTAGATTTTTAAAGGTGACGTATAGTCCTAAGATGTATAGAAATATTAAAAAATTGCGGTTGGTGCCGCAACTACATTTTTAGCCATGTTTAAATTATTTATTAAATTATTATTTTTATTTATTTGGTACGTTCGATCAATTTCAGGATCAAAAGTCACAAGGGGACTATTAATTGAACGACGTCCAACCATAAATAATCAATAATAGTATCGAATAATAAGTACTGAATTGCAATAATTGAAGAAGGAATTAAAATGAAAAATATTATTATTCATTATTTATTTTTATCTATTTAAATAAATATTTTTTATTTATTTTTTTATTAATTATTTATTTTATATATCAATATATATGTATGTATATATAATATATATAAAAAACAATTATGTTAATAGAATATAAGGATAAGTAAATCTAATCAAAATCGAAATATATATTTTATTTTTCGAAAAGATTTTATTCTGATTTTTTTTTCTTTTTATAAAAATAATAAGGTTATTCCCACCGACACCCGCTCAAAGAGACCCTAATCCCACACGGACCCCTTCGATATTGAGTATTCCCACACGGACCCCCTTTGACAGACGGCCGTTAGGTTTACTGACGTTTTATTATGAAATTACTAATTTGTCCTTCGATATATATTTTCAAAAAGGGTAAATTGCAGTAGCACCCCTTGAAGTTTCACTTATTACATTAGGGTAATATATAAAATATAAAATTACCCATATGCCAAAAATATATATATATATATTACGAAAATATATATCACGAAAATATATATATATATATTAGAAAAAATATATAAATTATAAAATTCAAAAATAATATATAAAATTTAAAAGAAATATTTAAAATTCAAAAATATTATATAAAATCTGAAAATGCAAAAACAATATAAAATTAAAAAATATATATAAAATTTTGAAAAATTATATTAAAATCTGAAAATATATAAAAATTTAGGAAAAAAAATATAAAAAGGGGAAAAATATATAGATTCAAAAAAATATTTAAATTTCAAAAAATATACCTAAATTATAAAGTTCAAAAATAATACATAAAATTTGAAATAAATATTTAAAATTCAAAACAAATTGTATTAAATTTTCAAAATATATATTAAATTCGAAAAAATATATTTTAAAATTTGAAAAATATTATAAATTCGAAAATAAATATAATATTAAAAATATATATAAATTTCGAAATTATTGTTTTTCCAAAAAAACATATTAAATTTCAAAAATAAATATAAAAATCGCAAAAAACATAAATGTTTTGAAACAAATATATAAAATTTAAAAAAAAAAACATATAAAACTCAAAAATATATATTAAATTTCGAAAAAAATTATAAAATCGAAAATAAATATTAAATAAAATATATATATAAAATTTGAAGTTTTTAAAAAAAACATATTAAATTCAAGACAATATATAAAATTAAAAAAAAAACATATAAAATTCAAATAATATATATTAAAATTTGAAAATAATTATTAAATTCGAAAAAAACATAAACAATTATAAAATTTGAAAATAAATATAAAATTCAAAATATATATATATATATATATATATTAAATTTTAAAAAAAAATACTAAATTCAAAAATAAATATAAAATTAAAAAAAACATTTAAATTTTCTCTCTCTCTCTCTCTCTCTCTCTCTCTCTCACACACACACACACACACACACACACCACTGCCACAGACGCACACACCACTGCCATATAGACACACACATATATATAGATCTATACATATATATACAGACACATATATATATAGATCTATACATATATATATACACACATATATATAGATTTATACATATATATAGCAACATCTATATATATATATACGGGTATAGCATCTATATATATATATACGGGTATATATAGCAGCATATATATATATATGGGTATGCAATATATACAATCCCCATCTTCAATCTCTCTCCCAATTTCCCACTTCCAATCTCTCTATATATATAAATTAGGGTTAGGGTTTTGGGATGCCCAAATTGAAGAAGAAGAAGAAGGATATGCAGGTCATTTTATATCATTTTGAGGGCAAAATAGACAAATTCATAGATTGGTTAACGGCACAGTTTAACGGCGTGGAGACGGAGGGGGTCTTTGTGGGACAAAATTCAATTTTAAGGGGGTCTGAGTGGGAATAGTGAATATCGAGGGGGTCTATGTGGGATTAGAGTATCTTTGAGGGGGTATGAGTGGTATTTACCCTAAATAATATGTTGAGGTATGTAAATCTGCAAATAAAGAAAAGATTTATATTTATATTTTTTTTCTGATACTATTGAGATATGGTTCAATGTATCTGTCATGTTTTCAATTTTTGTACGAACAACAGTATTTCAATCAATTAGAAAGATAATCGATCGATCAGAGATAATACCAAACAATCGAAAAACTCTTCAATTGATTGTTAGTACTTACCGCACGATAGCTGAAGGAACCGATCGATTGGAAATTGGAGTCCGTGAATTTTCTGAAAAATTTGCAGTTTCAGCATAAGCTGTATCTGTAAAAGAAAATGCGAAAAATTAAAAATTGATACAATAATTCAAAGAACTGTAATATAACAATCTAAAATATCTGTTTAATCCCTGGTAACAGTGCCAAAAACTTGTGATCGGTTCCAGACGTGTGAAAATAATAGTGTTAAAAATAAGGAATTAGCACGATCTAGTTTTAACCTCTTAGTCGCAAATACGTGATAGGTGCTCAAAAGTATCTATTTTAAGTCATTATCTTACTGTTGTTACATCTTTACAATCCATTACTTAATATTTTTATATCGTTTGTGTGTTTAAGCATGTTTCAGGAGCTTAATGAAGATTATGAATTAACTTTGGTGAATTAACTAAAGAAGTGTTTGTGTCTATCCAAAAGAGAGAGCAAAAGTTGTATTTTGAAAAGAAAATTGTCTCTCGGAGGGCGAAAATGTCATTTTTTGGAGCCGCAACCTCAAGCATCATACCGAGATAGTCGAGGGGGTTCAAACGGAGCAATTATCAAGAAAAGTGGTTTCCGGGGGTTTTTCTATGCTTGACCTACGCTTTCAGTTGCAAAAAGTGGCTAGAAAGTGAGTTTCTATGCAGAATGCTACAATGTTTTCAGCACAAACTTTCAGTCAACTTCGGGAGCTCATATCTCAGTTAAACAAGGTCCAAATAGGGTGATTCTTGAACCTATCATCAAGATCTTGAAGTCAGATTTCCAACGATATATTACATTCCTCCATCCAATATATGTCGCTCCAGATATGACCAAAAGACTGAGAGGTGTCCTGCAAAAAAAGCTAGAAATTTCAGATTCGGGCCAAAATCCTATTTTGACCCGGATTGATCCGTTTTGACCCAAATGACATAAGTTTGACCTCAATGCCTTTATACATGTAAGATACACATATTATACATCATATATTAGGATTTTTCTTGGTTAGGTGTGAAATTACCAAAAAGGGTAATCCAATTCTCCGAGTTAGGGTTTTCATCACTTTTGCCTATAAATACCATGTTTTGCTATAGATCTAAGGGACTTCTCTACACATAAGTTTTTAGAATATTCTATGGAGATTCATCTATCATTACAAGGAGGAGTCATTCAAGACCTAGAGATCCGAAGAAGATGACCATGGAGGGCGATTCTACATCAACAATGAAGTCTCCTTCTACCATGAGCAACTAATTCGGTATCTATGATTTTCTAGCAAAACTCAGTCAAGTAATGTAGTTCTTTCATTGTTTTCAATTGTAAATAGGGGAAACTGTTGACCACACTGTGATGATTGTAGTAGTTAAGAGACCGTACTGATTTGCAATATAAAATTCTATGTTTGTTCTAAATTCTTGTCTTAAATGAAATGAATATATTATTTTGCACAACTATGATTATTCAATATGAGCAGGAACTCGGATGCTTAATTATGGTTTTCTACGCAATGGTGGTAATGAAACTTGAAACCCTAGGTTGACACAGGTCATGCCTTGGCGATTTAATATAGACATGTTTTAGTTTATTTTCATGCATTAGGAGTAGATTAGAGTAGCATAATTGGCATGTACTAGTTAGGTCAATCATAAGACGGGTTGTCACGATTCGGTTGATGGTACTCCTTTTTGGGGTCGTATTTAGCTATTTGTGATACGACCTGATTCACAGTTATGGACTGCCCTCGTACAATTGATACAGTGAGGAACTATAATATGTGATTAGTGGTGGAGTGATGAAAACCCTAGTTTTCTCTCTCTCTTGAATCACAACCCAATTTACTTTGTTTTTTAGTTAATTTAGTTAAGATTATATAATTTGGTCTTTCGACCACCAAAACAAACAATTTTCATAAATATAATTTAGTGTTTTTGAACTATTAAAGCGAATAATCTTAGTCTCTGTGGGATCGATATCCCTTACTCAAGCTTTACTATTCTACAATTGATACGTGCGCTTGAGTAAGGTAAAACCTAGAGTCGTTAAAGTATTATTTTTAACCACATATTTTTGCACACCTGACGTCGCATCAGTACGCGAGTAGTATATATTATAGTTGGGTAGAGAAGGTATCGAACCACAGAGATCAAAGTCGTATTTCAAATAATTATAAAATAGCAAATTGAATTATATTTATACAAGTTGTTTGATTGGTTTGTTGTATTAAACTACTAAACATAAAATAAAATAAAGATAAATATTTTTTGTTTCACTCAAGATAAATAAGTCTATGGTTGAATTCCAACTCCACCACTAACCTTATAACATAGTCCTTTAATTATATTATTGCAAGAGGGTGGTACAACACATAGGAATCAGACTAGTAACGCTACAAGCAGTTGTCTAGTCCCAAAAAGGATGCAATTAGTCCGTATTCGCTACAATCCATTTTCGATTAGTATGACTGTTGTATGCATCTATACTACAACTACTCTTAAAACATGAAATTAAAAAGCACGCTAACAATCATATTCTCTAGGCATGGACTGTGTAAACATAAGACTTTATCATGTCAAATAAGTACCATTATGTAGAAACCGTTATTAAATCCCGGAATTTCTTGCCCCGTTGATAAAATACAGTTGTTTAAGATAAATCATTAATTCAGTCTCAACTTAAGTAAAGAATTAATAAATAAATCTTATTTATGTGGTCTTGTTCGTTCTCTCACTACATAATCATCATGTGAGTGCCCTTCAACAGATTCCCTATTTGCAATAAAAATAAATAAAAGACTACATTACTCAGCTAGGAAACCCTAGATACCGACTAGCCGCTCATGGAAATGGGAGACTCCATTGTTGATGAAGTCATTGTCTTCTTAATTGGATGGTTGGTTTTTTATGAACAATGATAAGTTCTTGAGATAATACAAATATATTTTCAAGATGTGAGAGATATCTTTTCTTCATGACTTCTACCCGTATTTATAGACAAAAGTTGGTGCAGATATGGTATGTTCCTTGTTTGTACTCCAAGAGAACTTAAGGGCTAAGAAATGGCGTTGAATGAACGATTTTGCCCCGCAATATACTTGTACACAAAGTTAGAATTCTATAGTATATGTTCGCACATATTCCAAGATGGCGTATTCCGAAAGATCAAAAAGCCTCACCGATCAATCGGTGGCTCCTGAATTTTAATATTTATTTAATCTGCGAATTTTATGCTTTCGCCACTTGTACCTTGCTTCACTAACTTGTACTTTGCTAATTTTCAAGTGCAAATATCTTCTAAGTGTTGCTCCGAATTCTGCATATTTGTTAAGAACCCCGAATTAACACATTTTTGCATTAAGGCACACTTAACACGCAACTTGCATAAAAATACTAAATTAATAGAATAAAGAGACTAACAAGAGGTATATTAACGCCTAGAATACCAACTATTCTGGTCTCATTAGTGTTATCTTATGTTTATTATGTTTTCTCTATGATTGGCATTCCAGTATCAAAAAGGGAGAGAAATATTGATTAAGAGGGAGAAGTATTTAGTAAGGGGGAGAGATATATGCTTAAATGTGGGAGAGAGTTTTTATTTAAAGGGGATAATTAATTTGTTTTTGAGAGTTTTTATATTATGATTATTATGCTTAAATGTTGCTATTTTATTATGATCATATCGTATTGATTATACATGCTTGTTATTTTTCACACTTGTGTTTCATGGTATGTTGTTTAGTGTTATGGTTGCAGGATTGGTAGATCAGAATAACAGTTTATGTGTATGTTTGTTGGTGTGTGTTCATAGGTATAGATATTATTTTGTTTTACGTGAGGATATCTTTGTAAAACATGATTTTAACTCAGAAATGCCAAAAGGAAGATTGTAAGAACATTTGTGTGTAATGGCATGTTCTAATAAAAAACCATGTTGAGTGATAGGAGCCTAATGTTAGGCATTCTAGGCCCCTAACTTGCTATTATTAGATCTACTCATCACAATATTTGGTATTTTTATCCAGTTTGCATATCTAAGTATGTTTTATGAGCTTACCGAAGGAAATTAGCTAATTTCAATGAATTAGTTGAGCTAATGCAAGTGACCTATGCAAAAGAGAAGAAGAAAGGAGCAAGGTGAGACTTTTAAGCCGAAAATGCATTCTGGAGGGCGAAACGAACATTTTAAGAGCCGTAAACTATGGGAAACATAAAGTAGAAGTGAAAGGGGTCCGAAAGAAGGAAAAGGTGGTTTTCATCATTTTTATTACGCAAACAGTAGGTAAAAGTGGCTAGAAAGTGCAATTATGCGCATACCTACGCAGATGTATACGTAGCCGTCTGCACTAAAATACTACAAATCTCTCAGAATTTGAGTTTTGATGCGACTCAACTTCCTTTGACTTATTCTCCACTCTAACACATCCCAATAGATATAAAAGGCATACTTTCACCAAAATTGGGTAAATTCACTCCTAATTGCAAGAGGAGTACATAATAGAGGAGTCCTAACCGAAGTTGGGCACATACAACAGATAAAAATAACAGTCAACTTCAAACGACCATAACTCGGTCAAAACAGCTTCAAATTGAGTGATTACTGAATCTAAACTCAATAGCTTGAAGTCAGCTTTCCAACGAGCTAAAGAACATCTCAATCAAAGTTGTGTTGCAGGAGTTATCATCAAAAGAGTGAGACGTGTCTGCAGGAAAAATAAAAAAATTGCAGATTCAGCCAGAAATTCCAGTTTGACCCGAGTTGACTTTGTGTTCATTCCATGTCATCCTAGAACGTGAATTATACATATTTACAATGGATTGAAGGGTTTTTGCTCAGATTTGAAGAGAAACACATTAAAGAGGAATCCTACTCAAAGCAGGACAAGTCTAATGCAAGTGGGACTCTTCTCAACCTCTTCTATAAATACCAAGGTCTGAACCATACCTAGGGGACTCCAAATACAAATTTTTCAGAGCTCTTATAGCCTAAAGTGCTGGAGATTTTCATCATTTAAAGGAAGGGGCATTTAAGACCTAGAAATCTGGAGAAGAAGACCATGAAGGGTGTTTCTACATCAACGATGCAGATCTCTTCCACCACGAGCAACTAAACCGGCATCTAGGGTTTTCTAATAAAACCATAGCCATGTAATGTAGTTTGTTTATTTATTTTAATTGTAACGAGGGGAAACTAAATACCACACATGTGATGATTGTGTAGATGAGAGATCATAGTTATTTAATATAAGAGATTTTATATTTATTCTACTCTTGTCTTAGACTAAATGCAGACATTATCTCAATCAATCGTGTTTATTCAATATGGGCTGGAACTCAGATGCTTAAATTATGCGGTTAGCGGTCAAGTATGAAAACACTAGTTTTTCTCTACCTTGAATAACAATTATCTTACTTTTCTGTCAGTGGTGTAGTAATTTAGTTAATAGATCACAAATAACAAAATCATACTGTCATAGCAATTCAATAGTGTTATTTTACAAGAGTTCAGAGTACGACTTAGTCCATTGGGTTCAATAACCTTTCTCAAACCGAACTATACTACAATACGATTCGTGCACTTGCGAGAGGTAAAATTAGGTCATTGTATGGTTCCATTCTTAATCACTATTTTCAGCCCTAGTTTGGTCGCATCAAGTTTTTTGCGTCGTTGCCGGGGACTAACGGATATTCTGAATTTTAGTAATTTAGTATACTTGAATTGTTTATTTGTTTTGTACTATCTCTAAAGTTGAAATAAGTGAAAGGAGAACTAGAGGAGCGGTGACGATTGCTTTGTTGAACCATTTGTGAGTTTTAGAATATTTCGAATTATTGCACAGTCTCTACTTTAAATATATATATATATATATGTTGTATATAAATAGGTTAGATAATGTACTATAATTTAGTTTTTATGTTTATTTATATTTTTAAGTACTTAGTTGTTTATAAATTTGATCGTCGTTCATCGTCGAAAAAGGCTCTTCCTTTGGATTTAGAAATTGAACAAATGTGGATAAATCCTTGAAACATAAGGAAGAGAGTTGTCCATATGAAGAGAATAATAATAATTCAAGTGTACAGAATCTAGCGATAGGAGACATGACTGATCATAAAGTACAACCATTAACAGTTAGAGATTACTACGCTCCATCAAGTTACACTTCCCCATTTGAGATTGAATTGTCGGGTGTTACGACAGATCATTTTGAGATCATCATGGACAGAATTCGTTGGTGACCAAAATTTCATGGATACAATAATGATAACCAAATTGTTTCTAGAATTTTTATCGACCACTTAAACAATAGGATTGACAAAGAAAGGACTTCGTCTTCACCTTTTCTCCATATCTTTGAATGATAAGGCAAAGACGTGGTTTTACACTTTAAAGACAGAGGTCAGAATGAGTTGGGAGGCAATTCAACGAGTGTTTGTGCGTAGATTCTTTCCATTATTGAAAACCTTAGAGATACGGAAAGCTATATTCACTTTCTCACAAAACGTGGTAGATCAATTCCATAAAGCGTGGGAATGATACAATGATATTTTGAGGAAGTGTCCACACCATAAAATCCCGAAACCCGAATTGGTGTATAGTTTTTATAAAGGGCTTGATAAGTCTTGTAGGCAATTGGTAGATGTGGTATGTGAAGGAACATTATATCTTGAACCAATAGATGAACTTTGGAAGTTGTTTGAAGATTTGAGTGAGAATTCCCAACAAAATTACTTTTTCTCTTCACCTAAAGAAGTTTGTCTTGTATATTCTAATTGCTCCCATTTTGCCAACAACTGTCCGATAGTGTACGAAAGCAATGAGGTAATACTAGAGGAATTTAATACTACATTCACAAATCCAACCAATAATCCATATTCTAAAACATATAATACGGATTGGAGCGATCATCCCAATTCCCCATCCCACGAGTTAGGTATGGGGAATCAAAACCAAAAACAGAACTTCCCTACAAGTCCAAAAACTTTCAACTGTCAAGCAAATTCGTATGATTATCCTCAACCACTAAGTCAACCTCAATTCATGCATCCTAATTTAAACCCACTTCCAAGGCCAATGGACTGTGAAGAAGTTGATAATCAAATGGAGGAAAGGATTATGGATGAGGATGAGGAACATAAAGCTTCAAAAGAAAATTCACTAAAAGAGTATGAGCAATTTATTCTCCCACTACAAGAGCTAATTGAGATAACATATGAACCTACAACACTATTTTCCAAAGATCTCAATAAGCCATCTCACTATGGGAGACAAGAAAGTGATGAATGCTTCGTTATAGTGGAGAGCAATGAATTGGTGGAGGTAACATTACCTAAGGTGTTGAAGGAGGATTTGTTGAAAACATTGACTATATATGAGATGAAGTTGGAACATGACAGATGAGGTACTTTATATGGTGATTGTTATTCTTTATTCGAGGTCATGGGTAGTACTAATTTTCCACATGTGAAAGCACTTAGAGAATCACTTCCTACATTTTGTCCTACG
Organism: Cornus suecica; assembly: GCA_963922005.1. NCBI lineage: Eukaryota > Viridiplantae > Streptophyta > Magnoliopsida > Cornales > Cornaceae > Cornus > Cornus suecica. Next base: position 60,963,922 of record OY998239.1, read on the forward strand.
ATTAGGGGAAGTGTGGCGGAGATGAAGGGTGTTGGATAGCCCTTTGTGGAGCTGTCGCGTCAACGACGTTAAACATTGGTCCTAGGTTGTGAAAGTTATTTTCTGGTCTCAGTTGTAGAATATGATATCATTTAATTTCTGCAATTTTAATTCATAGGATCGTAGGCCCTTAAGGCCAAATCAAAGTTCTTTCATAAACAAAAAAAAAACTCATTCTTGGTTATATGTTGGGTACTATTTCTTGGAATTTTGACTGAGTTATGTTTCTTTTCCCTTACTATGATATTGGGTATTTGTGTTATGTTGCATACTTTTATAGGTACCATGATTCAAGTTTGGAAGAGAAGTCAAGCGCAAAGAATTAGAATTCCGGAATTACGCTTCAAGGGTAACTATATTCTTTCTCATGTGTGTAAGTAAGAACCATGAGAACCATGGTTTCATTTAAGTTTGGGGGGAATGGATAGTTTTGATAAGGAATGAAGAAGAAAATTGAAAAAAATTGAAAAACATTTGAAAAAGTTTCAAAATTTTTTTGTTTTCATGCATGAGTATATTGCATTACAAGTTGATTGAGTTCAAGTTTATGAAGTATGAGTAGTATGTGATGCAAACTTCCCGCTCATGAGAGTAATGATTAGATTGAGTTAGTGAAGAGATATGGTTTTTACATAGGTAAATGAATTAGTGAATGACGATTTTGACCTATAAGCACATGCACATGATTCCTAAGTTTAAATTAGTTGATCTTTTAGTATTGAATCAGAAAAATCTTGAATGCTATGGAAAAAAAAAAACATAGAGAAAAAAAGTGATGAAAAATATAGCAAAAGAAGTAAATAATGAGGAGATAGGAAAAGTAGACTAATTTGCAGTAGGGAAAGTTCACTTAAACACAGAAGGTTGTCCGGATTGGGAGTACAAATTAGAGAAGTTGTTTACTTTAGTGGGGATCATTCTCAACATTGATTCGAGATATTTTTTATTCAGTAGTGAGTGGGAATACTTGTGTCTGTACTATCTTGTATATTGTAGCATGGCTTGGTTAATAAGTATGTGAATGCATGAATGTGTAAGAATGAAGAATATAAGAAGTTGTGAGTAGTATAGCTAACCCTGACGAGACTTCACTTGTCCACTAGGTATTGCCTAGGGGTTTAAAAGACTTGTTACACCTGTAAGTGTAAGCGTCGACCCTCACAAAAGTAAGGGAGTAGAGTAGAAAAGTTAAAGTAGATAATCATCAATAGGTGTTTTCAAAGTTATCACGTGAGTTCATTGCTAAGAGACTAGCAATATTTAAGTTTGGGGATGTGATAGGAGCCGAATGTTAGACATTTTAGGCCTCTAACTTGCTATTGTTATATCTATTCATCACATTAGTTGGTATTTTTATCCGGTTTGCATGTCTAAGTATGTTTTAGGAGCTTACCGAAGGAAACTAGCTAATTTCGGTGAATTAATTGAGGTTATGCAATTGACCTATGCAAAAGAGAAGAAGAAAGGACCAAAGTGAGGCTTTTTTTAGCCGAAAATGCATTCCGGATGGCGAAACGGACATTTTTAGAGCCAGAAACTATGGGAAACATAAAGTATAAGTGAAAGGGGTCCAAAAGGAGGAAAAAGTGGTTTTCATCATTTTTGTTATGCAGACAGTAACTAAAAGTGGCTAGAAAGTTCAATTATACGCATACCTACGTAGATGGCTACACCTATGCGTAGAGGTCTGCGCTAAAATACTACAAATCTCTCAGAATTTGAGTTTTGATGCGACTAAACTTCCTTTGACATGTTATCCACTCTAACACATCCCAACACGTGCACAATGCATATTTTTACCAAAGTTGGGTAGATTCACTCCTAATTGCAAAAGGAGTACATAATAGATGAGTCCTACTTGAAGTTGGGCACATACAATAGGTAAAAATAATAGTCAACTTCAAACGACCATAACTATGTCAAAACAACTTCAAATTGAGTGATTATTGAGTTTAAACTCAAAGCTTGAAGTTAGCTTTCCAACTAGCTAAAGAATGCCTCAATCAGAGTTGTGTAGCAGGATTTATGATCAAACGAGTGAGATGTGTCTACAGGAAAAATTAGAAACTGCAAATTCGGCCAGAAATCCTTGTTTGATCCGAATTAATTAATTTTAACCCGGGTTGACTTTGTGTGCATTCCAAGTCATCCTAGAACGTGTATTATACATATTTACATTGGATTTAAGGTTTTTTGCTCAGATTTGAGAGAAACAGGTAAAAGAGGAATCCTACTCAAAGCAAGACAAGTCAAATGTAACCGGGACTCTTCTCAACCTCTTCTATAAATACCAAGGTCTGGACCCAACCAGGGGACTCCAAACACATAATTTTTAGAGCTCTCTAGCATAAATTACTGGAGATTTTCATCATTCAAAGGAGGGATCCATTTAAGACCTAGAGATCCGGAGAAGAAAACTATTGGCCACATATTGACCCCTGGAGGGGGTGAATAGGGTTAATGATAAACTTTGAGACTTTTTTTGTTTGACTTTATTTTGACAAAGATAAGCATCATAAGACTCTAGTAAAACACTTAGTGATTTAGATAATCTCTTAAGTGACTTTCACATTTCATACTTGTAATAATGCAACATTGTTTACACAATTAAATACATGCATCATTTATTCAAGTAGAAGTGAAACAATTCATGCACCAAGTAAATATGATATTCAACAAAACATGTAAAACACTTTCCTCATATATAGACTTAATGTATAAAGTGTTATTTGTCATGAAAAATATCTTTGTAGAGTTCTAGTTAAACGCCTAGTGAATAAGATGATTTCCTAAGTGTTTATCTCAATTCATACATTGAATCTTGAACAATGAGCTACACAATTATATATATTCGATTCAAGTAGAATAAGAAATAATCCATGCACCCAAGTATGCAATTCAATTAAATATGTGATCGGTTCTAGTCGTATGGAAATAAAAGTGTTTAAAATGAAAAATTAGCACGATCTAATTTTACCTCTCAGTCGCAACTTAGCGAATAGTATATAGTATAGTTGGGTAGAGAGGGTATCGAACCACAAAGATCAAAGTCGTATTTCAAATAATTATATAGTAGCAAATTGAATTATATTTTATAAAAGTTTTTTGATTAGTTTGTTTGATTAAACTACTAAACATAAAATAAATAAAAAGATAATTGTTTTTGGTTTCACTCAAGATAAACAAGTTTAGGATTTTATTCCAACTCCACAACTAACCTTGTAATGTATTCCTTTAATTATTCTATTGCAAGAGGGCGATATAGCTTATATAAATCATATTAGTAACGCTACAAGCAGTTGCCTAATCCCAAAAAGAATGCAATCGAGTTTAGTTTACTACAATTCATCTTTGATTAGCATGCCCATTGTATGCATCTATACTACAACTACTCCTAAAACATGAAATTAAAAACACACTAATGATCATCTCCTCTTAGTATGAACTATACGCACCTAAAACCTTATCATGTCGTTAAGTACCATTATTTAAACCTTGGATTTCTTGCCTTTAGTAAAAACATGGTCGTTCAAGATAAATCATTAATTCAATATCAGCTTAAGAAGATAATTAATAAATAAATATTATTTAGGTAATTCATTCGATCTCTCACTACTTAATCATCATATAAGTGTTCTTTAGCGTCCCCTCTTTGCAACAAAAACCCTAGATACCGCTCATGGAAAGAGAAGACTCCATTGTTGATGTAGTCACTAGCTTCATGATTGGTTGGAGGGTTCTTGAGTTCTTAAGGAAGAGAGCCTATCTCAAATAGAGAGACTTTTTATTGAACGATCTATTTCTATAATGAAAGATATTTTTTACTTCATGAAATCTTCATATATTTATAGACAAAAGTTGGTGCAGATATGGCATATCTTTGCTTGCACTCCAAGAAGACTTGGTCTCCAAGTTGACTTGGTGTGAAGACCACTCAATCTTTGGTATGTTGTATCAATTATACCTTTCCCCATATTGTAGAGTGGAGAAGGAGCCAGAATATATCATATATATCAGCACGTGGAGAGTCTAGGCCGTCATCGGGCAATCGATCGGTTGGAACCCGATCGATTGGTAGACATTCGCGATTGTTCGCAACAGCACTGTGTGCTTACACTATTTTGGCCATAACATTTGCTATAGGAGTCCGTTTTCAACGTTCTTGAGCTCGTTGAAAGCTGACTTCGAGCTCTTAAGCTTAGGCTTTTGAATCACTCCATTTGAATTTATTTTGACCTAGTTATGGTTGCTTGAAGTTATTCCTTAATGTGTTTGTCAAGTGTATAAAAATATGTGGTAAAAAACAACACCTTAACAACTCTAAGTTTTACCCTACGCAAGTGCACGTATCAATTGTAGAATATCAAAGCAGCTTGAGTAAGGGATATCGATCTCACAAAGACTGAGATTGTTCAATTTAATAATTTAAAAACACTGAATTATATTTTCTGAAAATTTTTTATTTGGGTGGTCGAAGTCCAAATTATCTATTTTAACTAAAATTATCTAAAAAGCAAATTAAATTGGTTGTAATTCAGATGAGAGAGAAAACAAGGATTTTCATCACTCCACCACTAACCTCATAATATAGTTCATTAATGTATTAATTGTAAGAGGGCGATCCATAACTGTGAATCAAGTCGTATCGCAGATAGCTAAATACGATCCCAAAAAGGAGTATCATCAACCGGATTGCGACAACTCGTCTCATGACTAACCTAACTAGTACATATCAATTATATTACTCCAATCTACTCCTACTGCATAAAAATAAACTAAAGCATGTCTATATTAAATCGTCAAGGCACGGCCTGTGTCAACCTAGGATTTCAAGTTTCATTACCACCATTGTGTAAAAAACCATGAATAAGCATCCGAGTTCCTACTCATATTAAATAATCATAGTTGTGTAAAATAATATATTCATTCCATCTAAGACAAGAATTTATAACAAACATAGAATTTTATATTACAAATCAGTACGGTCACTTAACTACTACAATCATCACAGTATGGTCAACAATTTCCCCTCTTTACAATTAAAAACAATAAAAAAACTACATTACTTGGCTAGGGTTTTGCTAGAGAACCCTAGATACCGAGTTAGTTGGCTATGGAAGATGGTGACTGCATCGTTGATGTAGAAACGTTCTCCATAGTCTTCTTCTTCGGATCTCTAGGTTTGAATATGGATCTCAACAGCAGCAAATCTGAATGAATAACTAGCCTCCAAAACTCACGTATGAACTCTCCTACTATAGACCTCTCAATTTTGATGTATGGTCTTGTATATATAGGCAATAGCATAGAGAAGCCATTTTCAGTCTTTTCTCACTAAGACTCATGCAAACCCTAACTTCTCATATATATAAGTGTATATAGAGGTCTGGAGTCACAGGCACATCTTCCAATTAAGTCGGGGGTGAAAGAGAAAAAATCCACAATAAATGAATAAGAATTGAATTTGAGTGGTACAACATTATCTCTCAATAAATAGATATAGAAATTCAAAGCTCACTTCCTCACATACTCAGAGTTATAAATGAAATACTCAAATGAAAAGCTCAACTCAAGTATGGAAAGATGAATCACAAGAAGATAATAGGAATGATGCACAATGGTGTGATTCCTATAGGAGAGTTTTCTACCCAACAATGATTTCAAAACATTATGCCCAAAGTGGTAGATTTTCACTTATACTCCTATCTCCCTCTACTCTCATAATGTTTTCATGGCTCATACATCTCATATATATATCTTAGAGACCAAATATAGCTATTAGAGAGTGGTTGGGGGTATTTGGGTAATTTCACATTGAAAAACTAGTTGTTGGAAGCCGTTTCAGGCCAAATCAGTCGATTGAAAATAGCCATCAATCGGTTAACTTATATGTCAGTTGATTAACAAATAAAGGTGAAAATTTAACCAGATTAGCTCGCTGACTGTTCATTTCAGCATTGTTTCAATCCAGTTCCACTCTTTTGGTCATAACTCTTTTACGTAGCTTCGATTAAGGTATTATTTAGCTCGTTGGAAAGGTTTCTTAAAGCTATTGATTTTAGCCTTTTGAATCATTCTATTTGACCCATTTTTGAGTGAGATATGGTCGTTTGAATGTGATGGTTCACTTCAAACTTTTAACCCACTTGACGGTTTTTCGGTAAATCTTTGGGGATTTTTCAAAAATGACTTAGAAACACTCCTAGGATGTCTTATAGACTTATTAAGGTCATTGACATTCCTAAAGTCAATATTGAGATCATAAAATAATATTTCAATTTAAACAAATTTTTAATATTTGACAAATGTTTTTCATGATTGAAACAATTTTGTTCAAAGCCTTAATACACATCTAGAATCCATTTCAAGTGATATGAAATTAGTTTATGGTTCTAGGACAACATCTTTGATGAGTTCTTCCATAACTTATGAAAGCTTGAACTAACTCAACTTTAACAAAGACTATATATATGAATGTATCATCAATGATGTTCATAGTCTAATACTAATGGTTCAAGGACTCATGAATGATGTCAATGATATGCATGGTCCTATATGTTAATTTGTCAAGAGTTAAGCTTTCAAATAAGTTATTTAAAAATAACTTTACATTTAATCTAGCACTCACCCAAGACTTCTTTACCCAATTCTTTGATCTTCAATTTCTTTAAGCTTTGAGTTGATGTCTCAATCTTTGTCTTCAATGTCTTTTGAGCTTTAAGCACCTTTGTTTCTATAGTTCAATATATGTGCAATATTATAGTATTATTTTTTTAATATAATCTAATGTGTCACAGTATATATATATATATATATATATATATACATACTATGAAATATAAATATATACTATATAATAAAATTCTATATATATTAAACAAAATAATAGAACCTGTTAGGCTGAGTCTAGAATTTGATTATATGTCCTTAAGACATATTCGCCCCACTACTGTGCTCACAGTCTTTATAGCGTCTATCTCCCAGGATACAACAATTTTTCTTCTCCAATAGCAGCACTATAAATTGGAGAACTAGCGAATCTTTTCTATGTTGTACTCTCTACTACTACTACTACTACTACTACTACTACTACTACTACTACTACTACTACTACTATTATTACTATACTATACTATATGTATGTATATATATGCAGAGAAGTGAAGAAGGAATAATAGAGAGAAGAATGAATTATTGAAATGAATTTTGAAAATGACCCAGTGGGGTATTTATAGGCAAACTGGTGCCTATTCAGATGAAGCGAACAGTCACCAGATGTGATGGTTCAACACGAACCATCACTAGTTGCGTTGGTTCAAATAGGTTGTGTCTATTCACCGTCACCCATATAAAATGTGATTATTTTGATTCACTGAATAAACGTATATTCTCAATCAGTCACTGCAGACACAACTTAACACAACTCTAACTATCCACCTGTAGACACAACTCTCTATCTAACAGTCACATCTCATTCATCCATAATTTTTCAACAATCCCCCATATGAATGAGATTTTGACGTCAAATGCAAAAAATGAAAATACAGACACTATAGAGAGTACAATTGGAAATTTAACTGCATCAGGAGAGGTAGCTTTTAGCCTTGAACCTTCCTTAGTGTATTACTATCGGATTTACTGGCTAATTAGTGAACATGATGTCTTGAACTGTTTAGCCGTTGATGTAAACCAAGACAATAACAAACTCAAAGTTTCCTTCCGCACAGAATTGGTTCTCACTGTTGTGTTCATTTTGGCTCTGAACAACGCCTGGTACATCATGAGTGTTCTAAACAACTTAACCTTGGAAGTTTCATAGAAGCGACCCCATTTCACACTCATATAGGTGACTTCTTATTAAGAATATTCTACCATATATCACTTGAATTTTCAAGCTATAAGAGTCATTAAAATCATAGCTTATCTTGATCCTCGCTGTAGGTTGCACTATCTCATCATAGAAATGGGTAGAAGATTTATTTCTTCCTAGTGGTTCTGGTGAGTCATTCAGATTTTTTTTGTCCCTTTGAACCTAGATCTTGGGATGTCCAGTCAACTAGGTTGGGTTTTCATTAAGATGACTCGTTAGCTTTCGACTTTAAACCCATTCCCCTCGAAAAACTATACACTTGCTCTCTAGTCAAACCTTTTGTAAACGGATCCACTAAATTTTTCTTTGACTTTATATAATCTATAGAGATTATTCCATTTGAGAGCAACTATTTCGTGGTGTTATGTCTTTGACATATATGTCGAGACTTACCGTTATACATATTACTTTGTGCCCTTGCAATCGTCGATTGACTATCATAATGTATACATATTGTCGGCACAGGTTGAGGCTAATTTGGAATATCTTCTAAGAAATTACGAAGCCACTCAGCTTCTTCACCAGTTTTATCTAAAGCAATAAACTCAGATTCCATAGTGGATCTGGCAATATACGTTTGTTTCAAAGATTTCCAAGATATGGCTCCACCTCCAATCGTGAAGACATAGCCATTTGTTGACTTTGAATCCTTTGTATCAGATATCCAATTTGCATCACTATACCCTTCAAGTATTGCTGGATATCTGGTATAATGCAATCCATAATCCTTAGTATATCTCAAATACCACAGGACCCATTTTATCGCAGTCCAATGCTGATTTCCTGGATTGCTTGTATATCTACTCAATTTATTAACTGAGTATGCTATGTCTAGTCGTGTGAAGGTCATTAAATACATTAAGTTTCCTATAATGCGAGAATACTCTAGTTGAGATATGTTAAGACCAGTATTTTTCGATAAATGAAGATTTACATCAACAAGAGTCTTAACAAAACCACTATTTTCTTTTTCAAATCTTTCTAGCATTTTCTCAATATAATGAGATTGTGATAATACTAGACCATCTGATGTCCTAGAAATCTTGATTCCTAGTATGACATCAGCCACGCCTAAATCTTTTATATTGAAATTTTTGGTCAACATCCTTTTGGTAGTTTTAATAATATCATTATTGTTACCAATAATTAGCATATCATCCACATATAGGCATACAATGACATATCCATGTTGAGTGTTTTTCACATAAACACATTTATCACACTCATTGATTCTAAATCCATTTGACAACATCACTTTGTCAAACTTTTCATGTCATTGTTTAGGTGCTCGTTTTAATCCATATAAGGATTTTACCACTTTGCACACTTTCTTTTCTTGCCCTAGAACTACAAAACCCTCAGGTTGTTCCATAAAAATTTCTTTTTCTAATTCACCATTCAAGAAAGCTATTTTAACATCCAGTTGATGTACTTCTAAATTTTGCAATGCTGCAATAGCTAGTAACAATCGAATGGATGTTATTCTAGTCACTGGTGAATTCGAAATAATCTAAGCCTTTCTTTTGCCTGAAACCCTTAGCAACAAGTCTGGCTTTATATATATCAATTGAACCATCAACCTTTATCTTCCTCTTAAAGATCCACTTATACCCTAAAGGTTTAGATCCAGGAGGAAGATCCACTAGTTCCCAAGTGTAGTTTTGCATGATGGATTCAATTTCACTATTTTAGCCTCTTCTAATAAGGAGCTTCTGGAGAACACATTGTTATGTCTAACTTTTGCATAAGAAACCGAAATGCACTAATGTTATGTGCATAGCCTATAAAAATACCATCTACGGTTTTAGGTCATATCTTTACTTTCTTTGGTGTATGAACCTTAACCTTTGCTAGACACCCCCATACTTTTAAGAATTTATAGGAAGGTTTTCTACATTTCCATAATTTATAAGGTGTCACATTACTTTTATTTTGAGGTAACTTATTGAGAATGTAGTTCACAGAAAGCACATTTCCCCCTCACATATTCTGGGTTAAACTAAAGCTTATCAACATGGCATTCATCTGGGTTAAACCAGAGCTTTAGTGTACGGTTTTTCCGTTTAGCTACAACATTTTGTTGAAGTGAATAAGGAGCAGTAATTTGGTGAATAATACCACCTCTATCAGTTCTTAAAACCTTGATCTTTTTACCAATTTGATTCTCAACCTCATTTTTGTAATATTTAAACATTTCCAAGGCTTCATCTTTGCTTCTTAACAAGTATACATAACAGTATCTTGCACAATCATCAATAAACGTGATGAAATATCTTTTCCCACCTCTGATTGGCACAACTTTAAAGTAAAAAATATCACTGTGAATTAAAGCTAGAGGTTCAATGCTTCTCTCAATAGACTGAAACAAAGTTCTAGTTAATTTTGCTTCAACACAAGTTTGACATTTTTTATTTATATCAAACTAAATTTTAGGTATAGACTCCTTGTTAATTAATCTACGAATAGTATCATAATTAACATGTCCTAACTTACCATGTCATACTTCAGATGACTCAATCATGTAAGCAGAATTAATTGTGTTATTATTAACTTTGAGTATAATAGTCATTATACTGAATCTGAACAATATATCATTTTCCCATATACACTCCATTCTTAGTAAGTACAATCTTATCAGAAATAAAGACTAGCTTGAACCCATTCTTGCTTAAAAGAGAACCAGAAATCAAGTTCGTCCTAATGTCTGGGACATGCAGAACATTATTCAGAATGAGTTCTTTTCCTGAGGTCATAAACAACTTTATTGTGCCTTGTCCTTCAACCTTAGCAGTAGAGGAGTTTTCCATATAGAGTTTTTCTCCATGGTTTATAGCTTCATATGTCATGAACATCCTCTTTTCTGAGCAGATATGGCGAGTAGCTCTTATGTCCACCCACCATTCTCTATCATTGCTCACAAGGTTGATTTCTGACACTACTGCTGAAAGGTTTAGCTCTGACACATCAGTTGCCAACCTATCCACCTTGGTAATGTGCACCTTAGTAGTCTTCTTTTTAGAGTGATTATGGGATTTCACACTTCGACAATCTTTAACACGGTGTCCTTGCTTACCGCATATGAAGCACTTCCCATTGAACTTTTTGTTTTGTCCCAGGTTGGGACCTTGCCCAGAGTATTTCCTCTTTTTATTCCAACCCACAGTCACATTTGCTCCATTAAACTTTTCGGGCTTTTTTCCCTGACTTACAGGAACAATAGGCACAGTTGTAGTACTACTACTTGTCATTCGTCTGTTATATATAAATATACAGGCTACAATTTAATATTCAAATAATATTATAATATTAAAGAATCTGTCTTAAGATTGTAGTTCAATATGTGTGCAATACTATAGTATTATTTTTTGAATATAATATAATGTGTCACAGTATATATATCTATATCTATATATATTATAATATACTATGAAATATAAATATATACTATATAATAAAATTATATATATATTAACAAAATAATAGAACATGTTAGGCCGAGTCTAGAATTTGATTATATGTCCTTAAGACAGATTCACCTTGCTACGGTGCTCACGGTCTTTATAGCGTCTGTCTCCCAGGATACAACGACTTTCCTTCTCCAATAACAGCACTACAAATTGGAGAACTAGCTTATATTTTTTGTGTTGTACTCTCTCTACTATTACTACTACTGCTACTACAATACTATACTATATATATGTATATATATGTAGATAAATGAAGAAGGAAGAATAGAGAGAAGAATGAATTGTTGGAATGAATTTTGCAAATGTCCTAGGGGGGTATTTATAGGCAAACTAGTGCCTATTTAGATGATGTGAACAGTCACCAGATGTGATGGTTCAACACGAACCATCATTAGTTGCGTTGGTTCAAATAGGTTGTGTCTATTCACCGTCACCCATATAAGATGTGATTATTTTGATTTACTAAATAGACGTATATTCTCAGTCAGTCACTGCAGACACAACTCAACACAACTCTAACTATCCAATTATAGACACAACTCTCTGTCTAACAGTCACATCTTATTCATCCATAATTTTCCAACAGTTTCACTTTCACATGAATCCACAAGCTCTCTTGAGTTGTTCTTGAATATTCAACCTACTAAATATAACTCAAGTAGACATTAGATCACCACATTCAATTATTTTTTATCATCAAAATGTCTCATTTACCCATGGTTGAAAACATTGGGTCAATAAAGACCGTGGAGAGCATTTCTACATCAACGATGCAGATCTCTTCCACCATGAGCAACTAAACCGGTATCTAGGATTTTCTAACAAAACCCTAAGCAAGTAATGTAGTTTATTTATTTATTTTAATTGTAACGAGGGGAAACTGAAGACCACACATGTGATGATTGTGTATATGAGAGACCGTAATTATTTAATATAAGAGATTTTATATTTATTCTACTCTTGTTTTAGGTTGAATGAATGCATTATCTCAATCAATTGTGTTTATTTAATATGGGTTGGAACTCGGATGCTTAAATTACGATTTTTTATACAATGGTTCTTAACACTCGAAACCCTAGGTTTACATAGGTCATGCCTCGGCGAGGTGGTATAGACATGTTTTAGTTTAATTTCATGTTATACGAGTAGATTAGAGTAAAGTAGTTTGCATGCACTAATCACACTATGTCCGGAGATTGGTTGTAGCGAATCCGGTTGACAGTATCTCTTTAGGGATTAAGGGTTGACTATTTGCAACGCTAATCTGATTCACATGTGATAGATCGCACTTTTACAAACGATTAAGTAGATGACTACATTATGCGGTTAGTGGTGGAGTATGAAAACACTAGTTTTTCTCTACCTTGAATCACAACTATCTTACTTTTTTATCAATAGTGTAGTAATTTAGTTAATAGATCACAAACAACAAAATCATACTGTCATAGCAATTCAAGAGTGTTACTTTGCTAGAGTTCAAAGTACGACTTAGTCACTTGGGTTCGATAACTTTTCTCAAGTTGAACTATACTTTAGTACGATTCATGCACTTATGAGAAGTAAAACTAGGTCATTCTAAGGGTCCGTTCTTAATCACTATTTTCAACGCTAGTTTGGCCGCATCATTAAGTATTGAGTAATGTTCAGAGTTTATGTTTGAATTATATAGTGGTGAAGATACAATGGAATTAAAGTGGAATGGTGGTTGGAAGCGACACTAAATGCGAAGAATGAACAAAAAAAACAAAGTTGTAAATTTTGTATTTTGAGTTCTCGAAGTATTTCCCGAGATCTTGGGAAAGTGGCGCTAGTGGCACCACTAGCGGGAAAGTGTGGAAAATAAGCATAAATTTTTCGAGGATTTTGTACCTCGAGGTCTTGGTGAAATGTTCGAGATCTCGGTAAAATGCCCGAGACCTCGAAGTTGTACGCGACAGAATTTTTTGGAAGGATTTGTACTTATATGTAATTGATTCCTAACCACTTTTGGATGTGGGTACAAGGTATTATTGGTATATTGGTCAATATTTAAGGACTCTATGGTCAAAACACAACGTCTTGAAGGAAAATAAATCCTAACCCTTATAGGATACTCTTCTCTATATATATATGAGTTAAACCAAAGAAAAGGGTGTGGTTTTTGGTGTTTCTTGTGAGAGCTCTGCGATTCTATATACAGTTCAGATTCATCTGCAAATAGTGAGAGAAAGAGATTGTTTGATCATCCTATATCAAATTATTCTCTAGTTTTTTAATATTATTCAATTACGTTTCAACACGTAATATCTTTATGCACAATTGAATGGTCCGGTTGCTGAAAAATTATCACACCACCTAGTGCAACGTGGTTGCATCGATCCGTTGAGAAGCAAAGTCGTCAGAGTGCAGAGATCGGAGCGGAAAGCTTCGTGGTTCTTTGATTCGTTGAGAAGCAGAGCCATCAGTGTACGGAGATTGGAGTGAGAGCTTCGTGGACTGCGAGTGAATTAAGACTATGGGACGTCGAGTGAAGAAAGGCAAGTCAGTGCTATTGTAAGTCCAGTCTTCATAGAGTCTGTATACCCTTTTATTCATAGTGCATCGATACTAAAGTGTATCCGTGGTTTTTACTTGGAACGTTTTCCAAGGTTTTCCACATAAAAATATCGTGTCTCTATTGCTTTATTTTCTGCACTTATATGATTATATGCATGATATAGTTTGTTAGAGAATTGAATTAAAATTGACTATTCCGCAATTAAAATTTTAATTTGTCAATAAATCCTTAAAAGCCTAGTCACCCCCCTCTAGGCTTAGTTTACCATCTCCTAGGTAATTTCAAGAAGGAAATTGAGGTTGTGGCTCTTTGTCACGCCCCAAATTTCCTAGGACTCCAAAACCCGAGCCTAAGAGCTAAGGGAGTGAATGCGGAAATAAAAAGAAATGAGTACAAATGACCTGTAGTCATCAAACACCCACACAAGGGTAAAATACGTAAACAAGGTAACTCAAGATCAAAATAGAAGTGAAGTGACATAAACAACACCTTAAACGGCCATTCAAACACCCCATGATCGCCCGAGGGTAAAATGGTTATTTCAGGGGTAAAAGAGTAATTTTAGAGTATAAACACAATTTTTGGACCTAAAAGAAGCTATAGGAACAAACGGAATCAAATTTGAAGGTGTGAGGTAGAGACAACGATATTTTGAAAATCTAGACGTCGCAACTTGTAAAGGTTCAAAACATACCATCACTTTCAAACGACAATTTCTCACTCCGAAATAACTAAAATGAGGCTATTCAAAATCCTAAAATCAAGAGCTCGAAGTCAGCTTTCCAAAAAGGTAAATAAAGCCTCCATCCGAGCTCCGTATCTTCAGATATGACCGAAAGAGTGAAGCACTATCGAAACAGAACTACATGGAGACACCCTAGGGAAATCAGTCGACTGACTTGAACAATCAGTCGACTGACCTGAACAATCAGTCGACTGACAATTAGCCATCAGTCGATTGACCTCACCAGAACGTTTATGGCTATTTGCCAGTCGACTGACGCAAATCCGTCAGTCGACTCACGGACCCGAAAAATTTTCTGAAACGTCCGAAAATCGCCGAAACAACCCCGTGTGCATTTCCATATGTGGATATACTCATAATTAGATCTATACACCAAATTAATTTCATAAAAATGTAAGTTTTAAACCAATAGCATTGCTTTAAGGTTTCATAAAAGCTCTGTCTTGCCCCCGGTCTCCGTTCTAGTATACCACCGACTTTTAAAATGTCAAACCCTTTCAAAAACAACTCAATCATCATTTCAAAACTCAAGTTTTTGTCGGGGTCACGGGGGTGAGCGAAAATGGGTTTTTCTTTCAAAACAATAGGGTTTGCTTAAAAACCTAGAAAAATAGCGTTTTCGGCCAAACCACATCAATAACGAAAGTCCACTATAAAACACTAAGGCGAAACAAGTCATAGTTGTTCAAAAATACACAATCTGGCACCGAAGTGCACCAAAAGAACATAATCCCCGCGCATAACGCTCTAAGGGAAATACAAAGACAAAAACACCTCGACTAACATGTTAGTCGGATCAAAATAAAATAGTTTTACAAGTTTAATTTACATGGGAAAAAGGAACATATTTATCGACCTAATTCCCAACAAAATAAAAGTATGGTCAGCCTCCCATGCACAAAAGGGCAGACATACATTCACACGTCCACGGAGAGACTACGGAACTCTCCCAACGGGATCATCACCTGAAAAATATATAAGGCGTGGGGTGAGCTCACTAGCCCAGTAGAGGAAGCGTCATTGCCTCAATCTCGGTAGTCCGAGTGGTACAACCCACCCATGGTACATGCAACTTCTCCTAGGTCAGTCTTTTGTTCCACATGGCTCTCACGCCAATTCGGAACCCCATCGAATCCCACAAATAAGTTCCCCAACATGCTCACAACAAAATTTTCTACAATTATCGCATGCTTCCATAATAACATCATAATCACATATATATTATAGTCTAAATGCACCATGACTCAACACACACCACGAGACACACGGCGCCTAACTCAGGTTAACGAATACATACTTTGTCCAATTACTTTTGAGGATACAAGCTCATCAAGTAATGTAGAGTACCGTACCGACTCTTCCCAAGTGATTTTTCTCTCTATCACTTCAACAAGGAAGACGGTTGCACAAGAGCCCCACTTGCAACTCCGTGCGCCATGACTACACAAGTCAAGAACTTGAGCCTCTACCTGGATTCCTAACTCACATTTGTCGGCTTTTTAGTTCCGTAGGCGTGATACCTCCTGGCCAGTTGTTGCTTTGATCCGAACCCGACTACCAACACATCACTACACCACCCACATATTCCAACACCATGAATTTGACACTACATGATGTACTCAATATGCACGTATGATTTGTCATCAACCATACTCCATCATAATATATGCTTTTTTTTCTTTATGCAATATACTATATCAAAATTATTCACATGCTCATAATATGACATTTATGATCAATAAACTACAACAAGCATTAAAATCACATAATCATGTTTTTCAAGGGGCCTAGTTCATCGTCTAAGTTGTCAAGACTCAACTCGCATATATATATACGACATATATACACATAGACGCACACACCCTCGTACAAAAACTAAAACAACTCGTTTTTCTCCTACCTCAATCCAAGCAAAGATAATGAGGAAAAGGGTGCAAGCAATCCGTCCAAATGACACCAACAACAAACCGAGCCAAGAATGACCAAGAGAGCTTCAAGGAGGTGATATCGAGAATTTGAGTCAAAGATCTCCCAAGCCTTCAAGCAACATTAAAACAAACATGGATCTTTAACTAATGGTTTTTAGTAGCAATAACCGATTTATAATCAAGAATTCAAAGTAAGGCTAAAAAAACCCAAAAATGGTTAAGCTAAGTTTCATAGAAAATAATTCAAAGGAGTAGGAATTTGTGAACTCACCAATGAGTTCTTCCCAAAACGAAAATAGAATCACCACAAGCCAATTCACTTGATGGTTGAAGACAATTTTTAACCTTCCACAAAAATGAACAATGGAAGAGCAAAAATTCAATACTAGCACATGAATTTCTAGAATTTGGAAGTTAGGATTTCTACAACAAAACCTTAGAAAAAGAGATGAGGCTTACCACTATGAGCTCAAGAACACCACACCAAGAGACCACCCCAAGTGCTCACTATCCATCAAGCATGAAGAGTAGGAGAGAGCAAGACTTGAAGCCAAAATTCTAAGGAGAACATGGTGGCCGAAAATTTGGTGTAGAGAAATGTGTGTGTAAAAGATTGTGTGTTCTTGGTGAGAAATGAGAGAAGAAGAAGACAATAATGGAGTTAGAGATAGGGTTGGTGTGTAGAGAATCCTATCCAAGGGCTAGGAATGAAGATGGCAAGATAGATTTTATCCAAGGGCCACAATGACGACAACATTAAAGGTAGTGGTGAAATGTCCAAGCTACCCACCCATTTATCACTTATTCACAACCATTGTCATTATGAACCAAATTTACAAATTTATCCAAGTCTTCTACACAACTACAATATTGTCACTCATCATCTTCCCAACACTTAGTAAATAATTCTCTACAAAATCCAATAATTCAATACATGTGAATTTACTAATTTACCCTTTTGTTGTTTATTTTTCTAACGTTTAAATATTTTCAATTATTCACGAAAAGAAAATATAACACATAAATTACAATTTTTGATTTCGCATAATTCATGTAAGCACGTAAACATGTTAGGCACATAAGCACATAAACACTTAATTGTTTCATAAATAAATAAAATAAAAATAAAATAAAATTTTAAATTAGGACGTAAAAATACCGGACGTTACACTCTTCTTGTGTTTCCTCCTCCGAATGCACCTTCATCTCCACCCCTGACATTAACTCTATCTCAAAGAGCTCACTCAAGAGAGATTTTGAAGAGGAACTGGAAATCTTTCTCTCTCTATAATAGGTTTCTTGATTTGTGATTCGTGAGACTATCAATGCTAGAGGTAGGTAATTTTAGATGTACAATCAGATTCTACATAGGAGAAGGATTCAGCAAAGTAACGAACTTTACTAAAGTTGGAAAGAAATGGTTTTGGAATGTAAGATTTGGGAAGTTTCTCTAAACAAGTCATTCGTCGACTAGGATTTGAACTTGACTCCTAAATTAGACAAAAAGACTTAAACTAACGGAAAACTAAATATGTTGATTAAATATGCAAGAGAAAATACCAAAAAGTACAAGAATTTTGCAAATTTTTCATTTTTTCAAATTTTTTATTTTCTCCGCCTGGCTGGGCGAAAGTATTTCATTTTTTTTTCTTTTTCGATTTGTTCTCCATTGATATTCCAAATGTATTGTACCCCCAAACTTGAACTACAACATGTCCGCATGGTGATGATTTGAAATGTAGTGCTTAGAAAGCAAAGGAATATGCAAGAAATCACCTTAAAGTAAAACCGAACAAGTTGTCATTCTACATAAAGTGCTGAGAGCAAAACGTACATCAATGAAATAACCACATGAAACCAAACAAGTGTTTAAACAACATAATAAATAAAAAAACATAACATAACTGATCACAAGAGCGTAAAAAATTCTAGGATTACGGGACAAAAATCGCTCATGATTTAGTGATAATACCTAATATACAACTCTAAGCACACTGGTCCTCGGGTGGTGGTGGTGGCACACTCGATCCAGCGGAATAGCCCATTAGGGTCATAAAGGATCATATAAGGGTATCCATATCAGCTTGACCTGTCAAAATGCGCTATTGAGTCTGCCACATCACTACAAACTTCGTCCTCATAGATGTCTGGTCCTCCAACAGATGCTCTTGTGCCATTCGCAACTCATCGTACTGAGCACAAGTGAGAGAAAAGGGACCGGGACCTACTGGTGGTGCTTGTGACGTAGGCTTATCCCTACCACCAGCGGCCTGAGCTGCAACTACAACCTCCTGGTGAAGAACCTAATCTCCATGCAGCCTAGACCAAATCATATTCCAATTGGATAGACTAAACACATGCGGCTCATATGTTTCGTCACCTGAGCCAATAGAAGGAACCCAATGGTCTATCATTAACTTCGTGCTTGTTTGGTAGACGGTGTGGTGTTGGTTTTTGGTTTTGGTTTGGTTGGAGTTGGTGTGGTTTTATTCTAAACTGAAACCATGTTTGGTAGAGTTGATATGAGCTGAAATTCTGAAACCAATCATATTTGGTAACTTGGAATAATTTGACATTTTATTTATTTAAAATAAAATTTTGTAAATATATATTTTTTAAAAAATAAAATATATAAATATTTAATTTTTTTGAAATATTTAATTTTTCATAAATATTTAATTTTTTCAAAATATTTATAGATAAAATATTTTATATAAGATATTTCAAAAAAATAAAATATTTTGAAAAAATAAAAGATTTTAGTAAAAATACATATAATTTGTATATTTTTTAAAAAATAATAAATATATTTTTATTATATTTTATTTTTTCTAGAAATATTTGTTTTCCCGAAATATTTTATTTTTTATGAAATATATTTTTTCGTTTGATTTTTTTGAAATATTTTATTTTTTGAATTTATATATATATATATATAATATTATAAATGAATTGATTTTGGTTAAACAATGATACACCAAATTGAATTGGTTTGGGTTAAAAAATAGTTTTGGTGTGAGAAAACCAACTCAACTCCAACCAAACCATCTATTGAGATGGTGTGAAATTAATGGATTTGGATCCAATGATTTGATACTATTCAAACATTATTGCTCCAACACCGTACTTGTCAAACATGGAGTGGTGCACAATTTTCAAACCAAACCCAAAAAAAAGGGCACCACTCCCTCTACAAAACAAGCACTTCATGGTCAGGGTCGGAAACGGAATCTGATAAGTCTTGCAGTTGACAACAGCCTCCGAGCATATGTCAGTAAAGGCCTCGTGAAGATTATGCCAAATAATCTCAGTAATGGAAATTCAATAATTTTTCCGAAAAGTATATAACGCCGCCTGAATCAAAGCACGACCTTGGCTGACATGGACATGGGGATGGACCTGAAACTGAATAACTGAATCCAAAAACCTCATATTCGGATGATAATGCTTTTTCACAGTGCAATTTTCCTTTTGGCCCCCGAGACCATCCCTAGTCAATACTCTGCCCATCCCCACCAAATCTGGAAGCGGGTTGGGCTATGGAGGGAATTGCTCCACCAAGTGTGGAGGACACTTATAACACCCCGCTCCAACACTTGGTATAATATTGTCCGCTCTGGCCCCAGCCCGTACGGTTTTGTTCTTGGGCTCCTCCCAAAAGGCCTCATACCAATTGGAGACAACACTGCACATATAAGTACATCCCCAGACCTCTACCCAGGCGATGTGGGACATCACAATCACCCCCTCTTGGGACCCAGCGTCCTCGCTGGTGTTACCCACGGGCTTGTGCATGCACCCACACTTAATTCCGGCCGAGCTCTGGCTCTGATACCAATTGTAACATCCCGCTCCAACACTTGGTATAATATTGTCCGCTCTGGGCCCAGCCCGCACAGTTTTGTTCTTGGGCTCCTCCCAAAAGGCCTCATACCAATTGGAGACAACACTGCACATATAAGTACATCCCCATACCTCTACCCGGGCGATGTGGGACATCACAATCACCCCCTCTTGGGACCCAACATCCTCGCTAGTGTTACCCACGGGCTTGTGCATGCACCCACACTTAATTCCGGCCACTCCCACACTTGAAAATTAGGCGGTGTCACAACATTCGTGTGGAATGCCCAACGCTTGTGCAATATTCTCTACAGTGATGATCACTACTTTTCCGCGCACTGTCGCACTCATTTTCAGATCCCCGCTATATCCTATCATTTCAACCCAAAATTCATGAATCAATTGCAGAATTATCAACCGAACTGGAGGTTGCAACAACTGCATCAAGCCTCGCTCATGTAGGCGATCTATACCCCATGACGGTGGATAGAGGTTCTCAAAGTCGATGATTTCGAAAGTACGCTCGATGAAAAACCCTTTTGCTGTCACGTCATCAACAAGTGCACCAATCACTTATTCGTTGAATTCATCATTTGATGGTATAGCGAGAGGTGATGGTGTGCATGGGTGACTGCTAGATGAGGCCGCATTGCGCGTGTTTCTCGCCCGTGGTGGCATTTTCTCACCTTGACAATTCGCCGAACACATAGAGTATGGATTTTGAGAGTAAGAGTTAGGGATATGTTTTGAGTGAAGAAACAAACTCAAAATCCCATGAGAATCAATTCTAAGCCGTGTAGAATGATTTTAATTTTTTCGAACTTTTAAAGATGTTGAATAATCCATATTATTGAATTATTTATTAACACGCCTGTTTGGCCCATCAAACAACTCCCATGTAAGGAAATCATCTAATAATATTTTGTGACAGTTTTTACAAAATTTTGGCTCTCTTAGCTAGAACTTCTCAAAAGTCATAAACATCATAATCTTTATCCCTAAATTCTCATTTGATATTTTCGTTTTCAAATCAACAAGGCTACATTTGGTACACCGGAATGGAATGGAATGAGAATGAGAATGATTATTCCATTATCCATTCTTATTCAATTGTTTATTGGTGGTAAATATAAAGTACATTAGTAATGAAATCAACTTGAACAACAATATTATAAAAATACCCTCTTAGTGATAAATATATTATTCTAATAAAATAATTTTATTTTATATATTTTTTAATAAAAAATGGTGTAAGGTAACATGAATAGTGGTGACGGGAAATAGAGGTGGAGGTAGTGGTGGTGGAGGAAGAGTGAGGATGTGGAAGGCAATAGGTGGTGGTAATTTGTTTAATTGAAATGTGAGAGGGTTTTTTTTAGTAATTTTATATCTTTAAAATAGTACTTAAGGAATGGAATGACCATTCCATATGTTTACTAATGGATGACAATGTGTGGAATGATTTTTCTAAGGATGACAACAAGTGCAATTCTGGGCGGGTGCACTCTCCACCGCCCCCACAACCGATAAGAAACCCCCACCCTATCCCGACCCAAAATCGGCTAAACGGGGTAGGAGGTCATCCCGTCCCCATTGTATTTTTTAAAACCGTTGGGTGCCCACGAGTACCCGTTAACAGTTGAAATTTTTAAATATGTCACTTTAAAATTAAACAATTACACAAAATCCTATACTTAAAACACGAAATTCAACATTATAAAAACTAAATAAACCATCAAATTATCCAACAATCCAAATTCCAATACATTCTACCGAAAATAATAACAAAAAAAAAGATTTTTCAATATTAGGATCACTTAAATTTAGACAACAATAAAAATAGAGTTTAGGATTGGTGGGTTACATTTATTTTTATTTACTATATATGTATATATTATAATATATCTAAACGAAGCGGGGCGGGGACACCTAAAACATCCTTGTCCCGTTTATGTGCGGGTTTTTTCCCCCAATCTCATCCCCACCCATATAATATAAAAAAGGTACTCAAAACCGCTATAAACACGGGCGAGGTAGGGTGGGATGGGGGAAATTGTCATCCCTAGATTTTTCATTCCTCAAAGAATCGTCATTCATATTTCATTTATTATACCAAACAAATGAGTGGATAAAATGAGCATTTCATTCCATTCCTCCATACCAAACATTACAGAATAGTGAATTTCATAGTCTATTATTAAAGATTTTGTGTAATCATTCATCCTATATCTTTTTCCATTTTTGTCAAGTATTGTGATATTTCCTCTATGCCTAAAAGTGAAGAATTTTAAAGAGGGGAAAGTATTGTTCAAAAATACCAAAAGCATAAATTCATCCCACTGAAAATTTTAATTCACGAACAAAAGGACATTCTATGAAATAAATTTAAAATAGTACCTTAACTATATTTTAAGTTTTAATCTCGGTGACTACTCCAATCATTTATTTATCTTTTACTTGTTTAAAACTCGTCCAAAATTTAAAATTTTCAATGAAAAAAATACGCCATTCCTTTTCCTCCACACAAGAAAACCAGTTTCCATAACTAATTTAATTCACTTTTTTCTTTTCTTTTCTTTTTTTAGTTATCCAAAAATTGAAAAATATCATTGTACCATTACCACAGGAGTATGCTTGATACGTATGAATAAAGTGAAATGCAAGGGGGAATGAAATGAGAATAATAATATAATGAAATTACTATTTTTATTATATTATTTGGTTGTAAATATGAAG
This sequence comes from Cornus suecica, assembly GCA_963922005.1. NCBI lineage: Eukaryota > Viridiplantae > Streptophyta > Magnoliopsida > Cornales > Cornaceae > Cornus > Cornus suecica. The sequence continues at coordinate 60,987,086 of OY998239.1, forward strand.
TTATTATGAATGAAATGTGTTAGTCACTAATTAACCCTAGAGGGGGAGGGGGGGGGGGGGGGGGGTGAATAGGGTGTTCAAAAATAAGTAACTCTTTTCGAAATTGGAACACACTATAATCAAAAATCAATTTCTCAATAAGCAAGTGGATGATTCAATTTAAACTTTTATAATAATTAATTTCAAGACAAATTTGCATACAAGATATTCAAGCAATTATAGCATGCAAATTACTCAAGTAAAGAGAAAGAGATAGAGAGATTGACACCGTGATTTTTTCGAGGTTCGGTAACTCCTACTCCTCGGCTCAAGAACCCCTTCTTGAGACTTTTCCCGATCCTTTCATTATGACCCTTCCTTCACAGGTGGAATGACAAACCTTTACAACACAAGCCTCTCGAGCTTGTCTCTCAATCAAGAGAACAACCCTCTCTTGAACAATCGGTGGACTTCACTTGTCCGAGATTACAAATTCGTATGTAATCAATAAAATCACTCAAGAACAAAAACACTCAAAACCCAAAGGTTTTTATGGAAGATAAATCAATATAAGCTCAAGTGTTTTTGGTGATTTTACAATAGCTCTAGAAATGTATTCTCAAAGGATATAATCAATGAATGATATTTGGAGAATAAGAAGAGATACTAGAGGTTTTGATTTTCAAAGAAACTTGGAGAAAATCAGATTTTCAAAGCTTGGTTTCAATGGCTTTTGTAGAGAAAATTTTTGCAGAATTTTTGATAGCTTTCTTTCTCTTTTGTATTTCAATCTCTTAATCTTCAATATACACATCTCATTCTATATATAGCATTGCATTAGGGTTTTGAAGAGTGATTATAGTATTTGAAAGACAAGAGCCGTTTGAACACCATTAAACACAATCCACAAAACATGTGAATTGTTTTCTGAAAATCTGCAGATTTTAAGCAACTTCTAGTCGACTACTTCTCTATTGTAGTCGACTACAATGGACCATCTAGTCGACTAGATTGAGTTCTAGTCGACTACTTTGGACCATCTAGTCGACTAGAATGAGTTCTAGTCGACTATAATGAGTAGTCTAGTCGACTCAAGCTTGTTTCAGTCGACTCTTTTGATGTGGATGAAAAACCAATAGCTACTGATTGAAATAGTCGACTACTAGAAAATACACAGGGTGATTCTAGTCGACTATAACAAGAAAAATATTTAATAAAAATATTTTTCTTTCCGTTTAAGTTTGGTAAAGCGTTTTTCATTTCATTTGAGTTCGGTTCATTTTATACTTGAGCTTATACGATAAAATCGACACATAAAATTACTTTGTTACAATGATCGCTCCCCGACCTATCTACCCCGAGTCTTGAGTCTTCGACTTTCGCTTTTGCCGTTGAATTAATTGATTTTCCTTTTTCGCTTCAATTTCTTTCACAGCTTTTCGCTTTAAATCAAGCTTTCTTTCCGAGCTTGTTTTTCGAGTAATTTCCTTTTCGAGTTTGATTTCTGAGTCGTTCACCCGTCTTTTGCTGAAAATATAAACTCGATAATTCATTAGTATCAAACACTCTTCAATGGTTTGTTATCATCAATTTTGGAATTGTTTGCCGAAAGTAAATTTCAAAGCCAACAAAATGAATTTAAAGAAAATTTCTCAAAAATACTCCTCTTAATAATAAATATATAATTTTAATCAAATAATATTACTTAGTAAATTTTTTACAAAAAATGGTGAAAGGTAACGAAAATAGTAGTGGCGAATAATGGAGGTGGTTGTGGCTGCGGCGGCGGCGGAAGGTGATGGTGGTGGATAGTGATTTGTTTATTTGAAATGTAAAAGAGTTATTTTAGTCATTTTATATTTTAAAAATATTTTTTAAATAAGATTATGACCATTCTATAAATTTACAAATAAAATAATTTTTTATTGAAAATGATCATTTTCGTTAAAAAAGAGATACCAAACAAAGGAATGGGAATATATATTCATTGCATTCCATTCTATTCCTTCGGCATAGCAAGCAAACATGACATAGTGGTTTGAACAGTAAACAACTCATCACCACCATTCCCTTCTCTCTTCTTCTCTTCCCTCCCTCCGCCCGCTTATCCAAACACACTACATAAATCTTCTCTCTCTAAAAACTTATAATCTCCCTCACTTTCTCTCTCTAGACTCCAGTCTCATTTCCTCCAAAGAAGAGAAACAATATGTCTTATGTGCCTCCTCATCTCAGGAACAACAACACTTCACACACTTCTTCTACTGCTACTTATCACCACCACAACCTCGCCGCCGCCGCCGCCGCCGACGCCACCAACTCATTCTCCAATGCAGCTCGCCGGAGCTCCGGCAGCCTCGCTCCGCCCAGGACTCCCGCCATCCCCGACCCCGTTTCCCCCAACTGGAAGCCCTCCGAACGCGTCCTCCGTCTCACCCCGGAACAGGTTCCTCATTTCCAATCCCTTGAATCTTTATTGTATCGAGATCTGAGTTTCGTTTAGGGTTTTTCTATATTTCATTGAATCCAACGCTTGCCCTATTTGGCGCGCTTTGTTTTCTTTCAGGGCTTCTATGTTTTTGGATACTCTAATTTATTGTATAAGGCTCTGTTGAATGTGTAATGGAATGTAACTAAGTGCTTGTTTGGAATAATATACCTTCAATTTCAATTCCATGGACTGCTGATTCCAGTCTCCCAAACATAGCTTTATACTCGAAAAGCTTGGAGGTGATGTATTCATAGTTAACGCACACTAAGGTGCTAGTGGTCCTCTGGAGCCTAGGCGCTAGGCAAGGCACATGCCGACACGTGTGCCTGAGTGTAGTGAGATACAAAATGGAAAATACAATGAAAAAAATAAAAATATTACTAAAATATTCATACTCCATAATAAAAGAGCAAATGTTGACGCTCTTGCCCACACTTGACCCCAAGTCTTGCGCCTCAAGGAGCTTGGAGCATAGGCCTCCTTTAACAACACTGGGTGTATTTATTTCTATCTTCTAACAGGCCTATGCAGTTGTGGTTTTTTGTGGTCCAACTTGTGCTTTTGCATTATTCGGGTGAGGAGAGGTGCGAAGTTGAATGACATTTGAGCTCTGATACTGCGTTAACGACCATTGGCTTCATTAGTTGTATCAAACTTTTGTTTTGTTATGTGATAGTATGAATTAATGTTTTATTTGCTGTTCTGTTAGTATTTTTGTTGGATACTATGTTGTTGTTTTGTTACGACATGTGCATTCTTGCGTGGTTTTACGCTATGAACTCCAATGTTGCAGTGTCACTAAAGTTAGGTGCTGTTTGATAACCAAATTGAGTGCTTAGTTTTGATGTTTAATATTGCATTTTGAATTATCACACAAAAAAGAAAATTAAACTGTTACGTAAAAATATAAGTGGCAGTGACTTAATTTCAATTGTATTAAAAAGCACTTCGTTCTCAGGAAGTAGAATATTGGTATGGTAACTTCCTTAGGATTGGACAATGGCACAATATTTTGTAATTTTTTTATGGATAAGTTAAATTCATTTCTGATTTCTAGATTGATGACGTGTTAATCAAAATTGACATTTGTAATCCTGAATTTGCATGATTATTTTGTGATCCTGATGTTTCATTTTCTACACAGATTCAAGAGGTCCGTTCACGGCTCAATGTTGATGTTACTGTTGCTTCGGAATCCTCCGATGCACCTGCAGCAATTGAAACATTCACAGACATGGTAAAGTTACAAGATTTGAATCTAGTTCCCGTAGCCTATTAGTTTGTCAAGTATGGATTGTTGACAATGTGTTTTTGTATGTTCCCAGTGCTTGCACTCCAGCATCATGAAGGATATTGCCTTTCATGAATACACTAGGCCGACTCCTATTCAGGCTCAAGCCATGCCTATTGCTCTAAGTGGAAGCGATTTATTGGGTTGTGCAGAAACTGGTAGTGGCAAAACTGCTGCATTCGCCATTCCAATGATACAGGTCTGTTGTTGTAGTTCTTGATATGCTTTATGTCCTTTCCACTCCCAATTGTGTATTTAATCATTGATTTGACAACAGGAGGTATTCTACATTATGATGTATGGTTTAACCTTCTCTATTTGCAGCACTGCTTGGCTCAGCCTCCTATTAGGCGTGGTGATGGGCCTTTGGCATTAGTATTGGCTCCTACAAGAGAGCTTGCCCAACAAATAGAGAAAGAGGTGAAGTTGCTTTTCTTTTCTTCTCTAAGTTTTTGAAGATTGACAATGTTGTTATGACTTGTAGTCTTGGTGTTTAATGATTACAGTTCAAATTATATATATATATATAGAGAGAGAGAGAGTGTACACATTATGATGCTTGAAAGGTTAGGTCTATCCAGTCCATCCCTCCCAACAACCTCGACTAATGGCGCCCACACTATATAATTACCCTGGTACAACTTACCAATCTCTTTTATTCAATACCTAACTTACCTGAAGGTTACACGAGACAATATATTTCCTCTTTTCATGAATGCGAAAAAATAATGTGTGAAGATTCAAATATAAGGCTTTCTTTGATTTTTTTTCTTCATCAAATGTCCTGAATTCTTACAAGTTAATATTTTCATTGCTCATTTTTTTCCCTTCTTTTTGAGTTTTCGATTTGAAAAGGCAAACTGCAATTGAAAACTCTGTGCTTTGCGTTTTAGACGAATTGAATCCTACCCGTGTGAAAAACACCCCCTAAACTATTGAGTTGGGGCGAATTAGTCCAAAAATCACACTCCCTCCGTCCCAAATTAGTTGTCCACATTTGACTTTTCAACAATTGTTTTGATATTTTGTGTTTTCTATTTTGCCCTTTGATAATGTAGTATAGTTGTAGTTTTTAGTAGGGCCCATTGTCTTTTGAGGTTAATGAAGAGGGATAATTTGGGAAAGTATATGATAATATTGTATTGTGATTCGAAACTGGACAACTAATTGGGGACAAGTAGGCAAAGTGAACAACTAATTTGGGACGGAGGGAGTATGTCATTCCCATGTTCCCATTCTTATAAGCATCTTATCCAAAAAAATAATTAATGAACTGAAATGACACCAATTTATCATATTGCATATAACACCCTAATGACACCGTTTTATCATAGTGCATATAACACCCTTGTACTTTATTTTGGCGAATTGACCCCTACTAAAAAAATTAACAAAAAAAGGTTAACTATGGTATTAACAAAACAATTTGTAGAGTATAAACAAATTAACAAAAAAAAAGTAAAGAAAAAATGATAAATAATGTCTAATGTGCACATAACACCTCTACGCTATTACTTTTCTAGGGCACAGTACTACACACCCCCAGTGGCATTTTTGGAAGGCCAAAAGGGCGAAATAGGCATTAATGCGTCTAAAACTTGCCATAACCACAAGGATCTTTTCTCACTGTGCAAATATTAGGGGTATTTTGAAACCATTTTTTCAAATAAAGGGTCAAAGTGCCCCGCAAAATAGAGGGGCGTTATCTGCAGTTTTTCATCTCTAAAATTACTAAATAAGATACAGAGCTATTATCTACTTGGGGCTTCTATGATCAAGAGTGCCAGAAGTTCTTGTATTAATCATGATTCGTGTATAATCAGTTTACAACTGATGTTATGTCAGAATCTTTTAGGGTAATAATGCTGATTGAGATATAGTAGATAACCTATTATTAGTAATCATCATGATAAGCTGCTGATTGCCATCTTTCCAGGTTAAGGCTTTTAGTAGATCTCTGGAGTCTTTCAGGACGGCGATAATTGTGGGTGGAACAAACATTGCTGAGCAGGTGAAAAACTTGGCTTTGATGAATTCTTATATTCATTGTTCCTAAAATCCTCTAGTCATGGTTCATAAAGAATAAATGTTATATCACGTCTCTGCAATTCAGATATTTTTTGGCAAGTAGATTTAGAGAGTTGATTTTTGTTCTTCTTATGCCAGCATTGTCTTCTTCTTAAGTTTCTTCTAATTCATTTCTACTCACATGTCTATCTGGTGGACTTCTACTGTTTTAATGCTGTGACAGAGGTCTGAGCTACGAGCAGGAGTGGATATTGTGGTGGCTACTCCTGGAAGATTGATTGATCACTTGCAACAAGGAAACACTTCCCTCTTTAGAATTTCATTTGTCATATTAGATGAGGCTGATAGAATGCTTGATATGGGGTTTGAACCGCAGATAAGAGAGGTAGCTATCGTCTCAGTTTTTGTATTAAAAATGCTCACATCTACTTATTAATATATTCTGGTTTTGTTATCTTCCTTTCACACGCCTCAACATGGCTAGCAAAGGACTCTTCGCCTCCTATGCCTTTTAGAATTTGTTATTTAGCCTTTCATTTATGTTTTGTTTTGCTTTGTTTTTATTTATTTTTCGTATCTGTTATGTCATTTCTTAATTCATGAGGGTGAACATATATCTGAACCTTACCTTTCTTCCTATTGATTTCTAAATCTTACAATCAGATGATTGAAAATGCACATAAATTTGATAGAACTACTGATGGAAATATTTGAAACTCATTTCACTTTGGAGTGTGATCCATTGCTATTGTAGCTTGTGCTTGGATTGGTAAAACATCAATATATTTGTTGTTGCATAATACATTTGTACTTTTTCAGGGTGAGACTGTTAATAAAAACTGATTATACCTTCGTATTCGTGTAAATCTCTTCTCCCCTTCTGACTGACTGACGATGCACAACTACTTGTAAACCTTGCATGTGTTTTTCTATATAGTTTTCTTGTGGGCAATTTTAAGAAAACCCCCGTATACTTTTAATTTTAATCAAATAACCCCCTGTACTTTGAAAAACCCCCCTCAATTTTATCAATTACTCTCCTATTCGTCAATTTCAGGATATCTCCGTTAACGGAAGTGAAAATTACTAATTTAATTTTCAATAAAATGACATCATTTAGAAAAAAAAAAACAGGGCAATTATCACAAAACCCCCCTATACTTTCAATTTCGATCAAATAACTCCCTGCAGTTTCAAAAACCCTCCTATACTATCCAATTTTATCAATCACCCCCTAGTTCGTCAATTTCAGGCTACCATCGTTAATGTGGTGTAACATGAGCGGCACACGTGTGATTTGAAACTTATTTTATTCCCATGTTGCGCGCGATGGTTGTTCTCGGTGGAAGATGCCATATTGCTGATCAGGGTTTGTTGAGATTTTTTTACTAAGAATAAGGATAATATTGATATTATTTATAACAACATTTACTTATTTTTAAACGACTTTATTTTATTTAAGATTATTTTAGTAATTTTTACTTGCATTAATGGAGTTAGCTTAAAATTGACGGATAGGAGGGTAATTGATAAAAAATTGTATAGTATAGGGGGGTGTTTTGAAGCTACATGGGGTTATTTGATCAAAATTAAAAGTATAAGGGGGTTTTGTAAAACATATTTTATTACAATATAACACAGAAGGGCATTTTGGGGATAAAATAAGCTTCAAATCACGCATATGCCACTCACGTGACACCACCTAACGGAGTTAGCTTGAAATTGAAGGATAGGTGGGTAATTGATATAATTGGATATTATAGGGTTTTTTTTGAAACTGCTAGGGGAGTTTTGTGATAATTGCCCTTTTCTTTTTAATATAACAAATGTTGTACTTTTTAATGGACTTCTCATTCATTATTATTTTTCAACTATTACAGCTATCAAATATTTGATATTGCTCAGATAAAACTGTGTTTAACTCATCAATCATCAACATAATTTTTAACTGTTTTTGGCATAACATTTTTCTGCATCTGTTTAGCTAGAAGAAATTATGAAAGAGTTGATTGTCATTTTCTTTAGCACAAAATAGTTGGATTTGTCATGTTCAACTGACATTTTATTTAGCAGGGCAGGACAAGCAAAGGTTCTTGCTATTGCAATGTGTCATCTGCTTTAGAATATAAAAAGTGTCTAATGACTATAGTCATGTTGACTTGCAGAGTATGGTTATCTAATTCTCTGCACGTGGTCTACTGACCTTGTGTAAGAGAATAAAATACAAACTATCTCATCCTGTTTTCAGGTAATGCGGAATCTTCCAGAAAAGCATCAAACTTTGCTTTTTAGTGCAACCATGCCAGTGGAGATTGAAGGGCTAGCACAGGTAAGATTTGCATTTAGTTTAACTACATTATTAACTTGGGATATGAAAACTGTCAGACCTTTAGAGTTGGGTGTGCTGAGGCCCATCTCTATCAACTCAGAATCTTTTCATTATGTACTTTTGACTTAGCTTGGATGGTTAATTTTAAAGTTAATGGTGTTATTGTGTCTCTGCTGTTGAGAATTAATGCCTTTTGTTAGAATAAATCTGCATTTGTTTGACACAAGGGAAGCAAAATAACAAAATATGTGGAGATCCAAACAACAAGCAATAACAATAAAAAAAGACAATATTTTACATGGTTGGGCCTTACATGGCCTACGTCCACGGGGGAGAATATATTTCGCTATATTGAATCAAGAAGAGAATATTACTATAGTCGAGAATGCACACTCAAACCTATCTAACTCAACTTTTCTCGTTTGTCTTTGAGCAAACCCTGTGAGGAGTAAATCTCCCTATTCTCACCAACCACTTACTTCTGTCCTCAAAGCACTCACCTTCACTCTGCATATTTATTTGCTCTTCCTTCTATCTTGTCCTAATATTGCATTGTTCATGTTTATAGATGTCATTGCAGCCTTTTTACTATTCACTGCCTCAGCACAGTCAAATATTTTGGCTCCAAAATCTGCCCATGCACAACTCATGTTCACAGCAATTATTCCACTTGTTCATTGCACACAAAAGTTCATCTCATACAATGCACATGCTTCTTCATAGACCATACATTTACATTCACAGCTCAAGCACAACTTTTCTTTTCACCGTTCAATCACTGTCACGTACACATTTTAGCATTCATGGGACTACTACTTTTGCTTATAATGTTGCCATTACATCAGCATTCACATAACACCAAAATTAAATTTTAGCCAACCTTAACAAATTTCCACCTCGACTCAAGATCCCAATTCCAATCCTCATTATTTTTTTTCCATTATTACTGTATTTTATTTTTCGTCTCCACCATCACAACAACTTTACTCGAAGCGTCAGCTCTAACAACCTCTGGGAATGAACCATTGCCTTGTACAAACTCTTCATGGTGAACATTCGGTTCTCACTAACTTACCACGACCAATCTTTGACGTTGACAAGATGAACCCCTATAGGACCCTCCTTCGGCTAATGATAAAAGCTAACCCCCCCAAGACAAACCGTATATCTTGATGGCAGTTTTTTAGGAAATCCCTTTTGTTAAAAGTTATTGCACCCTCATTTGACATGGAGGAGGAAGTAAAACAAACTTATACTGAACAATACAAAATAACACAATATTTTATGTGGTTTGGCCCCAACCTAGCCTACGTGCATGGGGAAAAGATTTTCATTATCTTAGATCTAGAATAGAATATTACAACACCAGAGAATGGACACTCCCACCTATCTCACTCGGCTCTTTTCGAGGTTTGGAGCAAACCCAGTGAGGGCTACATCTCCCTATTCTCACATCACTCACCTTCACTCGCCATCATCCTTATTTTTTTTATTATTATTTTTTCCTATGTACATGTTTGTAGTGAGGGCAAACCCAGTGAGGGCTACATCTCCCTATGTACATGTTTGTATTGCTAAATATCTTTTCCATTTTTATTCTTTGCCGCCTTAGCATAGTCAAACATTTTGGTTCCAAAATCAGCTCATGCATAACCAACATTCACACCCAATCACACCACTCTTTCAACTTGTTCATTCACAAAATAGTTCATCTCATACTATGCACTTGCTTCAGCAGAGACCACACATTTACCTTCACAGCTCATGTACACCTTTTCTTTTCACCATTCAATTGTCCTGCCACACACTTACTTCGAATTCAGTGAACTACACCATTTACTTAATATGTTGGCATTACATCAGCAGAAACATCCCACTAAACATCAAACTTGAGCCAAACTTAACATCTGCTATGTAGCCAAAACGTTGAATGTGGTAGGGATACATCTTTATAGTGTACATTGGTTTCACTCAATTAATATGGAATAGGAGTGGGGATAGTAATCCATTTTATTCCTTCTTTTTCCACCTTAAATGATTATTAACAATCTTTTGCACTAAAAGTTCCCTTTCTGTTATACAAATTTTAGGAATACCTGAATGATCCAGTGCAAGTAAAAGTGGGAAAAGTGAGTAGCCCAACAGCAAATGTATCCCAAACTTTGGAGAAGGTTTCCGAGAATGAGAAGGTATGCTTGGGTTCACATGCTGCAGAAATATATTCATAGTATATTCAAATATATGTTTTTATATGGTTATTGTTGTGAATGTTAGATTTTTTCTTTAAGTATTGTGTTTGTGTGTGTTTTTTTAGCGAGTGTTTGAACATGTTTGCTTTTTCTCTTTAAATGCTCTCAAAACTTAGGTTTCAGTGTGTTACTAATGAGGATGCCATTAACTCTTAATTGTATAAAATTCACATTGACATCTCACATAAGAATTTAAAATGGAGGGGGTTCCTCACTAACTGCTTAGAAAAATAAAGATCGAAGAGGATGTTGCTTGTAGAATATGGTACATGAAATCAATTGTTTCTGCTGAATGTGGTTGGGTCCCAACGACTCCAACATCACCTCTTTGGGTGGGGGTGGGGGAGTTTCTGGCAGGATATTTATGGAGAGGTTAAATAACATAAACGAAAAAAAGATAAAATATGAAATAGGGGACAACATGGCCAAAAATTTTTTATTGTCTCTCAGGAAGCATCCAGTCTCATGTTCGATTCTTATTGGGTCACGACTACTGACATAGGCAAGGCCTTGCCCGATCCTTATAGGGGTCACTTTGTACGGGTCCCGTGGATTGGTCGGGCAAGAGTCCCAGACACCCGCTTATCAGGGAGAAAAAAAATGCCAGATTTGTCCATTTTTCTTACTATTGTAGCTTCATTCTTAATTCTGCATCTTTCTAGCAGTTTTATTTAATGTTAAGTATATTTTGTTTTGTTGTCGTCTGTAATAAATGCAATACTTGGTTATATATATCATTCTAGGAATGAAAATAATTTATGCAATTCAGGGGTTCGGAAATTGTTTCGAGGATTACAAAAGTATATTTCTGAATTGGAGAAAAGTCTGTTCTCAAAGCACCAATGCGCTTGCGAAGCGTGAGCAACACCCATTGAGGAGGATTGCATGGATTTTAAGTTGTATACATTTTCTCTGTGAAATAGTATTAAATTTCAGGAATCTGATCATAGGTATTAAGAAAATCAAACAAGATAAATATAAAGGAGATGAAGGGAAAAAAAGGAAGAGAGAGAGAGAGAGAGAGAGAGATTAATAAATTTCTAAAATCATAAAAGCGCTCCCCATTATATAAATAGTAACAGATAAGCCCCTTGCAACATTCTCCCTCAAGTTGGGACAAAGATATCTATTATTCCCAACTTGGCTAACATATTTTGCAAGCAAGCCTTGCTCACATCATTTGTCAAAACATCAGCGACTTAATCTTGTGTGATAATATATGGAGTACAGATTAATTTAAAACGAAGCTTCTCCGTGATAAAGTGACGATCAATTTTAATATGCTTTGTCTTGTCATGTTGAACATGATTATGTGCAATGCAACTAGCAGCCTTTTTGTCACAATACAAATTCATCAAGTCGCGCACAAGATACCCCAACTCTTCCACATAGGTCGTAGCCATAACAACTCACAAGCTCCATGTGTCATTGTTGATGGGATTATTATTACTTTATTACGAACAACTAGGGTTTACATAAACTTGTCCTAGGGTTTCAGCTACATGCCCTAGGCTTTGACACCATGCTCTCATACCATGTTGTACTTAGAAGAAAATTAAAGAAAATAATATAAAGAAGTTGAAGAGAGAGACAGAGAGAGAGATTTGGGGGAAGAGTAAAAGAATGAATTGAATTGTATTCATCCTTCCACTATATTCTATATATTTTAATATGTTTTTAAAATTACACAAGCACCCCACATTATATATATAATAATAGACAACTCCCTTGCAACAATTATCAACCCAATCCAATTTCACTCAAAGATTTTCATCCCAGATTCATCACTTCTTCAGGTTGAATTGAGCTTCGTTGAGGCTAAACCTCAAATTTCAGGGACCTCCATGGCTAATGTTGGGTGCTTCAGTTAGAAGGAAAAAAAATTTGATTGCATTGAAACAGCATCCATGAAAAATCTTTTTTTTTTTCCTCGATGACTCTTATAGTGGGGTTTCTCTCGTTGTTTGTAGATAAATGGTTGCATTTTGTTTTTTCACTTGTCGTTTAAATCACTGTTACCTAATGGGTGTATCCGTTTGATGTAACTGAAGTACCTACTGCATGAGATGGATCATGCATTCTGAATGATAGTATTTTTTTACCACTGTATATACAGTTTGTGTTTAAATGTGTTTTGTCAATCGTGAGAATTCTCAACTATATAGTAATATTATGACAGTGTTTTTAATGTCTTGTAGATTGATCGGCTTCTAGCACTGCTTGTTGAGGAGGATGCTCGGGCTGAAAGATCTGGTCACCTCTTTCCCTTAACCATTGTTTTTGTGGAGAGGAAGGTATTGCTGATGCATGGCTATCCTTGACCTATTATTTTCATTATTAGCAGTACCATCATCACACTACATTTGTAAAAATCAGTTTATTTTATTACTTCGTTGGTTTATGTGTTAATTTCCTTCTGCCCATACCCGCTTCTACCCCTTCTCTGCACACACGCGTACAGGTTGCTACATTTTGTGTTTGACGATAAAATTAAAAGTTCATCAGATTGTGTATTCCAGATCATGTTCAGCACTATAAATCTTTTCATTTTACTCTTAGCTCAACCTAGATTATATTCACCTGAATTCGATATTTGCTTATGTGAAACTGAGCAAGTCTAACATCCCATGACCACTGCAAAAAAGAAAAAAAGAAGACAAAAAAGAAAAGAAAAGAAAAGAAAAGGAAGAGTTATCTGCTTATAACTTCCAACCTTTGCAAAATTATAATTAATCCCAAAACTTGAGATGTAAATTCTCCGACGAGTCAGGAGATGCTCTGTTTAGTAACTTTTACCTGCTAGTTTACATTTCAAATGCTATTTCAATTTCTCCTTTTAATTGTGGTGCAGTTTATCTCTGTCATTCATACATACATCCCTCTGCATGAAATGAGGTTACTGATTTGATATTTGAATGTTGAATGGTTTTATGTCACTGCTGATATATATTACAAGGAGAATTTCTTGTTCATTCTTTTATAGTTTTTTTTCCGACATTTGTAAATGTATTTTTGTGTCTCATAACATTACAGCTGCTGTTCTTATTATGCAAATTTATGGTTTCCAAATTGTTTGTTCAACGTTTTATTACTTGAATGTGGGTCTGCATGCAGACTAGGTGTGATGAAGTTGCAGAAGCATTGATAGCACAAGGGTTACATGCAGTTGCTCTTCATGGTGGCCGCAGTCAAAGTGAAAGAGAGGCCGCTCTTCGTGATTTTAGGAGTGGCTCTACCAAAATCTTGGTATTCCCTTTCTGTTTCTCCTTTGTTATTTATTTTCTTTTTTCAGGATTGCATGTTATTGTGCCTTTTCTGCTTCTAAAAGGTTACCGTCTTATCCTCGTTTTTTTTTTTGTTTTTGTTTTTGTTTTTTTACCATTTCATAATGCAGTGAATAACATGATATGTCCTCTTACTATGCTCGTTGTCTGAGTTTTGTAAAGTGAGATTATAAGGACCCTGGTTTTCTTTGTTTTTGGGTTTTCATGACATAGTGGTGCAACTCATGTGGTTTAGGCATTATAGACTTACAGGCCATGCGAAACCGTAAAAGCTTTAACGAACTCCCAGAGGAAGCTCCACAATTCAAGCCCAATCAATATTCATGACATAGTGATATGTCCTCTTGCTATGTTCGTTGTCTGAGTTTTATAAAGTGAGATTATAAGGGCCCTGGTTTTCTTTCTTTTTAGGTTTTCATGACATGGTGATGCAATTCATGTGGTTTAGGCATTATAGACTTTACAGGCCATGCAAAACTGTAAAAGCTTTAACCAACTCCCAGAGGAAGCTCCACAATTCAAGCCCAATCAATATTCAGAAATTTGAATTCGCATTAAAGAAAGTTATTGCTCTTTGGTTAGGCATTGTCAATGATGGAATTCCCAGATGAAGCTTCGATTCTCTTTCTCAAAATTGACATATATGTATGTATATATATATATAATTTTTTTCCTTCTTTGCCTACAACTTGTATGTTGAGGAGTAGGCATTCTCAAGGATGGAATTCCACGTCCTTTAAAATGTCAGCTTAATGTCTAATGAGTTTTTTAGCCTATAAATTCTCTTTCTTTCCCATTTTTTTAAATTAAAAGGTCCACTTTGAGGTGTTTGCCAATCATAATCATGGGTTTCTGCAGGGCATCAATTATTCCTTTAGGACACCAATTTTTTAGGTTTTCATGAGATAGTGGTGCAAGTTGCACCTCAGGCGCCTGCCCCAGACACCTTTAACAACCATGGGTGCAACTCATGTTGTTTAGGCAGGTTGAGGGACTGAACCAGGCCCAACCTAAATTATAGGAAATGCATCCATGCCAAGTGGTAAAGCCTTGACCCAAACCCAACACAAGCTGCACAACTCATGCCCAATTCATATTCAGAAATATGGGTTAAAGAACCCGTTGCTCTGATAATTTCATGGCAGGTTACTCCTACGCATACTAAATCAATAATTTAGTAAATTCAAGAAACTGTAAACGAACGCTCAAGATGTTAGTTTCAAAAAATTAGTATGCGATATAAGAAAAACTGTTGATAGGAAAAGGTTGATCATGATTTGAACTATATAAAAACAGAGTTATAGATCAGTTTTTGCTAGGGTCACTGACACCTCTACGAAGTCCAACCCTTATTATGTTTGGGTCGAGATTTGTCAACCCAAGTGCAATCTTTATTGAAAATATGATTGCCCCTATAAATGAAAATGCGGGTAGCACAGGCGTTTGGGTTGGCCCACCAAGTTCCACCCATGCTTTGTCATTAAGAGATTTTTAAATTATGATTACCCTTGAAGAAAATCGTACTCAAATTTACGGTATTTACCTTAGGACTGTTCAACCTCGAGAAATATTTTATGCTGCATTTTTACATCCTTGTAAATTCTTGTTGAATTGGACTATGAGTTATCGTCTACCTTGAAATTAAATATATATATATATATATATATATATATATATATTATTTTTCCCTTTCTGGGTGTAACTTTTATTTGAGGAGCTGGCATTCTTAATGATGGAATTCCAATGGTATCAAATGTCACTTTAATGTTTAATGAGTTTTTTGGACTATAAAATTCTTTTCTTTATATATATATATTTTTTCTTCATTCTAAATTAGTTTTACCCATTCCAACAAAGTTTCCTTTACGGGTTGAGACTTGTTCGAATTGGTCAAAAGAGCTGTGGTTGCCAGATTTTTGGGGTTCCTATCACAATGCATGAATTATTGATCCGTCTGTGCAGATATATGCCTTTATCTATCAGCCACATTGGAATTACCATATCGAATTCATCTGTAGCTGGTAGTGCACCGAGGTTTTAATCCTCGTTATGACATACTATATTGGGGTTTTTCTGTTGGAGTGAAAATTTTAGGATGCATGAGAGCATCATGCACACACTTCTCTGTGTTCTACTTTTTCCAATTAAGGGTTGTTTTGAGATGGTCTTTAAATCTATGCAGTTCAATTTATTGTCTCTGAATGCAGGTTGCCACGGATGTTGCGTCTCGTGGTTTGGATGTCACTGGAGTTTCTCATGTTATAAATCTTGATCTTCCAAAGGTATATTTGGTTGTAACTGATAGCTTCTTTGTGACCCCGTTTCATTTCAAACCAGAGAAAGGTTTTGGAGTCCCTTGAAATTTGTTAATAGGTCTTCTTGGTTCTTGGAGTGCAATTTTAGCAAGTCATTAATGTGAAGAAATATGGCGAATAGTTATTCTTTTAAGTTACTCTGTACTGTACATCAGTATCAGCCTGTAGTTGTAAGTTGTTTTTACAGCTGATTCGTCAGCTTATTGTCTGCTGGTCTTTCAGTTCCCATTAATTTACACAAAACCTCCAAAGGTTTCAGGATTTAATCACCAAATTTCCTGTTGTTCGTCAAATCCCCTAACATTTCAGATTTTAATCAAATATCCCCCTCGAGCCAATTTTCATGTTAAAATGACTTAAATGTCCCTCACATAAATTACAGTTTGCCCCCTCTTGTTTGGATAATTACACTTTCTCCATCTATAAAAAAATATATATATAAAATTCGAAAAATATATTTAAATTTGAAAAAAATATATATAATTCGAAACAAATATATAAATTTTGAAATATATATATATAAAATTCATATAAAGTATATTAAATTCATAAAAAATATATAAAATTCGAAAAAATATATAAATTTTGAAAAAAAAATATAAAATTAGAAAAATTATATAAAGTTCGGAAAAAATATATAAATTCAAAAATATATATATAATTTGAAAAAATATATAAAATTCTAAAAAAATATGTTAAATTTCAAAAAAATATATTAAATTTCAAAAAAATATATAAACTTCAAAAAGAAAATATAAAATTCAAAACAAATATATAAAATTTGAAAACAATATATAAAATTATAAAAAATATAAAATTTATAAAATATATATAAATTTGAAAAAAATATATATATTTCAAAAAATGAATTTTATTTTTTTATGTCACCACGTGAGTGGCACGTGACAGGTTGTATGGTTTGGACCAGACATGTGAGGTTGAATGGGGATCCATGTCATGTTGTGTACTTAAATCTTTATTTTTTATTGTATTGTTTTAAATGGACAAAAAATTAAAGGAAAAAGAGATAAATATGCGAAAGTTGGACAACAAGAATTGGGATAGGGTAAGATGGTGGGTTGATTGCTTGTCTCTTCTTGGATACTAGCATCATCATTTTCTTTTTCTTTCCTTTTTATTTTTTTTTGGGGTAAATTTATATATGTTTTTTGAAATTTATATATTTTTTTCGAATTTTATATATATTTCAAAATTTATATATTTTTTCAAAATTTAATATATATTTTTTCGAATTTAATATATTATTTAGGAATTTTATATATTTTATATATTTTTTCAAATTTTGTATATTTGTTTTGAATTATATATATTTCAAATTTTATATTTTCTTTTCGAATTTTATACATTTTTTCGAAATTTAATATATAGTTTAAGAATTATATATATATATTTCAAAATTTATATATTTGTTCAAATTTTAAATAATTTTTTCAAATTTTATATATAGTTTTTTATAGAGGGGGAAAGTATAATATGTCCAAAAAAGAGGGGTGAAACTGTAATTTATGTTAGGGGCATTTAAGTCATTTTAACATGAAAATTGGCTGGAGGGGGTATTTGATTGAAATCTAAAATGTCAGGAGGTTTGGTGATTAAATCCTGAAACCTTAGGGGGTTTTGTGTAAATTACCCTTCTTTTAAGTTATTCTGTACTGTACATCAGTATAAGCCTGTAGTTGTAAGTTGTTTTTGCAGCTGATTCGTCAGCTTATTGTCTGCTGGTCTTTCAGTTCCCATTAATTTACTTTTTGGATAGCAAAACCTGAAGCTTCAGTTATGGCTACCTCAATTATAGACCATGGAAGATTATGTACACCGGATTGGAAGGACAGGGCGTGCAGGATCAACCGGCATAGCTACTTCATTTTATGCTGATCGTGATATGGTGCTTCTTTTTCTCTTTTTGCAACCTTTCATGGTTCCTTCTTTTTACTTCTACTGGTTCATGAATTCTTACATTCCGTGATGGCACATTTTAGTTCCTAGTGGCACAAATAAAGAGAGCAATAGTTGATGCTGAATCTGGGAATGCTGTGGCATTTGCGACTGGGAAGGTATTGGTTTCTTCCCTCCTTATTCATTTCACACAAATCTTACTTTATTTTGTTTTGACATGTCTTTCTGTGGTACATCCCTGCCCTTATGTTATCTATATCGTGCTGCACTTTTACTTTACATTTTTCATTTAAATAGTTCCCTAAGTTTCTTTTGGTAACTTACTTTATTTTAACAAGTAGTTGCTTAGGTTTTATATTTCTCCTGGTACTGCTATAGATCTATTTTTCATTTTTGGTTACTGATATTGACCTTTAGGTTGCTCGAAGAAAGGAGAAAGAGGCAGCAGCTGCACAAAAGGAAGCAAGAATTGCAATGTCCAAACTCTCATTGATGGGGCCCACAGCGATAAACGTAGAGGACAAGTACAGATACATGATGGCGACGTCAATTAGCAAGAAAGAAGGTGCTGCAGATGGTGCTTGGGATGACTGACATACTGAAATTGGACTTCCATACTTATCTTTTGATGGTGAATCATTTCTTAGATTAAGGACCTTACGAAACTAATTGGTATGATAAGGTTATTTCTGCATCTATTTTGTTGTAAGCTTCTTCTTGTCATTTATACTGGTGATCTTTACAGTCAGAAACCTTACAAAGTTCAATATCTCGGCTCTTTGTGTCTCGTGTTTTGCATGTAACTGGTTGTTACTTTGATGCAGAAGACATGCATTTACAGGTGTGCTGCTGGTGACTCGGGCTTAAAGTGACGAAAAACAATGACGAAATGTTTGTAAATTTTTGTACTTGTGTCATCACACCAACAATATATGGTTAGCAGTTCTAACAAGGAGGACTGATTACTAGTTGTTTTGAAGTTTGTAGGATAGGGTGACAGTATGCAAAATGTAACTTGTTTATGTTGGAATTAAGCTGGTCTTTTTTTGTGAATCTTGTTGCATTGAAAAGTTTATGCTTAACAGATATATAATGTCATGAATTGGTTCATTCTATTCAATTTTGTCAATTATTGTGGCTACAATCTGAGCCTACTGATTTCGGATAATTATTATATTTTGGTTTTATCGTAAAATAAGTGAAATATTCCATTGTGCTGGAATTGCAGGAATGCTGGTTTGGTTCTCCTAGCTTATTGTCAACGGATTAAATAGTAAAGAAGGAAATAAAAGTTATTTTATTTTGCATGCTTGTATCGATTATTGTGGCTTGACACAAGAATGATGGAAGGCCTAAATGATCACGGGATGATGGAATTGCTATACTGGAACACCTAACATTTGTAGCAAATTAGCTTCATGATCCGTGCTTTGTGTATAGGGGCAGATCTTTTTCCTGGATGATATTGATATGAGAAATTTGACACTTCTAGGTTGGAGTGCCATTCAACATTCTGGGTTGCAAGAAGCATGCCTGCATAATCTGTGTTTGTTGTGGGAAAAGGGAGAATCACAAAAACAATTTGCACAATTTATTGAGCTCACAAAAATTTCTGGCAAATTCGGCTGTGAAAAGGGACTCAAATACCTAGTTAATTCCGGGTTTCAAACACTACAACTTTTTTTTTTTTTTTTTTTAAAAAAATTATTTTTTTGCTTTAGGTTTGTAACTCCACAACTTCAACAAAGTGTTATTTAGGACTTCCCCTTTTCTGCAGGAGCTTTCTACAGAAGTCATACAGATGGCATGCAGAATTATAATCTGTCTCGAAATCATTACATATGTAAAAAATGTTACAAACAGTTGGGTCATTCATGTCATAGAAATAATGTGCAAAAAGGTCGAAGTTGATTCTTTTGATATTGGATTTTTTTGGTGATTCTTATTATTAAATTATACAGTAACACATGTATATCAAAGAAGCGCCTGTAGCTCTCTATCCACTGAGCTACAGGCGCTTCTTTGATATACATGTGTTACTGTATAATTTAATAATAAGAATCACCAAAAAAATCCAATATCAAAAGAATCAACTTCGACCTTTTTGCACATTATTTCTATGACATGAATGACCCAACTGTTTGTAACATTTTTTACATATGTAATGATTTCGAGACAGATTATAATTCTGCATGCCATCTGTATGACTTCTGTAGAAAGCTCCTGCAGAAAAGGGGAAGTCCTAAATAACACTTTGTTGAAGTTGTGGAGTTACAAACCTAAAGCAAAAAAATAATTTGCTTTAGGTTTGTAACTCCACAACTTCAACAAAGTGTTATTTAGGACTTCCCCTTTTCTGCAGGAGCTTTCTACAGAAGTCATACAGATGGCATGCAGAATTATAATCTGTCTCGAAATCATTACATATGTAAAAAATGTTACAAACAGTTGGGTCATTCATGTCATAGAAATAATGTGCAAAAAGGTCGAAGTTGATTCTTTTGATATTGGATTTTTTTGGTGATTCTTATTATTAAATTATACAGTAACACATGTATATCAAAGAAGCGCCTGTAGCTCAGTGGATAGAGCGTCTGTTTCCTAAGCAGAAAGTCGTAGGTTCGACCCCTACCTGGCGCGCCCCCGTTTACTTCTGATATATTTATGTATAATTTTGTCCTCCTTTTAGGAAGATTACGACATATCCAATGAAATTGTAAGAAGCCATCCAAAAATTTCACATAAGCATATCAGTAATTTAAAATATTACATCACCCACAAAAATAATTTACATAGAAACATTTTAGGCAAGTCCACATTGACTGAAGACCTTGAAACTAAGATGTATACTTATTAATGTTCTGCACTTGATGGAAACAAAACCACCATCAAGTTTAGGAGGAGGCCTAATGACCACCAAAACAAAACCTCAATATATTAAAACAAAGAGGAAAAGTAACAAAAACCACACCATATAGCTTATGAAGCCATAATTGGATGTCTCTTGTGCCCGATGAAAGCCTGCCGAAGCTGATGATAACCATCTCTGTAATGCTCGAGTGAGAAACACAGCTGTCGGATTGCCTCCCGTTTCTCCTCTGCACCTTCCAGAATCACCACTCTTTGCCCCTCGACCTCTTTCTCGAGTTCCTCAACTCTTGATCTCAGCTCTTCCACCAGTTTACGTCTCTTCTCGGCTCCAGCAATCAACTCAACATGTTCCATATGTAGTTGGTGCAGATGCTTGTTCATTTGATCTCTCTCGTCATCCCTTGAGCTCAATTCCGCAACATGAGCAAGAACTTTAGCGTCAAGCTCATCACACTTCAATTTCAACTCTTCCACGTGTCCGTCTCTCTCAGCAATGCTTGCTTTTAACTGCTCAATTTCAGCTCCAAGCAGACCTTCCATTTCCGCTTTTCCAATCTTGATTCGTCTGATCTCTTCCTCTAATGATTGGCAGCGCAGTTCCCATTCTTTGAGATTATCCTCCAAGTAAGTTTGTTTCTTTAGAAATTTAGTAATTTCTGCCTGAAGCTGTGAGTTCTCTTCGGATAAGGTCTGGTTGGCATTGGAAATTGTTTCTCTCATTCCCCTGATCTCTTGATCGCGGTCTGACAAATTGGCTTTGTACCTCACAATTCTATCTTGCAACTTTGAAACCTCTTTTTTATCTTTATCAAGCTTCGCTTTCCCTATAGTAACATCTTTTTGAGCTAATTGAAGTTGATCCTGCAAGCGTCGGATAGTTGAGCCATTACTCTCAAGTTCATGTTTCAGATTTGCAACTTCTTTTTCTGTACCTCGAAGTTTCTCTTTTGTCATTTTCAGCTCTTCCTCGAGTGTGTGAATCTTGCCTTCTGGTTTTGAATGTTCTGCTTCCATCCCATCAATCGTCTCTTCAAGCTCGACCACCTGTTGTTTCTCTATTTCCAGATTGCCTTCCGAAACCTTTATATCTTTGTGGCTTGTATCCAAACCAGCCTGCAAAGTGTGGGTCAGTCCCACGGCATCGTACTTTTGGAGCTCAATCTTCAGCATAGCAATCTCTTGTTCCGAAAGCCGAACCTTCTCTTTTGCAGCACCCAGCTCTTCTTCATATCCTGCAAATTTAGCAAGTGAATCTTCATAATTCCCGCTTTTAGTTCCCCTGGAAGAGCCATCTGCATTCTCTATCTGTTGCATCCGCAGCTTCTCTTTCACGTCATGAAGCTCAATCTCCAATTCAACAATCTTCTTACGCAACCCTTGGTCGTCACTATTACCTGATATGGTCGAGTAATTATTTACAGAGGAATCATCTGATTCCGACTCAGAATCTAACGTAGATGACTCATCCCCTTCTTTGTTGAACTCTGAGCTACCTCCACCAGAGCCAAGGAAGAATTCAAAACCTGCGGCTCGAGGACCAGATTTACGACGACTTAGCTTTTGATCAGGTGAGGGCAATGTGGAAGCTGGTTCAGAACCTATGTCCGAGATGCCTGATCCTTGGGATTGGAGATCTGAGGGGATATTTTTCCGTAATTCTCCTGTCACATTATCATACCGCTCAGCCAATGAACGGTAGATGCGATAGAATTCCTCAACATGAGAGACCAATTCTGGCCTTTTCTGGTAGTACATCTCTGCCTTTTTCGCAAATGAGTCTCCATCCTCTTCAATTAGTTTCAACATCCGTTTGACGCTTTGGTCCATATCTGTGATCAATGACCCTTTTGTCACATCCTTATTTAATATTTTGGCAATACAACTTATCAAAGAAACCAATTAGGTTGTACTTTGTTGTTCAAAATGCATGATTTTAAAACTATATGCTCTCCCACTTAATGTCCTTTTAAAAGAATATTGGGTAAAATTTTCTGATTGTCATTTAAATTGTCCCTTATGGGATTAAACCCCGTTCAGATTATCTCAGGTAAATATTTCAGCAGATTAAATGCAACATAGTATATTTCAGAATACAGGATTTCAGTATTTTCCGAAATACCCTTTCAACTACCCTATTGCCTACCCAGAGAATCCTATTTCTATCATGAAATTGTTGGCTGACCTCAATGTAATAGAAATAAGAGGAGGAAAAAAGATGCAAAAGAAGAAAAAGAAAAAACATATATATGTATATAACACAGCAAACATACTAAAACAAATTGTGTTTAAACTCGATCCATTTAAAAAAAAATATATATATATATATAGCAAATGAAGAAGAAAAGAAATTTGTTTAAAACCGGGGGCTACATTTGAAAAGCATTTCAGCACATCTATGAAGTAGTGATTCAACCATCCACCAGAAGACCGTATAACTAAGCCATATGCAACTTTTAAAGTCCAGTTTTGATAAATTCAAGATATCCATTACATGATTGCCCTTATACAAAACATATAAAGATTCTTACTTGAGTTGGTTGGTTGGTGCCAGATATGGTGTTTATATCTAATCAATAACATTGATTTTAGGTAGATATCTTTGTTCATTTGGAAAAAAAAGGCAAGGATGATGAGTTGAAGATTATCTTTGCTGCTTTAACTGGAACTCACAATTTCCAATGACTTGAGATGCAAAACAGATTGTAACTTCCATTTGATCTGTTTTATGTATCTAGTGGCATGCTTGGCTTTTGCATACAACAATATAACAGGAGGGAAATTGCATGAGTCTTACCCTCAAGATTTTCCGCAAGCCACTTGGAGTTTTTGGGACTGATGTGGCTGTCCCACCACCAGGAATGTGACTTTTTCGATTCTGTCCTCTTCATGGTCTTATGTGTCTTGGCCTGAAATTAGAGAGAACTTTAATGTAATGTGACGAACAAATTTATCAAGCTGATTTAGTAGTTCTGCTCCATAGAAGCACGGAGAAGAAACTTGAACAATATCGAAGATAAAAGAGTATTCTGATATTAAGTGAAGAACTTGATGGGTGTTTGGATGTCCCATTAAAACGATAATAGTTTAATGCCTCTTAAAAAGCATTTAAATCCTTAAGTTCATGTTCTGCAATAGACATATTCATAATCAGTAAAGCAGAAAGGAAAAAATATTCCCGGTTCAGATTGAGCATAAGACATAAGTGGAATGCCAAGACTGTTTACGTGGCACCAATATCATCTCTTAAATAAAAAAGAAGTGAATAAGTTTATATAATCCAATGCCTTTGTCTTAAACAAATTACAGATACAAACAAGGATATGGACAATGCCCTTTTTCCAATTGGCATTATGTATGTGTGTATTGTAATTTTGGAAGAAGAAAACTTAATAAGAACAAAACAAAAGAAAATAATTTTTTTTTTGTGTCCAATATAACATCACATAATATATTCCATTTTTTGCATCATTTTTTAGATTAACAATGGGTTTAACCACTCCCCACGACTGGATCCGGGTCATTTTGCATAGACGATCGTACCTGCATCCAGTAATCAAGTCTCTTCAATGACGCCTTTTGCGAAAGGAAGGGAGGCGACGGTGGACTCTAAGGGTTTTCAAGTTGCGGCGAGGACGTGGCTTGAGGTCAAGGGGTCTGCCGCCATGGGTGGAGGCGCAGTATCTCAGGGTGGAACGAAGGGATGTTGTCGCTGTTTCTTGCCTACGGCATGGTCGGCGGGGTTGGCTTGGCCGCGAACCAAAAGGGAAATCGAAGATGGAAGTGCCATTGCGTTATCAAGTGGAAGGGACTTCGACTGCTGTGTCAATGGGGGTTGAGGGTGGAGGTACGGGCAATGTCACAGCAGGTTTGGGAGTGGGTCTTGAGTCTCCTCTTATTTCGTCTAAGGTGGGATCTGATGGTACTGGTGGGTTTTCTCCTTGGGTGGAATCTGATGGCTCTTCTTTGGGTGATTCTGATTGGGACAGTGATAGGGTGTCGGCTGCTCGTCCGGCTACTGATTGTGGAGGTGAAGATGAGTTGGATTTGGGCATTTTGCTGGGTAACAGTAACAGATTGTTGGGGGGTGATTTGAGTCTTGCCTTGTATGGCAGTGATGATTTGGGTGTTGTTGAGGCGACGGATGGATTGGGACTGTTGGAAGTGATGGAGGATGTGAGGCCCGTGGCGGTCGATTGTTCTGATTTTGTATCCAAGGATTGGGCAAAGGGTAATGTTTTGAAGGTTGCC
This sequence comes from Cornus suecica, assembly GCA_963922005.1. Taxonomy (NCBI): domain Eukaryota; kingdom Viridiplantae; phylum Streptophyta; class Magnoliopsida; order Cornales; family Cornaceae; genus Cornus; species Cornus suecica. Next base: position 61,012,088 of record OY998239.1, read on the forward strand.
GAGGATATGGGGGTTTTCTGTGGTTCTCGAAAGGGGCAAGGGGAGTCTTTGATTTTGGATATTCTGGGCATTGTGGATGAGAAGGAAGAGGAGGAGGGTGTTTGTAATGAGAAGGCGATTGTGGTGCATCGTTCGCCTCCTTTGTGGAAAGGCGAAAGGGAATTGCGGAATCTAGTTTTTACTGTTAATTATGATGGGACAAGTTATGGTGGGGGTGTTTCGGAGGGAGGAAGATGTGGTGGGAGAAGAAGGGCGGAGGGGAAATCAGTTTCCAAATGAAGATACGAATTGTTTCATGGAATGTCCGGGGTCTCAATTGCCCGGGTAAAAGGAAGTTAGTGCGGTTGGCTCTCGGTAAGTGGAATGTGCACATCATTTGTTTGCAAGAGACAAAGATGGATAGTATGGATGCTAGAATGATTAGGAGTGTGTGGGGCAATCGTTTTGTGGAGTGGGCTTATTTGGCTTCTAGTGGTGCTTCGGGGGGTATTATTATGATGTCGGATAGGCGGTGGGTTTCTTTGCAGGGTACCCGTTTGGGTCGGTTTTCGATCTCTTGTTCATTCTCGATGGTGGAGGATGGCTTTTGTTGGGTTTTCTCCGGTGTGTACGGGCCTTTGGATGATGCGTTGAGAATGGAGTTTTGGGAGGAGTTAGGGGAGGCGAGGGCGATGTGGCTGCTCCCCTGGTGTATTGGTGGGGATTTCAATGTTGTTCGGATGCCTTTGGAGAGATCTTCTGGTGGCCGGTGGACTAGGGCTATGTCGGGTTTCTCTAATTTCATTAATGGGCAGGAACTACATGATTTACCTCTCAGTGGTGATTCTTTTACTTGGTCCAGCTGCAGGGGGACTTCGACTTTCTCTCGCATTGATAGGTTCTTGGTGTCCGGTGATTGGGAAGAGCATTTTCCGGGTGTGATCCAGTCCATTGCTACTTGGTTTACCTCTGATCATGTTCCCATTTTTCTGGATTATGGGAGTGTTAGGGCAGGGAAATCTCCTTTCAAATTTGAGAATATGTAGCTCAGAGGTGGTGATTTTCAGCAACAGATGTCTGAGTGGTGGGCTTGCCCGGTTAGACCAAGTTCTCCGAGCTTTGTCTTGGCGTCAAAGTTGCGCTCTTTCAAGTCTTCTCTTATTACATGGAATAAAGAGGTTTTTGGCAATCTTGTGTGGCGCAGGAATGTGCTTTTGTCAGAGATCAATGATATTGACAGAGCTGATTTGAGTGGGGGGATGGATGAGTCTATAAGATTGAGGAGGGCACAATGCTTGGCGGATATTGAGGAGGTTGCTATCCAGGAAGATATTTCATGGCGGCAGAAATCCCGGGCTATTTGGCTGAAAGAGGGGGATCGCAACACCAAATTATTTCATCGTTCGGCGAATGCTTGGAGGCGGGGAAACTTTATTCGGAGTTTGACTGTCGAGGGTTCTTTGCTCGGTTATGAGGATGAGATTCGTCTTGGTATTCCCTTGTATTATCAGAGATTGTTCACTGAGAGTGAGGGTTGGCGGCCGAATCTGGATGGTCTTATTTTTTACTCGATTGGTGTGGGGGAACGAGATAGGTTGGAGATTCCGTTTTCAGAGGAAGAGGTGTTGATGGCATTGAAGTTGTGCAATGGGGATAGAGCTCCTGGTCTAGATGGCTTCACTATGCGGTTTCTGCTGAAATGTTGGCCTATTGTCCGTGAGGAGGTGATGGATACTTTTTGCTCCTTCTATGAGGAGGGTTGTTTTGTGAAATCCTTTAATGCTACTTTCATTTCTCTCCTCCCAAAAAAGGGAGAGGTGAAAGACATCAAGGATTTCAGACCTATTAGCCTTATCGGATGTGTGTATAAGCTAATTGCGAAGTGTTAACTACCAACTAGTCTAAAAGCTTAAGTTGTAGAAAGGGTATAACTTAAATATTTATATCATTCAATACGCCCCCTCACGCGTGGCCTTCTTTTTGGTCCAACACGTGAAACAACAATTTCAACAAAGAGTGGCGGTGAGGTTTGAACACGAGACCTTTAGCTCTGATACCATGTTAATTACCAACTACTCTAAAAGTTTAAGCTGTTAGAGAGGGTATAACTTAAATATTTATATCCTTCAACACGAAGGTTCTTGCTTCTAGGATGCGTGGGGTCCCGGATGGGGTTATTTCTGATTCGCAAAATGCTTTTAGAGTGGTATTCTGGGGGTATTGGTGAAATTGGATGTAGAGAAGGCGTATGAATGCCAAGTATCAACTCATTTAGAAATTTGAAAAAGGAACTTATGGTAGTTTTTTGTCTGAGCTTCAAGATATCAGAAATATTTAATCAAAGAATATATTATCGTGACAAAAGAGCTCAGTATAGTGTTTAAAGACTCATTGTCAGATTAGGTCCACTTCCAAGTTATTCATGATAGATACCTAGATGACCATATATTGGCCCTCATGTGGTTAGTACTTCAGATAGCGTCTTCATCGTAAACAAGTCCAACAGCCAAAAGAAACTGGGAGACAACTCAAAAACATGTTGAGCTTGTTTGGTCCAGTTTTCTCGAATCTCAAAGTACAATTTCAAAAACTGGGATAATTGGATAATTTGCTAGAGGAACAAGTTTCTCATAAAGCAATCAATAAGTGCTAAACGGGAAATCATAAGCAAAAAACAAGGGAAATACTCTAACCCAATATAATGCAAAATATTGTCTATCTACAGGGAAGAAGGTTTAGATTATGATCTGTTCTTATATGTCCGGTAGAAGCATAATGCAGACTAGAAGCTAAAATCATTTACACTATATATAGCTAAATGTAGGAAACAGTATTTCTAGTCCATTTTACAAGTCCCAAGTCTATACTAAATCACTCCTTCGTTTCAGATTGTCCTTCACAATAAACTTAATTATATTCATCTCTTGTTAAACATTCCAAAATCCATCAGACGCAATGCACCAATAGAGATGATATTGAGAAATTCTTTAAAAGAACAATGTAAATTAGAAATAGATTGTGTTGTAACGAGAAAAGGATGTATCCATTGATCTTGTATATAATGAGAAAAAGGATTTGAAGTGACAAACGATGCTTACCAAATGTGATGTCATTTTGCTGACTTGGTAAAATTCGAAACTGGAGACTCACACCTGGGCCCAAAAAATGTGAGGGATAAGTTTGGCTATCTTACTCACAACTTAACTTTAATAAACACAGGTTCTCACAAAACCAAATTATAAGTTGTACAAACATGATAGAAAACCACAGTATATTTTAGCACTAATTCCAAACCAGTTGATGTTACAGATATCATAACGCCCACAACAGCAACATGTTAATTGTTCTTTTCAAGTGACTAAAGCACTGATACTCCTAAGTTGCATTGGTTATTTGGGTTGGTCCTTTGGCAGGTAAGGCCAGACCAAGGTAAACCAAACCAATTGAATATGCCCATATGCCCAATACGAGGTATTATTGTTGATGAAGCTTCTACCTCTCATACCTGCATCAATCATGACCTTACTCAGTCCCAACCCTGAAGTGCATCCCCCACCACCATCCATCATTACTGACCAAATCAAAACTACCACTGACATCAGTTATTCTGAACCTTTACCTCTTCCTAACCACCACTCTGACACTGAGTTTGCATATCAAGGACCACCAACCCCCCTACTTGTTCTGAAACTCATGTTCCTACCACCATCACTGGTGATACACCCAGAAATAATCTCAGTTACTCTAATGATGCCTCTAGTTCCTTGCTATCTACTAGTGGGGATAGCTCTTTGCTAACTGATACTGCATGTATGACATCAACGGAGTGCGAGGGACCCATCCAACGCACAAATTCCAAAAGTCCGGTGGTGCAGTTCTGGGCTACCCGATGCAATGCAAGGTTAGCTACAAAATTACATATCTGAGAAAGAGAAGGGATTGGGACTCCTATATTAAAGATCCCAAATCATAGATGCTTTGTTTCCAATGTAGTCAAAACTAAGTCTCCCAAAAGAAAAACATCACAACATTTACTTTACATTGGTTAGTGTTTTGGAAGGAAAAGATCAAATCCAGACCCGACCATTAAATAAACACTCAGCAGCAAGTACCATAGCACCACTATAGTAATAAACTACTAAATTGATGTCATCAACTTTAGTCTTTAAACCAATCTCAGGACTGCCAATAGATTATAGTGGGATGTAATCTCTCTTCTCAAATATACCTAAATAAAGGCTTTATTATGTGTAGGTTCTTTTCTACTCCCTTTTTTTAAGATGCCATATTTTAACCACCATAGTTCAAACATGGTGGCCAATTATGATATATAAAAGATAAAAGAAAAAAAGTGCAAAACTGGATGACGGGCAATTATAGGGTCAATTCCCAACCTATAGAACTTCGGAAAAACTGTGTACTAGCCCTTCAAAAAGTTCAGTAAACAAGTGGATGCTAGCCCTTTAAAAAGTTAACAAGTCATGATGTGTTGATATAGTTGAACAACACACGTCACCTACAGTATACAAATTACATTTTAGAATCATGGGACTTAATCAAGAAAAAAAAAAATTAGAATCGATACAGGGCCCATAAGTTTTTAACAGTTAGTTATACTTTTAAGCCAAAGTCATAATTACATCCTTACTAACACCAAGTTATCCTTTAAGCATATAGCCAAAGTTATACTTACATCTAGCACTGTCACATTATGAAGACTGAATGGGACAGTAGCCTTTGTTTTCAGTTAGGTTTTGTGTCATAGCTTGAAGCAGTTACAATGTGTTTTTATTAAAAGGTATAACCAAATAACGTCGCACCCTCTTTTATCGCTTAACCATATGGAATAGATTGTTGTAACATGATCTCAGTAAAAGAGTAACAAGACAGGCCTTGAATTTAAATAGAAAATATTGCAAGAAAGAAAAGAAAAAGGGAAACATTATCTTTGATTCAAAAATGAATCCGAAAATAGAAAACATGACTCCTACATTGTCTGACGAGAGTTTTTGTTAACACTTAAAGGAGGAATGCCTCCTAATTGTGTGGACGAGTGTAAGACTGAGAGCATGAAGTGTGTGTAAAGTAGACAGTATTTACACAATTCTTGCAAAAGGTATTAGAGCCAAACCCTGGGCAAAAATGGAAGGAGCAAGCACAAGTTCACAAGGATCAGACAAGTGAATACTTTATGTCCCAAGAAGAGGCGATTGTGACATTTCAATTGCCTTCCTACCTGTGCAGAAGCATTCTGAAAACCATGAGTTCGATAAGTGTGCAAAGCAAACAATATAAATAGCATTAGAACGCTCTTGTCATATGGTGTTGGACTCAGTCGCCTAGAAATGGGGGAACATACACAAGCCCAGGCTCGGCCCTCGGTCTAGGCGACCCAGGTGGCCACCTAGGGCCTCCGGCCCAAGACAGCCTGAATTTTTTTTTTTTAAATAAAAAATAAAAAAATAGTAATAATATAGGTTAAAAACACAGAGAGATTAATTAGCTTTCTAGTCCAATTTGAGCTAAAGCCTATTCTAATTCCACAAATTAGGGCCAAATTTATATATTTTTAAAAAAAATAGTACTGCTAAAGGACCCCCAAAAGAAATATTATTTTGCAATTAAAACTAAATCCTAATTCAATTCCCCAATTTAGGCCCCAAAAACTCTACCCTTCACCCAATAAAATAAATTTGAGATAACAAGATCTTTAAAAAACCAATGGAAGACTCCTTTCCATCAAAGCAACGATTATTGCGCTCGAGCCATAAGCACCATCAAAGATAAAAGAGGAACCCCCCCCCCCCCCCCCCCCCCCCCCAACACGCACGAGCTCGGGACCCCACAACACACTCCATCCCCCCCCCCCCCCCCCCCCCCCCCCCCCCCCCACAACACGCACGAGCTCGGGACCCCACAACACACTCCATCCACACTTGGAGGACTTCCCGCACCGACTCTGGCATCACCCACGAAACACCAAATAGCCTAAAAAGCAAACCCCAACAATCGAAAGCAAAACAGATCTGGGGATTCATCACCCTCCAACGATTATTAATTTATATGTATTACACGTGTACTTATATAAATTTACTCACAAGTAAATCCTATCCTCCTAATTTTTTTTTTCACATTTCCCCCCATATCAAATCCTACTCTCCTTAACTTTTCACAGTTCTCGCCTTAATCTCATCTTAACTATGTAAAAAATTACATGTATTACTTTGATACTCGTATAATATTAGTAAGTTCAAATTTTCAATTAAGAAGTTAAACATTTTCTTTTTCATTTGCATAAGAATTATTTTTTTTATCTTTATGGTCACCATGCCCCGCCCCCGCCTAGCCTTACCCCGCTCCATCCTATTTAATAATCAATTTTAAAGCGGGTATGGGAATGACAAATTTAAATGAGGACGGGAATGGGGGGCACGATCCCCTCCCCACCCCATTGCCATCCCTACTCTCACCGACTGTAGCACTCGCACAAATGCAATAATTTTTCATGACAACTCCAAGATGGAGTTTGTTTTCACTTTTATTGATATTGTTGTTTAGAATAAGCCGTGGCATCTCAATGTAGAGAGACTCATAATTTATAATGATAAATTATGTTACACAAGAGAAAAGTCCCTATTGGGCTTACTACACACATGTGGCCCAAGAGGCCACACGCCTCCACTAACACTCCCCCTCAAGCAGGAGCATAAAGATTAATCATGCCCAGCTTGTTACAAATATTTTCAACTCTAGTTCCTGGAAGAGATTTAGTAAATACATCAGCAAGTTGATCCCCAGTTTTCACATACTTCAATAAGATATCTCCATGCCATAGCTTTTTTCTGATAAAGTGGCAGTCCACCTCAATATGTTTAGTGCGCTCATGAAATACGGGATTGGTTGCAATATGTATTGCTGCTTGATTATCACACCACAACTGTATACCCAAGAAATAACGCAGATGGCCTAGATCTTTAGTTTGGAACCGACTCTGGAGAAATATTTTCAGCGAAGAAATACCTGTATCATCGCTCCCTATAATGACAATATCATCCACATAGACAACTAGAAAGATGCTACCTGCAACGGAATGGCGATAAAAGACAGAATGATCTTTGCCCGCTCTCTGAAGACCAAATTCCAATACAACTTTGCTAAAGCGCCCAAACCAAGCCTGTGGAGATTGTTTCAGGCCATAAAGAGATTTTTTCAGACGATAAACAAACCCAGACTCCCCTGAGTAACAAACCCGGGAGATTGCTCTAAATAGACTTCCTCCTGAGAGGAAGGCATTCTTGACATCCAGCTGATGTAATGGCCAATCAAAAGTAGCAACAAGAGAAATAAGAATACGAACAGAAGTCAATTTAGCAACAGGCGAGAAAGTATCGGTGTAATCAACATCATAAGTCTGAGCATAACCTTTGGCAACTAAACGAGCCTTGAGACGAGCAACAGTCCCATTTGGATTCATCTTAGTGGCATAGACCCAGTTGCACCCAATAGGTTTCTTGCCAAAAGGCAAAGGAACCAAATCCCATATCTGATTAGACTCAAGAGCAGACATCTCCTCTTTCATAGCAATCAACCAGGCTGGAGAAGAAATAGCCTCTAAGAGATTCCGAGGAACATATATAGAATTCATGGCAGAGATAAATGCCTGCAATGCCTGTGAGACACATGCATAAGAAACAGTAGCAGAAACAGGATAATTGGCACAACCACTTTTACCCTTCCGAAGAGCAATAGGAACATCCAAGTCTGAATCTGAAGTAGGTGTGGGAGGATCTGAAGACGTGAGACCAGATGTAGCAGGAGCCGGCTTAAGAGCATCTACGGGAGAAGAACCAAACACCCGATGCGGTCCACAGACATATGTCTGGAGGGGAGGAGCGGACGGGACAGAAGTGACCCGAATCAAGTCATACACCATAAAGTGGTCAAGAGATGGAGACAAAGGTTGGTCAACGGACGACACAGAGGAGGAGAATGGAGAGGACTTATGGAAAACTACATCAACAGACACAAGAAACCGCCCCAACTCTGGTGAAAGGCACCGATACCCTTTCTATATACGAGAGTAACCAAAAAAGATGCACCGCAAAGATTTCGTATCCAGTTTGGTAACATGAGGCCTTATATCACGAGCATAACAGGTACAACCAAATATACGCAGAGAGAAAGGGTGAAGAGGGTCTTTAGGGAATAAGGCCTGGTGAGGAATCTTCTCCTAAAGAACCGATAAGGGCATCCAGTTAATTAGATTTGTAACTGTCAATACCGCCTCACCCCAAAACATCTTTGGAACCTGCATATGAAATATAAGAGCTCGATCAACTTCCATCAAATGTCTATTTTTCGTTCAGCAACACCATTCTGTTGGGGGGTATCCGGACATGAGGACTGGTGAATAATACCATGCTGAGTCATAAATGACACAAGGGGAGAATAAAAGTACTCACGAGCATTATCATTACGTAGGGTACGAACAGAAACAGAAAATTGATTCTTGATTTCAGCATAGAAAGCACAAAGATAGAAAAAATTTCAGAATGAGATTTTATTAAATATAACCATGTCATCCGTGAAAAATCATCCACAAAGGTAACAAAATACCGAAAACATGACTTGGACTGGACCGGACAAGGTCCCCAGACATCAGAATGGACTAACTTGAAAGGAACACATGCTCATTTATTAACCCTAGACACATACGACACCCTGTGGTGTTTAGCAAACTGACAAGACTCGGAAAATAATTCAGACAAAGACTGAACTTCAGGACACAAACGCTTCAGGCTTGAGAGAGTAGGATGACCAAATCGACAATGAAGATCAAGAGGTGTAGAGGAGAGACTGGAACAAGCCATGGAAGTTGGTTCTTCATCCAGCACGTAGAGCCCTCCTGAAGTGCGACGACCCCTACCAATAGTCTTGTTCGTCAACAGATCCTGAAATTCACAAGAAGCACCAGAGAAAACAACACGACAATGAAGTTGTCTAGTAAGGGCACTAACAGATACAGGTAAATGTAACACAGATGATAAAGTGATATTGGAGGTGGGTGATGTCGTCCCAATCCCCCGAACTGGTATATAAGAGCCATCAACGACACGCACATCTAGATGAGAGGATGTGGGAGAATAATCCCACAAAATACCTATTGTTCTAGTCATATGGTCAGTAGCACCAGAATAAAAAATCCAAGTCCGAGAAAAGGCTGAAACATGTGCTGTAGAAGGGTCTAACTGAACTAGAGCGGTAGATGCATGGGCCTGATTTGCTAGGAGGCAAGAATATTCTGCAGCAAAAAGGTGAACAATCGTATCATTTGATAGAACAAATCCAGGATTCTACACTGTTAATTCTTCACTATAACAGACATTGGGAGACATCGGTTTCCCATGTAGCTTCCAGCACCTATCATGGGTATGGCCAATAACACCACAATGAAAGTAGGTAAACTTGATGTTAGAACTGCGACCACCACAACCTCTACCACGGCCTCCAGTCTGCGTATTGCTCGCCAAAGCAGTACTCTCACCAATATCACTTGATCCAGAAGTTAAACGAAGAGAACGAAGTGCTCGTGAATATGCCTCCGTAAGAGAAGTCTCTCGACTAGCTAAGATCTAAGAATGAGCAGACTCATATTCCGGTCGGAGACCACTGAGAAATGCTAATATAGCTAATTGTTCCCACTGCCGACGCATTTCATGAATATCTGTAGTAAGGTGCATCAAGACATTGAATTCTTCATAAATCTTCTTGAAGGAGGCAAAATAGTCACTGATATGAGTCATATGTTATTCCGGACGAAAGAATGACTGAGATATCTCATAAATACGATTCATATTATCTTTACCCGAGTATAAGACATTGAGATACTCCCATGGCTCTTTGACAGTATCACAATGGGTGACCAAATCAGCCACCCGAGATTCCATAGAGTTTATCAATTGATTAAATAAACGGGTATCATCACGTAACCAGATCTTGGCGCCTGCAGGATCACTTTGAGGATTAGGGGAATCATCGCTGAGATGTTCCTCTTTACCCATACCCTGAATAGCGAATAAAACCAGTTTACGCCAACTCTGAAAATTTATACCGTCCAAACGACGCTCAGTAAGTTTGGAACTCGATGAAATAATCTCTGAGATCGTAGGTTTGGGCTCAACAAACCCACTCGATATCGGAGAGTCGCCCATAATCACAATCAACTGGGGCAGGAAGTATCTGGCAAAACAATAACAAAGAGGGAAACTCAACTTCCCCAAGAGTCACAACAAAGAGGGGGATACGCACCCCTATATATATCCAGATAACGTTTCAATCAATGACACATCAAGACATGAACCGAACTGTTGGGAATTGAAACCCTAAACACACAATAGCAGGAAAAATAAAAATAAAAAAACACTAGGGTTTCATCAACGAAATCATGAAAAAACTAGGATTTCATGAACGGAATTATGAAAATAGACCAGCTCGATCCCCGTCCTTAATCTGCGTAGCGGAATCTGGCTTAAAAAAAAAAATAAGGGTTAGGGTTTTGTTTGGATTAGGGTTAGGGTTAGGGATGGAGGATGGTGATTAGGGTTAGGATTTTATGAGGAGAGAGTTTCTCAAACTTCGGTATCTGACTCTGATATCATGTTGTTTAGAATAAGTCGTGGTCTCTCAATGTAGAGAGACTCTTAATTTATAATGGTAAATTAGGTTACACAAGAGAAGAGACCCTATTGGGCTTACTACACACATGTGGCCCAAGAGGCCACACGCCTCCACTAACAGATTTAAATGTACGCAATATATTATTTTTAATGAAATTTTTTCGCACTTATAGTTTTAAACATGTGAAGCCTTATATATAAAGAAACTCACATTTGATCTCGCCTAGGGCCTCCACAACTTTTAGGAATCTCAGGGCAGGCCCTACACAATCTATAAGGGTCACAACCTGTGTAGACACGATTTTGAAAGATTGGGTGATTCTGACGTCTAATATTGCATAGAGGTTATAAGGAGGGATGCAACTTTTATTTAGGCACCTTAAATCCCTTCATGACAGGATATTAAAATGAGTGAATCATAACAGTGATTGTAAGAATCTTAACTATATTATAATTCTTTCCCTAATGATTCAATCTAGAATATGTTTAGGATTCTATTTAGTTATTTAATTGATACATAGTAGGACAATCCAAACATGACTCTGAACTGTACTATGGGACTCAGAACTTTAAATTGACATGGCTCTTAACTTATAAAGTAAAGAAATCAGTCTTCTTTCTTTTTTTATTACCTTTGCTGTGTACATGACCAAATCCATTCCATTTTGTAGATTTATTTAAAAAGAAAAAATATTATTATTATTTGTTATGGGTGGTGTTCGAGGCCGGTGAGGATACGTAGAGGAGTGGGTGTTTGAAAGGACATCCGGAAAGAATGGGAGTTCTTTGCTTCATTCATTCATTTTGGTTTTAAGGATGGACGTTCAATAAGCTTTTAGTCCGATCCATGGTGTGATAAAGCTCCCCAAGCGTCATCTTTCCCTCAGCTCTTTCGTATTACTCATGACTGCCATTCCAGTGTAGCCGATTGTTATCGTCTTGATACCGTTACGCTTGTTTGGGATGTGTAGTTTGTGAGAGTTCTAAGATTGGGAGCTTGATGAAGTTTTAAGATTGTTAAAAGATTTTGTACAAACAGACTATTCCTGGTTCTGGTTAGGATTTTATGGTGTGGAGGCCGACTCCTCACTGGAGGTTTGAGGTATCGTCTTTTTTTCGATGTTTGACGGTGCAGACATGTATGCCTTTTCCTTGGAAGGCGGTCTGGCGCTCCAAGGTCCCTCTCAAGGTTGATTTCTTTGTTTGGTCGGCGGCGTGGGGTCGTATTCTCACTATGGACAACCTCAGAAGCAGCGTGCCATCATTGTGATAAATCAATGTTTCATGTGCAAGAGTGTTGCTGAATCTACTAATCACATTCTTTTGCACTGTCCGATCACTTATGATTGGTGGTGTATGCTTGTGGGTCTCTTCGGTGTTCACTGGGCTATGCCTGTTTCTGTTCGTGAGGCTCTCGATGCTTAGAGTGGTGTTTTGGTGGGGACTCATGCTCGTATTTCTTAGTAGGCTGCTCCCCTTTGCCTTTGGTTGTACATTTGGCTGAAACACAATAGATGTTATTTTGAGGGCGTTGAGTCCCCGATTAGTTCTATTAAAGACTGTTCTATTTCCTCTCTTTTATTGGGTGGAGAGTAGATATTATAAATCTATAGAGGAAAATATTATTTTTTAGGGCTCGTTAAGACTTTAGGGCGGCCTCTAGAGTTGTATGGAATGCACTCCCCTTTTGAGTGCCTTTTTTAATATATTTCTTACTTATAAAAAAAAAAAAAAAAGGTAAATTCCCCATAAGTCCTACTTTTTAGGCCCAATGACAAATAAGTCCTAAAAATATCTTCTTAGGACCAATAAGTCCTACTTTTGAGATTTATTTCCATTCAAGTCCTAAAAGTCTATGTCTTCTATTTATATTCTTTCTAAACACATGTAATTTCTTTAAAATAATTTTTTAAATTTATGATTGTCACATAATATATATTTATAATTTTTAGTTACTTAATAATATTTTATTTTGAGTCTAAATAATAATTAACTTAACTAAAATTCAATTCAAAATAAAATAAAATTATGTAAAGACAATCATTTATTTTTCAAAATCAAAACAAAAAAAATTTATATTATGTTTAATTTTTTAAGTTTATTTTGTAAGGATTTATTTGATAAGTTTTAATTTTACTTATTTTATCTAATTTAATAAGATTATATTTAATTTAACAAGAGTATAAATGAAAGATTTAATGATTTAGGAGTTGAATGGATTTTTTTTTTATTAAAAGTAGGATTTATTGGTCCTAAGACAAAAAATTTAGGACTTATTTGTCATTGGGCCTAAAAAGTAGGACTTATGGGGAATTTTCCATTGTTAACTTTTTAAACAATCCTTTCGTTGGCAATAGTAAATGACTAGTTTTCAATTGGTATGAGAATCACTGAAGCGAAACCTACAACAAAATCGTGCGGGTTAGGCTCAAAGCGAAAAATATAATACCATTTGGTGGAGAAGACTATATGATATGAGAGACATAGTTCAATCGAAAGTGTGAGGAGCATGCATAAACACATGCGTGTCACGCTAACGAGGACACTGTATCCCAAGAAGGTGTGAGTGTGACTTCCTACATCACTTGGGTGCTATGAAGCACGAACACAGACACGGTAGGACATTATCCAAGCTTTAACTGCGGTTGAAAATATCGTAAACGTCAAAATAGAACACGACACAGCATGGAGTCACATACGTTAAAAAATAAAAATTTATTATATATACTTAAAATAAGTTAAATTTAATTATTTTATCCATATAATCATATATATATATTTTTAAAAGTTAAGCATTTACTCGCATGCACTGCCTCCACCAAGGCTCGAACCCTTGACTTCCCATTTGAGAGTAAGGGGCGAATACCGCTTGCCCATTAGACCTTTAGTATATAATCATAAATATTAATCGTTTAGATCCTAAAGATTAATATTTTTTTTAAAGCTTTATTATATATTTTAATTAGTTCATAATATATTTTTAAGTTATATTATAATTAATTAAAAATTACCATGTCATGTCATCAAAGTGTCCAAAACTTGATCTTGAAATATCCAAAAAGTGTTCTCGAAGTGTCCTAAAGGCGTGCATGAAGTGTCCAAAATTTTAAGTGTTAAGACACTTCTAGCTGAACCCTTGTGTTTGTAGCATGTACGCGTATCTAATATGGACACGTGTGTCCGACACAGGTACAGTAACCTAAGACAAAGTGTGCGTGTTTCATAGCCTCGGTATAGTAGTGGTGAAATGCTTATCTATACTAGTATTGTCTACCATTGATATAAGCACCAAACCAAAAAAAGAAAAGGGATTGCAAATTACTTTGCCCCATTTATAACCGGTACATGGATGGTTATATGGTTCTTGGGCAGGGATGGAAGGTGGGATTGAAAATCCGCATTATTATGCAAAAAGTTAGCCCGCCACAACCTGCCCTGTTTAGCGACGACGAATTACAATTTTATTTCTATGTTTTTAAGTTAGCATTCAACAATACTAAAATATATCAAACAAATTCTGATTAACTTTTTTTTATCACTGTATATATATATTTTTTGTATTATCCATATTCCAAAACTTATATCATATCCCTAGTTAGATAACCATACAGTACTTGTTGAGGTCCATACCTGCCCATTTTGTCCTACCCATCAATACATTAAAAGTCCAAACAAGTTGAAAACCCAAACCCAGTATTTAAAACCGGGTTGAGAGGTTGGTTGGGCATAAATAGCAGGCCCAAGACCACATCTACAAATTTCAATAAACAACCCATTTCAAATCTCAATAACACGTGTCAACACTCAGCTAAACCAGTTGACACGAACCTTAATTTAAGTGGAGCGTGAAGTCTGTGTGTCACGAGCCTCCACTCTACGGAAGATGAATAAAATGTCTGTGTGTCACAATTGACCTTCGCACAACTGTCCCAGCAACGCAGACAGCTAATATATATACATATAGCTATATATACATTGTAACATAGCCAACGCGGTTGTATTTAACTCGGGAACACCATACTGCAATGTCATAAATAAAATAAAAGCGAAAATCAATAAATTAAAATGAAATTGGATAATGTCCTCCTCACACTTATTGCCCCAATCAAAATGTCCATTATGTCCTCCTTTTCCTAGCAAAAAGTTTGGGTAGAAGGGACCATTTCACAATCTTTTATTAGGTCACAATTTGGGGCAAGAAAATAAATATTGCATTTTTCACAACTTTATTTTTTTATTTTAACTTTCCAGAAAAAATTAAAAGACATCCATTTTCAATTTTTGACGGTAAACAAAATTAATAAACCCTTAAATCTTATTTTCACTATAAATATCAAAAAAGTAAAACATGTCATCATTCTCACTATTCATTTTACTTACTATTTTTAGAATTAAAAACATAAATGATTACTCCATTAAAAAATTAAGTTCCTAATTTTTCTTGAACACAGTAAAAGGGAGGGAAGACAACAATATCTGCAGATGCATATATATATATATATATATATATGCAGAGGCAAATACGAAAATAGAAGAGAACAATTAATAACTAATCTTATACACACATATACATACAGATAAGTTTCAGAAATAGAATCTACGAATATCTTTAGTTCTATTACTATTGTTATCGTGATATTAAACTGAAATGCATTTACAGAGCTGGCATATATATATATATATATATATATATATATAAATATATAGACATATACATAAGCAAAAATTTAGATTCATAAACTAGTCTAGGTATAGAATTCCAGGAGTTGAAGCTTCCAAATTCACTGTAAAAAGAGGTAATTAAGAAGATCGAGTTCAGTTCTTACCTCTATTGATTGATAATTGTCTGTAATAAAATGGAGGTGTAGATCAATTGATGGATTGAAGCTGAGCAAGAGCGTGAATGGGCCAGACAAGATATAGAATTGCTGGATTTATATATATATATATGTATATGTAATTGAAGACAAGGAAATGGAAATGGAAATGGAAATGGAAATGGAAATGAAAAAGTTGGAGGTAGTCCGAGTATGAACTTTTTCTTGAATATTCCAGATATATGAGACCTAGACTATAGAGGACACCAATTGCATTCCACCTATATACTGTGTGTGTGTGTGAGAGAGAGAGAGAGAGAGAGGGCTTTTTGGTGGGGCTTTGAGAAAGTGAGGGTGAGAAAAAGAGGAGGTTTGGTAATGTGAATCCTTCAGCTGGATCAGCAAGTCAAACTAGGTTTTTTTATTTGTTATTTTACCTTTTCAAGAGAAATGAGAGCTAGCGGTCCCACAAAAATTAAATAAATAAATATATATATTATCCATATATGTAATTGGAGTAATTATCAATTTATCACAACATAATTGTTACCCAAATTGCTTATGCTATGTTTCAAAAATTGCTATAACAACTTCATGCCCTTTAAATTAGAGTTAATTTCAGTAAACCCCCTTGTAATTTTAAAAGAGATCACTTTATCTCTCTCATATATAGAA
Organism: Cornus suecica; assembly: GCA_963922005.1. Classification (NCBI taxonomy): domain Eukaryota; kingdom Viridiplantae; phylum Streptophyta; class Magnoliopsida; order Cornales; family Cornaceae; genus Cornus; species Cornus suecica. The sequence continues at coordinate 61,028,235 of OY998239.1, forward strand.
AACTCCCTTATAATTACCAAAATATATCAACTTGTCACCCTCCAATAATTTTGGATCAAAATAGCCCAACCCCTGAAATTTAAGTAAATTAAAAAAATCATATAAAATTCAAAAAATATATATACATAATTCGTAAAAAATATATAAAAATTAAAAAAAAAACATATAAAATTCGAAAATATATATATAATTCGAAAAAAATATAAAATTGGTAAAAAAAAACATATAAAATTCCAAAAAATATATAATTTTTTTGAAAATATATATAAAATTTGTAATAAATATATAAAATTTGAAAATATATATAATAAAAAACATATAAAATTCAAAAAAATATTTAAAATTCGTTAAAAAATATATAAAATTCAAACAAATATATAAAATTCATAAACAAAACATATAAAATTTGTAAAAAAAATATATAAAATTCGTAAAAAATATATAAAATTTAAAAAACTTATAAAATTCGAAAAAACCATATTATCAATCAAATAAAATATGTCGAAAACATAAATATATTTTTAATTTTAATTAGGAATAAAATCATATAACTTTGTTATTAAATCACATGAATGAGAAGATTATGTTGGACCCTCCATATTAAAAAATGGTCAGTTCAATCAGCATTTTGTTTATTGCATGGAAATGAAAAGAAGCAATTGACTTCTAAATAAACACTTTTAACACCACAAATTATTTTAAAACTGTCGCTATACTCTATTGTGACATCTAAATGTTTTTGAAAAAATAAATCAAATATAGTGGAAGAGCACTTTCTTGGATTCTATTATGATTTTCCCAAAAATCAAATATTATGATTTTCCTACCCATTTTTTTTTATAATCTTATTTGAATATATTATTGTAGTGTGCCAAAGGATTATATATATATATATATATATATATTGAATTTTATATATTTTTTATGAATTTTATTTGTTTTTTTCAAATTTTATATGATTTGTTTTTATTTTATATATTTTTTACGAATTATATATATTTTTACGATTTTGTTTTAATTTTATATGTTTTTTTTAATTTTTATATATTTTTTACGAATTATGTATATATATGTTTAGAATTTTATATGTTTTAATTTTATTTTATATATGTTTTACGAATTTTAGATATTTTTTTACAAATTTTATATGTTTTGTTTTTATAATTTTATATGTTTTTTTACGAATTTTATATTTGTTTTTGAATTTTATATATTTTTTACGAATTTTATGTATTTTTTTGAATTTTATATGTATTTTTTAATTTTGATATATTTTTGAATTATGTATAGATATATATTTTTGAATTTTATATATTTTTTTGTAATTTAATTAAATCGCAGGAGTATTTTGGTCAAAAATTATAATGAGGGAAGCAAGTTGATACATTTTGGTAATCATAGGGGAGTTTTCTGTATATGACAAAGTAATCTTTTTTTAAACCATAGGGAGGTTTACTTAAATTAACTCTTTAAATTATTCAAAACATCGATTATTGTGTCTGACGTTGTTACCTTAAAGGTTTTTTTTGGGGCAATTTACATTGTCACCCCTGAGATATGGGTAAATTACACCCAGATGATGGTCAACGCACAAGTTAACAGAGACACCCCTAAGATTTTATTTTTGTTACATTGACATCATTTGGAGGCATAAAATGACTTTATTGCCTTTTATTAATTTAATTTTCATATGAAATCTCTAAATTACCACATGTCTAAATCCTACACTTTACTCATTACACCAACCACCCTCATCGTCACATTCTTATTATTAAAACATCTACAATAAATAAATAAGATATACAACATGTATAATTTTATTTTAAAAATAAAAATTCAAAAATATAAAAAAAAATTAAAATATATATTTAAAAGTAAATTCTACAACTAAAACAATTTCATCAATAATAATACAAAGAAAATCTCATTATTTGATTACTGCTCTTAATTTTTAATATATTATTATATAAATATTCTCAAAACATTTAAAGGGTTATATTTAATAATTATTATAGGTATTACATATCTAATAAAAAATATATAATTTTTTATATACGAATAGAATTTGTTTTATATACTTTTATACTATTGTCAAACAATAATTTTAATAAAATTTGATAATATAATGATAGAATTTCTTAGATATGTAATACCTATAATGAAATATCTTATTTAGATATGTAATATCAAATAAAATTCCATTCCATTATGAAATTTGATAATATAATGGTAGAATCTTAGATATGTAATACCTACAATGGGTAAAATGTAAGATATTGTAAATAAGATATTTTATTATATTATCAAATTTAATTAAAATTATTGATTGACAATAGTATAAAAATATATAATTTTTTTCTATTTATACATAAAAATTTATGTACATATTATTAGATATGTAATACCTATAATGGTTATTAGATATAACCCTTTAATATTTTTTGAAAAATATTTATATAATAACATATTAAAAACTAAGTGCAGTAATTAAATAATGGTATTTTCTTACTATTATTATTGATAAAAAAAAATTAGTTGTAGATTTTACCTTTAAATATATATTTCAAAATATTTTTGATGTTTTTGAATTTTTATTTTTAAAATAAAATTGTATATATTGTATATCTTATTTATTTATTGTAAATTTTTTAATAATAAGAGTATGATGATAAGTGTGATTGGTGTAATGAGTAAAGTTTAGGATTTATGCATGGGATAACTTAAATATTTCACATGAAAATTAAATTAATAAAGGGCAATAAAGTCATTTTATGCCTCCAAGGAGCGTTAATGCAACATAAATAAAACCTCAGGGGGTGTCTCTGTTAATTTGTGTATTGACCATCATCTGGGTGTAATTGATCAATACCCCAGGGTGTGTCAATGTAAATTACCTTCTTTTTTTCCATATCACATGTGAAGAAAGGAATCATAAAGTTAAAAGCGAAATTCTATTAATTTGTGAAAAAGGGATGACTGTCTCTACCCAATAAAATAATAAGTTTAGAGTGAGAATGATCAAAGATGATGGTGTGAACATGTCTTTGTTCTTTTAAAAGGTGAGTATAATTTTTCAAAAAAGGTATAAGAAATTATAATGAAAAAAGAATGGAATTTCATTAGAGAAGTAAAAATCCTCAAAATAAATGTAAAAAAAGTAAATAATAAATAAATCAAATTTGGGGGAGAAGAATACCTACTTGATGTCTCTTTATCACTTTCTCTCTAATTCTAACTAAAATAAAACTTAATACGAAAGAAAAATCTCTTGAAAAAGTGTATGCCTCTTTTGTTATTTGTAACGGCCAAAATTCCCGGCCCATCAAAGAGAAGGCCCACAAAACAATTTCCCAAAAGCCAAGTTGATCCGGGCTTGTAAATAGTCATAATTTAAGCCCAATTCGACTAAGCCCACAAGTTATCCTAAGTTGGGGCTAAAGTCAATGATTTGGTTAGCTAAGGAATTAAAATTGTAGAATGAAATCAAATCCCTAGAATAAAAGGATTTGATCATAATCATGATGGGTCAAGAAACCCATCGTCTCATGTATAAATATGACCTTAGAGCTTCAATAAGAGATATTCTTGAGTGTGTGCAAAAAACTGCATCTACACTTTGGTGTCGTCTGTGGGAACGAAGATTATTATTAATCTTTTTCTCACCTCACAAATTCGACTTTCTCCCTTTCTTTTTCTTTCTTCTGCATTTTCAAACCTTTTAGGGTAGTTATGGCGGACACAAGGTCCTCAGCGGCGTTAACATAGGCAAGTAACGCTCAAGCCTCCCAGATTCAGGCAATCATGGAAAGGTTGGTGGCGGTAGAAAGAATGAATAAAGAGTCGGAACGACAGAACGCAGAGCTTCGCCAGAGACAAGGTCAGGTTCCAAATCCTGACGATCAAGGAGGTCAAGCCAACGCCGCCAACAATGAGGATGTACTCCCAGATCCACCTCGGAATGATGGGAACCACAATAATGGAAGGGAAGGCATAGGTAGCAGAGTAGATGATGATCAAGAAGAGGTCACCGGCCAAAGGCACAGGGATCCCCCAGTCAAGGCTCAGCCTACGATGAAGGATCTAGAGGATATGGTTGCTAAAATCCAGAAGCATCTGTTGGAGAGCATGAAAGTCCAGACCCCCTCGATGAAGGATTTGGCAGCCCATGCAGCTGTTGACATGATTAGATCGTCATTCACAGATGAGATAGATCAGGATGAGTACCCAAAGAAGTTTAGGTTGTCAACCTTCACCCTTTATGATGGAACAACAAATCACATCTACCAGTACCGGACCAAGATGACCACCTATAAAAAGGATGAGGCCCTTATGTGCAATGTGTTCCCCACCAGTTTGACAGAAACGCCCCTCTTATGATTCAGAAAACAACCCCATGGATCCATTGATAGCTGGAATAAGTTATGCGAACTTTTTATAGCATAATACTATAGTAATCATAGACAAAAGAAGACTATTTCCACCCTATTTACTATGACCCAAGAGAAGGATAAAAGTCTCCAGAGTTTCCTATCCAGATTTACCAGAGAGGTGTCCTCTATAGACCAGTGTGATCAACTTTCGGCGGTAGAAGCATGTAGGATGACCCTAATCCCAGGTACTAAGTTCCATGCCTCTCTAGTAAAAAGACCCTTGAGTAATATTGGGGAGTTAAATTCCAGAGCCCAGGGGTACTTCCAGATTAAGGAAGAAGAAGCGGTCAGACGCAAAAGAGCCTTCATGGTTACTGCTGAAGCCAGAACCAAAGATCGCATCAAAGAACAGAAGCCAACTTGTTAGGCTCCAAACCCTTCATAAAACAAGCCCGCTAGCAAGAAACAAAGAGTGGAAGACAAGGTGAATCCCCTTAAAGTGAGCCTGGGTAAGCTTTACCTAGAAAAGAAGAATAAGGGGATTTTCAGACCGCCTTTGATAATGAGAACCCATGGAACAGAGAGATATGAAAAAGCATTGTGCCTTTCATAGTGAATATGACCACCATACTAATGACTGTAGGAATCTGCGCAGACAGGTAGAAGCAATGATTGCGAAAGGAGAATTATCTGAGTACGTGGCAAAAGACCAGACATGAGCAGAGCATCGGCCGAAAGCTCCATAAAACAATACACAAGCTGGATAACTAGTTAGAGTGATTCATATGGTTCAGGGCAGATATACAGCTGAGGAGACCGAAGGGGTCAGGAGATCCCAGATGCGTCAAGCGCACAAGCTCAAGAGGGTCGGCGAAATATGTCAAACCTCTAACAGAAAAGAGGAGCCTCATATCAGCTTCTCTGAAATAGACCTCAGGAATGTTTAGATGCCCCACGAAGATCCTTTGATCATATCACTCATATTGTCTAATTTCCTGGTTAAGAGGGTCATAGTAGATCCTAGAAGTAGCACGGACATTATAACCAAATGAGCCTTTGACAAACTCGGAGTTAACACCAACCAGATGCAACCGGCCAGAACCCCCTTGCCGGATTTTATGGACGATAAGTGGAGTCGATTGGGGTCATCCAGCTGCTTGTGTCAGCCACGAGAAGGACACTCAGGGAAAATTTTGTAGTGGTGGACGTTAAGCCATCATACAACCTCCTTATGGGCAGATGCTGGATTCACAGGATGCAGGGTGTACCTTCAACCCTCCATCAGGTGATGAGAAGTATGGATCCCAATGGTGTGGACATGATTGATATTCCAAGGGATCAGGTAACAACGAAGGAATGTTATGTGATGTCAATGAAGAACCTCAACAAATGGACTAAGTCGGATGATAAGGTTCAAGAGAACTCCAAGCAGAAGGAAAAATAATAATTACAAATTGACCCTCTTGAAAGGGGTCGAGAGGCTCATGTCACGACAGAGCCGCTCCAAGAGGTAGATATCAGTCCCACTGGCGATGACAAAACTACATTAATTGGGTATGCCCTGATAACCACTGAGAAGGTAGACCTAACAAAGTTATTGCAGGACAACATTGATATATTCGCCTGATCACATCTGGATATGCCAAGCATAGATCCGTCTATTGCATAGCACAAACTGAACGTTGATCCAGAGGCCAGGCCCATCAAGTAGAGGTAGAGGCACTTTGGGGTAGAAAGGAATTAGATCATAGCTGAGGAGGTCAGAAAATTATTAGAGGCCGGGTTCATCAGGGAAGTCAGATATCCCATCTGGCTCTCTAATGCAGTTGTCGTCAAGAAGAAGAACGGGAAATGGAGGGTCTGCATCGACTACACCAATTTAAACAAGGCCTGCCCAAAAATATTGCTTCCCTCTCCCAAAAATTGACCAGATGGTGGACGCTATAGTAGGTTATAAAAAACTCTCATTCCTAGATGCATACTCTGGGTACAACCAGATACCCATGAATGCAGTGGATGAGGATAAAACATCATTTATCACAGAAGAAGGTACATTTTGTTATAAAATAATGCCTTTTGGATTAAAAATGCAAGTGCTACCTACTAGAGGCTTGTAAAAAGGATTTTTGGTCACATGATGGGCCATACAGTGGAGGCATACATTGATGACACCATGGTTAAAAGCAAAAAGAGAGGAGATCACCTTCAACACTTGAGAAATGTATTCCAAGTAGTCAGACTCTACGGAATGAGGCTCAATCCCTCCAAATGTTAGTTCGGAGTTTCATCCGGCCAGTTTCTGGGTCATATTGTGAACAAAACTGGAATTGAGGCAATCCATGCTTAGGTCAAAGCTTTGATACACACAGAAGAGCCAAGGACACAGAAGGAAATCTAAACCCTCACTGGAGGGGTGGTTGCACTGAACAGGTTCATCTCCAGACTCACAGACAAATGCAGACCATTCTTTCAGGCCATTAAAGTAGGAAAAAGTAGTACCTGGGGACCAGAGCAAACCCATGCACTCCTTAAATTGAAAGAGTATTTTATGAGCCCTCCCGTGTTGATCTCTTCAGAGCCAGGAGAGAGGCTACATCTATACTTAGTAGTTTCAACCTCTTCAATAAGTGCAATATTGGTCAAAGAGGAGAAAACCCGTCAGACCCCAGTCTTCTACACCAACAAACCACTCACATATCTTGAGACAAGGTACACTACAATAGAGTGAGTGATTTTGTCATTAGTCAATGCAAAAAGAAGACTTAGGCATTATTTTGAAACACACCCGATTATCGTCCCTACGATATTCTCCACAAGGGCAATAATGTCCAAACCTGACCTCACTAGGAGAATTATGAGATGGGCGATCGAATTGGGAGCCTTTGACATCACCTATGTACCCAGGACTGCCATCAAAGGGCGGGCCCTAGCTGACTTTCTCTTAGAAGCAAAACCAGAGCTCGATCACCCAGAGCCGGAGGAGCCTGAATGGATCCTATTCGTGGAAGGATTAGTTGTAGTCTTAAGGGTTGGACTGGGTCTCGAGATCATAACGCCAGATGTCATGAAGATTCAACAATCAGTGCGTTTGGAATTCCCAGCTTCCAATAATGAAATCGAGTATGAGGCATTATTAGTGGGACTCAAATTATGCGAGAGTCATTAGATCAAACGCCTCAGAGTATACAGTGACTCCCAGATTGTCATGAGACAGGTCAATGGAGAGTATGAGACTGGAAAAAGCTAGAACCATACAAAGCCTTGGTTCAGGCAGAGCTCAGTCACTTCGACCAATTCACCCTTCAACAAATTCTGCGAGAAAATAATGAGGGTACGGACAGACTCGCTAACGTAGCATCATCCAACACTCGGGACCTAACTAGAGTGGCTCCCATAAACTACCTGGAAATCCCAAGTACATAATAACCAAGAAGTATCTGTATAATTCTATAAGAGCCCAGCTAGATGGATCCTATTGTGTCCTATCTAAGAGATGGAACACTACCTGAGAGCAAGCCCAAGGCATAAAATATCCGTATGAAATTCGCTAGGTATTCTTTGATTAACGAAAAATTATACCGAAGGTCCTTTGGAGGACCATACCTCAGGTGCTTCACCCCTTCCGAAGCCAGAGCTATTATGAAAGAGATACATGAAGGGGCATGCGGAAATCATTCGGGAAGAAGGTCCATTTCTCACAAAATACTTAACCAAGGCTACTTCTGGCCTTATCTATCACAAGACATAAAAGCTTATGTTTGAAGATGCCATAAATGCCAAATACATGGAGATAATATTCATCCACCGCCAGAGCTTCTCAATCCCACACTTAATCCACATCCATTTGCTCAGTGGGGGATTGATATAGTGAGACCACTTCCAAAAGCTTTAAGAAAAGTAAAGCTAGCACTAATAACCACAGATTATTTCACCAAGTGGGTGGAAGCAGAGTCCTATGCAACAATCACACACAAACACGTGATCAAGTTCATATGGACAAATATTATATGCCACTTTGGGACTCCAAGAGTGATAATGATGGACAATGGGTTGAACTTAGACAACAAGTGGACCAGAGAGTTCTGTGAACAACATGGAATTCAGATAAAAACATCCTCAGTTGGCTACCCACAGGGCAACGGGCAAGCTGAAAGGTCAAATAGAACTATCATCAATAACATCAAGAAGAAGTTGGAAGATGCCAAAGGGTCTGGCCAGTTAAATTACCAAAGGTCTTATCGGTATATAGAACTACTCCAAGGTTCCCACTAGAGAAACTCCATTCTCCATGGCTTATGGAGTAGAAGTTGTCATACCCATAGAGAATGTAGTACCAACTATAAGAACTGAGGCCTATCAGGAGGACCAAAACAATCAAAACTTGTTGCATGCTCTCGATACCTTGGAAGAAAAACGTGATAAAACAACTACAAGATTAGCTGAGTATCATCAAAGAATTAGGAGGAGCTACAACCAGAAAGTAAGAAGGCGAGAATTCTAAATAGGGGACATGGTACTCAGAAAGAAAATTGGCATCATCAGTAAGCTTTGTGAAAACTGGGAAGGACCCTATACCGTGATTGAAGTCATTGGCAAATGGGCTTACTGGTTGAGAAAATCTAATGGGCGCATGGAGCCCCATTCCCAGAATGCCTCCAGGCTGAAGATGTACTATCCTTAGCCAGAATCTTGTTTTCAAACACGACAAAGGTTATTTATGTTTAAAATTAATTCATTACGCTATCAATAAAAGAGGCTGAAGCCTATTTTTGCTTTCAAGTAGTTAACTATTAGCGTCACCTACCTATGTATTCTCTTTCAAAATTAGACGCTTCTTGTAAAATAATAATAACAGAGACATATGCTTGGCCCATTTAAAAGAGGAAAATTAATCCTAAGTTCTAAAAATGGCAAAGGCATATGTCTGGCTCATTTAAAAGATGAATTTTATCATAATTTATAAAATGGCAGAGGCATATGCCTGACCCATATAAAAGAGAAGTTTTATCCTAAATTCTAAAAATGGCAGAGGCATATGCCTGACCCATTTAAAAAAGGAAAATTAATCCTAAGTTTTAAAAATGACAGAGACGTATGTCTGGCCCATTCAAGAGAGGAATTTTATTCCTAAGTTATAAAATGGTAGAGGCATATGCCTGATACATTTAAAAGAGGAAAATTAATCCTAAGTTCTAAAAATGGCAGAGGCATATGCCTGGCCCATTCAAGAGAAGAATTTTATTCCTGAGTTATAAAATGGTAGAAGCATATGCCTGGCCCATATGAGAGAGAAATTTATTCCTAAGTCATAAAAGGCTTATGTCTACCTCATTCAAAAGAGGATTTTATGCCTAAATAGCAGAGGTAATTCCTGAATTTGAATTAAAACCAAAAGTTATATGTTTGAGGCATACACTGGTAAAACAAATATCAGTAGAGACATATAAACTTTGGTATATTCAAAGAATTCATGAACAAAAGAAAGATTTATTAAAATAAAAACATGTATTACAAAATCTTCCTAAGGGGTTAATAATATCTAGAGGCAAGTCATATGAATAAAGGAATGGGGAATATGCTCCTACTATAGAGGTGATAGTGCCACAAATGAGATACATTACAACTCAAGGTGAGAACAAGATCCGTATGGAGGCTCTATAAACATCCCTTGCATAAGCTGGGGGGTGGTAAAGGCTAGGTTTTGGACCGAGCCCTAAAATCTGGCCCAAAAGCATCCACGATTTTAGTAGCAAGAAGCACTGGAGGTGGAGCCTCTGAGTTCGGAGGATCAACAGAAGGGTTCCCAACAAGGAACTTCAAAAAAATCACCTCAATTGGACTCGGCTCAGGAGCATTGTAGGGAGCTTCAACACCTAGATGGGCATCCATACCCTTAGGGTCAGCAGGTTTCCTCTAGTCAGGCTCCTTCAGAGTGGTGTCAAAACCATTACGCCAGAACTGACCAGTAACGCAGTTGTTGAAAACTTCGTAGCGTGAATGCATGGCCAAACCCCCCTTGTGGCACATCTCCAACTTAGAATGAGTTAAGGTCAGGCGATACTGGAGCTCTTCAATCTCAGTATTAGCCTTAACCCTGCCCTCCCTCAAAGTTGCATTTTCCTTTTTTAGAGCAGCAACTTCGTTGACCAGAGTAGTCTCCCTCCCGTCAGCCAAAGCCAGGGCAACTTTGAGACATGCCACCTCGTCTGTCTGATGGGCCAATATTTCATCATGGGAATGACGCGTATAGCACAGAGCTCCCATAGTATAAAAGGCCTACAAAAAATAACACAAGGCAGAAATTGTTAGAGGACAAAACATGATGCTCAAATTGAAAAATCAAAGCACGATGAAAAAATAAAAACGTACCCTCATCATCATGCCCATGACCCTGTCTAGCAGCTTAGGACCATCAAGGGCCTTGAAGGTGTCCAAGTCCTCCCTACTCCAGATGGACTTGGCCCTCTCTATCATAGCCGCCATAGTAGTGGGGAGAGAGGCTTCCCCACCTTCCTCTCCAACTTTCCCTTTTAACTTCTGCCTTTTAGAAGACCTATCTTCAGCAGAAGGGCGAGTGTGAGGTGGAGGAGGCTGAGGCAATGAAAGGACAGTGGACTGGGTTGCAACACTCCTAGATACAGCAGCAGGCCCAAATGCTGGGGCTGTAGTTGTGACTCGAGAAGGGGTCCCCTTAGTGGCAGGGTTGGGGGTATTATCTAGATTGGCATAAAAAAGCTTAGGATGGATTAAGCGAAACATATCTACAGAGGCTCCTAGTCTGGAAATGTCCTGCAAATTATCAGGAGTCAAAAGTTCAGTACAGTTCAAACGCTTAGACCAAAGTTTATTCCTTAAAGGTTTGACCTTTTTGTAAACTTTACTGGAAGAAGACCCTTTACTACTGACACCAAAAGACTCATAGATATATTTAGCCCTACGGAGATCATAATCACGAAATAGGCAGGTAATTGAGTGTCTATGACGAAGCTTGTAAGGGTTGAATTTGCCAGGACCAAAAACACTAGGGATAGGAAATGAGGCATGGTGAGGATAAAACTAGGGACCCTTGATCAGGAGCATCCTCTCTTTCCACCCCTTCTCATAATCATTTTTTCCCTCATAAATATTTCTGTCTTTAAAGGGGTAAAACATTAACCTCCCTGCATAATTAGAGATTTCAAGAATCTAATAACACAAGAGGAGGTTGTCAAATCCTAGATGCAACCCATGCTCATGGTTTACCAGGATCAACATAGAAACAATTCGAAAGAAATTTGGGTTAACTTGCAGTGGGGTCTACCCCAAAGTGAAAAAGATGAAATGGAAAAAGGGGTGAAGGGGAAACCTAACCAATTTCACTTGGTTTTAAGAAAGAAGTAGGTCGTGAGGACCAACACCCTCACCCTGGGTAAAGTCTAATTTAGGGTTGTAGGCCTCTAACTTCACACCAGAGGGAGGTTTGACTAGTTTTCTAAGAGATTTGATGTTTTGGATTTTGCGAAGACTGGCTGGAAGTCTGTCAAGATTATATGGGAGAAGCTCTTCGATGTCATTGGCACGTTCTTCTTCTTGAGGGAGGACAGGGATTTCCTCAGTATGGCTCTCAACAGACTCACCACGAGATAAATGGGTTATTTCCTCGCTAGTAGAGCTGGCACGAGATTCAGACATTGTGCAAAAGAAGAGAGAATTCCAAAATAAAAGAATGAAACACTTATAGAGATAAAAATAGATCGCCGGAAAAGATAACCGGTGAAGGCAAAACAAGGATGCAAAGAATTGTACTCAACAGATTTTTGTAAAAGTAAAGATTCCAAATGATAGATAAAAGTGGGTATTTATAGAGAGAAATAGGTGTGTCCATCCAGTGCATTAAATGGGACAGGAGTCGTTGCGATTTTTCAAGACGAACGGGTGCATTGATCAAGGGAATCCAGCCATCATTTTGAATTTAAAACTCACACGCAAGCTGGGTCATGATTGTGGTGAATATAGAAAGCCATCCCACATGCATATATGTATATGCATATATATGATGGAACGAAAGGGAAATTGTTTAAATCTAATATTTGGGTTAGGCCCATGAAGCATTGGGTCAAACCTAAAGGGGTTAGTGTAAGGGCCAAAATTCCCGGCCCATCAAAGAGAAGGCCCGCAAAACAATTACCGAAAAGTCAAGTTGATCTAAGCCTATAAATAGTCAGAATTTAAGCCCAATTCGACTAAGCCCACAAGTTATCATAACTTGGGGCTAAAGTCAAGGATTTGGTTAGCTAAGGAATTGAAATTGTAGAAGGAAATCAAATCCCTAGAATAAATGGATTTTTTCCTAATCATGATGGGTCAAGAAACCCATCGTCTCATGTATAAATATGGTCTTAAAGCCTCAATAAGAGATATTATTGAGTGTGTGCAAAAAACTGTATCAACAATTATTGAGCAGAACAAGATTATAAAGGATCGCTGCCCCTTTTAAAAAAAATGGAACAAACAATATATGACCCCTCTTCCATCCATAATACTATTATATATTTGTATCTCATTTAACAATAACGATTACATTATTCTTCCACCCTCTTATACTCTAATAGCATAAATAATTAAATTTAGGGATAATACCACTAACATCCCTTATACTTAGGCCTAATTACACGTGGTACCCCCAACATTACTAAAATATCAAAACTCTCCATTCATTGTATTGGAAAACAAATTTGGAAAAAATTGAGATAAAAATGTCTTAAATACCCTTTAATATTTTATGATATATAAGAATTATTTTGGAATATTGAAAATTTACTCTATTGCCCTTATTTGTTTTAGGGGATAATAAATATTGTTCATCCTCTCCATTCAACCCTACCCTTTCATTCTTAAGCAAAGAGAGAGAGAGATGACACACTACAAGAAAAATCAGTTTACTACGGGCAAAATAAAATTTTACCACAATTTTCGTCCATTGTATAAGCCCTGTAGTTGTTTTTCAAGCATATTTCACCACGGTTAGACAAGCGTTGTGAAAACTAATATTTTTTTATCACGGAAAAAAATCATGGTAGAATGTTTAACGTACCACTACGGTTCTTGCTCGTGATATTTTATTTTAACATTTCATTACGGTTTACTTCTGTGGTAAAATCAAACATTTTACCATGTGCATAAAAAGTTGTGGTATTATATGATGTTTTATCACGAGCAAAACATGTGATAGAATGCGTGACATTCCACCACGCGTAAAAAAAATGGTAGATTTATATGACATTTTACCACGGACAAAACTTGTGGTAGAATGAATGACATTCCACCATGATCTCTTTTCATTGTTGTAACGCCCCGCGTTTCCATTGTCATTTATGAAATTCTTTTCCAAGTGTTAACGGTTTTGTGACATCACTTATTCATGATGTCTTGTGTAATCTTGGTACGTATAAATTTTTCGCGTTTAAGTTTTGGACTTATCGGGATGACTTCGTTGACTTTCGTTTCCGGCTTAGTGATTGTTGTTCGTTGGTAACTACGTGGGTTCATTGCAACATTTTCTCGTTGGAGCTTTGGCAACTGTATTGTGTTTCCGAACGTGTTACTTTATTTTATTTTCAACGTCCGGTGTAGCACTTATGTGATTTTTATGTTTGTTGTGCTTAACATATTTAACGGTTACTTACTGATAGGTGTAAATGTGTGAATCGCGCATTGTATTTTCATTTTGTAAATAATGAAATTAGTTAGCAATGTTTTTGAGGAAGAACAACCTAGGGGTATAATGGTATTTTCACTATTATAGAGATAGTGGATAATCCTAGAATTTTAGCTAAGTGTTGAAATAACACTTGAGTGGCATAGGGGTAAATAGAGTGGAGGACTTTGGTTAAATGAGAAAGATAAGTTTAATGACATTTTGTAATTGATCACAAGTTGAAAGGTTTTTGGTCTTTTCTCACTTTAATGTGTTGTCACATTCTTGGCCATTAAATCTCATTTCCCATATTTAATCTCAACCCTTGGATGTTAAGGCCTTGTTTGGCAAGTGTATAAGGGCGGTGTGTATTTATTGAAGTCTTTCATTTGCAAGACTTAATGTGAACCCTTGGATTCATTTCTATTTTACCCACATTTGTTTTGGACCCTTGGATTGGTTTACAGATAGTGGAAAATCTCTACAAATTCTCTTAAGTCTTCCATTTAAAGACTTAGTCATATATTTGTTATATCCATTTTCTCCCCCTTCACTCTTGTTTCTTCTCCACTTTTGGTTGGATTTCATCACCATAAGCTTGGAGTTTGATGTTGTCTTGAACATGAAAGTTGTTCATGGTGTTCTCATTTTCGATTTAAGCCAAATATTGATAAGTGTTCTACCCTCTTTGTGAGTTTATACTTCAAACCCTAATTTTGGTTTTCTTGATGAACTATTTTTGATTCTTGGTTTCATCTTGTTGTGAGTCTTAACTCATTGTTAGGGACCATGGTGAAGCTTTCCACTAATTGGCTTCTTTGAATTTGGTGTTGGGTGGAAGCTAGGGTTTCATGACGTTCACTTTGTGGTGTTGATTTGTTCTTCACTTGATGTAGGGGAAAACTTCTTAATTATTTCATCTTATGATTTTGTGGGTATGAGAATTTAATTATAGGATTCCTAAACTTAGATGAAATTGCTAAGTGTATCCTTGGAATTGTGAATTAGGGTTTGGACATGTTTATGTGAATTAAACCTTGTGTATGGAGTACTTGTAATGATATTGAATAGAATTTAATTATAGGATTCCTAAACTTATATGAAATTGCTAAGTGTATCCTTGGAATTGTGAATTAGGGTTTGAACATGTTTATGTGAATTAAACCTCGTGTATGGAGTACTTGTAATGATATTGAATAGGAATATGAAGCATGCTAGTTATGTGGTTGTTTTTGAGATTTCCCATATTCAAGTGTGCTTGTATGCCTATATACGTGTATATGTATGTGGGTATAGTTTTGTATATGTGTAAGTGTATTATACATATGTGTATGTGGATGGTAGGGATGTAGCATTGGAATGAGATTAGGCTACCTCCTTTGGTTAGTACCTTAGAGATATTTTGGGAAGTGATATTATGGTTGATATGTGATTTGTGATAAACTTGCTTGAATTGAACTAGGAGCATGTTTAAAGGAATGGAATTGGATCCTTGTGAAATAAAGGAAAACTTGTTGATTTTAAACATGAATTGTATATGAGAAAGTATCGTTATTGATTATTGCTTTATTGTGATTAAAAGCATGTAAAAGAATTAATGGCATTCATGTTGGTATTTTGAGAATGTGTTCATAAATATGATGTGATATATATTTATGTTGAGGCATGGTTCATTTGAGGCCTTGATGCATATTGAGTACACCGTGTAGTGTCGAATGCATGGGTGTTGGTCTATGAGGGTTGTGTAACCATGTGTGAGTTTGACTAGTGTCGGATAGTCGAATGTTTTCATAAATATGACGTGATATATATTTATGTTGAATTTGTAACGGATCGTCGTAACAACTGGCCAGGAGGTGTCCCCCACTTATGGAACTAAAAAGCTAAAAATGTGATATAAGGTGAGTCATCTCATCTTCAAAGTCGTGGATCGCCTCGTGCATTGGATCTTCCGATCATTCATCACGGGTCACCTCGTGCAACCGTATTCCTTGTTAAAATGAGAAGTGTCAAAATCACTTGAGAAAAATCGGTGCGGTACTCTTTTTCATTGTAAATAGGTAGAGTATGTATCCGTTGACCCTTCGAGTTAGGGTGTGTGTGTGTGGTCGCGTGTGTACCATGAGGTGTGTGAGTCACATTGCATTTGAGTTATTAATATATGATTTATGTTTACATGTGAATTATGATATTATTTCATGTGATTAAGGAGCATGTTTAATGTGATTTTGTGATATAATTCAGTTGTTATTAAAATGCTCAAGTGAAATTGAAGGATGTGAAAATGTGAATTGCATGTCTTGTTTAAAGTATAATGTGAGATAAATGCTTATACTTGTTGCTATGCGTTTATATGCCTTAGGGTGGTGATATAAGTTAGTTTTGATGATTTTCTTCTGATAAGAAAAAGTCGGTGATGAGTTATAGTGTTGACTAGCATTGATTATGAATTGAAGCCTTGAGAAGGTGGGTGATGGTTTTGAGGTATAGTTAGCGTTGGTGTAGCAACGTGGCGTCAATGGTGATTTTGATATTTTGGTTATGATAGACAAGGTTATGAGTAAAACGAGTCGATTGTGTAGGGATGACCATATGATCTTTTTAGAGACCTAAGAGATGTGGTTTCGAATGAGTAATTGAGGTTTGAAAGAATCAGAAGAGGTGTTGATTTGAAACTAATTGGTTCCGTGGCAACGACCACTAGGTTTCCTTTAGCGAGCTTAAGGATATGAATGTCATTGAAGTTGTGGACATTCTTGAATAAGTTGTTGTTGAGTTTAGAGATTTGGATGTCGAACTAAGTATGGTTGGGTTAGAGTTAGTGCCTTTGTATATGGTCACTTGTTTTCCCTTCGAGTTGCCTTTTTTACTTCGGTTCGTCATTTCCTTTCTCCATTGAGCGTCTCCAAATTCACTTTGGTTTTTTCGTTGGTGTATCGGTTTGTTTTCGCCTACCCCGTGAACCGACTAAAACTTTGGGCTTGAAAAAATGATTTTGAGTCATTTGAAAAGATTTTGGCACTTAAAAAGTCGGTGGTATGCTAAAACGGAGACCGGAGGCAAAATGGTCATTTTTTCGCAAATTCTAGCGTACCGCGTGACAATTTTTAAAATTCATATCTCCTTCTCCGTATATTAGATCGAGGTGAATTTTTGTTGTTAGAAATCTAACATCTTGAATTTGTGTTTAAGCTTTTGAAAATGTAGTTTTCCGAAACTTCATTTTCGGCAGAATGTTGGTGTTTTTGGAGGTTTGGAACAATAATTTACTGTAGCATCCTTGTTTTCCTGCACGCGCAATAGTTTTCAAAAATTCATATTTCCTTATTCGTATATCAGATCGGGGCGATGTTTGTGGCGTTGGAACGCTGACATCTTGAACTTATGTTTAGGCTTTTGAATCACTCGATTTAACATATTCTTGAGTGATTTATGTTCGTTTGAAGATGATGGTATATTTTAAACTTTTACATGTCACGGTCTTTCTTTAAAAATTTATATTTTTCGACGTGTTTACTCAAATTCAATTCCGTTCCTTGATATGGGCTTCTTAGAGTCTCATTTATCACATATATGTTCAGTTTTTGGTTTGAGGACAAAGTGCCTAGGTTTTGGCGCCCGAACTCGTGTTTTATCTTAATTTTATATTTTGGGTCAGCGTTGTTCGACAACGTTTTCAAAAATTAATATCTCTCGCGTTAGGGCCTTGAATTCAGTTCCGTTTGTTTCTATGGTTCAAACTATGTCCAAATAGGTGGGGTAACCTTTGAAAGTACATTTTCCCCCTTAAAATGACCATTTTACCCTTGGGCAAACATGTGACATTTGAATGGTCGGTGTGATGAGTTATTCAATCTCTTTCACTTCCTTTTGGTGTTCGATAATCTTTGTGACTTTTCTTAGGTTGAAGTGATTATTTTACCCCTGTATTGGGTTTACGAATGTCGGGTAGTGACATGTGAGGTGATTATTTGAATGTCGGGTATGATTTGAGACTGATTTGAGGTTTTGTAGCTCGGTATGCTCGTGATCTAGGAAGTGTGCTTGTTATCATTCCTGGAGTGTTATGAATAGGAGTGTTGCTTTCGTGATTTGGTGATACTTGTTGTGTGGATTGTCAGTGTGGGACTAACGGGTATGAGTCGTAGTGATCTATGAGGTGGTCTGTACTACAGGGCTTGTATTGGTTGTATAGGTGTGTGTTATTATATGTTGTTGTGTTATGACTTCATTACGAGCTAGTTGCCCTATTTGTTGATGTATGGTAGGGGACTTGGGGGATGTGTTTTCGGGGTCTCATATAGGCCTGAATGCCATGTGGGACATTTGACTGACCTAGGATAGATACATGTACACGGGTTGGTTCGCACTCGACTTGAACCGTCGTAGGATGTGATAGTTACGATTCCTTTTTCCTACGAGGCTTCGATGAGATCACCCCGGCGTTCTTTTGCCTGGCGTCCCAAACGCCAGCTTGCAGGAAAGGTTTCGGCTACGGACAACATGGGTGCATCGACACTTTATTTTGTTTCCTCATTACAGGATGGCTCGTGGCACATAAGTTATTTTAGGATTTGGGACGTTCGTACGTAGAGTTGTTCCTTTTATTTTCCTTTATTTGTCCCCTGTATTAGGACTGTTGTTCTATTTTCTTGGGAGCCAGTCTGTTGGCATATCTCTTCCTTGTATTCGGTATCAGTGCATCGTTGTATAGATGTATTCTTTTGGTACCTCAATGTGCTTTGTGTATCATTTGGTTTAGCTTCTGCTTGGTTTTGTATGAAATTATTGTGATTAATAATATTCCATTCGGTTTTATGATTATTTAGGATCTTATTTGGTCGCTCTTTGTATGGATCATACCCCAGATTTCTCGGATTTCCTAATTCTGGAGTCTTTGAAATTTAGGGGCGTGACAATTGTATAATGCCATATAGTTTTCTTACATTTTGTGCACGTGGTAGAAGACCTTTAAAATATGATTTTCTACTAGGGATTCATCCTGTGGTAAAATATTTATGTGTGCATGTAACACCTAATGTTATTTTCCTTTTTCCTAAAATTATTTCCGATTTAATTTCGGTTATGACGTCACTTATACATGACGTTCATGTTATCTTTGGTATTTCGCATGTAAATTTTTCGCGTTTTACGTTTCAGACTTGGAGGGACTACGTTACGCGAATTCTTATTCTCGACTACGCGGTTTCGTTTCGACGTTGAGCATTAGTGCTTTGACTAGATGGCGACACGTTTTATTTGATCGGGCTTGTTAGACATTCCGATGACTGGGTTTTATGCCCCGGGCTATTTATATCGGTTGATATTATTTATTTCTCGTCTTGTGGATTTTTGGGTTCCTACCCCGGTATATTTAATTGGAATTGTTTATTGGGTGTCCCGTTGTTATTTCGGGTTGCGAGATTACGTTTGGGTGTTCCCGGTATTTTTTGGGATTTATTGTATATATATATATTTAATTATAATTATATATATATTATTTTCGGATTATTTTGTAATTTCAGATAATAGGAGAGTCATTTTCACAGTATACAGATACATGTATATAAGTTGTCATAATTATTTAATTTGATAACACTATTTGTCACAAGGCATCATTGAATAAATTTCACAAAATTCAATTTCATATATCATCTTATATACATCAGACATATATGTATAGATATATGTATATACGAGTCATCCATCTTCCTTCTCCTTCACGACACAATTGCGTCTCCTTCCTCCTCTCATCTCTTCACACGACGACACTGCTCCACCTCCTTCATCAGCTTCATCACGTCGCCGGCAAGAGAGCAGCTCGTCGGAGAGAGAGAGAGAGAACCGAAGGGAGAGAGGCTGAAATGTGGGAAGGGAATCGCTCCTGGTGGTCGTGACTTGTGGAGGTCGCCTGGGCTTTCAGCGATGACTGGGGTGGTCGGCGGCATGACCAGGAAGGTCGCCGGAAGCGACACGGCTGCTGTAGCAGTGAGGTGGTTCGCGTAGAGGCATCGCGCGTAGTAGCGGCGACAGACCATTTTCGGCCAGAAACTTAGACCATTTGTTCGGTCAACTTCCCGACCTCGGTTTGGGCTGATTTTCGGAGGGTAGCTTCGCCTATATGTCAGGTACGACGTGTAAAAATTTAGTAATATTTCGTTTAACGGTTTGTCGGAAAATTCGATTTGAAGTTTCGAATTTTCGTTTGGGTTATTTTAGATTTAACCAAATTAATTAACCTATTGCTAATGGGCTTTGTATATATCGTATAGGTTGTCGAGGCGGACGTTTCGATATATTTGAAATAATTTTCGGATGACTTTGGTCGGCGGGCTCCATAATCGGGCGCCGACACTGTTCACGGTAGGCCCGAAACGGCTGTTCTGTAAGCGTACCTTCAGGTGGGAAATTTTATTTCTCACTCCATATCATCGAAATAGTTTGGGGTGTGCAAACCCTTATTTATTTTAATATAGATATATTAAATTGTTAATTTAAATATCTAGAATTAGCTTAAAAGCGATGTAGGACTTAGAAATTAATTTGCAAAATTAATCAAATTAATTCCTACGAAATTGAGAATTTCCTAATTGAATCGAATAGGAATAGTTGGCTTAGAAATTCCTTTGAGGATTAAATGGGCTAGAGGATTTTGTGAACATTGGAGGTGAAGAACTTAGACGCTATGCTAGGTTCCCCTCATGTTACGTTGATTATCTGCCTTAATTGTTTTAAAAACATGTTAGAAGGGAATGAACTTGTATACTTGGAATTAAAGTATAAGTTGATGAATTGCAAACATGCTTATGTGATATAATTGCTTGTCGTGATTTACTTCTTTATTATTTTAAAGGCATGTGAAAGAGAGTATGAGATTCATGTGGTAGCATGTGGATATTGTACGTAAATATGATGGATTACATATTTATGTTGAGGCCCTGGATGTATATTGAGAACGTCATGTAGTGTCAAATCATGATGTTGGTATATGCGGGCGGTATAATCTTGTGGGTGTCTTTGTGTCGGATCATCACAACAACTGGCCAGGAAGTATCACGCCTACGAAACTAAAAAGCCGGCAAATATGAGTTAGGAGTCCAGGTAGAGGCTCGTGTTCTTGACTTTTGTAGTCATGGCGCACGAAGTTGCAAGTTGGGCTCTCGTGCAACCGTCTTCCTTGTTGAAAGTGAGAAGTGTCAAAATCACTTGGAAGAGTCGGTGTGGTAACTCTCCATTACTTGATGAGCTTGTATCCTCAAAAGTAGGTGGACAGAGTATGTATCCGTTACCCTTGGGAATTGTGTGTTTTTGTGTGAGTATCACGGGGAGTGTCGAGTCACATTACACTGCATACCCTTTATGTGATCTCGTTTGACATGTATATGTGTTATATTACATGTGATATTGGAGCATGTTATGTATGAATATTGCGAATTAAATTCATATTTTATAAAATGCTCAACTGGAAATGAATAATGTGAAAACATGACTTTAAATGCGAAAATTGTTAAAGTATAAATGAAACGTATATCTTTATACGTGTGATTATTTACCTTGTGCCCCTGAGGGAGGTTAGGTATACTAACATAGTGACCTCTGTGGTTACTTATGTGTTATCTATAGAGATTTGAGGTTAGGGATTGATTGAGTATCAATTGTGATTTGAGGCCTTAGAGAAGGCGGTGATAGTTTTGTGGTTTGGTTGGTTGCATATTACTGACCCTTGATGTTTCCTTCCCACTTAGAGAGAGGTATCCTTTATCGTGCTTTTGAGGTTTGAGTGCGGTTAGAAGTGGTTGTGATTGAACCTGTCTAGTTGAGTGGAAATGGCCTATTGATTCTGTTAATTACCAATTGTGAAATTGAGGTCATAATGAATTGGAAGAGCTATTGATTGAGACTAGTTATTCCCGTGGTATCGGCCACTAGTTTTCCCTTTTCGTGATATTAGGGGGTTAAGTGATTTTATTAAGTACTTGGGGTACTGTGGTGTCGTAGTTGTTTCTAGTGCTTAGTTCATTCCCTTAAGCATTTCTTTTAATGTACTCTGTATACTAATACATGTCTTTGACTTACACGTCATTCCTTGAGTTGTCGGTTACGGCGTGGTGCCGAACCTTTTCCAAGTGTTGTCATTTGATTTCGTGAGGTTGGGAACGGATAGTTGTGTTATGTGAACCCAATGTAGTACTCTTCCTTCCTTGTCCTCTTGGACATTATAGGAATACGTGGAGTTGTGTTTACCCTTATTTGGCTGTCCTTCGGAAACGGTGTTTTCTAAACTCTTTGTATTTAAAAAGGAAAAACCCGTTTTTGCCTACCCCCGTAGCAATGAACAGTTTTAACACTTTATAAAATGATCTTAGGATCTTCTTTAAAAAGATTTTTAACTTCTAAAAGCCGGTGATGACAACTGACGGAGACCGGGGGGCAAGACGGTCATTTTTACTATGTGGTTTCTTAGAAGGAAAACTATTTTATTACTTTTCTTGGGATTCTGAGATTTCGAGACTTCTTTCTCAATATCTCATCTTGTAGAGTTTTGAAAGGTTTTCCATTTTTTCACCTTTGCTTCCTATCATTTCTAAGTCTCTATATGAGGCTTTGTGTTGTTCAATGCACACATATAGTGTTGCCTTTCACTTTCTTTATTGTTGATGTCACCACTTAGGTGATTTGAGTTGTCACACGTGTTAAGGGCATGGATACCGAGTGGATTGGTTTCTTTTATCCGGGTGTTCTCACTAAACACTTGTGGTGTTTTAACCTTGACATTGTTGTCTCAGTTATCAGTTGGTTTAGCGTTGGGACTTCTTTCCCCTTGCTTTGGTTTCCTTGTTCGGGTGGTTTCACTAAACACTTGTGGTGTTCTTTACCTTGACATTGTTGTCTCGGTTATCTGTTGGTTTAACATTGGGAAGTTTTTCCTTCGTTTTGCTTTGGTGACCCTGAGGTGGTCGTTCTTGTGAGTTGAGTTCGTGTACTCTTAGTGATTTGATTGGGTGGTTTTCCTCGCCTATAGTGAGAGTGTTAGTGATGTGATTGACCCTATTGATGATAGTATTATGAGGTCGATATGATTTATGGTATGGTGATATGATTGAGGTGATCTAGCCTTTGAGAGGTAGAGTTTCCTTAGGAATGAGATGAGGTTTGTTATATATATATATTGTACATATATATATAGACGATGATTGTGTTAGTACGCAAGGACGTGAGTACTTTTCCTCCTGTGTTCTCGGGGAGTGAGTTATGAGCATTCCTTGGTACTGGTGGTGGATTTTAATCCCTGTGGATGTTATAGGTGAGTGTGTTTTCGCTCTGTTTAGATTTTTGGTTAGCGTTGTGAACGCTTGATGATTTGTTAGATTGGACATGGGTATCATGTACCTAGTGTACGTTGGTGAGAGTAGTGTAGACTACCGGTGTTGGTAGTTGGGGTACGAGTCTTAGTTGTATCTTATAGACTCTAGTTGTGTACTTATATATATCCCCGTATATACTCGTTTACGGTAGCTTATGAGCGCGTGCCTTGGGTTTGCGTGGATGGGATTTGTTGGGCTTTATATATCTTGCTAGATAGTTTAGCATTACCTAAACTGCTAGAGGATGTGGTAGTTAGAGTATCTTTTCCCACTGAGCTTATTTGCTCACAGGGGAATTTCATTTGCCCCCTGGTATTCCACGTCAGGTTGCAGGAAATATACGACTATGAGCAGGATGCAGTACAATGACAGTTTTCTATAGTTTCTTGTTACAGGTTTTGGAGTTGCACAGGGTGATGCGGTTACGGATGCAGCACGAATGGGTTTGGGGACGCTAGATCTCTGCTGTCAGTTTCCTTACCCATTTGTTATGGTTTTGTTATGTATTTCTTTTAGGAGCCAGTCTGTTGGCATATCCTTATTGGTATATCTTTTATTTTCCTGTATTTATTATTTTAGGATGTCGTTGTATTTATTCGGCACTGCTATGTGCGTTTCTGTATTCTTATTCGAGCATTTGCCGCTCTGTTGATTTTAAAGGGTTTGGAGAGGTCTTGGTTTCTTTCCACTACCTCGGCCCTAGTAGGATTGATGAATGTGGGGCTTGGAAGCCATTGTTATTATTGAATTGCTATTGGCAGGTTATTGTGTTGTGATTGGTTGTCTGGATGTTCCATTTACAAACAGAACTCTGCCGGATTTTTGTTAGATTCCGCCGCTTTGTTTATTATTCATTTGGGTATGAAATATACCATTTCCTATCATTATTCCATACGTTTTCATAGTTAATGATATCTTAGTTGCTCATTATAATGATCACATCCTGGATCCCTTGGATGTCCCAGTTCGGGAGTCTTACGAATTTAGGGACGTATCAGTATGGTATTAAAGCATTTTACCCTTTTGTGGGTGTTTGATGACTGAAGGTCATTTGTTCTCGTTCCTTTTTACTTCCGCATTCACTCCCATAGCTCTTAGGCTCGGATTTCGGAGTCCTAGGAATTTGGGGCATGACAGCGCATATGTGTATATAAATATTAATTTTTTTAATATATTCCCTAGTCATTAAAATACAATTAGTAATAAAACCTGAAAGTTCAAACAAACCATCCATCAAATTTTCTAAAAGAATGCAAATGAACTAAAGACAATTACTAAAACAAACATCAAAATATATTAATTTCAGAAATTTATAAC
Source organism: Cornus suecica (assembly GCA_963922005.1). Lineage (NCBI taxonomy): Eukaryota > Viridiplantae > Streptophyta > Magnoliopsida > Cornales > Cornaceae > Cornus > Cornus suecica. Next base: position 61,052,963 of record OY998239.1, read on the forward strand.
GGTAAAAGTACAATTCAATAAGTTGTAACAAATGTACTAAAAAACAAGGATACAAAGAAATAATTGATGCATAATCCACCTTAAACATCCTATTAAATTACTTCAAATCTTAATCTTCTTCTTGGTCTATTTTGGTACCGCACTTGTAATTAATTCTTCATGAGACAACTTTACAACAACAAATTGAGGATAATCACCAACAAAAAACCAATATCCTACAAAGATAGAAAAAAATGAAGTAAGAGTAATGAAAAATATAATGTTTCAATGGTAATTAAATATAAAATAGAAAGATTATATTCATATAAAATAACTGTAAGTTGAGACCTATAATTAAAGTAGAAGAATACTTGATTTACTTACAAATTTTAATGATTTGGAAAGGCTAAGCAATGCTACAACCATGAGCATCATTCAAATAAAAAAATATAGACTGAGGCATGTACAAAAGCACATCGGGCTATCAATTAAACAATATTTGTTGCACAATTTACAAGCTCATAACAAAATACTTTGAAGAATAAGACCTTTTACTAAAAGAAGCATAAACTTCAAACTCTAACCTTATTGCATGTGTATTTGGTCTCCAATGGCACATCCAGCGCTTAAAAGACATTTCAAATAAAGAAGCAAAAACATGATACTTAATAAAAAAAAAAACTAGGACTGTAAACTTGAAAGAGGAACTTTAATGGAGCAAACTTATTAAACAGTAGCATTAACAGATAAACTTCAATAGTAAAATGGCCAATCACAAACCTCATCAACCCAATAGTACACACTTTGAGTAAAATTCATGACTAAGAGAAAGATGATAACAGGAGTTATCACACTTGTATTAAATTACAGATAGTATGATTTGAATCGTAAACTATCAACATCAAATGTATGTTCCATATAAGGTAGATGGATTGAATTTGCGCACACAAGCAAAATCAAATATAGTTCATATTTGTGGTGTGTGAGTGTGTATTACCTATAAAAAATACATATATATTTCATATTTCTATGTGTAGAGTTGAGTTTTATTATGAGAAATTTAATCAAATAGGAAAGTTGCATCATAGTTTTCTAATCCATATTAGATTACATCTCATCTAATGAGACTTTTAAATAGTATAAGTTATAAAAAATGACTCGAAACAAAATCCGTAGGTTGGTCCATTTGGGTAATTGGAAGATAACTGCACCATCCACATTGTAGAAAGAGAGAATTATGCCCACATGTGAGTGTGAGTGTGTGGGGGTGTGTGTGGATATATTTAAACCTCATGTGAGGAATTTCATCAAATAGCAAAGCTGCAACACAAAAATAAGAACTCACTTTCCACTGAAGTAGTGAGCACTTCATACATAAATAATTATATATATATATATATATATAAATATATAGTAAGAAAGAGATACGATAACAATCTCCGTCTCCCCAATATCTAAACAAAATCAGTTGGCCTAGCTTCAAAAACAATAACCTTTGGTAGTGGTGGCAATGGATAGGAATCATGGAAAACTGCTTGGGAGAAAGACGCAAATGGAAAAAAAAACTCTAGAGAAATTAAATAAATAATCATCTAATACTTTATTAAAACTTGATATCCTTGGTAGAGATAGATCTATAGATCCAGGTGATATAGGTGAAGGTCAAGAGTAATTATTGGATGAGAAGAGCTAGGTCAAGAGTAATCCGCGCCTTAGCGCGGATGATAGCGTAGTTCCAGTGGGCATCTCACACCATAGTGCACCACAAGAGATCCACCGAGTACTCGGTAGAAAAGCCACCGAGTACCCGGAAACCTAATTTCGGGAATTACAAGTTAGCCACCTCAAGCTTAATCCGCGGGGGCCGTTTCGACCAGAATCAACTTGGTATGCATTTTAGGTTATTTTTGAACATGTTATTGACTATTTTTGATTAGATTTGACATTCCTCTTCAAAGAAAGGCCTAACTTGATGGTGAAGCAATAAACATACCAAATAAAGATGCATCTTCTTCTATAAAAGACAGGGGTCTCCCTTCGTATCACCAACCATACGCGGGAAGTCAATATCAGAGCTTAAATCAAGATCCACGATATTTCGATCAATCATCAAGCTCTTAATTATATGATCAAGGATTAGGTTTTTCATCGCATAAAGAGTGCTACCCTCAACCATTGAGTAAATTCCAATTTGAGGAGTCAAATCAATATTTTTCCCAAGAGCAATTGAGTTTTGAAGATAAGGTTTTAGCGGCCCTAGGGAATATTGAAGCAACCACTCGTGAGTGTGAGGAGATTACATAGAAGGTAGACAATTCATACTTACAATTGGATAATCAAGAATTTTATTCGTATGATTTAAAACAACCTTATTATGAAGATTTTGTTCCGAATCTAATTCCAAGTTCACCTCCCCAGTCAAACAATTTTGAAGATAAAGTTTTGACTGCCCTTAGTATGTTAGAAGCCGAATCACAATTACTTTACTCTCATTCATAGTATTTTGCTAAGTTAGAAACCCAAGTAGGGCAAGTAGCTAGAGTTTTAAATAGAACAGAAGATGAACGGCCACGTCAAGCGGTAGTTTATCCAATGAGCCAAGGTATAGTTGAACTTGGATCCCTTAGTGATAAAAAGGAAACTAGTCCATCCAATGTAACTTATGATGAAGAGGAGGATGATTACAATAAAATGGAGGAACAATTTGAGGCAAAAAATGAAATCTCACAAGAAGAGTGGACACAAATTACTCCTTTACCACAAGATCCAATTGAGACATTATATGAATTTAAAGAACCATTTCCTCAATGTCTCGAGGAGCAATTCCACGATGATAAACAAGGAAGGGAGGAATACTATGTAATTGAGGGGATTGACGAGGTGATGGAAAACACATTACCTTATTCGTTAATGAAAAATTCGTTGGACACAAATAATAGATATGGGATGAACATAGAGCATGACAAATGAGGAAAGTTATATGATGATTATTATTTGTTTGAAGTCATGCTCATTACTAAATATCCACAATGGACACCGATTAACGACTCACTTCCCGTACTTGGACCAAAATTTAGTGGATGTGTAGCGGAGAGAAAATGTGTTGGATAGTACAATTAGACGAAGTCTTGCCAAAGACGGTAAAGATTGGCACCGGTAATCCGGAATTGTATATTAATTGGATTTTCTGTTCTTTGTGCATGTATTATGATTTCTTCTATTTTGAGGAATGTTTTTAGGATTAGGTTAATAATTTTTGAGGTTGTAGAAGTTTAGATAGATCTTTAAATTTTTAAATTCTAAATTAAGATTCATTTATTAGGAAAATTTACACCCATATGTTGAACTCCTATACATACATGATATGGTATAAGTTTGGGGGGGGGGGGGGGGGGGGTTACTTTTTTTTAAAACAAATAATTTCGAACATTTTGTTTAGTTTTTATATATATGACTATATGAGTTTTTTTTAATATTTTATTTAGTTTTTATCAAAATTTAATTAAAGAAAAAAAAATTAAAGAAAATTATATAAAATCTGATCGGTTCTAGTCGTATGTAAATAAAAGTGTTTAAAATGAAGAATTATAACGATCTAGTTTTACCTCTCAGTCGCAAGTACGCGAGTAGTATATAGTATAGTTGGGTAGAGAAGGTATTGAACCACAGAGATCAGAGTCTTATTTCAAATAATTGTAAAGCAAAAAATTGAATTATATTATAAACGTTGTTTTGATTGGTTGTTTTATAACTACTAAATATAAAATAAATAAACAAGTAATTTTTGTGTTGTAAATCAAGATAAACAAGTCTAGAGTTTTGCTCCAACTCCAACACTAGCCTTGTAATGTATTCCTTTAATCATTATATTGCAAGAGGGTGATACAACTTATACGAATCAGATTAGTAACGCTACAAGCAATTGCCTAATCCCAAAAGAGATGCAATCAAGTTTAGTTTACTACAATTCATCTTCGGTTGGCATGACCATGGTATGCATCTATATTACAACTACTCCTAAAATATGAAATTAAAAACACACTAATGGTCATCTTCTCTTATTATGAATCATATGCACCTAAAACCTTATCATGTCGTTAAGTACCATTATGTAGAAATAATTATTTAAACCTTGGATTTATTGCCCTTAGTAAAAACATGGTTGTTCAAGATAAATCATTAATTCAATCTCAGCTTAAGAAGATAATTAATAAATAGATCTTATTTAGGTGATTCGTTTGGTCTCTCACTACATAATCATCATATAAGTGTTCTTCAGCTTCCCCTCTTTGCAATAAAAATAAATAAAATTCTATATTACTCAGCTAGGGTTTCGTTGGAAACCCTAGATACCGACTAGTCGCTCATAGAAGGAGAAGACTACATCGTTGATGTAGGCACCATCTTCATGATTGGTTAGCGGGTCTTGAGTTCTTGAGGAGAGCCTCTCTCTTGAGAGAGACTTTTTGTATGAACGATGGTATATGATATAAGGATCCAGGATATCTTATCTTCATGAAATCTTCATATATTTATAGACAAAAGTTGGTGTAAGTATGGAATGTAGTTTCTTGTACTCCAAGAAGATTTGGTGTGAGGACTAAGTAACAACAGTGAATGGACCAATCTTCCCTCGGATATGCTTGAACACAAAGTCAAAATTCTGCAGTATCTTTGTCACACCCCTAATTTCCTAGGACTCCGAAACCCGAGCCAAAAAGCTAAAGGAGTGAATGCGAAAGTGAAAAGAAACAAAATAAAAATTCATAAAGGGTAAAATAGTCATTTCACGTCCCACATATGTCTAAAATATCACTTGGGATCGAAAATGAAATGAAACGACTCAAACGACACTTTAAACGGATCATTCCAACACCCCATGTTTAACCAAGGATAAAATGGTCAATTCAAGTGTAAAATGATAATTTCCAAGTACAACTATAAAGTTTGGACCTAGAACAAGCCTTAGGAACAAACGAAACCTAAATCAAAGCCACAAGGCGAGAGATATGGAATTTGGAAAACGGTTTCGGACAACGCCGACCAAAACAGAAAGTTGAAGTACCCCACTTTCACCAAGATTAAACCGTTATTTCAAGTGCAAATAAATGATTTAAAAATTTATCTCAAGAATTTGGACATAGGATAAGCCATAGAAACAAATGGGACCTAATTCGGAGGTGCTAGGTAAGAGAAATGAATTTTCGAAAATCGGAGAAATACAACCAAAGCTGAGGCTGGCGACATGTCGCCCTTGGCGAGATGTCGCCAAGGTGCCTTCGCATTTCTATAGTAAATTCACCCCCAAAAAATTCATTTTGGCAACAAGCCTCCGTTATTGACACCACCGGTCCCGAAAATTCACAAATATTATAAAAGTGAGTTTTTCATGTACGGATTTCAAAAATATTCACCAAAATCTCGGAAAACACGTAAAAAGAAAACTTTTAATAAAAGTGATTTTTTAAAATATCGTAAAACTATTCGTCTTGCCCCCGGTCTCCGTTTTAACTACCGTCGGTTTCTAAAAGTCAAAATCTTTATAAAAATGAGTTTAAAATCATTTCTAAAACAAGATAATTTGTCAGGGCTACGGGGGTGGGCGAAAACATAATTTTCTATTCGAAACTAAAAGGTTTATTTGGAAACCTAGAAAAATGTTGTTTTGGCCAGACGCCTTATAACCACATTCAATAACGAGAATCCACTACACAATACTAAACGAAAGGATTCATAAACTACATTCAAGCGCCTAAAGGTGAAACATGTCATAGTTTGATTAAAATAGTAGTTTTACATTTCCGGCACTGAAATGCACCAAAAGAAAAAAATCCCCGCGCATAGCGCTCCGAGGGATAATACATGAAAATATCACCCATCCGACTAAAATGCTAGCCGTTAAAAGAAAAGTAGTACATCGTTTGGATTACAAGTTCGCAAAAGAAAGGATGTGAATACATATATTACTTACATCACAAAAATAGTAAAGTCCATCTCTATAAGTACAAAAAAATGGACAAGAAGCCATAACCCATTGAATGGCTACAAGCCTCTCGTAATAGGATCATCACCTAAAAAATATAATAAGTCGTGGGGTGAGCTCACTAGCCTAGTAGAGGAAGGGTCATCACCACAATCTCAGTAATTCAAGTGGTACAACCCACCAAAGGTTCATGTTACTAATCCTAAGTCGGTCTCTTGTCCCACATGGCTCTCACGCCAACTCGGAACCCCATCAAACCAACATGCTCACGTCATAGTTATTCATAAATATAGCATGCATAAACATAATTATCACACTCACATCTATGATAGTTTAAATGCAATATGACTCAACACACCTCATGGTACACAATTCGCCTAATACAGGTTAACGGATACACATTCTGGCCATTCACTTTTGAGGATACAAGCTCATCAAGTAATGTAGAGTGCCGCACTGATCCTTCCTAAGTGATTTTGACACTTCTCACTTTCAACAAGGCAGCGCGGTTGCACGGGAGCCCCGCTTGCGACCCCAAGCCCCTAGACCCGAAGGTCACGCATACAAGCCCAACTTGTTAACCTCGTATCATATTTTCAAACATACGAGTTCGGTATGTGTGAACACCTCCTAGCCAGTTGTTGCGACGATCCGATACAAGACTACCCACACATGTTTACACGACACGTATAAACCAACACCATGTTTTTGACATTACACGATGTACTCAAGCTGCATCAAGGTTTCAATAACAATCATGATCCATCACAATATATGTTTATCACATTTTGCAATATATTGTACTCAATAAAACCATGGTCCATCATAATACATGCTTTATCTCTTTATGCAAAATATTATGCCCAACTTATCAATATACTCATAATATCACATTTATAAACAATAAACCACCACAAGCATTTATATCACACAATAATGCTTTCAAGGGCCTAGTTCATCGTCTAAGTTATCAAGACTCAACTCGTATATATATATATATATATACGGCATATATACACATAGATGCACACACCCTCATACAAAAACTAATACAACTCGTTGCTCAAAAGAATAGCTTCCAACCAGCAACACATCATTCAATGAACAACAAGATTATAATGGTGTCACAATAAACCGAAATTACCAAAAGTGGCTCAAACCATAAGAATCAACCAAAACCCTAATGATACTAAACTAGGGTTTCATAAACGAATTTACTCAAGAGGAAAGATTTGAACTTACCAATATCTCCACCACAATATGATCCAAAAATCATAAGATGGACTCCAAGCTTTCAATAACCAAAACACCCGGTGAAAAGGTTTAACCTATGATCCTTAACAAGATTCAAGAGACAAGGAAACCAAAAATCAAAAGTTGAATACAATAATCCAAGAATTGAAGTTCTAGGGTTTGAAATTCGAAACCTCAAGAGAGCTAGAAACTTACCCCAATAATACTTAGAGCAAATTGAAGAGGAGAGCAATCCAAGCAATTCCCATGTTGAACACTTCTTCAAACTCCAAGTGAAAGGAGATGAAATCAATGAAAAAGTGGAGGGAAAGAGAAGTATAGAGAGAAAATAGGTTTGTAGAAAAATAGAAAATTCTTGCAATGAAAGACTTATGAAGTGGTAGAGATTCTCCACTCACACCTCTCACACATCCAAGGGTGCACAATAAAGCTAGAAAATATCCAAGGGTCCAAAGTCGGTTTTGCAAAGTGGAAGACTATACCCAACACACATTAATCCATTTGTTTGCCAAACATGGCCTTATGATCCAAGGGTTGTGAGAAAAGATGGAAGACTTGAATCAATGGTGGAGAATTAGACAACACTTAAAAGTGTGAAAATACCAAATCTTTCTCAACTTAGGGTTAATTACAAGAGTGTCATTATGACTTTCAATTACCATTTTACCCTTTGTTTTCCTCTCTATTTACCACCATTCCATTCACACACCAACACTTAGCTAAATCTCTATAATTTCCACTAAGTGCTCATAATATGCAAAATACCAATTTACACTTTTGTCATTTATTTCCTGAAATCGTTTTCAACAATTTTCATTATTCTCAAAATAAAAATACAACATGCAACTTACAAATTTAATCTCAAATAAATCATGTAAGTCATGCTAAGCACATAAACACATTAAACACATAATCACATAAGCACTTAATCACATTAAGCACATAATCACGTAAGCACTTAATCATTAACAATTTTTTTTTTAATTAGCACGTAAAAATACTAGATGTTACAACCTCCACACCTTAGGATATTTCGTCTTCGAAATCAAAAGTAACTAAACAAAGAAACAAGCCTGGGTATTTTTCCCGGACTTCATGCTCACGTTCCCAAGTCTCTTCCTCGACTCCGCAATGGTGCCATAAAACCCTAACTAACAGAATGATTCTGCCCCGTAAAACTTGCTCTTAAGCATCTAACATCCTCACAGTTCACTCCTCGTAGGAGACGTACTCGGTAAAAACGATAGTCGTCCAACTCAAGACATGAAATGGATCCAACCCGCACATGGGATAAGTACTGCGAACTCTAGTGAGCTCCTATGGTAACCGACTCGGTAGACCACTACATCATAATCACCCAAAAGTACAAAGGGACTTAGCCAAGGTCCAAAACTCAAGGTAAGACTAAAATTCTAATAATCACTATCAAGGCTTCTATGACCATAATGATCACACCTCAAGTCCGTGAATTTTACTAATCCTGGTAAAGAAAATAAAATCTTCAACCTCAAGAGCACCAGAAGGATCCACTACCTAGCAAAATATATGCTAAAGCCATAAATCAAAGCACTTAATCCTCGAGTAATAATGGTTATCCTTGGCCCTATAACCATATCACTCAGTTCACTATTTCAACCATCAAAGCACTAGATCCATAATCATGATCACAGTCAATAATACACATATATTGACCTCAAACAATTTCTTTACATTTCAATTCTACAATCATTTTATCATTGCCTTCCTTAATCAATCATTTTGAACCTCAAATTCTCAATTGATTCAATTAATACTCAGTACATCATAATGTTAAAGTTACACTTTGAATCTCCGAGGTCTAATCACAATTAAACCTCGATTACAACCCACAGTCTTATGGATAAGCTATGATCAAACTTTAATTACTCAAGTTGCCAATCTATAAAATACAATAGTCTCCCAAGAAGATATTACAACTAATCCTTTAATAAACAGTTCGATGACAATCATACTTCAACTCAATTCACTAATTCATACGTTGCATATAATCCTTCTAAGATTCCAAACCACCTAGATGCTACCACAGATCATAGCACATCCTATCCTATAACTCACTTTTTAATGTCCAAAAACTTCATTACTTAGCGAAACCTAACTGTCTCAAGGTCAAGTCCCCAACTCAAAAATCGAATGGTACATTTAATACTACCATAAGCCATACCTCAAATGGAAACACAAGTTGCATGACACTAAGAATCCCTTAATATAGAACGAGGGTAGCTAAAATATACATTGACGAAGCCCTTAATCTTCAACGAAAATGGCTTATACTTTCCTCATACCACAAGTACAGTTAATTAACGTAACCATACACTAAGTACAATCAACTTCAACTCACATGATGATGTACATTACTGAAAACCCGTGGAAGTAATTCCAACTACATAACCGCGAAGCAAGAATGACCGTACTCCAAGTACACAATGAAGGAAAAGAAGAAACACGGCAATTTCCTACTCATGTGAAGACACAGACACGACCAACGACATGAAAGACCAAGGTAATCTACCACAATAACTCATTATTGCCAATACCCACACTATCACTCAACGCCTAACACATTAAGGGTTGACAGAGGAACTTACACTCAATCCGACTCCATGAACTCTAGTGATCAACCAAGAATAAACTTCAAGGTTACAATTCATACCTCTTTTCAAATAGAAACTGCAATCATGCACTAACTAACATTCACTGCACTATAATCAAACTATTTCATACCTCAATCCACGGTAATCTTAACATCTTAAAATTTTCATGTCTTCTAGGTCAACAAGACCTAAACTCATGTTCTAACCGCAACATAAACCATACAACACCAATAACTGTTTATCAAGTCCGTCATCCCCTTGTGACAGATAACCATACTCATAATCTATTCCTTAAATCATGTTCCGATAATTAACACTTTCGTCTCCTAGTTAATAATCATGCCTTAAATGAATCACCAAATTATATTCCCGAAATTAAAAGATCACATGGCAATGATTAGCTACAACACTACCAAAAATCAACATCAAGATCTCTAAATCAAAATCATCACTAATAAGTGAGCCTAAACGTACACCAACTCTTAAATCTTAACCATCACCAAATAACTAGCAATCGTTTTCTCGAATACCATCCCTACTCTCAATAAACAAATCAAGATTATGCGCAACTCCACTAATTATAAGCTAGAGAAATGCAAGATCATAAATCGTGTCTCTAAGTCACACACAGTGATTCACAACTATTTCAATACAAATTACCACTCCAAGGCCCACAAGACACACCTCTTAGTGCTATTCGAACCGATAATCCACAATCAATTAATCACTACTCTTATACCTCAAGTCCATCGATAACCATGGATGAACACGGTTAGATCATACCCCAAGTAAAGTAACCTTGAACAACAAGAATGGTACTTGGGTAACACACATTGGATACCTTAAGCAAAAATACCTATTAGCAATGGCCCCAAAAAGGCAAGTCAACCTCACGGTGCCTACTCAAGAACACCTAATTACAAAACCCCTTAATAGTTCAAGCAAAGGGTGAAAAACCAAAATCACAGCTTAGGAGATACACCACTTAATCCCCAATGATATGCTATCATAGCATAACGTATCATAGTCGCTAAGTCCCCATAGGAGACATACTAAGACACAAGGGAAAAGAGGAACTCATCCCCAAACACAGAATGATACCAAAATGGCTCATGCCCGGACAACAAAATTGTTCATCCATCCTAGGCATACACTTTCACGAGAAGTATCACAATAACAACTTAACCAACATCTCGCTAGGGTTAGGTTAAAACTGGAGACATAATCAATAGTGTCATTCACTAGAGGATAACCCTTCAAACTTGCCATCCCGTATGAACCTAACACCCTACCGCGTAAGTTAAAACATTGTAGTCGCAAGGCACAAAAGGCCCCTAATAAACCGTCAGTAACTACTCGCTCACTCGAGAAACTATGAAACTCTAGACATTAGTCGATCGATTCTAAGTCAACACCACTTTAACTTTAAAAGGTGATGCAGGGGGATCTGAGTCAGACGATGCCGAGCTGTCAGATTGTTCATTAATGGCACTGGATTACCTAGAGCGGGAGGATCAGCGCAAAGATGACAAGAAATCTTGATCTAGCCTAATTGGGGCGGTTTCCGTGCACGTGTCGGTTTTTTGGCCATAACTGGAGCTACAAGTGTCCGATTAGCGCCGGTGACCCCAATTCGGAAAGCTAATTTCGGTGTGCACGTCGTGGCCACCCAGCTATGCTTGGTGCACATCGTTTCGAGCCCCAAATCTGCTGTTTTCCTTTTCAAATCTTTATTTTTAGTTATTTTTTACTATTTATGGTAATCTTTTATTTGTCAATTAGGAATTGATTCTGAACCCGATTTGGGCCAGATTTTTGGTAATCTTTTTATTTCTTTCCCTATTTCGTTTTGGTAAGATTTTTAGGGTTTTGCTATTTTTGGCAAAAATCCCATTAGGGGTCGATTTTTAGCTATTTAAACCCGGCTTGTGGGTTTTTTCATTCATTCTTGATTATAAACAATTTTATTAAATTCCAGAGTGTTCTCTGAAATTTTGGGTCGAAATTCTCCTAATTTTCCTTGCAAAGTACCTATTGCACTAGCCTGCAGAATAATCTTCATTCTGTTCGGTGTCAAAAGGTCAACCGAGACACTATCTTTCGAAACAACACACTTCAAGAACATGTCAACCAAGTGGTTTACAGGACTCATGGATGACGTTGGTGCCATCCGGTACGAGGCCACAAAAATAGGCATGGTATATGGCCTAAACCCAATGGAAAACTTTACATCACGATCAGGACACACAAAAATTTAAATCATCGGGAATGACATCCCAACACTCTTACATAACACTCGGTACGTCGAAAAAATCACCTACTTCTTTGTCGGTCACCCTTGCAAACAAGAATCTAGGTAAGTCACGATATTCACAAACCATGAAAAGTAACAGTAGAGTTGCTCCGAACGCCCATGAATGAAATACTCACTCTCAAGCGTACACACGGTTAAAAAATAATTATCATAATAATAAGCAAAATAAGAGTCGTTGCGATCACTAAAAAAAGGAAGTACTCGCCCGAAGGCGCGCCCATAGACACACGATCTCAAAGCAATCAATTCACACATGGAAGGTTAATAACTAATCCATGCCCAAAATGATGTCGAAGCTCATCATGCCAAAGGTAGTGAAGCCAAATGATAATGACCATCGAGCAATCGCGACTTCACAATCACGACCCACTTGAGTAAAATGCATACCATATCCTATTAGCGCATAGACAAACTCTACATCATCAAGCGAGGAAAAGGCTAGTCCCAAAGATAAAACAAGGGAGAAATAAAGGCTAAAGTAACCTAGGAAATAACGATCCCGTATCATAAGTAATCTAAGCCAACTCTCGAAGAGAAGGAGAAAAGGATTAACTTACTACCAACCCAAAGGTATCCCAGCAACATAATACCGCCATGTTGACATACGCACAAGTCGACACGATAAAAAAGAAATTAACCACCACTACTAGGTGATAAGTCATAATCTATAGAAAACGAAGTGAAAAGTGATAACGACCTTCGACCGTCATCCCATAGAGAAAGAACACGCTCTAATACTAAGTTGTTATGCCCATAATTTCCTAGGACTCCAAACCCCGAGCCTAAAAGTTAAGGGAGTGAATGCGGAAGTGAAAAAAATAAAAATAATATCTTATATAGTTGTCAAATACCCGTTTAAGGGTAAAATAGTCATTTCACATTCTAAATATGTCAAAAAGATCACTCGAGATAAAAAATGAAATGAAACGACTTAAACAACATTCTAAATGGATCATTCTAATACCTCATATTTACCCAAGGGTAAAATGATCAATTTAAGGGTAAAACCATCATTTCAAGTGTAAATAAATGATTTCAAATTTTATCTTAAGAATTTGGACATAAGACAAGCCATAGAAACAAACAAGACATAATTCGGATGTGCGAGGTGAGAGAAATGAATTTTTGAAAATCGAAAAAATACAACCAAAGCTGAGGCTGACGACATGTTGCCTTTGGCGAGATGTCACCAAGGTACCTTCGTACTGAGGCTAGCGACATGTCTCCCTTGGTGAGATGTCGCCAAGGTGCCTTCGCATTTCTATAGTAAATTCACCCAAAAAATGACTTTTTGCAACAAGCATCCGTTATTCACACCACCGGTCCCGAAAATTCACAAATATTATCAAAGTGATATTTTCATGTACGGATTTCAAAAATAATCACCGAAACCCTAATGATACTAAACTAGGGTTTTATAAAAGAATTTACTCACGAGGAAAGATTTGAACTTAGCAATAGCTCCACCACAATATGAGCCAAAAATCACAAGATGGACTCAAAGCTTCCAATAACCGAAACACCCGGTGAAAAGGTTTAACCTATGGTCCTTAACAAGATTCAAGAGATAAGGAAACCAAAAATCAAAAGTTGAACATAACAATCCAATAATGGAAGTTCTAGGGTTTGAAATTCGAAACCTCAAGAGATCTAGAAACTTACCCCAATACTTAGAGCAAATTGAAGAGGAGAGCAATCCAAGCAATTCCCATATTGAACACTTCTTCAAACTCCAAGTGAAAGGAGATGAAATCAATGAAGAAATGGAGGGAAAGAGAAGTGTAGAGAGAAAATAGGTTTGTAGAGAAATAGAAAAGTCTTGCAATGAAAGACTTATAAAGTGGTAGAGATTCTCCACTCACACCTCTCACACATCCAAGGGTGCACAATAAAACTAGAAAATTAAGGAAAGATCCAAGGGTCCAAAGTCGGTCTTGCAAAGTGGAAGACTATATCCAACACACATTAATTCATTTGTTTGCCAAACATGGCCTTATGATCTAAGGGTTGTGAGCAAAGATGGAAGACTTGAATCAATGGTGGAGAATTAGACAACATTTAAAAAGTACGAAAATACCAAATCCTTCTCAACTAGGGTTAATTACAAGAGTACTATCATGACTCTCAATTACCATTTTACCCCTTGTCCTTCCTCTCTATTTACCACCATACCATTCACACATCAACACTTAGCTAAATCTCTATAATTTCCACTAGTGCTCATAATATGAAAATACCAATTTATCCTTTGGTCATTTATTTCCCAAAACCGTTTTCAACAATTTTTATTATTCTCAAAATAAAAATACAATATGAAACTTATAAATTTAATCTCAAATAAATCATGTAAGTCATGCTAAACATATAAACATATTAAACACATAATCACATAAACACTTAATCACATTAAATACATAATCACGTAAGCACTTAATCATTAACAATTTTTTTTAATTAGCACGTTAAAATACCGGACGTTATAATCTTCGCGCACATTTCCTAATGTCGACATTGGCCGATCGATTGGGAGTTTCCACTGATCGATCGGTGACTCCTGAATTTTAATATTTCTTTATTTTATGATTTTGTGCCTCAGCCGTTTGTACTCTGTTTTGCTGACTTGTACCTTGCTCTGAACTGAGTGCATTTATCCTCCAAGTATCATTTCGTATCAGACATATTTGCTAAAAACCCAAAATAAACTCAGATTTGCGTTAAGACCCCTGAAACATGTTTAAATACGCAACTCAAGTAAAAATATCTCATTATTAAAATAAAGAGATTAACTAAGGGTTTATTAACGCCCAGAATACCAAATATTCTGGTATGATCACACCCTCAAACTAGAATATTGTCAGTCCCTTAACAATGAAATAAAAGAAAACACTATGAGGAATAAACTAATCTAATTTATCTAAACTATTTAAACTAAGCCCCTTTCTTTCGTAAAGGAAAAATGATTACACTTATCATGTGTAACAAGCCTTTTAAACCCCTAGGAAAAATCCTAGTGGACGAGTAAAGTCTTATGAGGGTTAAATAAACTACCCACAACTTCTTTATAATATTCATTATATATATATATATATTTTTTTTTTCTACCTATTTATGAATGTCCTTGTTCATTAATTAGGAGATGATATAATCCATAAAATAAATACAAACAAGTAAATCCTACTTATGTAAAAGAATAATCAAATCAGATCAGTGTTAAGAATGGTCTTCACTAGTGGTTAAACTTAGCTAATTTCTACTTGTAGAGCCAATAATCCTCCGTGTTTTTTGAACTTTCTCTATAACACATTTACTCCCATTTATAGTATATCTCTCTCTATTTTTTTATTTTATTTTTGGAGAAAGTTTTCCTCTCTTTTTGCCTTTTCTTCTCATAACATATTTTTGTTTCGTTCTTTCCTTGGAGATGGCTATCTTCTCCTATTTGCTTTTTTAACTCATTTTTTCGATACGCCATTCCCCACCCTTTGATATTGTAGTGTTTAAAAGGGACAATGTTTATATATTTATATATATGTATATATTTGAGATAATACCTTATATGATCATAAACGACACTATAGAGATCATGTGCATGTGCTTATAGGATAATATTGTCTTTTTTAGTTTCAATTTCACCAGTTTACTCACCTTTGGAGAACCACATCCCTTCACTTTTCCAATTTAATCATTATTTACACAAGCAGAAAATATAGCCTACATATACTTTACAAACTAGTCTCATTTTCCTAATCAAATCACAAGTTTAATCATAAATAAGTTTTAGATGATAACTTACTAAAAGAATAAAACTTAAAATACCTAAATATATATATACATATATATATATATATATATATTTATATTACTCCGATCGATCGAGGAGTATGGTCAATCGATCGACAACTATTCTGCATGAATAACAGTAACAGAACAATAGCAAAACTGCAATTTTTTTATTTTTTCATTATATCAATTTTTTTTAATTTCCCTTCGATCTCATACCTCTTATTATTCCATCCCCCTAAATTTAAAACAAACCATGTCCTCATGGTTCCAAGAAATATTAAAACATGGGAATATAACAATATTACCACTTTATGGAGCCAGATTTCATAATGTAGCAGAAAACTCCCCCAAATTTGTTGTGTGCCATAATCTGCAGTCTAAGTCAAGACTAAAACCAAGATTATAGTGAATAAGGGGGAATGAATTTTTATTAATTGATAAAAAATTAAAGATAATGTGGCCAAAGGCCTACAATGAAATGAAATTGCAGAAAAGAAAAACAACCTAATTCTCAAACTTGAAAAATTGAAAAAATAAAAATAAAAACAAACTTAATCCATCCCCTATACTAAAATCCGATGCTTTTCTAGTCCTCTAAACCATTCTCTTCTGCATAAAGAGAAAACACGTACTTACTCCACCTTCCTATTTCTTTGCCCTCCACATCGTTAGCTTCTACTATCTTGAGGAATTTAAATTCATCCTACTTCTTAGGACGCCTCCAACTAGGTTGCATGTGGGATCCATATTCACCCAACTGATCTTTAACCAAAGCATAAATTAAGAATGGATATGACAATTTTATATCATTATGCCCTTCCCCTCCATTCCTAATCATAGTCCAAGTATCCATAATATTAGCAAAAATAATATTGCAAAGAAATCCAATACCCATTCTTGAGACAATAAACCATCTTCACAAGTGTGTGATCACACACATCTTTAGGCATGTTTGGACATACTTGTCTCCCTAACAAATTCAAAGCCATCCAATAGCATGGATCAACTTTAGCTCTTGGAATAGTGGAAACTCCGGGCCTACTATAAATCCGTCACAAATATCTTGAACCATTATTTGGAAGGAAGGATATGGTCTAGGAAGGTACCTCTCGCCACCAATTGGTTCATCAAGAAGGTTCCATGCTCTCGCAATCATTGCGGCTGAGACTTCAATCATTTGATTATTGAATTTTGTTCGCAACTCACCGTATACAAGCCTATCCGCATAATCTAAGTGACGGTAGAAAGCATGAACTAACAAAGGATTTGTGCTACGGGCAACCGGAACATAAATTGAAGCTAGGCCCCTCTCATTAAACATGTTCTTGGTTTTCTCAATGGTGGATTCACGATAATCATCTAGAAAGAATGTGCACTCATATTTGATTATAGTGGAGGTGAAAGTAGAAGGCAAATAACTGACCACCATAGCTAATAGTGTGAGTTAGTAATGTTTTTGGAGGGATGAAAAATCAATAACCCTAAGAGAATATTTATAAGAAAAATTAGGGTCTTCTATTACTAGGAAAGATTTTAAAAGGTAAGTTTATAACTTGAGTATATCACTACAAGAAAAATGACTTTTTACGACCTTGTATTCACGAGAAGCCAACATTTTAGCTCGTAAACGGTACCTTTTACGAGGTTGATTCAAAACTCCTCCTAATAAGTTCATAAAATTTAATTTTTTATGAGTAACTAATAAATTAGTCGTAAAAACAAGTATTCATGAAGAGTTAAAAATCTCATTAATATTTTTATTATTAACGGGGTAATTTTTGTTTATAAGAGGGGATAAAATACCTCGTGAATAATTGGATGACATCTTTATTTACGAAGGTTATTTTTACTCGTCAATAAGTGCTTATAATATCTCTTACAAAATTTCATTCTCCCGCCAAAGATTTTTAATTTTTAAAATTTCTTACAAAGGGCTAAGGTATCCTTAATATTTTTGTCTATTAAGGGATATTTTGAACTACTAACAAGATTTATTTTTCCTCGTAGTAAATAAGTATAACTTTTATAATTAAAAATTATTCATTCTTGCGCCGAATTCTTTTATCTTATTTTTAAGTCCTTTAACAAGTTTAAAACCGTACACGTGTCTAAATCTATGTGTATCAACGTTTTTCATTCTACATGACCATAGGGTTTCTCCCACGATTTTGATTCAATATATTGAGGATAATAGTCCCTTGAGCGCTTGGGCTGGTGAATGGTTGTTTAGCTCGGGTTACTTTCCTTCGTATCTTGGAATTATCTTTGTTTATTGTCACCTAATTAACTGACTATTCATTTACGCGAGCTTGGTATCAGGGCCAGGATGCTCTTTCTATGGCTTTGATGCCAAATTACAGACACACAGTAGGACATGATCAATAAGCAAGACTAAGTAGTAGAAAGATAAGCAAGACTAAGTAAGAAGATAACTACACACAATTTTATTTCTGGAATTTGATGCCCCTTACAACAACACAAACTCCCCTTTTATAGATGAAGGAAAGGCTATGAAAATACAGAAAAACCCATTCTTGGACATACAAAGACAAACATACCCTTAAATCTGATGTCAGCCATGACATCATACAATCAAAAGATTGAAAAACCCTTGCCGACAAACATAATGGCATAAAACACAACTAAAATGACTGAAATACCCTCGATGACAACTTATATTACACATTTCACCAATCAGTGCTTTGAGAGAAATATTCATCAGAATTATAATGAGGTGGAAGACTTGTAACAGGATAGGGTTGTAGGTGAACCTTGTAGATTGGATGGTCTTCATCAAGTGGGTCCCATGAATACTGGTCTTCATGTCCAGAAAGCTTAGTGATCATTTTCTGTTTCCAGTCGGAGGGATAAAAATCTGAATGATGCCAGTGAGAGGTATCACTGTGAAACAGATTTGGAGAGATAGTCTGGAGATGAATGCCATTATGATGACAGAGCTGTGTCCTGTAAAGATTATAAAATGTAGGCATGTCATACATAATGGTATTCTCGTGACCAGTGAAGAAAGAGACATGGTATGATTTGTCAATATGAACACCAGAATCTGGGGTAGGATAAAACTATTTTTTAGACCAGAACACAAACATGGGGGATTGAAATGGACACTGATGAAACTTTTGTTGCCATAATGAAATATCACAAAAGAGGAAAAGCCATGAACATAATATTAACTCAGAAGTAGGAAGAGAATTTAACAAACACTGAGCAAGATATTGCAACATCTGAGATTTATCAAAAATAATACCAATGTGATAAAGATCAACATGGTACCAAAGAAGAAGGAAAACTTCAAGAGGGAAATAAAAATAAAACACATGATTAATTTCAAAATGGGTGAGAAAATGATAAACTGGATGGAAATGCAAATTCCGAAGAGGACCATATTCAAGCCCATAGCGATGGACATACAGAAACTAAAAGGAATTGACCATGAAATAACTGCAGGAAATAAGGGTTTTTTCTAGTAGAAGGATTTGAAGATGAAAGGATAACTGAGAGGGTTCAAAACATGCAAT
The DNA here is from genome assembly GCA_963922005.1 of Cornus suecica. NCBI lineage: Eukaryota > Viridiplantae > Streptophyta > Magnoliopsida > Cornales > Cornaceae > Cornus > Cornus suecica. The sequence continues at coordinate 61,072,442 of OY998239.1, forward strand.
CAAGGGAAAACATAATGGAAGACTAGGATGTACAAGATGAACATCCTTTTTTAATCTGGAGAGAAAATCATGGAGCACATTAGACTTTCCTTTGATATGGGAAGCCTCAAAAGACCACTGGGAAAACCAAATTGCTAATCTCAGGAGTTGAGCCTTAGGAGGATGTTTTTGCTTGAATTTGAGCATATTAGGAAAGCTGCTAAGATCAGTTTCTATCAAGAAATGATGACCTATCAGGTGAAACTCAAAATTTTCAATACTGCGTTTGATAGCCAAAATTTATTTGTAAGTAGAATGATAATGGGTTTCAGTAGAGGATAAATAACCACTTTTGTAACCACAAATCTTTCAAGACTTATCAGGATGTTCTTCAAGGAGAACATCACCCCAATAACGATCAGATGCATTAGTTTGGAGCATTCTTTTTCCATTAAAAGGAATTTTCAAATAAGGAAGAGACTGAGACAAGGATTTGAGGTAAGAAACAACAGTTGTACACTGAGAATTCCAAGGTGGAGGATTTTTCTTAAGAAGTTCAGAAAGAGGTTTTTGGTATTGAGCAAGATCAGGAATGAATTCAGACATGTAATTCACAATACCAAGAAATTATTGAACTTGCTTAACAGAAAGATGAGCATCAGGGAATTGATGGAGTTGGGTAGGAATGTGAGGCTAGAGAGCATACTGTCCCTGAGAAATCTTCATGCTTAGAAACTCGATCTCAGGTTGAGCTAAGAGCAGTTTCTTTTCAGAAAGCATGATTCCAAATTTTTGAATAATGTCATGGAAGGTTTGGAGAAGAGTGACATGTGTTTCAAGGTCAGGGGAGAATAGCAAGATGTCATCAATATACACCAAGGCTGAAGGTAAGATGAGAGCAAAGATACGAACCATGGCTTGCTGAAACAGAGAGGGTGCAGTTTTTAGGCCAAAGGGCATGATTGTCCAATAGAAGTGGTGGTCTGGAATACAGAACCCAATTTTTGGATGGTCATCAGGATGGATACCAAGTTACCAAAATCCAGCTTTGAGATCAAACTTAGAGAAGATCTGGGTTCATTCCATGGTGAGTGGCTTTGGTAGGATTGAGGTCTTTATTTTTCTTAAAAGGAAGAGTAATGAAGAACTCTGGGGTTTTTCATAAGGGATTGTCACATTTGGTAAGGAAGTGAGTATGGGAATCAACACAGAAAGTGCGGATAATGGATTCTTTAAAAGAGGAGATGTTGTTAAGAGAGAACATATTAGATCTAGAAGTCCAAGTAAGGAACTAATTACGAAACTTCAATCCTTTTAGCATCCATGATACACTGTAAAGTTTCTGGAGAATATCAAACCCAATAAGAATATCTTTGTTTGGCAGATCAGAGCTAAGAACTTGGTATTTGATAGTATATCCAGGGAACAACTAGAGAATGATTGGCTTACTTTTGAGTGTAATGGCAAAAATTTCACCATTGGCGGCAGTGAAAGGATAGTAACATTTCTGCCAGTAAGACCGAGGAAGGATGGATGGATTGATTATAGTGGAAGCAGCTCCAGTATCAAAGTAGGCTATAACAGGAATGGGTTTGGCATATTTTTCAGGGAGAATATGGATCTGGGCAAGTGGTTGGACTAACAAGGATGGGGCTAAGGAGAATTTCACAGAAAAATGATTATGGGGATATTGCTCTTCAGACTCAGAATCCTCAAAAGAACTGTCCGAAGAATCTGATGAGGCAGTAGCAAATGAGAACGCCATAATAGTATCAACATTGGCTTCATCATCAACAGAAAAGAGATATTCAATGTCTGCATCATCATCATGTGGGAGAATCTTGGAGATAGAATGGACCAATTTATCTCTGGAAGATTTGTTCGGGCATTGTTTGGAATAGTGGCCTGGTTGTCTACAGATAACATCGGTCTGAGTTTTGTTTGCCACGAACAGGTTTCTTTCGAAAGAATCTCCATTTCTTTTTCTTAGAAAACTTGAGGAAATGGGAAGTTCCCTTGGGCTTCCATTTCTTGAAATGCTTAGTTTTCTTTGTCGAAGGACTGCAAGAACAAGACTTGTTGTCCTTGCATTTGATGAGGATATTTGATCTCTCATAGGCTTTACCTAGAAGCTTCCTTTGTTCTTGAAGTTTTTTAAAGAATTTCTGATGATTCTAAAGCTTCTCCAAAGATTGGAGAACATGCTGATAAATGGAACCAAGGGATGTGTTATTTAAAGCCATATTTTTGGTTTGAAGAAGCCTGAATGTTTCATTTCCCAGAGGTTCGGGAAGTGAGTTGATAAATGACTGCTTGAGATTCACGTCATCAATTCCTCAAAGAACATAAAATCTCTGTGACATTCGGAGAAAATGGGTCTCCAAGTCTTTTCGCTTAAATGAATAACATCTCATGCTGAGAAATTTTTCACGAACAACACTGAAAAGGCCATCAGATGAACCAGGGAATTCACTGTGAAGAACATCAATAAAGGCTGAGATAGTTGGCATCTAAACAAGCTGAAGGGGACGATACTCGCCGAGAGCTAGGTACCATTGGTGAAGGCGACCAAGGAATTTTGCCACACAACGGGTCAGGACTGAGTGAAGATCAGCATTAGGAGCAAACATCTCAGCAGTGCACCAAGCATGGATCTCATAAAATTTATCTAGCCATTTGGAATGGGGATCTCATCAATAGAAAAACCATTATGAGATGTAGTCTGAGATGGAAAGGTTTATTGAGGATGTATCGGAGGAAGATGTGGATCCTCAACTTCTTCAACAATGGGATCAACGTCAGGGGGATACTGAGGGTTGGGATCAACCATATGGATAAAATTAACAGTGTGTTTCAACAGATTCAGCCATAGAGTCAGAATAATATTGACCCTGGGGAAGATTGGCCAATTTCAGCAAGATATCAGATATAGGGTTAGTAAGTTGAGAGTTTTTGGGCTGAAGCATGAATTGAGTTGGAGTCTTGCCTTGTGGATCTTGAGGAGAAAGTGTGGAAGATATGGAAGGTGGAGGTGTTGAAGGTTGTGAAGATGGGGCAATTATGGGTTCTGAAATATGTGGTGTGAAGGTGCTTGGAGGTGGTGGAACAGAGGGACATTTGATTTGTAAGTGAGGTATAGATGGAGAGGAAAATAGATTAGGCTGTCCAGGTGGTACAACATATAATGGTTGGGACATAGGCTGGGATGTATAAGTAGGGAAAAAAGATGAGGATGAAGATCCAAACAGATGAGGAAGACTAATCTGTCTTTGGATTTGTTGAGCTTGCAAGGATTGGAGCTGATTTTTTAGGTGTTTCATTTCGGCATCCTTGTGGAGGAAAGCTGAGGAAAAGGTCTGGTTGGAGTAGACCATCTGGAGAAGTTCACCATGGAGACTTTGCATCTTCTGCTGGAGATCATTGATAAGGAGTTTTAAGGAAGTGAGCTTTTTGTGGAAAGTGTGTTCCAAAGATTGTTGGGAGTTTGAAATCCTTTGGAAAATCTTGTTCTGGGCCAGAGCATTGGCAGATTCCCAATTGATAGCAATTTTGGCAGCAGAGACAGGTTTGGTAGATCCGTCTGAGTGAATGACATGAGGATCTTGGACCTTGTGTTGGTGAGTTGTTTTTCCCTGGGAATCATGGTATGATAAAGGAGGAAAATTCGCTTCTGTTCAGGATTGAGTCGGTGGTGGTGATGGTTTTAAAGCACATGGTTTATATGGCGGTTTGTAGATTGAGGGATGTGGTTTAGGCTGTGGGTTTTTACCATACTCAACAAAGTAATCAAACTTTCCACTAGGTTTGCCAAGAAGATCAACTGTGGGATCACCATTTTCATATCTTTCTTTGAGGCGTTGCTGAGATGAATTTTTCTTTCTCTTGGGTTCATCATCATAGTCATAAAGACAGTCATCACAATCACAAACATAAAAAAACTTGTGCCCGGTGACTGGGTCTTGGAAAAAATAGACTGGGTCTCCAGATAATTGGAAAGAGCTGATTGGAATCTGGTTTTGGAAAGCTGAAGGAGATATCATGTTAATCTCGGGGAGTCTTGAGGAAAATATGTGTAGGGCAGTGGGAGATGGAGTATCTACGGAGCCATCAGGTTTGGTGGTGAAGGTGGGATTGATGGACTGAAGAGGTTTCAGGTGTTGGTGTGTTTTTTCATAAGTTGTAACCCATGATTCTGGGAGCAGCTTGAGAAGCTCAGGTCTGGAGAGCTGTTTGGGAATATGGGAACAAGTTGCTTGGTGAGTGGTGTTTATATCAAGTAGAAGAGCATCATTGGAGGCAGAGGATGACAATGACATATCCATGGCATGGTTCTGCAGTTTGTATGCCATCTGATAGTGGAGGGTAGCAACATAGGTGGTAGAGACAGTAGAGGCGCCACCAATCTGGATCTGGACTTTCAGAGCACTAAGCAGATGTGGATCTGCTAAGGGCATGTTGAAGTTGGGGAAGAAAATGAATACTACCGTGCCAACATTTAAGGTAGTTTGGACAGTCGCTATGCAGACATGTTGATAGTGGTTAAATCTGGTATCAACCAGAGCAATTCGGGAGGTAACAGGAAGACCTTTACGACCATGAAAAGAGAGAGCAAGGCGAACATCTCCAAAATGGAGATGTGTGAAGTCTTGTTGTTGCCACTAACTGGGAAGGTGAGAAGGTAGCTCAAGGGGAAAAAGCTGCTCATGTTCTGTAGCAGGGATGAAACATTGGAACTAGAAGATCTGGACATAGACATATTAGAGGGAATCTGGGTTAATCAATTACTCATACATACAATTATAATTCCAAAAATTGAACGCTTGTTCATTTAATTCAAACCAGAAATGTTATACAAAAAGTGATCTAGACAGAGCGTGATCTATGGATCAGTCATCCACCGTAACTCTTTTTAGGTTTGATTAGGTGACAATAAACAAAGATCATTCCAAGTTATGAAGGAAGGTAACCCGAGCTAAAGAGTCATTCATCATCCCAAGCGCTAAGGAACTATTATCCTCAATATATTGAATCAATCTATGTTAATTGAACAAATAATCTCACAAAGAAATGATTTTCACATAGAAGATAGGAAGGTTACGACGATGGTTTAGAATACGCAATAGACATAAGATCTACACCTCGTATGTCCCAGGTACCAATCGCTACAACACGGCCAGATTTTTTTAGAAGAAATGAAACATGAGATTGAGGAATTAAAATTGCAGTGTAAAAGAATCACCTAAAAAGAGAGCTTAAGTAGCCGTAGAAAGAGCTTCCTGCCCCCTGATACCAATAAACAAAGATAAGAAGATAACTACACACAATTACAGACACACACAATGATCTTTGTTTATTCAACTGACTATTCATCTACGCGAGCGACCCCAGCTTCTAGACTCATCTCCGCTAGCGCTTGAAGGTTCTTCGCCTCTGTCTTCCGCAAACACCTCCTACTTTCTCCCCCCACCCCTCACCAGGTTCAATTCTTTACATATCTATATGTATAGATATATGGTTGTATATATATGTTATATGTGTGTATATATATATGTGCACACGTGTGTGTTATATATGAATTTGCTCATTGAGGTGTTCTGTTTTGTATGGTTTATTGATTAAGCAATTGAGTTGTTAAAAAGTGGTATTGTTCTTCTTTTGTTTTGATTTTGGAAATTAGATTTTAGGGCACGGTAGATCAATGAGATTTGTTTTTACTTTTATGTGTGTGTAGAACATTTTGTGAAACATGATATTCTATTCTTCTCTTGGAGACATATTTACTGTCTATCCAAATATATCGTGTTTACCAACACCCTAGATTTAAAAAGTAAAATAAAAAGTACATTTTATCTTGACATGTTATAGGGCAGCCTGAAACAACTCCATGAATGGAATGATTTGGGCAATTCATATTTTTAATTTTAATTTTTTGTTCCAAAATGATGAACAGAGAACTTATGAGTGGGTGTGAATATATGTGCCTGGAATTCACTTCCATGGTTCTACTGCAAAATATAATAAAGTGAAGTGCATCAAACACTCTTTTAGAGAATAAATAAAAACACATGGAATCAATTTATGTTGTAGCTAGCTAATGATCTTGAATTCATTTTGATGGAACTAAATCAAAAGAAATGGCCCAATCGAGTGAATTGTTTGCCAGTCAAAACATGTATAAAAGTGGAATTTTTTAAGAATGTCTTTTTTCATTACAAAAAGTACTAGACTTTTGATGAACATTACCATTTGCTATGATGGCAACCTCGGCATCTCTTTCATTTGTCCCCCATTCATCATTTCTTGCTTCGACCATATATTAGAAAATTCTATATCCTCCAACAAATATTAGCCAATTTGATGCTTTATTGTAATAGTTCTGGTTCTGGAATGTTCCTCCATTATGGCTATAAATGTAACTAACAGATGAATTATCACCACTAAATTGTTTTATTGAAGTTCTGTTTTGGTGCTACCTCTTTGTTGATAGAAAAAAACATGATTAGAATTTTAAAAAAAGTTTCAGAATATATTCTTTTGCTGAAAATGTTTAGTGGCTATGCAGAGCAGAATACCCCTTGATGAGGCTGCTTGAACATTTTAATTGTCAATATGCACATATGCTTGCATGAGAACTTGTTCATTGATATTTATTGTTACATAAATATTTTTCTACATATGCTAAATATCTATATGAATTTTGAAACTAATTTTGTGTACAACAGTAGGATCAACTTGAAGTTGCATAACAGTTACATTGAGCCTTGAGAAAATTTCTATGAAATTAAGCATCTTGCCTATGTACAGTTATTGTATATTTATGTTATATGTGAGAAATATCAAGTCAGTTGGATATAAGTGTCTGATCAGAAAATTAATTTTGTTTATTAAAAAACAAATTAAAACTCTATTTTTTTAAAGCTAGATATATTGATTAGAGAATTCCATTTCTCTGGAAACCGTAATTATATATTTTCTGTAGTTCCACCTTGTTTGACCTGTAATATTTCTGGTATCAGATGATTTTCTCATGCTAACTTTGGAGGAATTATCTGTCTAGTGCAAAGAAATTATAGGCGATATTTGTTATTATTGTCATATATAAGAAGCCATTGTTGTATATTATATTTGTCTAGTACAAGCCACTGTTATTGATTTCTGTTTATAAGGCTTACCTTTTCTTACCTCCTGTATTATAAGTTTATTGGTTTGGAGGGTCGTAGAGTGTTATATTGTTCCAACTACCTTTAATTTAAAAGATCAGGCTTAAAAGGTTTTTTTTTTTTTCCATAAGTCATTACAGGGCAATCACATTATCTTTATGGCTCTTAGGCTCTCTCTCAAGTTTACATTTTTTTGGAAGATGATCCTTCCGTTGGTAAATATAAAAAATGTTAATATATTTCATTCTACATTTCTCGTGACAGGTTTTTGTTCAATAGTTAGGCTAATAGTGATGGATAAAGAATGGATGCACATCACTTACAGGTTTTTGCATATCATGGATATTTTTTTTTAAAAATTAATATTTTAACACTAATTTTAGGGGTGCATTAAACTAAAATTTTAATTTGTAGATGTGATCCAAGGTATTTGGAAGGAGCACGTAAATTTGCCGATAAGGCTCAAGAGAACTTGAGAAATCCGGACAATATTTTATGCCCTTGTGTTCATTGTAATAATTCAAAACATCATCACTTCGATACGGTGTATGGCCATTTAGTGCTACATGGAATAAATCCAACATACACCGTCTGATACTTTCACAGGGAAAATCTGAGTGAATCTCCCCAACGTGAATGTGCTGAAAATGATGTTGAAATACTAGAGACTATGAGATGTATAGACATATGTTCTTTGATGGCAACGGTGGTGATAATGTTTCTGATCCCAACTATATCCAGATTGCACAAAGTATACAATTATGTTTGCAATTGTTGCCTTATATAAGCATAAAGCAACAAATAATTTATCTGACACTGGCTTTGACGAGCTTCTACAAATGTTCGGGGATATGCTTCCAGATAATAAGAAACTTCTTGATAGTTATTATGCGACAAAAAAGATTTTGAAGACATTTGATTTGGGATATGAGAAAATAGATGCTTGTAAGAATGACTATTGCCTATTTAGAAAAGAGAATGAGCACATGAATAAATGTCCAAAGTATGGAGCTTCACGGTGGAAAGAGAATGAACGTACTAAGAAGATTCAAAATGGTGTCCTGACTAAGGTGTTGCGATACTTTCCAATAGTACCAAGATTTCGAAGAATGTTTCGCTCTCCTCAAATAGCTGAACAAGTAACGTGGCATTCAACTCATAGAAGTCGGGATAGAAAGATGTGACATCCGGTTGATTTGCCTGCATGACTTGCGATAGATAGAAAATGGCATTCTTTTGCATCTGATTCATGAAATTTGAGACTTAGCCTATCAACGGATGGATTTAATCCATTTGGAAATCTTAGTTCGGCATATAGTTGTTGGCCAGTGATGTTGGTAGTATATAATCTACCTCCACTAGTACTCATGTCTCAAGAAAATATTATGTTAACATTGCTAATCCCAGGGCCCAAGAAACTGGGGAATGATATAGATGTCTATTTGGAGCCGCTTATCGATGATCTAAAAGAGCTATGGGAGAAAGGGGTGGAAATATATTATGCATTTGTGAAGTCCAATTTGTCACGCCCCTAAAATTCCCGAAACTCCAACCCGGAGAATCAACGAATTTCTATGGGGTGACGTAAGTTAAGCGACCACTAGAGACAACAATAACAAGGAAATAGATGGAATTATAAAGAAAATAATATATTCCCTGCCTAACTGAATGATAGAAACTCAACAGAATGTTCTGATACCAAATTGTCACGCCCTTTAAATCCTACGACTCCCGAACCGAGACATCCAAGGACTTCGGGGTGTGATCCATAAAATGAGCGACCATCTAAGATATCATTAACCCTTAAAACATGTGTAATAATGATAAAATGATATATTTCATACCCAATTGAATGATATAATTACAATAGCGGAATCCGACGAAAATCGGGTAGAGTTCTGTTTGTAAATGGAACATCCCGGAAACACAAACTACAGAATAACCTGCCAATAACAAGTGCAGTAATAACAACGGCTCACAACCCAACATTCATTAATGCTATTAAGGTTGAGGTAGTGGAAAGAAACCACCAACCCCTACACAACCCTCTAAAATAAACAGAGCTACAAATGCTCGAATAAGAATACAGAAATGCATATGGCAGTGCCAAATAGATACAATGACATCCTGAAATAATAAATACAGGAAAATAAAAGATACAAGAATAGGGATATGCCAACAGACTGGCTCCCAAGAGAAATATATGACAATCCCACAAAACATGGGTAAAGAAACTGACATAAGATAACTATCGTCCCCAAACCAGTCGCGCTGCAACCGTAAACGCATCACCCTGCGCAACTCCAAAACCTATAACAAGGAAAACAAAAAAAAACTGTCATTGCACCGCATGCTGCCCGTAGCCATAACATTTCCTGCAACCTGGCGTAGGAATACCAGGGGGCAATGAAATACCCCTATGAGAAAATAAGCTCAGTGGGAAAAACGATATCCTAACTACCACATCCTCTGACTGTTTAGGTATTGCTAAACCATCCAGCAAGATACATAGCCACAACAAATCCCAGCTACGAAAACACAAAGAACATACTCATATACTACTGTAAATAAGTATATATCGGGGATATATATACACATATATATAAGTAAAGTACACAACATGAGTCTATAAGGTACGACTAAGACTTGTACTCCAAGTACCAACACCGGTAGTCAACACTACTCTCACAACGTACATAGGTACACGACACCTAGGTCCAATCTAAGAAATCATCAAGCGCTCACAACGCTAACCTGAAGATCCAAACAGATGGAATCACATTCACCTCTAATATCCACAGGAATCAAAATCCACAACTAGTACCAAGGAAGACTCAAATCCCACTCCTCGAGAACACATGAGGAAAAACACTCACGTGCTTGCATACTAATACAATTGTCATATATATATATATATATATATGAAACATCATCTCATTCCTAGAGGAAATCTACCTCTCAAGGACTGGATCACCTCAATCATATCACCATATGAATCTCATATTACTATCTCCAATATGATTAGTAATTTACCAACACTCTCACTATGCATCAGGAAAGCTAACTAAATCAAAACACGGAGAATACATGGACACTAATCTCATGAACAATCACACAAGGTCAAGAAACAAAGCAAGGGAAAAGAGGTCCTAATGTTAAACTAACGGATAACCGAGATAACAATATCAAGGTTGAAAACACCACAAGTGCTTAGGGAAAATACCCGGAAAAAAGAAACCAATCCATTCGGTATCCATGCCCCTAACACGTGTAACAACTCAAATCACCTAGGTGGTGACATCAACAACGAAGAAGAAAGGAAAGGCAGCACTGTGAGTGTGCACTAAACAACAAGCCTTATACCCGAGACATAGAAATGATCGGAAATAAATGTGAAACAAGGGAACACCTTTCAAAACACTACAGGTCGAGGTCTTGAGAAAAAAGCCTCTGAATCTCGAGAAAAGTAATAAAATAGTTTTCTTTTAAGAAATCACACAGTGAAAATGACCATCTTGCCCCCAGTCTCCATCAGTCGCCATCACCAACTTTTAGAAGTTAAAAATCTTTTTAAAGAAGATCCTAAGATCATTTTATAAAGTGCTAAAACTTTTCGTGGCTACGGGGGTAGGCGAAAACGAGTTTTTCCTTTTAAATACAAAGTTTATTTCAAGACTTGGAAAGCGTCATTTTTGAAAGACAGCCAAATAAGAATGAATACAACTCCACATATTCCTATAATGTCCAAGAGGACAAGAAGGAAGAGTACTACATTGGGTTCACGGAACACAACTATCCGTTTCCAACCTCACGAAATCAAATGACAACACGTGGAAGAGGTTCGGCACCACGCCATAACCGATGGCTCAAGGAGTGATAGATAAGTCAAAGACATGTACTAGTATACAAAGTACAGTAAAAGAAATGCTTATGAGAATGAACTAAGCACTAGAAAGAATACTGCCAAGCTACAGTACCTCGAGTACTTAATAAAATCACTTAGACCCCTTAATATCATGAAAAGGGAAAACTAGTGGCCGATACCACAGAACTAACTAGTTTCAATCAATACCTCTTCCAATTCATTCAAACCTTAATTTCACATTTGATACTAACTTTCTAGATTACTAATAGAATCAAAAGACCATTGTCACTCAACCAGACAAGTTCAATCACAACCTCGTCTAACCACACTCAAAACCTCAAAAGTACGATAATGATACATTTTTCTAAGTATGAAAGAAACCTCTACTTAGTCAGTACTACGTAACCAACCAAGGCCACAAGACTATCATCCGCTTTCTGTAAGGCATCAACTCAAAATTGACTCTATAGTCCATCGTTAACCTCAACTATCCACAAAGGTCACTACATCAATATACTAACCCCCCCCCCCCCCCCAAGGGCATAAAAGTATATAAACACAAGTATAAGAATATACATTTCATTATACTTTAATAATTATTGCATGTAATCACATTTTCATATTTTTCACTTTCAGTTGAGCATTTTATAAAAATATGAATTTATTTTTCAATATTCATAATCAACATGCTCTAACATCCACATGTAATAATACCACATAATAAACCTGCTCAAAAATCCACATGCAATAATATCATGATCAACGTGTGAAATAGAATCACATAAATGCTACACAAATGCAATGTGACTCACACACCTCATAGTACACTCTTTGCCCATCATAGGTTAGTAGAAACATACTCTGTCCACTTACTTTTGAGGATAAAAGCTCATCAAGTAATGTAGAGTACCGTACCGATTCTTCCCAAGTGATTTTTCTCTCTATCACTTCAACAGGGAAAACAGTTGCACGAGAGCCCAACTTGCAACTCTGTGCGCCATGACCACCAAAGTCAAGAATATGAGCTTCTCTTACGACTCCCAAACCACCTTTTCGGCTTATTAGTTCCGTAGGTGTGAACACCTCTTGGCCAGTTGTTGCGACGATCCGACACAAAGCCACCCACACATGATTATACAACCAGCATATACCAATACCATGATTTGACAGTACACGATGTCCTCAATATGCATCAAGGTTTCAATAACAATCATGTTCCATCACAGTATATGCTTTTCTCTTTGCAATATATTGTACACCATATAACAATGGTCTATCATAATACATGTTTTTCTCATATGCAATATATTATGCAAAATTTATCCACATGCTCATAATATCACATTTATAAGCAACAAACCACAACAAACAATTATATCACATAATCATGCTTGCAATTCATCAAATTATCCTTTAATTCACAAGTATAACATTTTTATTTCTTTTTAACATGCTTTTATTTTCATTAAAGAAACAATCTACAAATCATAAGGGGAACTAGAATAGCGTCTAAGTTCACATCCCTCACTGCCACCTATCCCCTAACATGTTTTAATTTCGTAAACATAATCAAAAGGGAAACTAACATCGCGTTCTAAGTTCACGTCCAACTTTTACAAATTTTTCTAACCCATTTTAATTCTCAAGGGGTTACTACGCTACCTTAACTTATTCAGTTTAAATATGTATTAATTTAATTTCGCAAAAAAATAATTTATTTAATTTCTTAAATAAATTTCTAAGTGCTGCTTCGCTTCTAAGCCAATTATAGATATTTTAAATTCACAATTTAATATATATCTAAATTAAAATAAACACGAGTTTGTACAACCAAACCACATCAATGATAGGGAAGCGAGAATAATTTTCCCACCACGCGTAAAACAACCTCAAAACGGCCCACTATGAACAGTGTCAACGCCCGAATATGGAGCCCGCCGACCAAAGTCACCTGAAAAGTAATTCGAATATACTGAAACGTTCGTCTCGACGACCTATAAGATATATAAGAAGCCCATTAGCAATAGGTTAATCAATTTGGGCAAATCTAAAGTAACCCAAATAAATAATTTAACCTATAAACGCAATTTTCCAACAAACCGCTCCACCGAAAAATTTGAAATTTTAGTATGACGTACCTAGCATCGAGACGAAGCTATCCTCCGAAAATCACGGTCATTGGACCACCGAAAGTTATCGAACCGGCAACCCGAAGCTCCGGCTGAACCGGCCTGCTCCGCCCCTGTCGCGCGTCGCCATTGCGCGTGAACCACAGCTGCACAACCTACGGCCATCGCCGCTTGCGACGCTGCCACCACCAGCCTAGTCGCCGCCGTTGCCCCGACCAGCGACCACCATGGGTTGCGCCTCTGTGCGCGACTCTCCTACTCCAAGCCCGACCACTCTCCCTCTCTCTATCTCTCTCTAACTCGCCAATCAATTAAGGGGGAAGAAGATGATCGGCGTAGCTTCCCGCGTGAAGAAGAAGAAGAACCGATGAAGGCTTGGTTGCGTGGTCTGTGCGTGAAGAAGAAGAAGAATGAAGTGAAGATTTTTGGTTAACGTTCCTCTCTCTTCAAAGTTATACACATGTATAGACATATATAAGTTAATCGCAAAAGTGACCCCTTAATCATCCAATAATTATAAAATAACCCCAAAAACTCCATGGGATGCCAAATAACTAATACGATCCGAAATAAATACACCAGGGTATAAACCCAAACATCGGAATCCTTAAACGTCGAACAAATAAAACGTATCGCCGCTCAGTCGAAGAATTAAACCGCGTAGTCGATGATAAACAAGTCCACGAAGTCGTAAATGAGAAATCATAAAGTCGTCTAGTCAACTTTAAACGTAAACGCGAAAAATTTACATGCGAATTACCAAGAATAAACAACACGTCATGAACAAGTGACGTCATTACCAAAAATAAATCAAAAATAATTTTAGGGAAAAGGGAAAATAACATGGGGTGTTACAAATTTTTGTCTAAAGGCAATGTTGATGTGGACGATGAGTGACTTTCTAGCATTTAGTAACCTTTCTAGTTATGTAGCAAAGGGTAGAAAAGCTTGTCCAACATGTAGCGATGAAACAAGCTCATGGAGGCTAGGTTCCAGCAGCAAGACTATTTACTTGCGTCATCACCAATTTTTGTCTCCTACTCACCCATATCGAAAAAAGAAGAGTTGGTTTGATGGGAGTGAAGAACATGAGTGGAGGCCTAAGCTTTTGTCTAGGGCTGAAGTTTTCAGTGTTGTGAAAGATATTGAAAATGATTGGGGGAAGAAAGGAAAAAGAAAACGCAAGAAGGAAGAATTTGTTGTGTGGAAGAAAAATTCTATTTTCTTTGAATTACCATATTGGGAGGTACGTTTTTCTAGTAAAATATTCACTAGTTTATTTTATTAATTTCAATTTATAATGTACTAAAATAATATATTATTCTCAATATTTATTTTCTAAGGACTCCTTATGCGTCATAATCTTGATGTCATGCATATTGAAAAAAATGTTTGTGAGAGTATTATTGATACCTTATTGAACATTAAAGGAAAATCAAAGGATGGACTCAATTCTCATTTGGATTTGAAGGAAATGGGTATCAGGGAAGATTTGCACCCACAAGAGTTAAGAGGGAGACATTACTTACCACTAGCCCTCATACACTGAAGAAAGAAGAAAAACATATATTTTGTAAGCGATTACAAAAATTAAAACTACCAGATGACTATGGTTCAAACGTTGGAACATGCATATCATTGGATGAAAGCAAGATTACAGGCTTGAAATCTCATGGTTATCATATTCTAATGTAAGAATTACTACCGGTAGCATTACGAGGAATTCTACCAAAGGGTCCAAGAAATGCCTTATTTCGTTTATGTGCATATTTTAATGAAGTATGTCAGAGGGTGATTGATAAGAACTCGTTGGAAGAACATGAAAAGGAAATTGTTGAGACTCTCTGTATGTTTGAAAGATATTTTCCTCCGTCATTTTTTGACATTATAATTCACTTGACTATTCATATCACACATGAAGCTCGTATTTGTGGACCAGTACAGTTTCGCTGGATGTACCCATTTGAGAGGTACTTTTATTAAATTTTTTCTCCTACAATCAATTTTTTCCCTTTTATGTAGTTAGATATATATATTTTATAACATATTTAGTAATTGGAAACACCTTATTAAAACATCTTGCTATTTTTGATCAGGTTTATTCATCTCAATTGGAAACACCTTATTAAAACATCTTTAGTAATGTTTTAGACTCTAGCTGCAGGAAGCAAATTCTTTTTCCTCCAAATATTGTTCTTTCTTTGAATTAGTCCCTTATACCCTTGTATGTCCTGAATTTGATAGCAACTCTTTTCTAAAGCATGTGTAGTTGCTATACTGAGTGCTTGCATTTATTTGTTCAGTTTGTAGGCAAGGATCTTAACGCAGAATTCATCATATATCAATTTCTAAAAGAAAATGATGAAATGGTAGTGGATGTCTAGCAGTGGTCTAGATAATGAACTGCTAGAGCCTCTTAATACCACATGTTCACATATATTAGTGCTTACAATTTCTTACTGCAGAAACACTTGGTCTAGCAACCACATTATTTTAATTCTTTGTCGTGTTATAAGTTAGTTGTAGCTTAACTTTTTCTCAAATTGCTAGTCGCAGTCCTCATTTTGTGCTTTAGTTAAGTCCCTCATAGAAACAATCAGCAAGTCAATCCTATAATACTCTACATTTTATGCTTGAGTGGATGATTTTAGTGTTGGTACAGATACTATTGCAATGATGATCTCACTCTAAACTGCCAGCATGAGCCATTTCGTAGTTATGTGATTAATTAATAATAAATTTGTCTACATAAATACTACTCTTGTAGAGGAAAAACATTGATGGCACTGTATCAAGATTGGATGTGTGGGTTGAAGGTCACACGAGAAAGGATGGAAAACCTTACAATGATGCATTAGATATGCTATGGTAACTATCTTTAAATCCTATTTAGTTTATCATTTTTTTGTGTATTATATATCATAATATTAAAACAATAAATTTCAGGTAAAAATGCGAGAATACGACCAATCCCAAATTGAAGGCACAAGATCTCTTCGAGATGATGGAGTAACTCATGTTCTCGGTCCAGATCGTCGAGGAAAGGTTAGAGGTCTTGGTGGTGGAGCAATGTAATGTCCGTTATTTTTACGTGGTAATTTAAAATTTTATTTAAACAATTAAGTGCTTATGTGATTATGTGCTTAATGTGTTTATGTGCTTAACATGACTTATATGTTGTATGTGATATAAAAATTGTAAGTTGCATGTTGTATTTTCATTTTGAGAATAATGAAAATTATTGAAAACGATTTCGGGAACGAAATGACCGAAGGATAAATGAGTAATTTCACATTTTGAGTACTTAGTGGGAAGTGTAGAGATTTTTGGTTAAGTGCTAGGACATGAGTGACATGTTGGTAATTAGAGAGGATGACAAGGGGTAAAAGGGTATTTAGGAGTCTTGGTGACACTTTTGTGAATAATCCTAAGTTGGGAAAATATTGGTCATTTTACACTTTTGGAGTGGTGTCTCATTTCTAGCTATTGATCTTCTTCTTCCATCTTTGTTCTCAACCCTTGGATCATAGGGCCTTGTTTGGTTGGCACTCAAATGCAATAATCCATTATTCTTGGTCTTTCATTTGGCAAGACTTCATGTCTACCCTTGGATCATCTCTTCACTTTTCTTGCCATATTCTTAACCCTTGGATGGTGAGAAGGTGAGTGGAGAATCTCTACAACCTTTTAGGGTTAGCCACTTTGCAAGACTTCACTTATCTCACAAACTCTTGCTCTCTCTTCCCTTCTTGTTAAGTTGGAGATAGTTTTTGGTGGTGTTCTTGAAAAACTTTGGTAAGTCTTCTAATTCACTATAGGGTTTTGTTGCAAGAACCCTAGTTCTCGTAGTTTTGAGTTCTTGAGTTGATATTGATTCGAGTCTTCTCTTATTCATGTTTATGGAAGGTTGAGTTGCTTTCATCTACCATAGCTCTTGAGTTTCACCTTGTGAAGAAGCTAGTGGTGAGTTCCATAACTTATACTCTTAAGATACTATTTCTCCATAAAACCCTAAAATAGAAATCATTAGGGTTTGAATTGATTCTTGTGGTTGGAGCCACTTTTGTATAATTTTTGGTTTTCTTGTTACACCATAGTAAATCTTGTTGTTCATGTGGTGTGTTTATAGTTGGGAGCTATTCCATTGAACCCTTGGAGTGGTAGCTTGAGTTGGATCTCTTTTGGGCATTCTTGAATAAGCTTGCTTGGAATTGAGGTAGGGGGAAAACGAATTGCGTTCGTCTTTATACGAGGGTGTGTGCGTCTATGTGTGTATATATCGTAAATATATATGCGAGTTGGGTCTTGACAACTTAGACGGTGATTTAGGCTCTTAAGAACATGATTTTGTGTTATAAATTAATGTTGTGGTTTATTGCTTATTAAATATGAAATTGTAAGCATTGTGATGATGTGAGTGCAATATATGGCCTAATAAATGAGCATGTATTGTGAAAGAGCATGTTGAGAAGAATTGCTATAAATGTGAACTTGCTTATTAAATGTGATAGGGGGAAAACGAATTGTGTTGGTCTTTATACGAGGGTGTGTGCGTCTATGTGTGTATATATCATAAATATATATGTGAGCTGGGTCTTGACAACTTAGACGGTGATTTAGGCTCTTAAGAACATGATTTTGTGATATAAATTCATGTTGTGGTTTATTGCTTATTAAATGTGAACTTGCTATAAGCCTTGTGATAATTTGGGATCAATATAATGCTAATTGATAGAAGCATGTATTGTGATGGCATATAGTTGTGATTGAGAAACTTCATGCATTTTGGGGTACACCATGTAGTGTAAAAAACATGGGTGTCGGTTTATACGGGTTGTGTACTCATGTGTGAGTAGTCTTGTGTCGAATCGTCGCAACAACTGGTCAGGGGGTGTTCCCAACCTACAAAACTAATGTGTCCAGGAATGGGGTATAGGGTGAGTCGTCTCATTCTCAAAGTCGCGGGTCGTCTTGTGCATTCGATATATGAATCTTTAGTCATGGGTTGTCTTGTGCAACCGACTTCCTTGTTGAGATTGAGAAGTGTCAAAATCACTTAGGAAGAATCGGTGCGGTACACTTTCTCATTGTGAATGGGTAGAGTGAGTATTCGTTAACATGATTGGGCAAAGTGTGTAATGTGGGGTGTGTTGAGTCATATTGCACATGAACTATAATATATGTGTGTTTATGATATTGAAATTGAGGCATGCTATAATTGTGGATAATTATAATGTGAGCATGTTGGGGACCTTGTTTATTGGGTTTGATGGGGTTCCGGATTGGCGTGAGAGCCATGTGGAACAAGAGACCGACTTAGGGTTAGTGGCAGTTGGGTGGACCACTCGGACTACCGAGATTGAGATGATGACGCTTCCTCTATTACGCTAGTAAGCTCACCCCATGACTTATATATTTTTCATGTGGTGATTCCTTTCCGGGAGGTCTGTAGTCTCTCGGTGGAGACACGGTAGTGATTTCGCTCATTTTGTGCATATGTGTGGGGGGGGGGGGGGGGGGGGGGGGGAGATTACTTATTTTGTAGATCCTACTTGAGGAATTGCACATGTGCTTATTTTGGCTTAGGGTTGTAAGCATTAAATGTTTTATTTTACCGGCTAGCATGTTGGCCGAGTAGGTTACCTTGACATATGTTCCTTGGAGCGCCATACGCAGGAACTAGATTTTTTTTGTGTATTTTGATGTCATTTTGTAAAATTATGTGAAATTATGAAAACAATGTTATATATTATTTTGGGCATGTTAAATGATGGAATTATGAAATTCTTATGTTTTGTCCATTTTTGAATTTGAATGAGATGGTTGTGGTTAAATGACGATTTTCCGGAAAACGACATTTTTCACGGTTCATGAGAGAACCCTTTCAAATTTCTAAGGAAAAATCCGTTTTTGCCTACTCCCGTAATTTGAATTAAACTCATATTTTAGAAATGATTTTTTTAATCTATTTCGTTGTGAAATTTGGCTTTGAAAACCCAAGAATCATAAACGGAGACCGGGGGCAAGACGGAGAATTTATAAAATATTTCGAGGCCTTTAAAGTGACATTTTAAATTGGGGGTCACTGAGTACTCGGTAGTGATTCTACCGAGTACTCGGTAAAGTGCATAAGTCCGCGCACTTGCGCGAAGGCCCCTAAATTCATCCGAGAGTTTTGAGGTTATTTGGGCAAAAATGGTTACCGAGTACTCGGTGAAAACTGATTTTTTTGTGTATTCTTTTCAACTTATTTCCCTTATCTTCCCTAGGGTATGCTACTTCTCTTACTAGGCTAGGGACATGGTTTAATTGCCTATGGACATGGGATTTGTTAGGTTGAAGGGTTTGATTAGACCCACATTTCGTCTTCTGCAATGGTTAATCTAGTGCTTAGGGCACGGTTTACGTCATCCTCGGACTTCATAGGCTTCATTGGGGAGTTGGTAAATTTGGGGCGTGACAAGCAACAATTTCGAGAATTGAGGCAAATGACTATCAAAAAGACCAAGCAAAAAGATTGGAAAGAATAGTTAAAGAACGAGTTGATGAGATGAAAACTAAGATGAGGGATGAGATCAAAGCTGAAATGATGAGTGATATGAAAGATGAAATGATGAATGAGTTAAAATCCATGTTGGTAAGTGTTAAAATTTGTTAGTATACATACTACATACTTTTAATTGTTCACTTAATATTGGTATTAAATTAATGCTTATAGTTAATTCATGTACTCATTGAATTGTAGTCCCAAAATGCTAATTTGGGTTCTCAGACCAATCCTGTGCCAACTCCTAGTGCGAAAAATTTACAAGGCTACCTATGTGAACTGTTACATTTGGATGGATCAGGTGTAGTTGTTGCTAATGTCGAGATTGCTTCAACAGACCCCAATGCATCAACCGAGGATTATGTTCCAATCGGTCAAGATTGTTGAAAAGTTTGGGTTGAGCATGTCATCGTTGGAAATTGTCCTTTGTACCGGGCAAGCCTAGCTGGAAAGTATTATCTTCGTGATGTTCAGATAAGCTCGATTGCATGGTCTAGCAAATTTGTGAAAATCCTCGAGGTCAGTTATGAGTTATTTTATTTTTCCATAAACTACTAACTAACTATAGGATTAATTACTTATATTTTTTGACATTACATTTGTATTGTTTTGATAGGATCTCTCATCACCAAGTCATTAGGAGCAGAACAATATCATGACATGATTTGTTTATCACTTGAATATTGGTGAAAAGGGTATGTTATGATATCTCAATTAAATTTATTTTTATTTTTATTCTTGATTACTTCTCATTTGTCATACTTTAGTTTTACGTGGTAGGTAATGGTATGGGAAGGATATGCCAATGAATTACTTGTATAATTTTTTAGTTAATTTTTTGTACACGAGTAGATATTGAAATTGACATTGGTATAATGCAACTACTTGCTTGGAATTTGTAATGAAGATACTGAGGTAGAGGAAATGTCCATAAAGATACTCGTATTGGTTTCAAGAAATGAAGAACTATGATTGACGAGTTATAGATAGTGATGTTATGTTTTTTAAGTTGAATTATTATTGAATTTTTAATGTTTGGAAATGTTGTTTTGAGAATTGTTAAAGAAGTTTTTTCCGTTTTCATTTTGGAGCATTGATGTTACGCTCTTAAATTCCTAAGACTCCCGAACCGGGACATTCAAGAAATTCGGGGTCCTGATCCATAAAATGAGCGACCAACTAAGATCATCAATAACCATAAAACGAATGGAATATCATTAAACATAATAATTCCATACACAAACAAGCGGAAACTAAATCAAATGATACAAATGACACATCTAGGTGCCGAAATAATACATTTCTACAACGATGTAATGATACCAAATACAAGGAAATGATGTGCCAACAGACTGGCTCCCAAGAAATACAACAACAACGATCCCAATACAAGGGACAAGTAAAGGAAACTAGAATGAAACAACATTACATACGAACATCCCAAATCCTACAACAACATCCGTGCCACGAGCCATCCTGCAAGAAAAACTGATACCTAGCCGAAACATGACCTGCAAACTGGTGTAGACCACCAGGGAAAACCAATGCCAGGGTGAGCTCATTAAGCCCCGTTGGAAAAAGGAAATCGTAATCGTCACATCCTCTGACCGTCCAACTCTAGTGCGAACCAATCAATTTACATGCATCTACCCTAGGTCAGTCAATTGTCCTTCATGGCACTCACGCCAATACGAGACCCCTGAAAATAGGAATGGCAATGGGGCGAGGCGGGGATCACCTTCCCCATCACCAAACCCGGTTATTTTTCCCTGTCCCATACTCACCCCGCCCTATTTATTTATTTATTTTTTGCCCCGCCCTACCCCGAATTCCCCCCCACCTCGGTCCCGTCCTCGCCTCGCACCCTGGTTACTATTTATATTTTTTTAAAAACATATTAAAAGAAAATTAAAAAATATATTTAAAAAAATCTTAAACATAAAAATAATGTTAAAATATACATATATATATGTGTATCTTTGTAATAGATATAATATATATGGGTATATTTGTAATATTTAATATGCATATGGGTATTTTAGTAAATAACTTAAACGGGGCAGGGCAGGGGTTCCCAAACCCGCCACGAATATAATCGGGGATTTTTTTCCCGACCCATATCCGCCCCGATTAACTTAATCGGGCCCCCAAACCTGGGATAAACACGGCAGGGCGGGGCGGGTTTTATTGTTTTCCGTACCTGAAAACATGCCTCTAGTCTCCTACCATGCATCATTAAGGGCAACTAGCACATAACAAATCCATAATATAACATCATATGACAAACGCACACCTATCTATATGTATATATCTATACATAGTGACAACAAATAAGTACAGGACACATAGTTCTAGACTATCAAGAGAATACTATAACTCGTACCCAACAATCCAACGCTAGTACTCTAAACTACTCACCCAATCGTACTCCAAGTACACAATACCCTAGCGTAACATAGCCAATCATACTAGTGGCCACAACAATAACCATAGGCTCCAAAGGAACTAAAATCACCCCAATGTCCATAAGGCGAAACATCCATAACCTGTACCAAGGAAACTCTCACGTCCTTGCATACCAACATAGCCATCATCAATACATATATAAACAATACACATACGACACCGCAATCTTTTCACAAAAGCGAACCACACTCACCTTAATATCACTACTGATGCCACAACATCAATCTAACGATACCATCCACAAGGGAATCAATTCCATCACTAACGCTGTCACTATGAACAAGGAAAGCTAACTACTCAACCACGAAGGGTATGGGAACACTACCCTCAAGAATGGCCGCACAAGACTATGAAACCAAGCAAGGAATGGAAATTCCAATGCTAAACACATGAATAACTAGAACATCACGTCAATATGGGGAAACATCCACCCATGACAAGGAAGCATCACTACGTATGTGCAATAAGCCACACACATTATAACCGAAACTCAAAATGAACGAAAGTATGAGACACACATACCGAGAGAAAGCCACTTTCAAGTTAACCGAACAATCCCAACATTACAATTCCTATGACGTCCACGAGGACGAAGAAGGAACAAAGTAACACGCTGGAACCACGGAACCCAACGTCCATTTCCAACCCCATGTATCAAATGATGACACAAAAAGGAGTGGCTCGGCATCACGTCGTGACCAACAGTCAAGAAAGGTGAATCTAAGCCGATCCTTCAACCTAACAAAACTCATCCCTAAATACCATTAATTAATGCATCAAGCATAGTAGGAGAAGTGGTGAAGCACAAGGGATAGAACAGAAAGAAGTTGCAAGAAATACATAAACATGTGCCACCGAGTTGTACATCGAGTACTCAGTGGTGGAAGCTTTGAGTACTCCGTGGATCTTCCACTGAGTTGTACACTGAGAACTCGGTAGCTATACAAAGGCCAAAACTCTTTTGCAAAAAATGAGGTTTGCGCACAAGTGCGCAAACTTACGCACTCACCGAGTACTTGGTAGAATCATCACCGAGTACTCGGTGGTCCCCGGAATGCAAAGTCAAGTAATGAACTCAAAAAGCTCCGAAACAAAACAAGATGACTTCGAGCTAATCCCAAACACACCGAAACATTTTATTTTACCGCACTCAAGTTTTCACTTTATTTCACTAGGATAACCTTTTCATTCACTTAACATGCTTCTATCTCAATTAAAGCATTTAATTCACAATGATACGTTATCATGCACAAATAATGTTCCAAATCATCAAGTTATCCTTTAATTCATAAAGATAACTTTACCTTTCATTTAATATGATTTTATTCCCATTAAAGCATTTATACACATTAACTCATTTTCATACACAAGTTTAATGTCAAGATCGCAACTTCAAGATTAACAAGAAAGGGGAACTAGAATAACACTTTAAGTTCGTAATCCCACAAGCCACCAATCATCTATGACATAAAGATAATGGGGATTTATTGGACTTATATATTATTAATAGGGAATTATATATATGTGGGTATTTTTATATATATATATGATATAAAGATATATAGATATATCTGTATAGCGAGAGAGACAGAGCACAAATCTTGTTTCTTCTTCTCATTCTCCATGGACGATCGACAGCTCTATCTTTTCCTTCACTTTCATGTTGTCGATCATGGGAGAGAGAGAGAGAGAGAGAGAGATGGGTCAAGCAGAGCCGTACTCGGTCGGGCGCGAGAGAGGGCGAAGGTTACTGGTGGTCGCCAACCTAGGAGAAGCGGTGACGGGGGTCGTGTCACGAGCTAGAGGAGGCGACGCAGTGGTGGCGAGTTGGTGGCGGTGGGTCGCGCAGGGGAGTGGGCAGTTCATGCGATAGAGAGTTTCATCCAAAGATTCGAAAAAATTGTTTCGTCAACTTTCCAAGCTTCGATGAACGCAATTTTTGGTGGGTAGCTTCGTCTCGGTGTCAAGAACAATGTGTAAAAATTTAGAATTTTTCGTTGAGCGGTTTGTTGGGAAATTTGAGTTATATTAGATTTGTTCAAATTTATTAACCTATTACTAATGGGCTTCGTATATATCGTATAGGTTATCGAGGTGGAAATTTCGGTATATTTAAAATTTTATTCAAACGACTTTGGTCGGCGGGCCCCATATTCGGCTGCCGACACTATTCACGGTGTTCCCATTTCGGGTAAAAATGATTTTGGGACAGAATTGAGTTTGTGTCTTAGGCGACGAGTCAAAGTATTCGATTCGGTTGTGGACGAGGCGATTTAGCTTGCGACACGTATTTTGAGGTGGGAAAAATATTCTCACTGCTGTATCATTTGCTATGGTTTGGGTGTGCGAACCCATGCTAGCTTTTATTTTATTTTAGATATTTATATTTGTGAATATAAAATATCTATATATGGGTTATAAGGGAAGCAGGAGATATAAATTAAATTGAAAAATTAAATAAATATTTTTCCTGCTAAATTGGTACCTATTTGAACTAAATGAGAATAGGTGGCCTAGTAATACCTTGATATTTAAAGTGGATTAGTAAGATTTTTAAAATGTTGGACTTGAACTTAGAATATGATATTAGTTCCCCTTTTGATTGTGTTTTACGAATTTTAAAACATGTTAGGGGATATGTGAAAGTGAGGGACGTGAAAACTTAAACGTTATGCTAGTTCCCCTTATGATATGTGGATTATTGCTTTAAGTGAATTAAAAAACATGTTTAAAGGAATGAAATTGTTTCCTTGTGATTTAAATGCTTTAATTGAAATAAAAATATGTTAAATGAATGAAAATGTTATCCTTGTGAAATTAAAGGACAACTTGATGATTTGGGGCATGAGAAAGCATCCTTGTTGATTATTGCTTTAGTGATTTAAAAGCATGTTGGAAAATATTTTCATAAATATGATGTATTACATATTTATGTTGAGGCATGGTTTTTATTGAGGCCCTGTATGCATATTGAGTATACCATGTCGTGTTGAGTGCATGAGTGTTGGTCTATGCGGGTTGTGTAACCATGTGTGAGTTTGAATTGTGTCGGATAGTCGAATGTTTTCATAAATATGATGAGGTACATATTTATATTTGATTTGTGTCGGATCGTTACAACAACTGGCCAGGAGGTGTCCCTTACCTACGGAACTATAAAGCCAAAAATTGTTGATATAGGGTGGGTCGTCCCATTCTCAAAGTTGTGGGTCGTCTCGTGCATTTGATCTTTGGATCCTAAGTCGTGGGTCATCTCATGCAACTGATATTCCTTGTTGAAAGTGAAAGAGAGAAAAATAACTTAGGAATAATCGGTGCGCACTCTACATTCCTTCGCAAGCTAGGAGTGAATGGTAGATATTCTGTATTCGTTGACCCTTAGAGTAGGGTGTGTGGTCGTGTGTGTACCACGGGTGGTATTGAGTCACATTGCATTCATGTTGCATTTATGTGATTTTATTTGACATGTAGATCATGATAGTATGGCATGTGGATTTTGGAGCAGGTTTATTACGTGATATTATTACTTGTGGATTGTGGAACATGTTGATTAAAAATATTGTGAAATAAATTCATATTATAAAATGCTCAAATGAAAATGGATAACGTGAAAATATGATTTACGTGTAGTAAATGTTAAAGTATAATAAAATGTAAATTCTTATACTTGTGATTATGTTCTTTTATGTCCGTGGGGGGGGGGGGGGGGGGGGGGGGGTAAGTATATTCATGTAGTGACCTCTTGGATAGTTGAGGTTAGTGATGGACTATAGAGTTTATTGTAAGTTGAGCCTTTGAGAAGACGGGTGATAGTTTTATGGTCTTGGTTGGTTGCGTAGTACTGACCAAATAAATGTTTCTTTTACACTTTGAGGAACGTATCATCTATTGTACTTTTGAGGCTTTTGAGTTTTCCCTTTTTATGATCTTAAGAGGTCTAAGTGATTTTATTAAGTACTCGAGGTACTGTTCCTTTGCAGTCTTGTTTCTCGTGCTTAGTTTATTCTTCTACGCATTTCCTTTATTGCCCTTTGTATACTAGTATATGTTTTCGACTTACATGTCACTCCTTGAGCCGTCGGTTATGGCGTGTTTCGAACCTCTTCCTCGCGCTGTCATTTGATTTTGTGGAGTTGGAAACAAATGGTTGTGTTTTATGAGTCCAATGCATTGTTCTTCCTTCAGTGTCCTCTTGGGTATTATAGGAATCCTTTGAGTTGTAGTCACTCTTATCTATCTTTCGAAAACAACATTTTCAAGTTTTGAAATCAAACTCTTTCTTAATTAAAGGAAAAACTCATTTTCGTCTACCCCCGTAGCCACGACATGTTTTCGTACTTTAAAAAGTTATCTTAGGATCTTCTTTAAAATATTTTTAACTTCTAAAGGTCGGTGATGGCGAATGACGGAGACCAGTGGAAAGATGGTCTTTTTCACTGTATAAGTTTTTAAAGAAAACATATTTTTGTAATTCTCGAGATTCCAAGAGTTCGAGGCTTCTTTCTCAAGATCTCGTCCTGTAGGGTTCTGAAAGGTGTCTTTTTGTTTCACCTTTACTTCCGATCATTTCTAAGTCTCGGGTATGAGGCTTGTGTTGTTTAGTGCACACACGTACTGTTGCCTTTTTATGCTTTTGGTTTATTTTGTACGGGTGTTTCCCTAAACACTTGTGGTATTCTTAACCTTGACACTGTTGTCTCAGTGATCCGTTGGTTAGCATTATGATATCTTTTCACTTATGTTGTTTCTTGACTCTTATGTGGTTGTTCATGGGAGTAATGTTCATGTACTCTCTGTGAGTTGATTGATTAGCTTTCCTTATCCATAGTGAGAGCGTTGGTGATTTATTGATCGTATTGGAGATAGTATTATGAGATTCATATGGTGATATGATTGAGGTGATTCAGTCCTTGAGAGGTACATATCCTATAGGATTGGGATACTGGTTCTTATATATATATTCATGATGATTGTGTTAGTATGCAAGGACGTGAGTGCTTTCCCTCATGTGTTCTCGGGGAGTGGGTTATGAGCCTTCTTTGGTACTAGTTGTGGATTTTGTTTCCTTTGGATATTATAGGTGAATGTGATTCCATCTGCTTGGATCTTCTGGTTAGCGTTGTGAGCGCTTGATGATTTGTTAGATTGGACCTAGGTGTCGTGTACCTATGTACGTTGTGAGAGTAGTGTAGACTACCGGTGTTGGTACTTGGAGTACAAGTCTTAGTCGTACCTTATAGACTCATATTGTGTACTTTACTTATATATATGTGTATATATATCCCCGATATATACTTATTTACGGTAGTATATGAGTATGTGCTTTGTGTTTTCGTAGCTGGGATTTGTTGTGGCTATGTATCTTATTGTGATTCCCTCTAGTTGAATCTTCTGGTTAGCATTGTGAGCGATTAATGATATGTTAGATTCGTCTTGGGTGTCGTGTACTTGGTGTACCGTGTGAGAGTAGTGTAGACTACTGGTGTTGGTAGTCGGAGTGCGAGTCTTAGTGTACTTTGTGAGACTCATGTTGTGTACTTATATATATATATATGTATATATCCCCTATATACTTATGTATGTTAGTATATGGGTGCGAGCCTTGTGATTTGGGGTCGGGATTAGTTTTGTGTTACGTGTCTTGCTGGATTATTTAACATTACCTAAACAGTTAGAGGATGTGGTAGTTTGGATTTTGTTTTTCCTACCGAGCTTCTTTGCTCACAGGGTGTTTCATACCCCTGGTATTCCACGCCAGTTTGCAGGAACTGTTTCGGCTACGGATAGCATGGGGTGCAGCGACACCTTTCGTTTGTTTTCCTCATTACAAGTTTTGGAGTTGTGCAGGGTGATACGGTTACGGTTGCAGCGTGACTGGATTGGGGACAATAGTTATCTACTGTCTTCTTTATCTTTTAGTTTCTTTAACCATGTTATATGGAACTGCCATGTATTTCTATTGGGAGCCAGTCTATTGGCATATCCCTATTGGTATATTTTTATTTTCCTGTATTTATTATTTCAGGATGTCATTGTATCTTCTCGGCACTGCATGCCTGCTCCACCACTCTCTTGATTGAAGTATATGTAGGCAGCTCCGGGTATATGGCCTCATCTCAGGAGGGCACTCAATAGGCAGCCCCCAAGCCTTAGAGATGGTCTCAGGAGAGATCTCGATCTAGCGGCCTTAGATGCGAGTGTGTAGACGGAGCTGATCTCTTTTTATCGTCACCTCAATCTCTGCTAGAACTGACGGAGCAAATCACCATATATGGTAGGTACGGGTCGAGACAGGAGAATTCGTAACCCAGGAGCAGTCAACTTGCCTAACCCCCATATCGTAGTGGGCTCCGTCAAGAAGTAAATGAAATCATAATTGCGCTCGTGGCGTAAAGGTTTCCTGACAACCCATGCAATCGTCAGGCGAGCCTCCTCTAGAGTCTCGACGCGACTCATCTTGCGGCATGAGCCCGCATCGGTGGCCTGTTTATAGCATGGGGCCATAGTAGAGCAAATGATAGGGAAGTGGAGAATTATGAAAAATGGGTAGAGCGAACGATCGAAGGAATTGTCGATCGATCACTGGGATAAGCGAACAATCGGTGAGGTGAATTTGAACGAGCGCTGGGAGGAGCGAACGACCGCTAGGTTGGGCGAATGATCTCTAGTAATGGCCGAACGATAAAAGATTGATCGCTAAAGTACTCATTCGAACAAACACTCGATCGAGCACACAAAAATCCAAAATATGGAAAAAATGGTAAATGTACCCACGGTAAATATCTAACTCATGCTAAACGGTTAGGACTGCTTAAGGTTTAGATTTTTATGGTAATTATTTTTGAAATGGAAAATAATTTCTTATAAAAAGTAATTTTGAGAAATTGTTTTAAGTATGGAGGAATTAAATTTCCACCTAACCCGATCGATCGAAATACCTTACCAATGGATCGGTAATATAAAATATTTTTATTTTAGAAATTTAATAGATATAAATTGAAGTATGAAAAGCATGAAAATACTATATGTATAGCTATATATTTTTATGGAATATTTGTTTAATTATAAATATTATAAAATGAAATGAATATAGTGATAAAAGAAAATGTTGTAGAAAAACTCCAAATTGCTACACTCGGTTGAAATATTATGTATTTTTCAGACCGAGACCCTTATTTAATGTCGATGGAATGACATTTTTATCGATCTTAACTAGGTTATCCATGAAATCTATCAAATTGATAGGTTTGTTTCTTCCATGCGTATAATTTTTCTTTATACGAATTTTAGTTTGCCTAATTAATCGTAACTGGAACTCCCACCATTGCCCCATTTCGTCGTAGTTCAAGGTATCAAAACTTTTCCAATAATCATAATCTTTGATAATGAAAATTCCTATTTCGGATGGAATTTCGAACTTCGATCCCATCTGATCTTTTCTCAGTGCTTGTACTAAGAATGGGAACGAAATCTTCTATTTTCGGTCGAAAGAAATTTTACACACAATCACGGCTTCCCAGAATGTCTCTATATGATTGTAAATAATATCCGGTATAGACACCTAATATCCTTGATCAAAATAATAGAGCATTTTGATCAGTGATGGCCCTCGGTCATTACCAAATTTAAGACCTACTTGTCTAGTTATAATGTTATTTATAAACCACTGTTCAGGTCAAATTTTTGATTTTGTAATCCCTCCCATTATGAGTTTTGTGTCGTTATTTCCACAAATAATCCTAGCCATGTCACGAGTTATAAGATCATGTTGTGGGATTTTCAGAAATTGTTCCACTAATTCCGAGGGTATCTTATGAGGAATGATCAGACCAAAATATTTGGTATTTTAGGCATTAATAAACGCTTAGTTAGTCTCTTTATTTTATTAATAATATATTTTTATTTGAGTTGTGTGTGTAAGCATGTTTCATGGGCCTTAACGCAAATCTGAGTTAATTTTGGGTTTTTAGAAAATATGCCTGATCCGGAATAATACTTAAAGGATAAATGCATTCAGTTCAGAAAAAGGTACAAGTCAACAGAGCAGAGTACAAGTGATTGAAACACAAAATCGCAGAATAAAGAAATATTAAATTTCAGGAGCCACCGATCGATCGGTGGAGTCTTTCGATCGATCGGCCACTTCCGACAATGGGGAAATGTGTGCGAAGATAATGCATAATTCTGAGTTTGTGTGCAAGTATATCAGAGGGTAGATTGGTTCATTCACTATTGTTACTTGGTCTTGACACCAAGAATCCTTGGAGTGCAAGAAAATACATACCATATTTACACTGATTTTTGTTTATAAATATATGAAGATTTCATGAAGAGAAGATATCCTCGATCATTTGGATCATATATCATCGTTCATATACAAAGTCTCTCTATAGAGAGGCTCTCCTCAAGAACTCAAGAACCAATTATCCAACCATGAAGATGGTGGCTTCATCAACGATGCAGTCTCCTTTCTCCATGAGTGTCTAGTCGGTATCTAGGGTTTCCAACGAAACCCTAGCTGAGTAATGTAGACTTTTATTTATTTTTATTGCAAAGATGGGAAGCTAAAGAACACTTATATGATGATTATGTAGTGAGAGACTGAACGAGATCCCTAAATAAGATGCCATAAATAAACAATACACAAAACTGTTCTTACACTAATTTCTCATATAAAACTCAGAATAACACCTTTAATCAAAGCCCCAACTAACCGACGAACCAATTTCGATCATTTAACCAAAATCTTAATCAACAACCAAATCAATTTTATCCATTCAATCAAAACCCTAATCAACCACCTTTTAGAAACTCAAATAATACACCTAGTCTTGAAGAACTCGGGAGTGTGCTAAACGAGTTAAAAAATGCCACGCAATTCCTACATACCCATTCTCTATCTATCTTTAAACTTGAGACTCAAATTGAGCAGATAACTAATTCTATGAATAGAAGAGATGGGAAACTACCGAGTCAACCACTTATAAACCCAAAAGGGCAACATATGATTGAACATATAACACCAGTAGGAGAATCAACAATAGAAATCGTTCAAGCTATAACTACACTTCGAAGTGGTAGAGTCGTAGACAACAAGTCTGAAGAACAATTCGAGGAAAGGACGAATGAGCAAAATAATAAGGAAACCAATCCTGAAGAGGAAAACGAATCAGCTTATAACAAGAAAGAAAGAAATCACGAAATAGAGGAAGAATTAATTTCTAAAAAAAACAAGAACCAGTTATGGAAAACTTTACACCAACAAAAGAGATAGGAAAAACGAGCTACGAACCTAAAGCTCCATTTTCACAGCGTTTACAAGAGCCCGTTCCTTACGAAAAAACAAGGAGAAAAGATTCAAGAAATGTTTGAGACATTCCAAAAAGTAAAGTTTAATCTCCCTCTCTTGAGAACAATCAAACAGATTCGTCCTTATGCTAAATTCTTAAATGATTCGTGTATGCATAAAAGAAGGAACATAACTCATAATGCTAAGAAGATAGTGTTGACCAATCATGTGAGTTCTATAATATCCAACAATACGCCACTAAATATAAAGATCCAGGAGCACCAACTATTTCCTGAACAATAGGAGATCAAGAAATCAAAAAAGCTCTTCTCGATTTAGGAGCTAGTGTAAACCGACAAGCATATTCAGTATACAAGCAACTAGAGTTGGGGAAATTATTACCAACAACTGTTGTTTTGCAACTTGCTGATAGATCCACTAAACACCCACGAGGGATAATAGAGGATGTCATTGTCCAAATCAATAAATTTTATTTCCCTGTTGACTTTATTATTTTGGATATGGAACCTGTTTATAATCCCATTAGACAAATACCGGTAATCCTAGGCCAACCATTCTTAGCAACTACAAATGCATGTATAAACTGCAGAACTTGGGCTATGGATTTATCGTTCAGAAATATGAAGGTTTGAAAAAATATATTTGAATCTGGTTATCCATTAGAAGGTAATAAGAAATGCTTTTTAGTAGAAGCTCTTGATAAGTCATCACCAGAAGTAATACCTCAACTTGTGGATAAACCACCTGATGACTTCATAGCATGTCTACTAGACACATTAACAGCTAAACTTGTGCCTGAAATTATTTTAGAAATGTTGTTGGAATATTATGAGGAAGAGGTAAGAAAACAACGTTCAGCTAAAACTGAAAAAGAAAAAAATAAAAAGAAAATAATTGATCCTAAACCAATCATACCAAGTATAACCCCGCCAAAGACTAATTAATGCATTAGTCTATTCATCATGATATTTTCTTTTATTTCATTCCTAAGGGACTAGAAATATTCAAGTTTAAGAGTGTGATCAGACCAGAATATTTGGTATTTTGGGCATTAATAAACCCTTTGTTAGTCTCCTTATTTTATTAATAAGATATTCTTATTTCAGTTGTGTGTGTAAGCATGTTTCAGGTGCCTTAACGTAAATTTGAGTTAATTTCGGGTTTTTAGAAAATATGTCTTATCCGGAATAATACTGTAACACCCACAATTTCCATGCATAGGTTGGCCAGGCCCATACACAAAAACTATGAGTATCTTCAATTGACAAAAATAAGCACAGATGATAAGACATAAAATAGAGATAAGATAATAAGAGTTGATGATACCACTTATACAGGAAATATCCCACACCCAATACATCTTTGAAATAACTTAAGTTCAAATTTATACAACTTGGGAATCCCATAACATGGACCCCTAGACCACACAAACTTATTTTAACCAAAACAAGACTGTATTCCTACCCTGTAGTGGAAGGAAACTGCTGGACCGAGAATACAGGAGACACAAATCCTCAACCCTGCGGATGCAATTGCCGAGGACCTGAAATATCAACAAAGGTGGGTCTATTTATTTATTTATTTTACTAGAATACCACCGTGAAGATATAAAACAAATACCATAAATTCCTTCCATAAGTCAAATTTCCATCATCTCCATTTCCAACCATAACCACGTACCCGGCAACTCAGCCATGCCGTGACAACTCATCCAAGTCCCGCGGTACTAGGGAGACTACATTTATTAGTCAGCCTACTTGTGGTTCCTTTTTAAATCTCCCGACCATATTCCTTTTAATTAAATCTTATGATTTTACGAATTTATTAATTCACTTGTATTCTTTATTCGGGGATGTATAACAATTGGAAAAGTCGAGCCTGAGGGGTCCAGGGGGGGCGGCGCGACCTTTCCTAAGCGCCCCCTGGTGGGGTCTGGGGCAGCGCCCCAACGCCAGGAAATACGGTATATTTATACGGTCAAAACTATTCATTTATACGGTCGAATATACATATTTTAGTATAATTCGTGGTGATTTATAATAACATATAAATTCATACAAGTCTACACAGAATATAATAAATTGCGTATATATTTATGGACATGAACATGGTAAAACAGATCTGTACTTATGACTACAAGTAAATGTATATACGTATAAACATAATATATACTACCATATGTAATCATGAATCAAAACCTACTATAACCGATCTATACATGAGTGGTTATAAATATCACAATTCTATCCATATACACATGATTTATACATATACTTTCGGATCTATACATATATGTATAACAGAATATATATCATCATATATATACGTAAATACCAACATATTATAACAGATCTATACATATGTTTTTAACATAATTACGGATCTATACATATATGCTCATATGGCTACTGATCTATACATATAACCATATAGCTACGGATCTATACATACATGTTCGTATAACTACATATATAGTTACGGATCTACGCATACATGTTCGTATAACTACATATATAGTTACGGATCTACGCATACATGTTCATATAACTACATATCCATACATATAGCTTCGGATCTATACATATATGTTCATATAACTACATATATATATATATAGTTACGGATCTACACATACATGTTCATATAACTATATATCAATACATAATTGAACATACTAATACTCATAAGCATACATATACGAAATTAATGTATAACAGTTTATAGGAGTACCAAACAAAGGTTACGAATTCTAGTACAAAGAGGAAGAGTATAACATATGTCTTGCCTGATTTGGAGAGCTTACTACACCCCGAATCCAGATCTGAACCAAATACTTTCTTTCTCTCTAGATCTCTCTCTATCTATATATATATATATGTGTATACGTATATAGGTGAGTGACTAAGAAGAGAGAAGTCAGAATTCTTCATAGTCTTAAGATAATAGGCTGAATATCCTTATGCTTATATAGGGGGAGCTAGGTTATGGCGAATGACCATAATGCCCCTAGATCTGCCACAATAACCATCCTGCCACTCGTCTTAATGACTAATATGCCCTTATCAGATCCCATAATAACCAACTTACCTAATAGTTATAAAATGACTAGAGTACCCTTACTCAATAATTTAAAATACCCACCATGCCCTCCAAAACAAATAAAGAAATAACATAATTATTTAAATATGGGGTATTACATTCTTCCCCCCTATTAATGGAATTCCGTCCCCGGAATTCAGCACATACCTGAAATGAATAACTCCGGATACTTAGCACGAACCTCATCTTCCCTTTCCCAACTAGACTCTGCCTCGTTGTGGTGACTCCACTGAATACGTACAAGGGGAACCTTCGTGCGGAGTACCTGATCCTTACGATCCAGAATGCGATAAGGCTGCTCCATATATGTCGCATCCGGCTGCAACTTAATTTCTCCCACATCTATATGCTGATAGACATCATCATCACGGAGAAATCGCCGCAACATAGAAACATGAAAAACGTTATGCACCCTGTGCATATGATCAGGTAAAGCTAAGCGATAAGCCACTGGTTCAATCCTGTCGGTAATCATGAAAGGACCTACAAAGTGAGGTGATAGTTTCCCTTTTTTCCCAAATCTCATCACTCCCTTCATGGGGGACACCTTTAGTAAAACCTGATCTCCCACTGAAAGGCTCGGGTCCGACGATCAGCATAACTCTTCTGTCTACTCTGAGCAGTCTTCATACGGTCTCGAATAAGAGTAATCTTCTCTGAAGTATCCTTGATGAACTCAGGACCCAGGAATTTGCTTTCTCCAACTCCTATCCAACATACTGGAGATCTACACGGTCGACCATACAAGGCCTCAAAAGGTGCCATATCGATGGTCTTCTGGTAACTATTGTTGTAGGAAAACTCTGACAGCGGCAAATAGAACTTCCAGTTGCCCTTGAAATCAAGGACACAAGCTCGAAGCATATCTTCCAAAATCTGCTTTAACCCTTTCAGTCTGACCATCTGTCTGCGGGTGGTAAGTTGTACTCAGATGCAACTCTGTTCCCAAAGCCTGCTGAAAACTCGCCCAAAACCCAGATACAAAGTTCGGATCTCTATCCGACACAATAGATAAAGGAATACCATGAAGCTTCACTATCTCCGCGATGTAAAGCTTTGCCAACTGCTCCGATGTAAAATCAGAACGAACAGGTAGAAAATGAGCAGACTTAGTAAGTCTATCAACAATCACCCATATGGAGTTATGGTTCTGAGGAGAAGTAGGCAATCCCTGAATGAAATCCATGGAAATGCTCTCCCATTTCCACTCAGGCACTGGAAGTGGCTTTGATGACCCCGGTGGCTTCTGGTGATCAATCTTCACCATCTGGCAAGTACTGCATGTGGAGACAAAAATAGCAACATCTCTTTTCATACCAGCCCACCAAAATTGGCGCTTCATATCCTGGTACATCTTATCTCCTCCAGGATGCACTGCAAAATGAGAGTTATGAGCCTCTCGCATCACATCTTTTCTTAAGTCCTCTGTAGGAGGAACAACCAATCGTCCCTTGTACCTCAAGCCTCCATCGGAGTCAACTGAGTATAAAGGAATCTCCCCAGATGTCGATTCCATAACTTTAGCAATGCACTGCTGATCCACTTGTTGGGCCTTGACTACCCTCCGAATAATAGCAGGCGTCACCACAACACATGCCGCAAAAGCGTTAGCTAAATCATCCACTGTTCTCAGTGCATTCCACTCCGTCTCGAACAACGCTGAAAGACTAGCATAGGGTTGACGACTGAGAGCGTCTGCCACTACATTAGCCTTTCCTGGATGGTACTGAATGGAGAAGTGATAATCTTTTACAAATTCCAGCCATCTGCGCTGCCTCATATTCAGTTCCCTCTGCGTGAATAAATACTGCAGACTTTTGTGATCACTGAACAGTCTGAAAGTCTCACCTAACAGATAGTGCCGCCAAATTCTTAGTGCAAAAACAACTGCTGCTAGTTCTAAATCATGTGTTGGGTAGTTGAGCTCATGCGGCTTGAGCTTACGCGAAGCATAGGATACTGGCCTCTCCTCCTGCATCAATACACAACCCAAACCTTGCAATGAGGCATCTGTAAAGACAAGATACTCAATTCCACTCTGTGGTGTAGCTAGAACAGGTGCGGATGTCAATCTTGTCTTCAATTCATCAAAGGCTGTCTGGCAGTGATCATCCTAAATAAACGACACTCATTTCTTAGTCAAGTGGGTAAGAGGACCGGCGATCTTCGAAAAGCCTTAAATAAACCTGCGATAATATCCAGCCAAACCCAGAAAGCTGCGAATCTCTGTAGGTGAGGTAGGTTGTCCCCATTCCAGGACCGCTGAGACTTTCGCTGGATCCACCGCTAGCCCTTTTTCTGACACTACATGCCCCAAAAACTTTACTTCTTTCTGCCAGAAAGCACACTTTTCAAACTTGGCATAAAGTTGATGATCTCTTAGTGTCTGCAACACTATCCGTAAATGTCTGGCATGATCTTCCTCTGATTTAGAATAGACCAAGATGTCATCTATGAACAAGATGACAAACTGATCCAAAAATGGTCGAAATACTCTATTCATCAGATCCATGAAAAGAGCTGGAGCGTTGGTGAGTCCAAAAGGCATGACCCGAAATTCATATGACCCATATCGAGTGAGGAATGCTGTCTTGGGTACATCCTGCTCCCTGACACGAAGCTGGTGATACCCCGACTTCAAGTCTATTTTGGAGAAGTAGGTGGCTCCCCTCAACTGATCAAATAAATCATCAATCCTAGGCAGTGGATACTTGTTACGAATTGTGACTTTATTCAGCTCCCTGTAGTCAATACAAAGACGAAGAGAACCATCCTTCTTCTTTACGAACAATACCGGTGCTCCCCAGGGTGAGGTACTCCTGTGAATGAAACCCTGACTGAGAAACTGTTGAATCTGATCCTTTAGCTCACGCATCTCCACTGGTGCCATCCAGTATGGTGCCTTACCAATAGGTCGGGTGCCTGGAGCTAAGTCAATAACAAAGTCGATCTCACGACTTGGAGGTAGCCCTGGAATCTCCTGAAATATGTCCTGAAAATCACGTACTATAGGAATACTATCAATAGATATAGTCGTGTGGTCCTGAGTCTCTACCTCAATATAGAACAACTGTGTACTAGACCCTCCATAAGATCTAGGTGCAACAATCAAATACATCTCCTGTCCTGGTATCTCAAAGACTATCGTCTTACCACGACAGTCTAACTGTGCATGGTAGTGAGATAACCAATCCATCCCAAGTATCACATCATAAGCAAGCATGTCAAGAACTAATAAATCAGTAGAAAATGTAAGCTTGCCAATCACAATAGGTACTTGTGCACATCTTTCTCGTAAAACTGCATCAACACCTAATGGCGTCGAAACACTGAGAGGTTGACTACTAGGCTGGGTCAGTAGACCAGATAGAGCAACAAAAGAGCGCGATACAAAAGAATGTGATGCACCAGTATCAAAAAGTACTCGACCAAGTCTACCATAAATAGGAAACATACCCTCGATAGCACGTGGTGCCTGAACGTCCCGTGGCGTGACGTTGTAGACCCTGCCATAATGAAGTTGTGGCTGAGACTGCCCCTGAGGTAGTGGAGGTGCTGGTAGTGCTGGATAGTTCGGGCCCTGAATGCGGGGAAACTGTGGTGCCGGAAATGGTGGTGGCTGTCTCTGTCCCTGCTGACTGGTCTGTCCCTGCTGCCCTAGAGTAGCCTTGGGACACTTCTTGGCAGAGTTCCCATACTCCCCACACGCATAACAATGCCCCCTAAAAGGACCCATAGGTTTCTTCTGTGCCTGTTGTTGTCCCTATGCATTCTGAGGTGCTCCTCCTAGTTGTCCCTGATGAGTAGACATCTCTTTGCTGGTCTCAGCATTACCCATTTGTTTCTTCCAAGACTGGTGTCCCTGGAATCTGCTTCTATCACTGTGTTTACCATTATGACCATTTTATTTTTCCACGATCTGGCTAGTGGATTCCTTGTTATTTCGTTTCTCTCCTTTTGTTTTTCTATAGTCCCTTCGAATCTGGCAATGCTGCAAAGCTGCATCCATCACCTGAGTATAAGTGGTGTAAGCTGGATTACCCACTATCAGTGGCCGAATATTCCATGCCAGCCCATTCACAAAAGCATGCCTTTTTTTCTCTTCTGTATTAACCTCCTCCGGTGCAAATAATGACAAATTTGTAAATTCCTGTTCATACTCAGCAACAGTTTTCTCCCCCTGTTGTAAACCAAGAAACTCCCTCCTCTTGGTTGCCCTGACCGCAAACGGGAAGTACTTCTCATCAAATCGGACTTGAAACTGATCATACGTCATTGTGGCTCTCTCTTCAGTAGTAGTGACTGATTCCCACCATTGCAAAGCATCTCCTACCAGTTTGAATGTAGCTAATAACTGCTTTTGGATCTCCGTACATTGAATCATGCGCAAATGGCGTTCAATATCCTTTTTCCACTGGTGCGCTACTGTGACCTCAGTGGATCTTGAAAACTCGGGCGGATTGCCTCTCAGGAAAGCAATACGCATTCTATCCCATCCATTATCTGGCATGACAGGCTCTGGGACATGTGCCTGTAAAGGAGGTTGTGGATGAAACTGTTGCTGCTGCAGAACGGTTGCCACTCCTGCAGCTACTGCCTGAGCAATTATTTCGGAGAGATTTGGAGGAAGTGGAACATTCCCTTCTGGTACAGGGTCTGGAATCTGATTAACATTCCTCCTTCTACGTGGAGGCATACTGAAATAACGATTATATGAGTTGTTAATACCACATCCACTAACTTAAAAGAATACAACGAGTCCTAAATTTAGGCTCTAAATATTAGAATACGTAACGCGGAAGACTGACAAGACATCCCTAGGACACTTGTAACACCCACAATTTCCATGCATAGGTTGCCAGGCCCATACACAAAAACTATGAGTATCTTCAATTGACAAAAATAAGCACAGATGATAAGACATAAAATAGAGATAAGATAATAAGAGTTGATGATACCACTTATACAGGAAAGATCCCACACCCAATACATCTTTGAAATAACTTAAGTTCAAATTTATACAACTTGGGAATCCCATAACATGGACCCCTAGACCACACAAACCTATTTTAACCACAACAAGACTGTATTCCTACCCTGTAGTGGAAGGAAACTGCTGGACCGAGAATACAGGAGAGACAAATCCTCAACCCTGCGGATGCAATTGCCGAGGACCTGAAATATCAACAAAGGTGGGTCAAACCCACGAGCAAGTACATCTATACATGATCCCAAACAGAGTACTAAAAACCATCCCCTTTCCCAGTGACACCTATCCCAAAAATATTAATAAATATTAATATACCTTACTATACTTTATATTAACTAGAATACCACCATGAAAATATAATTAAATTTATTACTTCTATTTATTTTACTAGAATACCACCGTGAAGATATAAAACAAATACCATAAATTCCTTCCATAAGTCAAATTTTCATCATCTCCATTTCCAACCATAACCACGTACCCGGCAACTCAGCCATGCCGTGACAACTCATCCAAGTACCGCGGTACTAGGGAGACTACGTTTATTAGTCAGCCTACTTGTGGTTCCTTTTTAAATCTCCCGACCATATTCCTTTTAATTAAATCTTATGATTTTACGAATTTATTAATTTACTTGTATTCTTTATTCGGGGATGTATAACAATTGGAAAAGTCGAGCCTGGGGGGTCCAGGGGGGCGGCGCGACCTTTCCTAAGCGCCCCCCTAGCGGGGTCTGGGGCAGCGCCCTAGTGCCAGGAAATACGGTATATTTATACGGTCAAAACTATTCATTTATACGGTCGAATATACATATTTTAGTATAATTCGTGGTGATTTATAATAACATATAAATTCATACAAGTCTACACAGAATATAATAAATTGCGTATATATTTATGGACATGAACATGGTAAAACAGATCTGTACTTATGACTGCAAGTAAATGTATATACGTATAAACAGAATATATACTACCATATGTAATCATGAATCAAAACCTACTATAACCGATCTATACATGAGTGGTTATAAATATCACAATTCTATCCATATACACATGATTTATACATATACTTTCGGATCTATACATATATGTATAACAGAATATATATCATCATATATATACGTAAATACCAACATATTATAACAGATCTATACATATGTTTTTAACATAATTACGGATCTATACATATATGCTCATATGGCTACTGATCTATACA
This sequence comes from Cornus suecica, assembly GCA_963922005.1. NCBI lineage: Eukaryota > Viridiplantae > Streptophyta > Magnoliopsida > Cornales > Cornaceae > Cornus > Cornus suecica. The sequence goes on from OY998239.1 coordinate 61,113,208, forward strand.
TATAACCATATAGCTACGGATCTATACATACATGTTCGTATAACTACATATATAGTTACGGATCTACGCATACATGTTCGTATAACTACATATATAGTTACGGATCTACGCATACATGTTCGTATAACTACATATATAGTTACGGATCTACGCATACATGTTCATATAACTACATATCCATACATATAGCTACGGATCTATACATATATGTTCGTATAACTACATATATACATATATCGTTACGGATCTACACATACATGTTCGTATAAATACATATATAGTTACGGATCTACGCATACATGTTCGTATAACTACATATATAGTTACGGATCTACGCATACATGTTCATATAACTACATATCCATACATATAGCTACGGATCTGTACATATATGTTCATATAACTACATATATACATATATAGTTACGGATCTACACATACATGTTCATATAACTATATATCAATACATAATTGAACATGCTAATACTCATAAACATACATATACGAAATTAATGTATAACAGTTTATAGGAGTACCAAACAAAGGTTACGAATTCTAGTACAAAGAGGAAGAGTAAAACATATGTCTTGCCTGATTTGGAGAGCTTACTACACCCCGAATCCAGATTTGAACCAAATACTTTCTCTCTCTCTAGATCTCTCTCTATCTATATATATATATATATGTGTGTATACGTATATAGGTGAGTGACTAAGAAGAGAGAAGTCTGAATTCTTCATAGTCTTGAGATAATAGGCTGAATATCCTTATGCTTATATAGGGGGAGCTAGGTTATGGCGAATGACCATAATGCCCCTAGATCTGCCACAATAACCATCCTGCCACTCGTCTTAATGACTAATATGCCCTTATCAGATCCCATAATAACCAACTTACCTAATAGTTATAAAATGACTAGAGTACCCTTAGTCAATAATTTAAAATACCCACCATGCCCTCCAAAATAAATAAAGAAATAACATAATTATTTAAATACGGGGTATTACAAATACTTAGAGGATAAATGCACTCAATTCAGAGAAAAGTACAAGTCAGGAAAGTAGAGTACAAGTGATGGAAACACAGAATTGCAGAATAAATAAATATTAAATTTTAGGAGCCACTGATTGATCGGTGGAGCCTCCCGATCGATCGGCCATTGCTGACATTGGGGACTGTGCTCGAAGATATTGCGGAATTCTAACTTTGTGTGCAAGTATATCAGAGGGCAGATTGGTCAATTCACTACTGTTACTTGGTCCTCACACCAAGAATCCTTGGAGTGCAAGAAAATACATGCCATAAATATATGAAGATTTCATGAAGAGAAGATTTCCTCGATCATTTGGAACATATATCATCGTTCATATACAAAGTCTTTCTCTAGAGAGGCTCTCCTCAATAACTCAAGAACTAACTATCCAACCATGAAGATGGTGGCTTCATCAACGATACAGTCTCCTTTTTCCATGTGTGGCTTGTCGGTATCTAGGGTTTCCAACGAAACGAAACCCTAACCGAGTAATGTATACTTTAATTTATTTTTATTGCAAAGAGGGAAAGCTGGAGAACACTTTTGACTATCACAAGTGTAGCTCATGCGTAGCAAAACTCTCGGAACCATGTTTTCTTAATATTTAAGCCATTTGCATCCCCCAAACTCTCTTTTCATGATTCTTATGATGATTATGTAGTGAGAGACCGAACAAATTCCCTAAATAAGATTTATTTATTAATTCTCTTCTTAAGTTGAGATTGAATTAATGATTTATATTGAACAACAATGTTTTTACTAAGTGCAAGAAATCCGAGGTTTAAATAATGGTTTCTACAAAATGGTATTTAATGGCATGATAAAGTTTTAGGTGCATATAATTCATACTGAGAGAAGATGATCATTAGTATGCTTTTAATTTCATATTTTGAGGAGTAGTTGTAGTATATATGCTTATAATGGTCATGCTAATCGAAGATGAACTGTAGTAAACTAAATTTGATTGCATCTCTTTTAGGATTGAACAACTGCTTGTAGCGTTAGTAATCTAATTCATATAAGTTGTTTCACCCTCTTGCAATAGAATGATTAAAGGAATACATTACAAGGTTAGTGGTGTAGTTGGAGAAAACCCTAGACTTGTTGATCTTGATTTAAAGCACAAAAATTATATCTTTTTATTTTATGTTTATTAGTTTATAAAAACCAATCAAAACAACATTTATCTTATAATTCAATTTTTTGCTTTACAATTGTTTAAAATATGACTTTGATATTTGTGGTTCAATACCCTCTCTACCCAACTATACTATATACTACTCCCGTACTTGCGACTGATAGGTAAAATTAGATCGTGCTAATTCTTCATTTTAAACACTTTTATTTACATACGACTAGAACAAATCAAGGAATATGTCATACTTTAGCAATGGTATCAGAGGATATTTCTATTTCATGCCCCTGTACTCTTGTACGTAATACTTTGCTTACTTCAGTGTCTCTTAAATGTATATTTATGTAAAATTCTTGAACTATATCAGGGTATGCGAATGATGAAGCAGGTTGCAATAAATTTTCTAATCTATGTCTTTTAAGTTCTTTCATGCCTTTTTCTATTGCTAACTCTTGATATTCATCTCTAAAGAAGATACATTCGTACTTTAATTTATGATTAGCCAAAAGGTACTCTTCTTTCTTTGGTGGGGGTTTACTTGGTATGGTTGGTCAGGCTTAATTATTGTCTTTTTATATTTTTGTTTTTCAGTTTCAGCTGAACGTTGTTTCCTTACCTCTTCCTCATAATATTCTGATAACATTTCTGAAATAATTTCAGGTACAGGTTTAGCTGTTAATGTGTCTAGTTGACAAGCTACAAAGTCATCAAGTGGTTTATCCACTAGTTGAGGTATTATTTCTAGTGATGATTTGTCAAGAGCTTCTATTATAAAGCATTCCTTATTACCTTCTAATGGATAGCCAACTTCAAAGATATTTTTCCGAACCTTCATATTTTCGAATGATAAATCCATAGCTCCAGTTCTACAGCTTATACAGCCATTTGCAGTTGCTAATAATGGTCGGCCTAGGATTATTGGTATTTGTCTAGTGGGATCATAAACAGGTTCCATATCCAAAACAACAAAGTCAACAAGGAAATAGAAGTTATCTATTTTAACAATGACATCCTCTATTATCCATCGTAGGTGTTTAGTGGATCTAAGGGTTGATAAGACAATGGAAATGAATAAACCATCCAAGGGTTGATAAGAAGTCTTGCCAAGTGAAAGTCCAACAATAATTGATTCTTGCATTTAAGTGTCATCCAAACAAAGCCCTATGATCCAAGGGTTTAGAACAAAGATGAGAGAATGAGATCAATGACTATAAATGAGACACCACTTAAAAATGGGAAATGACCAATTTATTCCCAACATAGGGTTAATTACAAGAGTGCCATCATGCCTCTTAATTACCCTTCTACCCCTTGTCATCCTCTCTATTTACCACTATGCCATTCATACCCCAACACTTAGCCAAATCTCTACACTTTCCACTAAGTACTCTAAATATGAAAATACTCATTTACCCTTCGGTCATTTCTTTTCCGAAATCGTTTCCAATAATTTTCATTAATTACAAAATGAAAATATAACAAACAATTCACATAGTTACACCTATCGAAACACACCCGTTAAATATGCTACACCGGCATATCTAAAATAAACTAAAGTAACACGTTCGGGAAAATAATAAGATTCTCGAAGCTCCAACGAGAAAATGTTACACGAACCCACATAGTCTCCAACGAACAATAAATCACGAAGCCGGAAACGAAAGTTCACTAAGTCGTTCAACTAAGTCCGAAACTCAAACGCGAAAAATTTACACGTACCGAGATTACACAAGACGTCAAAAATAAGTGACGTCACAAAACGTTAACACTTAGAAAAGAATTCCAAAAAGGAGAAAGGACACGCAGGGCGTTACAGAGTGCATGCCACACCAAGGCAAGTTAGTATAGAAAATGTTAGATGTGTGCATGGCTTGCTAATCCATGAGCGTTGCATGAACGCGAGCATATGCCAAGGTCTGGTCAACCTTTCTAGAGGCAAGTTAGCACACTTGGGCATGCGGGCATGGCTGACCAAGTCATGCGCCCTTGCACACAGTGCCCACGGTGTCATACTTCTATTATATAACAATAAATGAATCTATACTTCTATTATATATATACTATTATAAAATTCTAAGGGCTTTGGAATGGCGATGGGGTTGAAGATGATGAATGTCTTCATTTTGATTCTAGGATTTTCTGTTACTTCACTGCTAGGGTTGATCTTGGTGTCTTTCTCTCTCTCTTTCGGCCTAGTTTGGTGTTGAAACCCTAGGTTTTCTAATTGGGGTTTCTCTTTCTGTTAGAGTTTCTAGTAAAAACTCATCTAGGGTTTCTGGATAGGGTTTATGACCAAGCTTTCTTTCATTTTTTACTAGGGTTCCATGACCTAGTATTCTTTTTTCATGGCGGCTGTGGATTATCAACGTATGTTACAGGAGCTCAATAGTGTTAAGGAATTGGTTCGTTCATTAACCATAAGGAGAGATGTCTCACGCAGAAGATATCACAGTCAAGGACATGGTCATGACAACAATACGAGTCATAATGCTAATGGTAATTAGAATACAACTGGGAATTAGAATGCAAAGAAGGATTTGGTTGTTGGGGTTGAAGATGCGTCTGCTTTTCCTCCTTTGCAAGGTACTCAACAAAGTGAGACAGTCCCTCCAACTAGGGTTATGGATGCGGTTGGTACTTCATGGGCCCATATGGTAAAGCCAGTTTCTTCACCTAGTCAAAAGCTTGCTTATTTTCCTCCTTCAAGAGTAGGTAATATAGTTGTTGTCAATCCACCTCCCGAGATTGCTGTTGCTCGGAGTTTAAAGTGGAATCTAGTTTGGTGGGATATGTTTTGGATAAGAAACATCCCTACAATGTAATTAATTCAATAACTAATAGGCTATGGAGTACAGCAGGTCTAAAGAATGTGCTTAGGGTTGATAAAGGTTTTTATCTCTTTCAATTCTCTACTGAGCAGGAGTGTGAGATGGTTCTTGAGAATGATCCTTGACATTTTGCCAATCTGTTTTTTGTGCTGGAAAAATGGAGAAAATGATTGTTTATGCACAAGGATGAAGTTTTTACTATTCCATTGTGGGCCAAGTTAACAAATGTTCCTTTAGAGTTTTGGAATGGTTTAGGGTTAAGTCATGTGGCTAGTGCATTGGGTACTCCACTGTATATGGATCTTCAAATTGAACAAAGGATGAGGATAAGCTACGTTAGGGTTTGTGGGGAGGTTTTTGCAAAGGAAGAACTATTAAAGGAATTTGATATCACTTTGGCTTCGGGTGAAGTAGAGACAGTCTTAGTTGATTATCAATGGTTCCAGCTAGGTCTGGGGGTTGTAAGGTTTTTGGACATTGGGACAGAAACTGCCCCTTAAAAGTGAATTCTCAAGGAAGCTCCCAAGCTCAACCAAATAAGACTCAAGGAGTTACATCAGAATAGAGGGTGGTAGGCAAACAAGCAAACAATTGCCAATTACTGGGATTGATGAGGATTTGCATGTTCCTTCTCAGGTGGAACCAAGTGCTGATGTTCAAGATCAACTGATGCATGACACTCCTATGGCTAATGGGGAAGGTCAAGATGTTCCTAATATTTTAGTCACTAATGCTTTTAATGCAGTGCAAGATGATGATGAGATTGAGTTGGTAGAAGAGTCTCAACTTGTTCCTGTAGATGGAAAGGGAATTGTACCTACTGAAGGAGTTCATTCTCCTAATCCTCTTAAAACCACTTCTTCCATTGTTGCAGCTGTTGATAGTCAAGAGTAGCCTGTTAATCCTATAAAAACTCTGTAACAATCTCAAATTTCTGACAACCTTGTTGCTACTTCTCCCATAATCCATGTGGAAGGTAAAGTTGATAAAGTTACTGACCCTAAGTTTGTTAAGCCTAATGAGAACATTAGAGGTGTAAAATCGCCCCGTTCTAGTGTAAAAACTAGGAGGGGTGGTGCAAATGGTCAAGCTTTCTTGTTTTGACCTTTGTATATTAATTTTATGTTTTTTCGTATTTAGAAGGTAAGGGGTTTAAATTCCCCAAAAAACTAATATGAGGTTGGTATGGTGGTGAAGAGATAAAAGTTCTCTCTCTTTTGTATGGTAGAGACTAAAGTCAAGGAGAAGGCTTCCAAAGTTCTTAATAATGTGGTTAGGGTCTAGAATTTCTTGTCCAACTATGATCATACTCACAATGGTAGGATTTGAGTATGTTGGGATCCTTCAAAGTATTCTGTCATTAAGATTATGGACTATGATCAGATTATTCTTTGTGATATCAAGGGTGTTAATGACTCCTTCAAGTGCTTTGGTCGTTTCATCTATGGATTGACTGATATTATTGGGAGAATAAGGGTTTGGACAGACATTTTGCTGCTGTCTCATTCATACGGAAACTCTCCTTTACTTATTGCTGGGATTTTAATGCCCTTAGGTATTCTCATAACAAAATTGGTGGCACTAATGTTTGGTGTAAGAACATTTATTTATTTAATGACATGATTCTGATAAAAAACCATGTTGAGAATTGTGTGTTTTAGATCGAGTTGTTAAAGCGTTGTGTGGGAAGGAGTTTATGTGTAAAATAAAGCATAAAATGGTGAAGATACTGGAGTGGAACAATGGTAAGAAGGAAGCGGAAACATGATAAAATTATATTTTTATATTTTCGCAATTTTGTTCCACCAAGTACTCGATGGGGATATTACTAAGTACTCAGTAAGATGCATAGTTGCATAAATTTCTAGAGAGCCGTGCGAGTTATCGCACACTTGCGCATAATTGGGGTTCACCGAGTACTCGGTAGAAAAGCTACTGAGTACTCGGTAAGTGGGTATGCAGAATTATTTTTGGAAATGATTATTTTGCTATGTAATTGATTCATATATGTTGGCCTTGAAATTTATTCTTGAACAATAAATCCTATTTTGATATCAATAAAAAATTTAAAGCTTGTTTTGGTACTAATGAATTATCTAGTTCATGTTTTCAGCAAAAGACAGGTGAATGACTTGAAAAACAAGCTCGGAAAGAATGCTTGCATAAAAAGGAAAATGCAAGAAAGAAATTGAAGCGCGGAAACGAAAACACAAATATTCAATGGAAAAGTGAAAGTCGAAGACTTAAGACTTGGGGTAAATAGGTCGGGGTGAGAATATTGTAAAAAGGTATGTTATGCTTTGATTGGTCTTATAATCTTAAGTGATTAAAGAACCGAACTCAAAACGGATAAAAAATAAACCTTGAAACAAGTTCATTGAGTCAACCAGTCGACTGGCCATGAAATGGCAGCCGACTGGCAGTGACCCAGTCGACTGGCCAAGAGCCCAGCCAACTGGATGAACCAGAGAGCTATAAAGATTTTTGATTGCCTAAGGCAGTCGACTGGTTTGTCCAAGGCAATCAACTGACTCATGAGGCAGTCGACTGACTCTCTTGAGGCAGTTGACTGGCCATAGCCGTTGGGGAAAATATTTTAAATCTCAGAATGGAGGCAGTCGATAGGGTACCAGTAGGTAGTCGACTGGGTGCTTCAGGATTTTCAGGAAAAGTATTTCTAAACAATATTTTTGCCCAATAATTTATGGTTACTCTTTCTACTTTTCAGATCCTACTCTCCAAACTTCCTAGGGTGAGATTCACTATTTAAACTATATAAAGAAAGAGATATGGGATTGAAAAAATATAGTTCTTGTGTGAGAAATTTTCTGAAAAATATTCATCTCTTATTTTCTTTCAAGCACTCTCTGAAAAATCTTTTGATAGCAAGAAGAAATAAATCTCGTTTTTCACTCAAATCATTTTTAAGATTTAAACTCAAGCTCTTAGCTTATTCTCTCCTTGAAAATATCTTTTGAGAATATATATCTTGAGTTCTTGTAATATCACCTAAAAACACTTGAGCTTATATTGATCTATCTTCCATAAAAACCTTAGGGTTTTTGAGTGTTTTTGTTCTTGAGTGATACAATTGATTACTTACAAATTTTGTGATCTCGGACAAGTGAAGTCCAACAATTTTTTCAAGAGAGGATTGCTCTCTTGATTGTGAGACAAGCTCGTGAGGCTTGTGTTGTAAAGTTTTGTCATTCCATCTGTGAAGGAAGGGCCATAGTGAAAGGATCGGGAAAAGTCTCAAGAAGGGGTTCTTGAGCCGAGGACTAGGAGTTACCGAACCTCGTAAATATCACGGTGTCAATTTCTCCATCTCTATCTCTTTACTTCATTATGTTGCTTGCTATATTTACCTCAATATCTTGTATGCTATAATTAGTCTTGTGATAATTTTTAGATCAATTGAATTGAATCTTTCACTTGACTATTGAAGTAATTGAGAAATTTTTATAGCTTGTTCTACTTTCGAAAAGAGTTAGAAATGTTTTTGAACACCCTATTCACCCCCCCCCCCCCCCCTTTAGGGGTAATCAGTGATTAACAATTGGTATCAGAGCCTAATCTCTATCCGTTTTTAGACTTAACCGTCTTAGAAAACGATCATGGCCTCATATTTAGTCACTCATGTTGAAGGATAATCTAATAATAGGCCCCCATGTTTTGATGGTTCAAACTATAGTTATTGGAAGACTAGAATGGTAGACTTTCTTCAAGCTATTGATTATCAAATTTGGCAAGTTATTGTTGATGGACCTTTCACTATAACAAAAGTAGTAGATGGAAAAACTATATTTAAATTGCCCAACGAATGGGATAATGATGAGCGTAGGCTTATGTGATTTAATGCTAAAGCTAATGTAAATCTAAATTGTGCCTTAAGTCTAAATGAATTTAATCATGTCTCTATTTGCTCCACAGCCAAAGAAATGTGGGATAAACTTAAAGTAACTTATGAAGGTACTACTCAAGTTAGAGAGTCTAAAATTGATATACTTATGCATGAATATGAATTATTTGCCATGAAGGAAGATGAAAATATAAATTCTATGATGTCTCGTTTCACTAACATTTGGAATGGACTAAAGCATCTTGGTAGAATTGTTCCTAGATCCGATGCGGCACACAAATTCCTTAGACGTCTTCCGGAAAAATGGGATGCAAAAGTAACGACAATCAAAGAAGCTCATGATCTCAACACCATGAGTCTCGATGAGATCTTCGGTTCTCTTCTCACTTGGGAAATCACGTTAAAATCTTGTGAAGAAGACACCAAGCCAAGAAAAGGCATAGCTTTGCAAGCCTTTACCAAAAATAAATCCAATGAGCCGAGTGAAGAAGAAGTGGATGAGGACATTGCATTGTTCACCCAACAATTCAAAAGTTTTCTTCAAAGAAAGAAAGCCAACGGTGGTAGATTCATAAAGAAGAATGAGCAAAGGGGTGAGCCTATTAAGAGGGAGCCTCCAACTTGCTTCAATTATGGAAAGTCGGGGCACTGTATAAATGATTGCTTCAAGCTCAAAAAGGAGAACGAGAAATGGCCAAACAAGATGGCTATGAATGCTACATGGGATAATCATGACTCATGTGATTCGGATGAGGAAGAAAATGGTGAGGAAATGGCAAACCCTTGTCTCATGGCAAGTAAAGATGAGGTACATTTAAATTCATATATATTAGATAAAGATAAATTATCATATGATGAACTCCTCTCTTCTTATGATGAATTACAAGATGCGTTTGAAGAATTACATGATGAATATGAAAAGTTAGCTATAAAAACATATTCTTCTTAAGTAAGCTAAATCTTCATGTAGCTCTATTATTTCCAACTTAGAAGTTTCATGCAATGACAAAAGTATTGAGCTAGAAAAGGAAAATAATCAGTTGAAAAATACTATAGATGATCAAATAAATGTCTTAGCTAAATTTACAAAAGGAAAAGAGAACATTAGCATTATGTTGGGAAGACAAAGATGATCATTTGATAAATGTGGTCTAGGTATGATGCTTTTGAGAAAGATGCTCTTATCTTGAAAAAGAGAAAATCATTAAGGCATACATTTACAAGACAATCATCTCATACATCCTTAAATGATCATAAGCATGTTACATGTTATTATTGCAAGAAAAAGGGACATAAGGCAAATGCATGTTTACTTAGAAAGAAGAAAGTTATAACAAAAATGATTTGGGTTCCAAAAGGAACCATTACATGCTTACATAGAAAGGAGAATGTTTCACCAAAAATGATTTGGGTTCCGAAAGGAACCATTGCATCTCTCTCTAACCCTAGTGGACCCAACATAAATTGGGTACCAACTACTTAAATTTGTTTTGTAGGTATGCTTGAAGTCCGCCTTAAAGGAAAAATGGTATCTTGATAGCGGATGCTCAAGGCATATGACGGGAGACAAATCAAAGTTCATTTCTCTAAAATCTTATGAAGGAGGAAACGTAACTTTTGGAGACAACTCTAAAGGCAAAATTATAGGGATTTGCTCAATTGGTATATCTTCCTCTCTTTCTATAGATAATGTGTTTTTGGTTGATGGTTTGAAGCATAACTTATTTAGCATTATTAAATTGTGCGACAAGGGCTATGGTGTTATTTTTAGGACCAGTGCATGCTTAGTTGAGAAAGATGGGAAACAATTGTTCAATGCTAAAAGAAACGGAAATTTGTATACTATGTTGTTTTATGAATGTATTCATTGATTAATGAATAATCATTGTTCATGCATCACATTCTTTTGATTATCTTGAAATTGCATGAGAAGAGTGACACATTGATTTAGAGAGAAATTATTTCAAAAATGTAACTTTTATGAAAATATCTTTCATTATGCTTTGAAATGTTCAAAGAATCTTGAAATGAAAAAGAAATGAATCTTCCTATATGCTATAGATTTACAAATCTTGAAAAAGGGAATATAATTTATTTTTGCTAATCAAGGGAAGTTACATTAATTCTCTTGTCAATTCTTGACAATTGAACATGAATGATACATATAGTTGTTTACTATGACTCATATATGAAATAGAGTTTCATTCCTATTATTAATTTCATATTGGTTCATTTACTTGTTAAATAACCATGAGCATATCTTACTATTTGAATTGACAAATGCACCTCATGATAATGTTCTTCAATGATAAATTCAATTGAAGCATAGTGGTTGTATAAGATCATTCATTTTATGCTAATGTGCTTATAATGAATTATGCCCATAAATATGCTAACACAAATGGACCCTAGAGCAAAAAGGGTACCAAAGAAAGCTACTTGAGTGTGTTTTGTAGGTGTGGATTGATTCAGTACTCAAGAACTATTGATTCTTCAATTGTGATGTTATAACTCAAAAGGGGAGATGAAATCAAGCTCTCTCACAAAATAAGTGGACAATACAAATCATCTACAAACAACTCTAAGTAAAATGGGTAAAACTAGCACTATGGTACACATTTTCTAACCTCTATTACTAATGTGCTTTCATTGTTGAGATTAAACATGACATACATATGCTTATTCAAGTATGTTGAATCGTTATTGATATGTCATGGAATAAATTTGATGATTGGTAATGAGGGTGATTGACTACTTGGTGCATGCAAATTGAATCACAATGCTTTGAAATATATAAGTTTTAGACAATGGGTTTTAAAACTATCATAAGTCGTGCTTAACTTGAAATATGCTCCAAGAGGGTGTTTTGAATGGCTTTAAGTAATTTTGTTATGGATGAAGGTTATTTTAGAACCTATATTGATAAACATTCCTTTTGTTGTTTATCATTTATAACTTATCAAATTTGGTTAAAAGAGTCACATTTGTCTTGTGTATTTTTCACTTGCTTATCTTAGAATATTCATTTCTTAGTTGTCATCATGATTTTTACTCTATGATTTTTACTCTATTAACATTACATTCTATGATTAGATGTTGCATATGTGTTTATTGATTTTCATGTGGTTAAGATGAATGTGTTGTTGACTTATTCTTAAGTGCTCATATGTGATTTTAAGTGAATCTCCATACATGACTATGCGATTTTAAATGATCTAGTGATTGAGTGTTTCTTGTTTGCATATAGTATGTTGAATACTTATGATTTGAACTTTCATTCAAACACACACACTTGAACATTAAGTCACTTTTCATTTGAGTCATTCACTTGATACATGTACTTATTATATGAAAATGTAGTGATTATTCAAAACAAGCAAGATTAGTAGCTCAAGGTTACAATCAAGAGGAAGGTATTGACTACGATGAGACTTTTGCACCCATAGCTATTTTAGAAGCAATTAGAATGCTTCTTGCATTTGCATCATCTAGAAATTTTATTCTTTATCAAATGAATGTCAAGAGTGTTTTTCTACGTGGTACTTTAGATGAAGAGCAACCACCCGGTTTTTAAAATGAACTTTTCCCAAATCACGTTTACAAATTATCTAAAGCCTTGTACGGTTTAAAGGAAGCTCCTAGAGCTAGATATGAAAGGCTTAGTGACTTATTGATTCAAAAGGGGATTTCAAAAGGAAAGGTTGATAATACTCTCTTTACAAAATTTGTCAAGAATAATTTGTTGCTTGTCTAAATATATGTTGATGATATTATATTTGGATCAACAAATGTCTCTCTTTGCAAATACTTTGCTACAATTATGCAAAATGAATTTGAAATGAGTATGATGGGTGATTTGAATTTTTTTTGGGTTGCAAATCAAGCAAAACTTGGATGGCTTATTTCTTAGTCAATCCAAGTACACTAAATATTTGCTAAAGTAACTTAGTATGGAGGAAACTAAACATGTCATAACTCCTATCAGTACCTCTATTCAGCTTGATAAAGATGATCGTGGTAAATGTGTGGACATTACTAACTATAGAGGCATGATTGGTAGCCGGATATAATGTTTAGTGTGTGTCTATGTGCTTATTTTCAATCATGTGCCCATTAAATGCGTTAATACAAGCGTTATTTCTATATCAAAGAATCCTACTCATCATTCACGAACCAAGCACATCGAGATTAGGCATCATTTCTTACGTGATCATGTTCCTAAAGGAGACGTTGTATTGGTTTTTATTGACACTAAAAATTAATTAGTGGATATTTTCACAAAGCCTTTTCCGGAGGAATCCTTTTCCGAAATTCGTAATGAAATTAGGGATGGCTTTGGATGTTGATGTATTAGCATGATAAATTCTTTATTCAACCGTTACTTTCCACCTTTTAATGTTGCCAAAGGGGGAGAACTTAAGTTAGTTGTTTTCCTGTATTATGCTTTCGTGTATGCAAGTCATGTTTATGTGTGGCTCCATGCAAGTGTATGAAATTGCAAAAATATATTTACTAAGGGAGAGCATGTAATGCACACATTGAGGGGGAATATCACTTGATACTTCATCACTTACACGTAAACACGAAATGTTTTGTCAACATCAAAAAGGGGGAGATTGTTGGCCTTGAAATTTATTCTCGGACAATAAATCTTATTTTGATATTAACAAAACATTCAAAGCGTGTTTTGGTACTAATGAATTATCTAGTTCATGTTTTCAGCAAAAGACAGGTGAATGACTCGGAAAACAAGCTCGGAAATAATGCTTGCATAAAAAGGAAAATGCAAGAAATAAATTGAAGCGCGGAAACAGAAAATCAAATACTCAACGGAAAAGCAAAAGTCGAAGACTCAAGACCTGGGGTAGATAGGTCGGGGTGAGAATATTGTAACAAGGTATCTTATGCATTGATTGGTGTTATAAGCTCAAGTGATTAAAGAACCGAACTCAAAACGGATAAAAAATGAATCTTGAAACAAGTTTATTGAGTCACCCAGTCGACTAGCCATGAAATGGTAGCCGACTCGCAGTGACCTAGTTGACTGGCCAAGAGCCCAGCTGACTGGATGAACCAGAGAGCTATAAACATTTTTGATTGCCTGAGGCAGTCCACTAACTCATGAGGTAGTCGACTGACTCTCTTGAGGCAGTCGACTGGCCATAGCCGTTGGGGAAAATATTTTAAATCTCAGCATGGAAGCAGTCGACTGGGTGCTTCAGGATTTTCAGGAAAAGTATTTCTAAATAATATTTTTGCCCAATAATTTATGGTTACTCTTACTACTTTTCAGATCCTACTCTCCAAACTTCCTAGGGTGAGATTCACTCTAAACCCTAATGCTTTACTATATTAAGAAAGAGATATGGGATTGAAAAAATATAGTTCTTGTGTGAGAAATTTTGCTTGCTATATTTACCTCAATATCTTGTATGTTATAATTAGTCTTGTGATAATTTTTAGATCAATTGAATTGAATCTTTCACTTGACTATTGATGTAATTGAGAAATTGTTATAGCTTGTTCTACTTACGAAAAGAGTTAGAAATATTTTTGAACACCCTATTCACCCCCTCCCCCCTCTAGGGTTAATTAGTGACTAATACTAACCACTTTGGGACATGATTAAAAGCTTTTATCAGTATATTGGACAATCATTGACATATTTATTTATATTTGGAAGATTTAAATAGTGAAAATACGAATCCTGATTGGAAAATGATTCTTACCATTAATTGAAGACTTTTCTCTATATATATGAGTAAAACCTAAGAGAAGAGTGTGACTTTTTTAGAGATCTCTTCAATTCTTCTACAGATTCATATTCTTCTACAGAGATATATATATATAGAGAAAATTATTGAGTGATTATATATTTTCTAGTTCTCTCTTGGTTTGAGTTTTTCCAATTGTGCTTCTACACCAATATCGTTATGAACAATTGGATGATCTAGTTGCTGAGAAATCTTCACACCACCGGGATCGAAGTAGAAGGCTTCATTATTCTTTGATCCGTTGTTAAGAGGATCCATCAGAGTACGGAGATCGAAGCGAGAGCTTCGTGGAGTACGAGTGATTCAAGACTTTCAGACGTCGAGTGGAGAAAGGCAGATCATGAGCGATTTATAAGTCTAAAACTTCATAGTCTTGTAATTCTTGATTCATAGTGCATCGATACCTGAGCGTATCCATGGTTTTTTACTTAGAGTATTTCCAAGGTATTTTCACGTAAAAATATTGGTGTCGTCTCTGATTTATTTTCTGCACTTATATTTTTTATTGCGTGGTTTATATTGTGATCAAATTGAATTAAAATTGACTATTCTGCAATTAAAATGTTAATTTGTTAATTAATTCATAAAAGCTTATTCACCCCCCTCCCCTCAAGGCTTAGTTCACCGTCTTCTATCTAATTCCAATTGGTATTAGAGCAAGGTTTGCCCTGATTTAGGTTAACGACCTAGGGTTAGGTTCTGAACTTAGAAGATGAACTTACCTCGTGAAGGATGTTCTGTTTCTAGGTCCCCTTTGTTTGATGGCTCTAATTATACGTATTGGAAAGTTAGGATGAAAACTTTCTTGAAATCTCTAGATGAGAGAGCATGGCTTGCTATAGAGATAGGGTATTCACATCCCACTATGATAGACGCGCCTAGTAATAAATCTAAATTAAAATTGGCTAACGAGTGGACTACTACTGAAACAAATAGTTCTGATTGGAACTCTAAAGCTTTGAATGCTTTAAACAATGTTGTTACCTCTAGTGAATTTAAAAAAATTGCTACGTGCGAAAATGCTAAAGAAGCTTGGGATATTCTTCAAGTAACTCATGAAGGGATTTCAAAAGTTAAAGAATCAAAACTTAAAATGTTAAATTCTAAATTTGAATAGGTTAAAATGGAAGATGATGAAATTTTTGCTGACTTCGAGGATATACTAACCGATATAGTAATGACTTGTCATAATCTAGGAGAGCCCATTCCTGAGACAACTAGAGTGAAGAAGATTCTTAGGTCTCTCCCTGAACAGTTCCGACCTAAGGTTACTGTAATCTCGGAAGTAATGAGTCTTAAGGAAATTAAACTTAAAGAATTGGTTGGAAATCTAAAATATTTTGAGATGGATATGTTCAAAAGTTCCCCTAAGAAGTCTAGTGGCACTAAAGAAAAGAGCATAGCTTTTAAAACCATTAGAGAAGATCCGATTGAGTCTAATGGAGAAAGTGATTTGAATATGAATGATATTGCCATGTTTGTTAAAAGGCTAAAAAAATTTATTAAGGCTAATAATGGTAAAAAGAGTGGCAAAGGAAAGAATTTTGGGGATAAATAAAATGATTTGAGAAATAAAAATAAACCCCAATATAGGAATGACAAGTTTCAATGTTTTTAGTGTAAATGGTATGGTCACATAGTTGCAGTGTGCAAACACTTTGAAAAAATCCAAAGGCTTAGCAATCACTTGGGATAATGAATCGAATGATGAATCAGCTAGTGATGAAACAACCTCAGAGGGAGGTGATGAGTCTGATAACTACCTCGTGCTAGCTACACAATGTAAGGAGGTTAAAGAAGTTGCTACCAAATGGTCGATGTCTGGAGATGAAAATTCTGAGGGTGATGAAGATTGTGATGATATGCCTCAAGCTTCGTACGATGAATTACTTGATAAACTTACTCAACTTAACTACCATCACAATCAATTATTGACTAAATATTTAAAGATGGATAAAGAATTACACTATTTAAAAGACGAATTAGCCAATAGTTTCCAAAACCTAAACCTCTTGTAAACCCAAAAATCTCAAGTGTCCAAAAAATTAATTGAGTCTGAACAAGAAAGGAATCATGCTTTGAAGAATGTAGATGATCTCAATAAGGAATTAGTCAATCTAAGATCTGATATAAATCAGAAATCTACGAGAATTGAGGTTTTGGAAAAGAATTTGAAGGATGCTAACTCAACTATTTATAAATGGTCTAGTGGAACCCATAAGCTTGATCATATGTTGAGTATAGGTAAATCTGTGAGAAATATTAAAGGATTGGGATTCGTAGGAACAACGGGTAATTCAAATATCATTCCCAAAACTACTTTTCTTAGGGCTTCCCA
This sequence comes from Cornus suecica, assembly GCA_963922005.1. Taxonomy (NCBI): domain Eukaryota; kingdom Viridiplantae; phylum Streptophyta; class Magnoliopsida; order Cornales; family Cornaceae; genus Cornus; species Cornus suecica. Next base: position 61,130,178 of record OY998239.1, read on the forward strand.
AGTAGCACCAAGTTCTTCTCAAGGTAAATTTGATAGAAATTATTAGGTTCAATCTTATGTCAGAAAACCGGTTAAGAATAAACCTCCTTTTACCTCTAAGTCTCATAAGATTTCTAGTAATGTTTTTCAAAGATTTGTTCCTACATGTTATCACTGTGGAGTGAAAGGCCATATTCGACATATGTGCTTTAAATTAAGAGGAAGAAATTTGAATTCAATGATTAATAAAACAACTCAAAAAGGACCCAATGTTGAAGATCAAATTCGGATGTTGAGTAAGGAGGTAAAGAATTTGTCAGAGCTGACAATTAGAGCTCCTAAAATGAAATAGGCATGAGTAAGAAAATGTGAGATACATTATTATATTGCTCACACTACTTTTAAAGCACATGATTCTAGTTCTCGATACTTGGATAATGGATGTTCTAGGCACATGACTGGAGATAAGTCATTGTTTGGTTTTTTCGAGGAAAGTAATGGTGGGGTAGTTACTTTTGGAGATGGAAAGAAGTCTAAAGTTCGAGGAAAATGAACGATTGTGGCTTCTGGTATTCCTAGTTTGGAAAATATTCTTTATGTTGAGGGCTTAAAAACAAATTTACTATGTATAAGCCAAATTTATGGTAAGAACCATAATGTCAATTTCTCTCCTGATAAATGTTTAATTGTTAATTCTTCCTGAAATTGTGTTATGGAAGGTATGCGATCATCTGACAATTGTTATTGTATTATTCCTAATCCTAAATTAGCATGCAATAAGGTTAAGCTTGATGAGATAGAAATTTGGCACCAAAGAATGGGACACGTTAACTTTCGTGATTTAACTAAGATTACTAAAAATGAAATTGTTAAAGGTGTTCCTAAGCTTGGGTATGGCAAAGGTCTTGTGTGTTGTCCGTGTAAAAAACGGAAGCAGACTAGATGTCAACATAAAAAGACTAATATCATAGGTACTTCTAGACCCTTAGAATTATTTCATATTGACTTAATGGGACCTATTAGGACCTTAATCAAAGAAGGTAAGAAGTATATTTTTGTTATGGTTGATGACTACCCTAGATATACATAGGTAGGATTTCTCAGTGATAAGACTGAAGCTACTGAAAATTTTAGGAATATTTATTTAAAAATTCAGACTGAGAAAAATTATCTTATTACTAGAGTAAGAAGTGATCATGGAAAGGAGTTTGAAAATTCAGGAATTGATACTTTTTGTGATGAAAAAGGAATAAAACATGAATTTTCTGCACCACATACACCATAACAAAATGGGGTTGTTGAGAGGAAGAATAGTGTAAGAACACTTTTGTGTACTGTTTATTTATGGTATGTTCGAGATAATAACCATGTTGAGTGTTAGATAGGTTGGTTTGGTTTCAATGCGATCGATAAGCTTCATCAAAGGTAGAATAAAAAATTGAAGTAAAGAAGAATACAAGTGAAAAACGAAAGTGAGCATATTGAAGAAAAATATCTCCTGGAGGGCGAAAACAACATTTTTCGAAGCCGTCACTTCAAGCAAAAAGTATCATGGGTCCAAGAGGATCATTTTGGCGCAGTTGCGAAGAAAAGTGGTTTTAACAAAAATGCCTATGCTTTAGCCTACGTTTTCAGTTTCAAAAAGTGGCTCGAAAACACATTTTTACGCTTGGAGGTACGCTTGGACCTATGCTTGAAGCGTAGGCCATCTACGCTTGAAGCGTAGCTGCGACAAGTTTTTAGCTATTTTTTGCTGCGATGTCCAAATTGTTCGTGGGTTGGTTTTATGATTTGTTCACGACTTATATACCTCAATGTCCGTGTAATATACATGATATTCATCAGAACATAGGGTTTGGATGTGAAATTATGAGAAAGGGTAAACTTAGGGTTTAGATCATCACTATCTATAAATACCCAAGTCTTCAATAAGAGGAGGCACGTCTTTAAGAATTCTCTGCAAGTTTTCTACAGCTTCATCTTCTTCTTCTACAGAGATATACATATGATGAGAGAATATTATTGAAGCATTAGAGATACACAAGTTCTCTCTTGTTATTGGGCGTCTTCAATCATGCTTCTACATCCACGATTTCTATGCATGACTGAATGGTTTAATTGCTGAAAAATTCATACATTGTTTATAGCAATGTGGTTGTGTTGATCCGTTGAAGAACAGAGTTGTTTGTGTGCGGAGATCGAAGTAGGAGGCTTTGTGGTGATTTTGATATGTTGAGAAGAAGAGTCGTCAGAGTACGGAGATTGGAGCGAGGGCTTCGTGGAGCGCAAGTGAATCTAGACTTTCAGACGTTGAGTGAAGAACAACAAATTACAACGGTTGTAAGTTCTGTTTTAATAGTCTGTACAAATTTTCTGATTCATAGTGCATCGATACCTAAGCGTATCTGTGGTTTTTACTTGGATTCTTTCGAAGGTTCTCCACGTAAAAATCTATGTATCTTCTCATGATTTAAATTTCTACACTTATATTCATATTTGATTGATTGATCTGTTTTTGTGAATTGGATTGAGAATTAGGATTTGTGACTAATTAAAATTGAATTTCTGCTAAATAATTTTAATTGATCATAAAATCGACAAAAAACCTATTCACCCCCCCCCCCCCTTTAGGTTATTTTCCCTATCGTTTAGGTAATTTCAATTGGTATCAGAGCGTGGTTACCCCGATTTAGGTTAACTACCTAGGGTTAGATCGTGAACTTAGACGATGGAGATGCCTCGGGAAGGAGGTTCCATATCTAGATCCCCTTTGTTTGATGAGTCGAATTACACATATTGGAAAACGAGAATGAGAGCGTGTCTATAATCGTTTGATGAGATGATGTGACTAATGAAGTTGGATACTCACCTCCCATTATGAAAGACGATGTGACTAATGAAGTGAAAGCAAAACCGTTAAGCGAGTGGACTACTGCTGAGACGAATAGTGTGAATTGGAACTCAAAAACGTTGAATGCGTTAAACAATGCTATTACTCCGAGTGAGTTCAAGAGGATTGCTACGTGCATAATTGTCAAGGAAGCTTGGGATATTTTCCAAGTTACTCATGAAGGAACTTCGAAGGTTATACAATCAAAACTTCAAATTCTGAATTGTCGATTTGAGCAACTGAATATGGATGAGGAGGAAGTCTACGCCGAATTTGAGGCTAGGTTAATTGATATTGTAATTGGTTGTCATAACCTAGGTGAGCCTATTCATGAGACTACCATAGTAAATAAAATCCTTAGGTCTCTACCTGAACGTTTTTTATCTAAGGTCACTGTCATCTCAAAGGTCATTAGTCTTAAAGAAATTAATGTTGAAGAATTGGCAAGAAATTTAAATTCTTATGAGATGGAGATGGTCAAAAACCCCTCTAAGAAGGCTAGTGGCACAAAAGAGAAGAGCAAACTTTTCAAAACCACTAGGGAGGATTGTGTTGAACCTGATGAAGAAAGTTAGTTAAGTCTGAATGATATAGCCATGTTTTCTAAGAGGTTGAACAAAAATTTGGGGATAAGTTGGGTGAGTCTAGAAGTAGAAATAAGACTTAAACTAGGAATGACGAGTCTGATCCAAAAAGGAAGAAACCCCAATGTTTTGAATGTCAAGGATATGGTCACATAGATGTAGAGTGTGCAAACACTTTGAAGAAATCCAAAGGATTAGTTATCAGTTGGGATGATGACTCTAACAATGGATCAACTAGTGATGCGACAGACTCGGATGTAGTTGATGATTATGAGAATTTCCCTGTGTTTGCTGCATAAAGCAAGGAGGTCAAATAAGTTGCTACAAGTTGGGCAATGTTTGAAGAAGAAGGTTCTGAAAGTGATGAAGGTTGAGATGATACGCTTCAAGAGTCTTATGACAAATTACTTGATAAGATCGCACAACTTCATAAAAATCACATGAAACTATTGACTAAGAGTCTTAACATGGACAAAGAATTACATTCTTTAAAAGATGAATTAGTCAATAGTTCTAAAACTTAAAATCTCCTACAGACTTAAAATGCCAAGTTGGTTGAGGATTTGAAGAAATCTGAACTAGAAAGAACTCGGGCATTGAATTTTGTAGATGATCTCAATAAGGAAGTGGTTGAGAAATCTACTAAGATTGAGAATTTGGAAAAAAGAGCTGAAAGATGCTAAATTAACTCTTTGTAAATGGTGTGAAGGAACCCTTAAGCTTGATGAGATGTTGAGTAAGGAAAAAGGGTCTGGGTTTTGTTAGAGTAATGCCGAATTCAAATGTTGTTTCAAAAACCACCTTTGTAAAGGCCTCCCATGTAACGTCTAGTTCTTCACAAGGAAATTCAAATTGGAATCTTGGTGTTCAAGCCTATGTAAAAAGACCTATAGAAAGCAAGCCTTTTCTTACTGCTAGATATCATATGAGGTTGACTGATAGAGTTTAGAAGTTTGTTCATGTATGTCACCACTGTGGTGTCAGAGGTCACATTCGACCTAGGTGTTCTAAGCTGCGAGGGAAGGTGTTGAATTTAGTGAAGGAACAATTAGTTCAACATGGAGATCATGTTCAAGATCAAATTTGAATGCTGAATGAAGAAATGAAGAATTTGTCAAGATTGACGAATGGAGCTCCGAAGATGAAGAAGGCATGGATTCGCAAAGGTGAGCTACATTGCCTTGTAGTTCATACTGCTCGTAGAGCATGCAAATCTACTTCTTGGTATCTAGGTAGTGGATGTTCGAGGCATATGACTAAAGATAAGTTATTTTTGGATTTCTCAAGGAGTGTCATGGTGGAATAGTAACGTTTGGTGATGGAAAGAAGTCAAATGTTAAAGGAAATGGTACGGTTGTGATTTCTGGTCTACCTAAACTAGAAGATGTGCTTTATGTAGAGGGTCTTAAAGCAAATTTGTTGAGCATAAGTTAGATATGTGATAACAATCATAAGGTCACTTTTTCTCCTGATAAGTGTTCGATCATTGACAATTCTGGGAATTGCGTGATGGAAGGTATGCGTTCAACTGATAATTGCTATTGCATTGTTCCTAGTTCTGCAATAAAGTTAAACTTCATGAAGTTGAAATCTGGCATCAGTGGATGGGACATGTTAATTTTCGTGAATTAACAAAAATTACTAAGAGTGAAATTGTTAAGGGAGTCCCTAAGTTTGGTTATGTAAAAGGGATTCTGTGTGGATTATGTCAGAAGGGTAAACAAGTTAGATGTTAGCACAAAAAGATAAATGTCATTGGTACTTCTAAACCTTTAGAGTTATTGCATATTGATTTAATGGGTCCCACTAGGACAATGAGCAAAGGAGGAAATAAGTATATTTTTGTCATGATGGATGATTACTAAAGGTTTGCATGGGTTGGATTTTTAAGAAAAATTGTTAAAAAATTCAGTCTGAGAATAATTGTTCCATTTCTAGGCTAAGGAGTGATCATGGAAGGGAGTTTGAAAATTTAGAAATTGAAGTGTTCTGTGAAGAGAGGGGAATAAAACATGAATTTTCAGTACCTAAAACTCCTCAACAAAATGGAGTAGTTGAGAGGAAGAATAGGGTTATTTAGGAAATGGCCAATGTTATGCAACAGGGTAGGAATGTTCCTAGGTATTTGTGTCGAGGCGGTGAACACAGCGTGTTACACCTCAAATAGAGTTTATCTTAGGCCTGACACTTTAAAAACTCCTTATGAATTGTGGAACGGTAAGAAACCCAATGTGAAATATTTCAAGATTTTTGGAGCAAAATGCTATATTATTAGAGATCGAGAATCCATTGGGAAATTTGAGTCTAAGAGTGATGAAGGAATATTTCTTGGGTATTCATTGATAAATCGGGCATAAATGGCTTTTAACCTTAAAACTCAAACGATGATGGAATCTGCCAATGTAGTGGTTGATGACTCATGTATTGATAAACATCCAACATCAGTTGAGGAGGAAGATAATGAGCCATTATTTCAGTTAGGAAATGATTCTTCTGATGTTGGTGAAGAGGATAATGTGGTTCATGATGGTAGTTCCAGTCCTATAGAATTGCATGATCAAACTTATGATGCTCAGGCGACTCATTCTAAAAAACCATCTGCAAGGGTAAAGTTGTACCATCATTTGGATAATGTTATAGGATATGTTGATCAGATGATGGTGACACGGAGAAAGGCTAGGAATGAGGCTTCGTATGCATCCTATACATCTTCCTTGGAACCTAAAAATGTCAAAAAAGCTCTTCAAGGTGGTGAGTGGGTAAATGTTATGCAAGAAGAACTTCAACAATTTGTCAAAAATGATGTGTGGTATCTTGTGCCTAGACCTAAAGAGATAAACATGATTGGTACCAAGTGGATTTTTAAGAATAAAAATGATGAAAATAGTACAGTTGTTAGGAATAAGTCTAGGCTTGTTACTCAAGGATATACTCAGATGGACGGTATTGATTTTGATGAGACTTTCGCTACGGTTGCTAGACTTGAATCTAATCGGATTTTGTTTGCTATTGCTTGTCATCTTGGATTCAAGTTGTATCAAATGGATGTGAATAGTGCATTTTTGAATGGTGTGCTTCATGAGGAATTATATATGGAGAAGTCTAAAGGATTTGAAGATCCTCATTGTCCGGGTCATGTTTATAGGCTGAAAAAGGCTTTGTATGGGCTAAAGCAAGCTCCTAGAGCTTGGCATGAAAGGTTGATTGATTACCTGTTGGGAACAGGTTTTACTCAAGGGGGAGTGGACAAAATACTGTTTATTCAGAAAATTGAGAGTGATATAGTTGTTGCTTAAATCTATGTTGATGATATTGTATTTGGTTCCACTTCTGATCACCTTGCTCATTATTTTGGAGATAAAATAAAACATGAATTTGAGATGAGCATGATTGGTGAATTGAACTTCTTTTTAGGGCTTCAGGTTAGGCAATTAAGTGATGGGATTTTCGTTTCTCAAACTCGTTATTCCTTGTGTTAGTCACTAATTAACTCTAGAGGGGGGGGGGGGGGGGGGGGGGAGGGGGTGAATAGAGTGTTCAAAAATAATTCTAATTCTTTTCAAAATTGGAACACACTCTAAACAAAAATCAATTTCTCAAAAATCAAGTGGATGATTCAATTTAAACTTCTCTAACTATTAATTTCAAGACAAGATAGCATACAAGATATTTAAACAATTATAACATGCAAATAAATCAAGTAAAGAGAAAGAGATAGAGAGATTGACACCGTGATTGTTTTCGAGGTTCGGTAACTCCTACTCCTCGGCTCAAGAACCCCTTCTTGAGACTTTTCCCGGTCCTTTCACTATGACCCTTCCTTTACAGGTGGAATGGCAAACCTTTACAACACAAGCCTCTCGAGCTTATCTCTCAATCAAGAGAACAACCCTCTCTTGAACAATCGGTGGACTTCACTTGTCCGAGATTACAAATTCCTATGTAATCAATAAAATCACTCAAGAACAAAAACACTCAAAACCCAAAGGTTTTTATGGAAGATAAATCAATATAAGCTCAAGTGTTTTTGGTGATTTTACAATAGCTCTAGAAATGTATTCTCAAAGGATATGATCAATGAATGATATTTAGAGAATAAGAAGAGATACTAGAGGTTTTGATTTTCAAAGAAACTTGGAGAAAATCAGATTTTCAAAGCTTGGTTTCAATGGCTTTTGTAGAGAAAATTTCTGCAAAATTTTTGATAGCTTTCTTTCTCTTTGTATTTTAATCTCTTGATGTTCAATATACACATCTCATTCTATATATAGCATTGCATTAGGGTTTTGAATAATGATTATAGTATTTGAAAGACAAGAGCCGTTTGAACACCATTAAACACAATCCACAAAACATGGGAAATGTTTTCTGAAGAATCTGCAGCTTTTGAGGATCAACTAGTCGACTACTTTTTATTTTAGTCGACTACATTGCTTTATCTAGTCGACTAGATTGAGTTCTAGTCGACTACAAAGATTCATCTAGTCGACTAGAATGAGTTCTAATCGACTACTTCTTGTAGTCTAGTCGACTCAAAGTTCTTTCAGTCGACTCCTTTGATGTGGATGAAAAACCAATAGCATCTGATTGATTTAGTCGACTACTAGAAAATACACAGGATGATTCTAGTCGACTATAACTTGAAAAACATTTAATAAAAATATTTTTCTTTCCATTTAAGTTCGGTAAAGCGTTTTTTATTCCATTTGAGTTCGGTTCATTTTATACTTGAGCTTATATGATAAAATCGACACATAAAATTACCTTGTTACAATGATCGCTCCCCGACCTATCTACCCCGAGTCTTGAGTCTTCGACTTTCGCCTTTGCCGTTGAATTAATTAATTTTCCATTTGCGCTTCAATCTCCTTCACAGCTTTTCACTTTAAATCAAGCTTTCTTTCCGAGCTTGCTTTTCGAGTCGTTTCCTTTCCGAGTTTGATTTCTGAGTCGTTCACCTGTCTTTTGTTTAAAATATAAACTCGATAATTCATTAGTATCAAACACTCTACAATGGTTTGTTATCATCAATTTTGGAATTGTTTACCGAGAGTAAATTTCAAAGCCAACAATCTCCCCCTTGATGATGACAAAACATTTTGTGTTTGCTTGGCATTTGGCGAAACATCAAGTGATGCTCCCCCTCAACATGTGCATAATATTTTGATCAAATGCTCCCCCTTAGTAAATGAAATTTACAATTTAATAGGCATTTTGATACAATATATAAAAATAGGCGCACATTTGAGATAACAAAAATAAACAGCCTATCATAGATGTTTCAGTTTAATACAAGCTATTTATACTAATGAAAAACATGGAAAAGAAAACAAACAAGTTCACAAATAACCATAACAAGCCACACAAAAATAGAAATTGCTAATGTCGGATAATGAAATACATGACAGTACAATAGCATAATTTCTCCCCATTTTTGTCAGCGTTGAGGGGTGCGTGAGTGAGGGTTCGTGAGTCCAAGAGTAAGGTTATCAAGTGACCCAGCCAGATTTGTAATACGGGTAGACATTTCTGCATCATGAATAACAAGACGCTCATTGATCAATCGAATGGCTTCCGTATTCTGGTTCACGGTCGTATCAAGGTGCTGAAACACTTGGTCCTGCTGCCTAAGGAGCTCCGTATTGCTTTGAACAACCCCAAGAAGTTGGTTGAGAAGAGCAGTCTGAGAAACCGAAGCACCGTCCAACGGAGGAACCGAGGAAGAGGCTTCCTGGCGCGATACAGAACTGCTAGGAGCTGTACGCGAACGAGGAGCAGGTGCACTTTCAGAAATGAAATTTCCTTCCGCATCAGAAGAAATATGCATATGTTTGACATGAGTGGCGTCAAGAAAAATAGGGTGATGCTCGGACACTTCATTCGGAAATTTAAAACCTTTCCGCTGCAGTAGATATGTAATATGTGCAGGAAAGAAAAGCGGGTCGGATGGTTTGCGCTGACATGTGAGGATGACGAAACGGAAAATATAAGCTAAATCAACGCGGGTTCCTATCAAAACGCAATAAACCAAAAAAGCCTCCATACAAGAAACACTGCTATGACTACCAGTTTTAGGCAGAATAGAGTAAGTAATAACATTATGAATTAATCTAGCCTCGGGTAGTAGCATAGAAGAGATAATACCGACGTTCTGCGAAATTTCCTTGTCGACGCATATGGCCCGAACAACCTCAATACGATCGAAACCATCAGCCTTACACCAATCTTTGGAGAAGTGGCGGATACCGTCATTCAGAAGCGAGAAAATACGCTTGATTTCGCTGTCATCAACTGTCTCGTCTTCACCACATAAATTAAAATGAAGATGAGAGAGTAATTTCTCCTTATGATTTTCAAGAGAAGCGTAGAAGGCTTTGACAATTCACGGAAGTACCGGAATGTCAAGAGAAACGAAAAAATCCCAACTAATTGCTCAGAACAACTCAAAAGTGCAAGCCCTAATTTCAGTGGATAAATCTTGTGTGACAATTCGACAAGGTGTAGGAGCACAATGGTCAAAAACCGTGATGAATTGATTTCGATCATCATCATCAAGAAAAAGAACTTCAAGAAGCAGAGGTTTAGTTGAAACTTCTTCCTCTACAACCGTAGGAAAGTGTGAATGGGTGGAGCTTTGGCCTCCATCAATGCGGGAACGTTTCCGAAATAGACCTCGAGTCTTCGGTGGAATTGTAGAAGATGATGCACAAATGTATAGATATATATAGATATATGATGGTGTATATATATATATGTGGGTGTATATATGAATGTGAGAAAGATAATGAAAATGAAGAGATTAAATAAAGGAAATGGGTGAAGGATGATAGAAATGTAAAATTAATGAGAGATAGGTGAGGATTTGAAGGTATAAATGGTAGTAGGAGAGGGATTGAGATGAGAGGGTTTGAAGGTGGGTGAAGGTTGAAGGAGGCGGATGGAGAAGATGAGATGAGGGTTAGGTTTTATAGGGCTTCAGTCAACTACGGCTAGGGTTGAGTCGGTTAGATAGAGGGTTTGAGTCGACTAGGCAAGGGTTGAGTCGGTTCGATTAGGGTTTGAGTTGACTCGAAGGGCATTTGAGTCGACTAAAGGAGCAAAGTAGTCGACTAGAATGGTGAAGAGCATGCAATGGTGAAGCTACTGACGGAAGTAGTCGACTAGAATGGTTTGAACTACATAGAATGAGTCGACTAGAAGGTAAAAATGATGAAATAAATACACAAAAATAGCAAGAAAATATGGAAAATAAAGATTATGACAGATTTTAAGATAAAACATCAAAATCCATGGCCATACCGATTTCTCGACGAATTTTAGAAAAAGATTCGTCCGCAAGTGGTTTTGTAAAAATATCCGCCAATTGATTTTTAGTGTCGATAAAAATCAATTCAACGTCACCCTTAGCAACATGATCTCGTAAAAAATGATGCATAATCTCTATATGCTTGGTGCGTGAGTGATGAATAAGATTCTTTGAAATACAAATCGCTCTCGTATTATCGCATTTAATAGGCACGTGAGAGAAAGTAAGACCAAAATCAAGTAGTTGTTGCTTAATATAAAGAGTTTGAGCGCAACTACTACCGGCTGCCACATATTCGGCTTCTGCCGTAGATAATACAACAGAATTTTGCTTTTTACTTGACCAAGATACTAGTGAGTGTCCTATTAAATGACAAGTGCCGCTTGTGCTTTTTCGATCAATTCTACATCCCGCAAAATCGGCATCCGAATAACTAATAAGATCAATTGAAGTTCCTCGTGGATACCAAAGCCCTAAGTTTATTGTACCACTTAGGTAGCGAAAAATGCGTTTGACCGCAAGCAAATGAGATTCCTTAGGACATGATTGAAACCGGGCACATAAGCATACACAAAACATTATATCCGGTCTACTAGCGGTTAAATAAAGCAAACTACCGATCATGCCTCTATAGTTAGTAATATCAACATATTTACCATTTTCATCTTTATCAATCTTAATAGAGGAACTCATAGGAGTTATGGCATGTTTGGTAGCCTCCATACCAAATCGCTTTAGCAAATCTTTAGTGTACTTGGATTGGCTAATGAATAAGCCATCCGAGCTTTGCTTGATTTGCAACCCTAAGAAGAAATTCAACTCACCCATCATGCTCATTTCAAATTCATTTTGCATGCTTGTAGCAAATTCCATACATAAGGAATTATTTGTTGAGCCGAATATGATGTCGTCAACTTAAATTTGGACAATCAACAAATTATTCTTAATGGTTTTTGTAAAAAGTGTGTTGTCAACTTTTCCTCTTATAAAACCATTTTTAGTGAAAAATTCGCTAAGTCTCTCATACCAAGCTCGAGGAGCTTGCTTTAAACCATATAGACCTTTAGCTAATTTGAAAACATGATTTGGAAAAAGATTATTTTCAAAACCGGGTGGTTGCTTCACAAAAACGTCTTCTTCTATGACAACATTTAAGAAAGCACTTTTGACATCCATTTGATAAATAGTGAAATTTCTATATGATGTAAATGCAAGAAGCATTCTAATTGCTTCTAATCTAGCTACCGGTGCAAAGGTCTCATCGTAGTCGATGCCTTCCTCTTGATTATATCCTAGAGCTACCAATATTGCTTTATTTCGAATAATTACTCCCTTATCATCCTTTTTGTTTCGAAAAACCCATTTTGTGCCAATTATAGTTTGATTTTCGGGTCTAGGAACTAAACGCCAAACTTGATTCCGTTCAAATTGATTTAGTTCCTCTTGCATTGCTACGATCCAAGAATCATCACATTGAGCTTCGTGGAAGTTCTTGGGTTCGATTTGCGATACAAAGGCCATCTGGTTGCAAAAATCTTTAAGTTGAGATCTAGTACTAACCCCTTTTGAAGGATTACCTATGACTTTATCAAAAGGATGATTGTGAACAATCCTCCATGCTTTAGGCATTGAGTTGGTCAAGTCATCATTGGATTGATGCTCAACTCCCCTCATTTCCTTTTGGCTACATGATGAGTTGGGGATATTGAGAGTATTTAGATTATCCTTAACCCAACAACCTCATCTTTTTCTAGGTCAATTCTAGGTGATGGTGGTGAGGGTGATTCATCAAAGACAACATGAATAGACTCAATCATGGTTAAAGTTCTTTTGTTATAAACCCGAAATGCTTTACTCCTTGTAGAATATCCTAGGAAAATTGCTTCATCCGATTTGGAGTCGAATTATCCAAGGTTGTCTTTATCATTTAACACAAAACATTTACACCCGAAAACTTTGAAATACCCAATATTGGGCTTTCGACCATTCCACAACTCATAGGGCATTTTCCCCAACTTCATCCGAATAATAACACTATTAATTATATGGCAAGCGGTGTTTACCGCTTCCGCCCAAAGGCTTCGGGGAAGGTTGTGCTCATTTAACATGGTTCTAGCTATCTCTTGTAGAGATCGATTCTTTCTTTCAACTACACCGTTTTGTTGAGGGGTTGTAGGGGCCGAGAGATCATGTGAAACACCGAGGTCATCACATATTTTCTGTAAGTCTTGATTTTCAAACTCCCTACCTCTATCACTTCTAATTTTCTTGATTTTCAAATCTTTTTCATTTTGAATGACTCTATAAAATCTTTCAAGAATGGAGTGAGTTTCATTTTTATGAGCAAGAAAGTGAACCCAAGTATATCTAGAGTAGTCATCAACTATAACAAGTACATAGAGTTTCCCGGCTAAGCTAGCCGTTCTCTCCGGACCAAAGAGATCCATGTGAAGTAACTCTAGAGGTCTAGAAGTGGTAATATCTTTCTTTCTCTTGAAAGAAGATTTAACTTGCTTGCCTACTTGACATGCGCTACATATTTTATCTTTCGAAAATTTAGTCTTTGGGAGGCCTTTGACTAAATCATTTTTCGATAAACGATGAATGAGGTCCATACTAGCATGTCCTAGACGTCTATGCCATAAACAACTATTTTCGCTAGATGTGGCAAAACATTTAACATCTTGATCATGAAATTCACATAGCAACAAAGTATACAAGTTTCCATTTCTTTTGGCATTGAACATTTGCTTCCCATCTTTCTTGATTATGCATGCATTTATCCTAAATATAACATCATAGCCCTTGTCACATAGTTGACTAATACTAAACAAGTTATGCTTCAAACCATCAACTAAAAACACATCATCTATAGAGAGAGAAGAGGAAATACCGATTGAGCCAATTCCCATAATTTTGCCTTTAGAGTTGTCTCCAAAAGTTACGTTTCCTCCTTCATATGGTTTTAGTGAAATAAACTTTGATTTATCTCCCGTCATATTCCTTGAGCATCCGCTATCAAGAAACCATTTTTCTTTTGATGCGGACTTCAAGCATACCTACAAAACAAGTTCAAGTAACTTTTATTGGTACCCAATCTGTTTTGGGTCCATTTTGGTTAGATAGATACGCAATAGTTTCTTTTGGAACCCAAATTTGTTTCGTTACAACATTTTCTTTTCTAGGAGAGCATGCAATAGTCCCTTTCGGAACCCAAACCATTTTTAACATAATATTCTTCTTTCTATAAAAGCATATATTTGCTTTGTGTCCTTTTCTATTGCAATAGTAACAAGTAACATGTTTATAATTATTTGAAGATGCATGAGATGATTTTTTAGTAAATGTAGAGCTAAGTAATTTTCTCTTTTTCAAAATGAGAGCATTAATGTCAAAAGCATCATACCCTAGACCACATTTATCAAATGATCATTTTTGTCTTCCTAACATGATACTAAGGTTCTCTTTTCCTTTTGTAAATTTTGCTAAAACATTTATTTGATCATCAATAGTATTTTTCAACCGAATATTTTCCTTTTCTAGCTCAATGCTTTTGTCATTGCAAGAAACTTCTAAGCTTGAACTAGTGAGACTACATGAAGATTTAGCTTTCTTAAGAAGGATATATTTTCTACCTAATTTTTTGAATTCATCATGTAATTCTTCAAACACATCTTGCAATTCATTGTAATCAAGAAAAAGTTCATCATATGATAGTTTATCTAAATCATTTAAATTTAAATGTACCTCTTCTTCATTTGCCATGAGACAAATGTTTGTCGTTTCCTCACTACTTTTCTCCTCATCCGAGTCGCATGAGTCATAGTCCTCCCATGTGACATTCATTGCCATCTTGCTAGGTCTTTTCTCATTTTCCTTTTTGATCTTGAAGCAATCGCTTTTGTAGTGTCCCAGCTTTCCGTAATTAAAACACGTTGGGGGTTTTCTTTTGCAAGGCTCGCCTCTTGGTTCGATTCTCTTCACGAATCTTCCACCATTTGCTTTCTTTCTTTGAAGATGTCTCTTAAATTTTTGGGTGAACAAGGCAATGTCCTCATCCTCTTCTTCTTCACTCGGCTCATTGTTTTCATTTTTGGTGAAGGCTTGCAAAGCTATCCCTTTTCTTGGCTTGATGTCGTCTTCATGAGCTTTTAATGTTATTTCCCAAGTGAGTAGAGAGCCGAAAATTTCATCGAGACTCATGGTGTTGAGGTCATGAGCTTCTTTGATAGCCATTACTTTTGCATCCCATTTTGCCGGGAGTCTTCTAAGCATTTTTCGTGACGCATCAGATCTAGGAACAATTCTCCCAAGATGCTTTAATCCATTCAAAATATTTGTAAAGCGAGACATCATAGAATTCACATTTTCATCATCTTTCATAGCAAATAATTCATATTCATATATGAGTATGTCAATTTTAGATTCTCATACTTGAGATGTACCTTTATAGGTTACCTCAAGTTTATCCCACATTTCTTTTGCCATTGAACAAGTAGATACACGATTAAATTCATTTGGACTTAAAGCGCAATTTAAATTTACTTTGGCTTTAGCATTGTACGACATGAGTTTACGGTCATCATTATCCCATTCATTGGGTAATTTGTGGACGGTTTTTCCATCAACAATTTTGGTCAATACAAGTGGTCCTTCAAGAACTACTTGCCAAATTTGGTAATCCATAGCTTGAAGAAAATCTATCATTCTAGTTTTCCAATAGCTATAATTTGATCCATCAAACCATGGGGGCCTATTATTCGATTGTCCTTCAACATGAGTGACTAAATTTGATGACATGATCGTTCTCTAAGACGGTTAAGTCTAAAATAAATAGAGATTAGGCTCTGATACCAATTGTTAGTCACTAATTAACCCTAGAGGGGGGGTGAATAGGGTGTTCAAAAATAATTCTAATTCTTTTCGAAATTGGAAAACACTCTAAACAAAAATCAATTTCTCAAAAATCAAGTGGATGATTCAATTTAAACTTCTCTAACTATTAATTTCAAGACAAGATAGCATACAAGATATTTAAGCAATTATAGCATGCAAATAAATCAAGTAAAGAGAAAGAGATAGAGAGATTGACACCGTGATTTTTTTCGAGGTTCGGTAACTCCTACTCCTCGGCACAAGAACCCCTTCTTGAGACTTTTCCCGATCCTTTCACTATGGCCCTTCCTTCACAAGTAGAATGGCAAACCTTTACAACACAAGCCTCTTGAGCTTGTCTCTCAATCAAGAGAACAACCCTCTCTTGAACAATCGGTGGACTTCACTTGTCCGAGATTACAAATTCGTATGTAATCAATAAAATCACTCAAGAACAAAAACACTCAAAACCTAAAGGTTTTTATGGAAGATAAATCAATATAATCTCAAGTGTTTTTGGTGATTTTACAATAGTTCTAGAAATGTATTCTCAAAGGATATGATCAATGAAAGATATTTAGAGAATAAGAAGAGATACTAGAGGTTTTGATTTTCAAAGAAACTTGGAGAAAATCAGATTTTCAAAGCTTGGTTTCAATGGCTTTTGTAGAGAAAATTTCTGCAGAATTTTTGATATCTTTCTTTCTCTTTGTATTTCAATATCTTGATGTTCAATATACACATCTCATTCTATATATAGCATTGCATTAGGGTTTTGAATAATGATTATAGTATTTGAAAGACAAGAGCCGTTTGAACACCATTAAACACAATCCACAAAACATGGGAAATGTTTTCTGAAGAATTTGCAGCTTTTGAGGATCAACTAGTCGACTACTTTTTATTTTAGTCGACTACATTGCTTCATCTAGTCGACTAGATTGAGTTCTAGTCGACTAAAATGATTCATCTAGTCGACTAGAATGAGTTCTAGTCGACTACTTCTTGTAGTCTAGTCGACTCAAAGTTCTTTCAGTCGACTCCTTTGATGTGGATGAAAAACCAATAGCTACTGATTGATTTAGTCGACTACTAGAAAATACATAGGGTGATTCTAGTCGACTATAACTTGAAAAACATTTAATAAAAATATTTTTCTTTCCGTTTAAGTTCGGTAAAGAGTTTTTCATTCCATTTGAGTTGGGTTCATTTTATACTTGAGCTCATATGATAAAATCGATACATAAAATTACCTTGTTACAATGATCGCCCCCCGACCTATCTACCCCGAGTCTTGAGTCTTTGACTTTCGCCTTTGCCATTAAATTAATTTATTTTCCATTTGCGCTTCAATTTCCTTCACAGCTTTTCGCTTTAAATCAAGCTTTCTTTCCGAGCTTGCTTTTTGAGTCGTTTCCTTGCCAAGTTTAATTTCTGATTCGTTCACCTGTCTTTTGCTGAAAATATAAACTCGATAATTCATTAGTATCAAACACTCTTCAATGGTTTGTTATCATCAATTTTGGAATTGTTTGCCGATAGTAAATTTCAAAGCCAACACCTTGGAATTAGTAAAAAAGTTTGGTTTGAAAAAGACTAAGGATGCACGCACTCCTATGAGTACAAGTGTCAAGCTTAACATAGATAATAAAAGTAAAGATGTCGATCCTATACTTTATAGGAGTATGATTGGGAGTTTATTGTATTTGACTGCCAGTCGACCTGACATAGCTTTTAGTGTTGGTTTGTGTGCACGTTACCGGGCAAGTCCTAAGGAGTCTCATATTACTGTTGTGAAAAGGATTGTCAAATATGTTAAAGGAAAAATGAATTATGGACTGTGGTATCCATCAGGTACTAATACTGATATCACATCCTTTTTTATGTTGATTGGGCCGGTAATGTTGATGATAGAAAAAGTACCAGTGGATGGTGTTTTTATGTTGGAAATTGCTTAGTTGCTTGGCATAACAAGAAGCAAAATTGTGTTTCTTTTTCCACTGCTGAGGCTGAGTATGTAGCAGTTGGTAGTTGTTGTACTCAAGTTTTGTGGATACGTCAAATGTTGCAGGATTATGATTTTTCTCAAGGTACAAGGACTGTGTGCTGTGATAACACGAGTGCGATAAATATTTCTAAAAATTATGTTCAACATTCTAGGACAAAGCATATAGATATTCGACATCATTTCATTCATGATCTTGTTGAAGATGATATAGTGTCTCTAGAGTTCAAAAGCATTAGATTTTCAGTTGGCATGTTAGTCTTCGGAAATCTATTGGTATACTTTCTTGACAATAGATATCTTCTTATCTATCATTCTAGGAATACATTGCATTTTTTTCCCTAGAATTGATAGGTAATCATGCATTTGTATTATTTTTATTCATGCATGCGTTTTATTTTGAAATAAATGACAATAAAAATTTTGAGACTGTTGAGCTTGACTAGAGTACAAAAGTTGTCATATTTTACTCTATTTTCACATTTACTTGTCTCATTATGCATATGTGAAGTAGAGGTATCAGTCTGACCTAAAATTTTGGATGATCACTTGGCATGATTATTTTATGTTACAAAACTTTAATCTTAGGTGCTAGTTGCTTCGGTGATGATTATAATGCCTGCTAAATCTGTTATTTTTTTATTTAACTCGAAGTGGTATGAAGGTTCATGAGCTATGCTAGATTGGTCTATGCATGAAATATTTTTTGCATGTGTATGAATGATGTGGTGATGTTGAAAAAAGGAAAGAATGAGATGTTTAAAATATAAAAATGAAAAAAGTAGTTCTTCAATCTGAGTAACCGGGCCTCTTGCCTCAGTAAGCCTTGAGTGTTACCGTAAAAATGGGAGAAGACTAATAAGCATAATTTCCATGGAAGAAGCTCGGGCCTAGTTGGTCGTTGGAAAGTCCGGAGCTTAGAAAGACAAAAAGGGATTTGGTGAAAAAGTTGAAAATATGAAAGGAAGAAATTGTGTGACAAAGAGAAAATATATTTTATTTTTGCCTTCTAGTTTGGATCTTGGATTGAATTATCATCACGGTTGGTGGGGAGATTATCAGCTTTAGTATGTAATGTTTTCATCTTACCTTAGTGCTTGCACATGAGAATCTTCGTATATATATGTATTTGCAAAACTTGACTTGTGCATTCTTGAGTTTATAAGGTATGTGTGATGATTTTCTTTTATACCGTGTGTATAATGGTCGAGTTAAATCTGAGAATATGATGTGTTAATGATTTGTTTTGTGTCTCTATATCCTTGCTCACAGATTTCTAAAAACAAAAAATTATATATTTTTATTCATGACATTTTGCATTCATGCATTTAGTTGTAGGATCATGCATAGTAGAGATCTCTGTTACCCTGAGAATTTAGATATGATCTGATAGAGTTTTGTATCTTAGTGTTTCTCCTTGAGTACTTTCTTGCATCTCTCTACATTGTTGTTATGGCGTATACTCTTTTTGCTTGACATTTCAATGACAAAAAGGGGGAGAAGTATTATGAAGTGGGGGGAAGAGATTGTTTGATTAAGAGAGGGATAAGTATTTAGAAAGGGGGAGTTTATTCTCCCGGGGAGAATGATGATCGTGATGTGTGCATTGTTGGTATGATTTTCTGATGATCATTATGTGGGTTTATATTTGTTTTCCACACGTGTGTTTAATGGTTTGTTCAGTGTTGTGGTTATAGAATTGGTAGTCATGAAAGCAAGGTGATAGTTTATATCTATGTTTGTTGGTGTGTGTTCATAGGTATAGATGTTATATTGTTATTTGTGAGACTATATTGTAAAACATGGTTTTGTCTTAGAAATGTCAAACATGAGATTGTAAGAACACTTTTGTGTATTTTTTTATTTATGGCATGTTCTAAACATAACCATGTTGAGTGCTAGATAGGTTGGTTTGGTTTCAATGACATCGATAAGCTTCGTTAAAGGCAGAATCAAGCATTAAAGTAATGAAGAATACAAGTGAAGCACGAAAGTGAGCATATTGAGGAAAAATGTCTCCTAGAGGGCGAAAATGACATTTTCCGAATTCGTCACTTCAACCAAAAAGTATCACGGGTTTAAGAGGGTCATTTTGGTGCAGTTGCGAAGAAAAGTGGTTTTAACAAAAATACCTATGCTTAAGCCTACACTTTCAGTTTCAAAAAGTGGTTGGAAAACACATTTTTACGTTCGGAGGTACGCAAGGAGGTACGCTTGAAGTGTAGGCCATCTACGCTTGAAGCGTAACTGCGGCAAATTTTTGGCTATTTTTTGCTGCGATGTCCAAATTGTTCATGGGTTGGTTTTATGATTTGTTCACGACTTATATACATCAAACTGCATAGTATATACATGATATTCATCAGAACATAGGGTTTGGATGTGAAATTACGAGAAAGGGCAAACTTAGGGTTTGAATCATCATTATCTATAAATACCCAAGTCTACAACAAGAGGTGGAACGTCTTTAAGAATTCTCTACAAGTTTTCTACAGCTTCATCTTCATTTTTACAGAGATATACATATGGTGAAAGAATATTATTGAGGGATTAGAGATACACAAGTTCTCTCTTGTTATTGGACGTCTTTAATCGTGCTTCTACATCGACGATTTTGATGCACGATTGAATGGTTTAGTTGCTGAAAAATTCACACACCGTTTATAGCAATGTGGTTGCGTTGATCCGTTGAAGAACGGAGCCGTTTGTATGCGGAGATCGAATCAGGAGGTTTCGTGGTGATTTTGATATGTTGATAAACAGAGTTGTTATAGTACGGATATCGGAGCGAGAGCTTCGTGGAGCGCGAGTGAATCTAGACTTTCATAGGTCGAGTGAAGAACAATAAATTACAGCGGTTGTAGATTCTGTTTTCATAGTCTGTACAAATTCTCTGATTCATAGTGCATCTATACCCGAGCGTATCCATGGTTTTTATTTGGAGTCTTTTCAAGGTTTTCCACTTAAAACTTTCTGTGTCTTCTCATGATTTAAATTTCTGCACTTATATTCATATTTGATTGATTGATCTATTTTTGTGAATTTAATTGAGAATTAGGGGTTGTGATTAATTAAAATTGAATTTCCACTAAATAATTTTAATTGATCATAAAATTGACAAAAAACCTATTCACCTCCCCCCTCTAGGTTGTTTTCATTATCGTCTAGGTAATTTCAAATAGGGTTCTTTAGGAAATGGCGAATGTTCTGTTACATGGAAGGAATGTTCCAAAAAACCTTTGGGTCGAGGCAGTGAACACGGCTTTTTACACTTCAAATAGAGTTTATCATAGGCCTGGCACTTTAAAAACTCCATATGAATTGTGGAATGCAAGAAACCTAATATAAAATATTTTTGAGTTTTTGGATCTAAATGTTATATTCTTAGAGATAGAGAATCTTTAGGGAAATTTGATTCTAAGAGTGACGAGTGAATATTCTTGGGTTATTCACTGACTAGTAGGGCATATAGGGTTTTTAACCTTAAAACCCAAACCATGATGGAATCTTCTAATGTGGTTATTGATGACTCATGTGTTGATGAGTCTCAGTCTTCTGTAGAGGAAAATAAAAGTGAACCATTTTTCCTATTAAGTGATGATTCTCCTACTAATATTGAAGAGGAGAAAATGGATCATGAAGATACTCCTAGTCCTATAGAATTACATGAACCTTCTAATAATATTCAACCTACTCCTAATAAAGAACCATCTACTAGAGTTAAGTTGAATCATCCTTTAAATAAAGTCATATGATTTATTGATAAAATGATGGTGACTCATAGAAAGGCTAGGAATGAATTCTCTTATACGTGATATACATCCATCTTAGAACCAAAAAATGTTAAAGAAGCTCTTTAAGATAATGAATGGATAAATGCAATGCAAGAAGAACTTCAAAAATTTGTTAAAAATGATGTGTGGTATCTTGTGCCTAGACCTAAGGATATAAATATAATAGGTACAAAATGGATATATAAGAATAAAAAGGTTGAGAATGGTACTGTTATAGAAAATAAAGCTAGGCTTGTTACTCAAGGTTATACACAGTTAGAAGGTATATACTTTGATGAGACATTTGCTTTGGTAGCTAGACTTGAATCTATTGGTATTTTATTCGTTATTGCTTGTCATCTTGGATTTAACTTATATCAAATGGATGTTAAGAGTGCATTCTTAAATGGCATTCTTCGTGAGGAAGTATATGTGGAGCAACCAAAGGATTTGAATATCTTATTATCCGGGTCATGTTTATAAGCTTAAGAAAGTGTTGTCTGGGTTAAAGCAAGCTCCTAGAGCTTGGCATGAGTGATTGATTGATTACCTGCTAGGAACAGGTTTTACCCGAAGGGGTGTGGACAAAACACTGTTTATACAAAAAATTGAAAATAATATAGTTATTACTCAAATCTATGTTGACGATATAGTGTTTAGTTCCACCTCTGACCAACTCGCTCATTATTTTGGTGAACAAATGACACATGAATTTGAGATGAGCATGATTGGAGAATTGAATTTCTTTCTAGGGCTACAGATTAGGTAATTAACTGATGGGATTTTTATTTCTCAAACTAGATATGCCTTGATATTAGTAAAGAAGTTTGGTTTAGATAAGTCAAAAGATGTTCGCATTCTTATGAGTACAAGTGTCAAACTTAGCATAGACACTAAAGGCAAATATGTTGATCATACACTATATAGAAGTATGATTGGGAGTTTGTTGTACTGGACTGCCAGTCGACATGATATAGCTTTTAGTGTTGGTGTTTGTGAACGTTACCAAGCTAGTCCTAAAGAGTCATATTACTGTAGTTAAACGTATTATTAAATATGTAAAAGGGATTATTAATTATGGCTTGTGGTACCCATCAGGATCCAATACTGATATTGCTTCTTTTTCTGATGTTGATTGGGTTGGTAATGTAGATGATAAAAATAGTACTAGTGGAGGATGTTTTTACATTGGTAATTGCTTAGTTGCTTGGCATAGCAAGAAACAAAATTGTGTCTCCATTTCCACTGCTGAGGCTGAGTATATCGTTGTTGGTAGTTGTTGTACTCAAATTTTGTGGATGAGTCAGATGTTACAGGATTATGATTTTTCACAAAACACAATGACAATTTTCTGTGATAAAACTAGTGCTATAAATATTTCTAAAAATCCTGTTCAACACTCTAAGACAAAACATATAGATATTCGACATCATTTCATTCGTGATCTTGTTGAAGATGGTATAGTGTCTCTAGAGTTTATATCCACTGATTCTCAGTTAGCAGATATCTTTACAAAATCATTAGATTTTCATATGTATCATTCTAGGAATATCTTGCATTATTCTTTATCCTAGAATTGATACATTATCATGTATTTTTATTATATTGCATTTTTATTTTCGTTTATTATTATGCATGCATCATGTTTTGCTAGTATTAGGATTATTCATGCATGCATCTTTAGGACAAAAAATACTATAAAAATTATAAAATGAAAAATATACAGATTAATCCCGTATATTTTGTTTTTCCCGATATTTACACTTTATCTATTATCCTTCAATTTGTTTGATTATTTTTATTGTTATTTAATTCCTTTTCATTTTAGTGACAAAAAGGGGAAGAAGTTTAGAAAGGGGGAGAAATATTTAGTAAGGGGGAGAAGTATTTAATTGAGGGGGAGAGATATACAGTTAAAGGGAAGAAGTATTTAATTAAGGGGGAAAATTATTTGTTATTGATTAATGATCATTATGCTTCATGTTGATAAATTCATGTTTTGTTTATGATCATTTAATATTGCTTTTTTCTGCTATTTGTTTTCCACACTTGTTTTTCATAGCTATATTTGTTTAAGTGTTGTGGTTGCAGGTTTGGTAGATCGTCATGAAATCAATAGAAAATTCTATGTCTATGTTTGTCGGTGTGTGTTCATAGGTATATATTTTATTTTGTTTATCGTGAGGATATATTTGTTAAACATGGTTTTGTCTCAGAAATGCCAAGGGGGAGATTATAAGAATATTTATTTATGTAATGGTATGATTCTAATAAAAAACTATGTTGAGAGTTGTGTGTTTTAGATCGAGTTGTTAAAGCGTTGTATGGTAAGGATTTTATGTGTAAAATCAAGCATAAAGTGGTGAAGATACATGAGTGGAACAATGATTGGAAGGAAGCGGAAACGTGACAAAATTATATTTTTATGTGTTCACAATTTTGTTCCATTGAGTACTCGGTGGGGATATTACCGAGTACTCGGTAAGATGCAAAGTTGCGTAAATTTCTAGAGAGTTGTGCGAGTTCTCGCACACTTGCGCGCAATTAGGGTTCACCGACTACTCGGTAGAACAACCACTGAGTACTTGGTAAATGGGTACGCAAAATTATTTTTGTGAAGGTTTATTTTGCTATGTAATTGATTCCTAACCACTTTGGGACATGATTAGAAGCTATTATCATTATATTGGACTATCATTGACATATTTATTTATATTTGGAAGATTTAAATAGTGGAAATACGAATCCTGATTGGAAAATCATTCTTACCATTAATTGAATACTCTTCTTTATATATATGAGTTAAACTTAAGAGAAGAGTGTGACTTTTTGAGAGATCTCTACAATTATTCTACATATTCATATTCTTCTACAAATATATATAAAGAGAGAAAATTGTTGAGTGATTATATATTTTCTACTTCTCTCTTGGTCGGAGTTTTTCCAATTGTGTTTCTGCACCGAAGATCGTTATGCACAATTGGATGATCTAGTTGCTGAAAAATTATCACACCACCGTGATCGAAATAGGAGGCTTCATGATTCTTTGATTCATTGATAAGCAGAGCTGTCAGAGTTCGGAAATCGGAGCGAGAGCTTCGTGGAGCACGAGTGATTCAAGACTTTCAGACGTCGAGTGGAGAAAGACAGATCATGAGTGATTTGTATGTATAAAACTTCATAGAGTCTTGTACTTCTTGATTCATAGTGCATCGATACCCGAGTGTATCAGTGGTTCTTTACTTGGAGTCTTTTCAAGGTTTTTCCACGTAAAAATATTGGTGTCGTCTCTGATTTATTTTCTGCACTTATATTTATTATTGCGTGGTTTATATTGTGACCAAATTGAATTAAAATTGACTATTCCACAATTAAAATTTTAATTTGTCAATTAATTCATAAAAAAACCTATTAACCCCCCCCCCCCCCCCCCCCCCCCCCCCCCCCCCCCCTCTAGGCTTAGTTCACCGTCTATTAGGTAATTTCATTTGTGATTCTAGTATGAGAGAGTTTGGTGATTGACTTGATGAGGCATCTTTGTTGGACTTAAAACACACAGGAATGTGATTTACTTGGTCTAATGGCACTGTATCAAGGAAGATTGATAGGGCTCTTGTGAATGAAAATTGGAATATGGCTTTTCCTAACTCTGAAGTTGTGTTTGAGCTAAGCGGGATTTTTGACCATGCTCTAATCCTTATCAAAAACCAATATGGGGTTTAAAGAAAAGGTGTTCCTTTCAAGTTTAATAATCACCTTGTGCATCATCCTCAATTCATGGAGCTGGTTAAAAAAGTGTTGAGCTGTCAAGTTTCTGGTTCTTTTATGTTTCAGATTTCTCATAAACTTAAATTGCTCAAGCATTACCTTAAGCTTCTAAATTCTAGATGTTATAATGACTTATCTTCTCAAGTGGTAGATGCTAGAGAGAAGTTCCATGTTGTTCAGACTACTCTTGATGTTGACCTTGAGAATGAAGCTATGCACCTTCATGAGAAAAGTTGTTTGGCCACTTATCTTCATTTGTCCAGAGCTGAAGAATCTCAAAGCAGGCAAAGATCTAGGATTCAATGGTTGAAGCTGGGTGACAAGAACACTTCTTATTTTCACAGAATAACTAATTATAGAAAGAAATTTAATTATTTTATTTCTATTACTTCCAGAGTAGGAGTCAGATTATATGATCCTTCTGTGGTGCAAGAATAAGTGGTTAGTTTTTTCAGAGATCTATTACAAGCAAGTGACACTACCCCTATCCCTGATTTGAGTGATTTTATTCAACATCCCCTTTCAATATCTCATGTTCAAGAATTGTCAAAACATGTGACGGATGAGGAGGTAAAGATTACTATGTTTTCTCTAAAGGACAGTAAGGCTCCAGGAAGTGATGGTTATAATGCTTATTTCTATAAGCAAGCATGGAGCATTATTGGTACTGATGTTACTAAAGTTGTTCAAGCCTTTTTTCACACTGGGCATCTTTTAAGGGAGATCAACTCTATTGTTATCACTTTGGTGCCTAAAATTGAAGCTCATAATCTAGTTTCAGATGTTAGACCTATTTCTATATGTTCTACTCTTTATAAGTGCATCACAAAAATTATTGCTAACAGACTCAAGTCTTGTGTAAAGGATTGTGTGAGCTTGAATCAAGGGGCATTCATTCCTGGTAGAAGTATTACTAATAATATTCTTCTATCTCAAGAGCTTTTAAGAGACTACCACAAGGATGATGGTGGCTCAAGAATTGCAATGAAGGTGGATCTAACAAAGGCTTTTGACACATTATCATGGAGTTTCTTGGAGGCTGCTCTTATTGCTTTTCAGGTTCCTTAGCACCTTATTATGCTTATTATGCAATGTATTTCCACTCCTATGTTTTCAGTAAATATCAATGGAGTTTCCGAGTGCTATTTCAAGAGTTCAAGAGGCATTTGCCAAGGGGATCCTCTTTCACCCTATTTATTTGTTCTTGCTATGGAGGTTCTCACTAGCATCCTTGCAAGCAGGGTTGATTCTGCTGATGATTTCAAGTACCATTGGAAATGTCAACCCCAGAAGATTTCTAATTTGTTATTTGCATATGATTTACTTCTTTTTTCAGCTGGGGATTATGCTTATGTTAACTATATTATGTCTACTTTGGAGAATTTTGGGCAACTCTCAGGTCTTCTTCCTAACAATGTTAAGATCACCCTCTTTCATGCTGGAGTGCATCATGATACTTTATCTCAAATTCAAAATAGGCTTCATTTCAAGTTAGGTAATCTTCCAGTAAGATACCTAGGTGTCCATCTTCTTTCTACAAAGCTTGGGAAGGATGACTGTGATGTTCTTGTTGCAAAGATTTCAAAGAGAATCTCTAGTTGGTTAAGTAAATTTATTTCATTTGGTGGGAGGCTTCAGTTGGTGAAGGCAGTTATTTTTTCTTCTCACGTTTATTGGGTTTCAACCTTCATTCTTCCTAAATTAGTGCTTTATGATCTTACTGCTCTCTTTAAGAAGTTTTGTGGACATGTTCTAAAATGTGCAAGGGAGGTTGTAAAGTAGCTTGGAGAAGAGTTTGTGCTCCATTTGATGAGGGGGGATTTGGGTATAAAGGATCTTGAAGAGTGGAATAATACTACTATGATTAAACACATTTGGAATGTTCTTAAACCAGTTCCTTCTCTATGGTCTTCTTGGGTTAAAATTCATCTTATCAAAAGCTAAACCTTTTGGGAGCTAGGTATGCCACAACATTGTACTTGGACTTGGAAGAAACTTCTCAATCTAAGGCCTCTTGTTAGGAATGCTTTCAAGACTATTATTGGTGATGGAAGGACTACCCCTGTATGGTATGAGAATTGGCATCCTCAAGGTCCTCTCTATGCTTTCTTTCCTGCTAGTGTTATCAGATCTTCCGACATTGGTGCAAATGCTACTATTAGTATATTGATTTTAAGGCTGCCTTCCCTCATGATTTTCTCCCCAATACCTCAAGACATGATAAACTAACTTGGGCCCCTACGAATGGTGATTTCTCTATTCATTCTGCTTGGGACATATTGAGATTGAAATTTGATAAGGTTAGTTGGAAGAGTACTATATGGTTTACTCATTGTATTCCAAAACACTCTTTCAAATTTGGGTAGTTCACTTGAATAGAATTCCCACTCTTTATTTTCTGCACTCTATTGGTCTTGTGAACCAAACTTATTGTATTTTCTGTGGCTTAAGGCAAGAAGACAAAGACCATCTTTATTTTTCAGTGTAGTTTCACTTCAAGGCTATGAAAGTCTATGATTCAGAGAGGATTAAAGGAATGGCCTGATGGAGATTGGGATTCATTAATGCTTTGGATGATCAATAATCTGCGAGGGAAATCTCTTGTGTCTCTATTAAACAAGTTAGCTTTCTGTGCTATTTATGAGATTTGGGGTGAAAGAAATAGAAGGGTCTTCTCAAGAGGATCATTGCTTCATTTAGGTATGCTTTGTTTCCTCTTGACAAGTCTGCAAATTCTTTTCAGAATCAAGACTTGATCCCTATCTGGGACTTACCATCTTCTATATTGTTGCCATGATTTATGCCAAACTGAAAATCTTGGGAGGTTTCTTTCTGATCTGCATGCATGCAAGGATTGAAGGTTTGCATAGGTTTGTTGCTGCATGGTTCCGCTTGTTATACACTGTTGTCATGAAATATTGCCTGGTGAAGGTGCGGTTGGCTCTATTTTATGCTGAGGAAGGTCTCTTGCCCAACAGCTCATGGGTGTATAGGCGTTGTAGCAGGCCTGAGGATTCAAGAAACTGCTTCATGTGTGTCCATAGTTGTCCTCTTAATTATTTTCTCCATGAGATTAGGCCTCTAGGTTGTGCTTCTTATTTTTTTATTTGGTGGAAATTTGGTTTTCATATTTTTGATCTGGGGTATGTCCCTTGCTCCTTGTAAGGCTTTGGCCTTTTTTTATCTATAAAATTATCTTACCATTAAAAAAATAATAATAATAATAATAAAGGGCTTTGGAATATTTTCATTTTTTTTATTTTTCCAAATAAAAATAGTGTTATATTGAAAATTAAATGCATGATGTTATTTCATAAATAATTCCTTTGAGCTTCCCACTATATTATTATTTTTATTTGTGTATTAAAAATACATTGCTATTAATAGTAGTCATAATTCTTATTATATATTTATGTAAAAAATAAAATGCATTAATGGTGGACCGTTAAAATTTTCTAGAGATGAAGGACTTTGGAGACTCATAAAATTTTCAAACTTTTGTAATCATAATTTTACAGTATATACATCTAAAATAAAATGCAAGTATTAAAATTATTCATGCATTAATAGTGTATTAAACTTGTTCATTAGTTATACTTTGGGGCTTTTAAAATTCTCTAAAAGAAAATGTATTAATAGTGGGTTGGTGTAGTTCTTTAGAGTTAGAAGGATTTTGATAACTTATGAAATTCTTAACTTCTGTGATTGTCTTGAGAGTAAGTATAATTTTTACACAAAAATATTAATAGTATATTGAATTTATTTACATAGTTATACTTTTAGGGCTTTTAAATTTTTCTAAAAGGATTTTGATAACTCGATGAATTTCAAAAGTTTCGCATTATCAGCACTAAAGTATTCTCTCTCTCTCTCTCTCTCTCTCTCTCTCTCTCTCTCTCTCTCTCTCTCTATATATATATATATATATATACAAATACATACATTCATATGTATACATGTCATTTTTTCTCCAATGACAACAACTAACCCACTATTTCATTTCCCTCTAACTAGATTAATTTTTTTCCAAGGTTTTTTTACTTTGCTCCAGTATTTAATTTGAAGGTAAGCATATACATCTAGGTCTCCAAAAGAATATTGTTTAATTACTCCATTTTGTTATTGGTTAATTTATCTAATATAAATATCTCTCTGTTATCCTTTATTTCTCTTTGTATTATATGAATTTGTATTGATAAAGAAATCATGTTAGTGTTACATAGATTTGCATCTCAAGAAGAATCGTCAACAATGATTTAAATTAATATAATAAAATTTCGTTCTCTTGTGATGCACAGTTATATTTAGATCTAACATTCATTCTTATATTCATATTTTTTCTTTCAAGAGCTTCAATGCATGTGCAAACTGAAGACCTCCTGTTGAAATTCTTGAAATAAGTTTTAATAATCTTAACATACAATCATATATTTTAGTATTGTATTTTATTAATTATTTATGTATTTTATTTTTGCTAATGTTGTATCCACCATTTATAAATGTGAAAGTTATTTTCATGAAAATTTCAACATCAGCTTACTTTACCTGTGTATATTTTGATTTTTTAATATTTTATATATTATTTAGATTCTTATAAAAGCAGTGAGAATTCATTTAAATTTATCTGCTATTTTATTTCCGGAAGAAAAGTAAAATGACTTACATCATTGTTAAATCAAATGATGTTCAAGAAAAAAATATTTTTTATTAAAATAATTATTCATATATTTAATTTACTATCAAATTTTATAATAAAAATATAACATTATAATATTTTTATACTTTTATTTATTTACCATAGTTCTTGATTAATGTGCAGAGCACATGCTTTTATCTAGTATATATAAATTACTTTCTTAATTTTAGAAACACACCAGATGCAAGTAGGCCATTCTTTATAGGAGCAAATAGATTCATAATATCAAGACTCATGCCGAAGATTTTGTTGATCGCTACATGACCAAACTAGTAGCAAGATGGTTTACGCAGAAAAAATGACATCGACTATAACGAGATATTTTCTCATATTATCTACATTTCTCTTATTGTTGTGGTTGCATCCCGTTATTGACGAACATGCTAAAGTAAAGCCAAAAATGTCTTTCTTAACAGTGATTTGCTTGAGAAAGTTTACATGAAGTCTCCTTATGGTTTTGATCATCCTCCTTATAAGTTATGCCACCTCATATGTGGTCTATTAGCCAGAAACAAACACTTCGAGCTTCGTTTTGTGAAGTTCATATCAATGATATCTTGTTTAACTACTCTGTTCATTCTTATGATCCAACTCTATTTATTTGGCATACTATCAATGGTGTCATTATTCTCTTACTTTATGTTTATAAAATGATCATTACCGGAGATGACGTACATGAAATTTAAAGAGTTCACGTTAATCAATTTGAGATGAAAGATCTTGATCCCCTTCGTTGCGGTTTTGGTCCGAAGATTACTATAGCTTCGAACATGTACAATCTCATAAAGGAGAGTATAAATCAGATATATATTTTTCCAGAGCTAGAATAACATCGAGCAAGATTATAGATACACCACTAGAGCGCAACAAACTTGTCGCACCAGGATTGCGAATCTATTCGTAATGATATTTTATATATATAGTTGGTTGGTTTTTTTGTTTATCTTACTATCACCTATCCAGATATTAGCCAGTTCAGGACTGCAACGATATTTATTCATTTTTCATTTTTTAAACTCAAGGCAACTTCAGATAACCCGCATTGCCTTTGAAAGTACCTATTTGTCTTTGATACATAGGAATTGAATATAATGAAGGTGTGAATGAATGAAATGAGAATGAGAATTCATCAGTTACTAACCCCAACATGCTCTCTTATTTATACTCTTGTGCATCCTAGTCTTTATTCATTGAATTTGACAGCAAAATTCGTTCACTCTCTCTCATACTTCTACGAGTTCCTATAAGTTGATCAATTACATCATGTGTCCATTAGTCTTGACAATTTGCACAAATTTTGTTGACCTCTCCAAAGGGAATAGCTATTGACAGTTTCTTCATAAACATCATGTTCAGAAATTGGTTCCCAGTGGAAAAGAGAGAACCTTATTATCATATTTCAAAACATGTGGTGAGATAACACTAGAAAAATACTAAAAACATATGAGAGTTAAATTACTTAACAATCAATAAAAACCGCCTAGAGGGGGTGAATAGGTTTTTTGTCAATTTAATGATCAATTAAAATTATTTACCGGAAATTCAATTTTAATTATTCACAAAACCCTAAATTCTCAAATCATAATAATCAAGCAATTATGAATATAAGTGCAAAAAATAAATCATGAGAAGACAAGGGGATTTTTAAGTGGAAAACCTTAGAAAGACTCCAAGTAAAAATCACAAATACGCTCGGGTATCGATGCACTATAAATCAGAGAATTTGTATAGACTCTATGAAAACAGAACTTACAACCACTGTAATTTGTTGTTATTCACTTGACGTCTGAAAGTCTAGATCCACTCTGTAAGAACATATTTGAGTATTGTTTATTTATGGTATGTTCTAGATAATAACCATGTTGATTGTTAGATAGGTTGGTTTGATTTCATTGACATCGATAAGTTTCGTGAAAGGCAAAATCAAGCATTGAAGTAGTAAAGAATACAAGTGAAACACGAAAGTGAGCATAATGAGGAAAAATATCTCCTAGAGGGCGAAAACGACATTTTCCCAAGCCGTTACATCAAGCAAAAAGTATCGTGAATTCAAGAGGGTCATTTTGGTGCAGTTGCGAAGAAAAGTGGTTTTAACAAAAATACCTACTTTTGAGCCTACGCTTTCAGTAGTGAAAAGTGGCTGGAAAGTGGAGTTTTACGCTTGAAGGTACGCTTGGACCTACGCTTCAAGTTCAAGCGTAGCTGCGGCAATGATTTTTTGAAATTTTGTTGCGATGTCCAAATTTGCCCATGGGTTGGTTTTATGATTTTTCATAACTTATATACATCAAAGTGCATGGTATATACATGATATTCATCATAATATAGGGTTTGGATGTGAAATTACGAGAAAGGGCAACCTTAGGGTTTGGATCATCATTGTCTATAAATACCCAAGTCTACAACAAGAGGAGGCACGTCTTGAAAAATTCTCTGCAAAATTTCTACAGCTTGATCTTCTTCAGAGATATATGGTGAGAGAACATTATTGAGGGAATAGATATACACAACTTTTCTCTTGTTATTTAGTGTCTCCAATTGTGCTTCTCCATCGACAATTCTCATGAACAATCAGATGTTCTAGTTGCTGAAAAATCTACACACCATCTATAACAACGTGGTTGCATTGATCCGTTGAAGAATGGAGCTTTCTGAGTGCGGAGATCGAAACAGGAGGCTTTGTGGTTATTCGATCTGTTAAGAAGCAGAGACGTCAGAGTACGGAGATTGGAGCGAGAGCTTCGTGGAGCGCAAGTGGATCTAGACTTTTAGATGTCGAGTGAAGAATAACAAATTACAAATTCAGTGATTCATAGTGTATCGCTACCTAAGCGTATCCGTGGTTTTTACTTGGAGTATTTCCAAGGTTTTTCACGTAAAAATCTCTGTGTCTTCTCATCATTTTAATTTCTGCACTTATATTCATATTTACTTGATTGATTTGTTTATAGAATTGAATTGAGATTTTAGGGTTTGTGACTAATTAAAATTCAACTTCTGCTAAATAATTTTAATTGATCATAAAATCGATAAAAAGTCTATTCACCCCCCCCCCCCCCCCCTCTAGGCTATTTTCAGTATCGTCTAGGTAATTTCACACTCGCGCTCCACGAAGCTTTCACTCCGATCTCCGTACTCTAACGTCTCTGCTTCTCAATGGATCAAATAACAACGAACCATCCTGTTTTGATCTCCGCACACAAAGGACTATGTTTCTCAAATGGATCAAAACAACCACGTTTGCACAAGGTGTGTTGATTTTTCAGCAACTAGGTCATTCAATTGTACATAAGATCATCAATGTAAAAGCACAATTGAACAAACCCTAACTCAAGAGAGAAGTAGAAGATAAAGAATCACTCAATGATTTTATCTTTCTATCTTTATCTATGTAGAAGAATATGAAACTGTCGAAAACTTGTAAAGATCTCTCTAGGGCTCAAAGGCTCCCTCACATGTATAGAAAACCTTGGTATTTATAGACAATGATGAGGAGAAACCCTAATCTTCCCCTTTTTCATAATTTCACACCAAACCAGGTTAAACCCTATATTTTCATGAATATAATATGTATGGCACATATCTCAATGTATAAAGTCACAGCCACCTAAAAGGAGAACAAGTCGAGGTCAAAATTGTAATTTCAAAACATCACTTCACAACTTTTACTACACGCAGCCCGTAGTTGCCCTATGCGCGGTGCATAGACCTTCCTACGGGTGGCGGTGGTTCGTAGTATTTTTCATAAAAACCACTTTTCTTGGGAATACCACCGTTTGAACCCCCTCGACTCCGTTGGAATGTTTCTCGAAGTTACAACTTGAAAAAATGACGTTTCTACCATTCTGGAAACATTTTTCTCTCAAACTTGCTTCCTTTTGAATCATCTTGTATTCCTCACATCTTTAGTCCTGATTTGAATTTGCTGAATCGTGTCAATGCCTATCAAATCTTCCCGACTCCACAATTTACTCAACATGGTTATTGTCTAAAACATGGCAAACACAAACAATACTATAAATGTTCTTACAATCATGAACGCAAATGTTTTTACAATCTCCCCCTTGACATTTCTGAGACAAAACCATGTTTTACAAAGCCTCACGAATAACAACATAATATCTATATCTATGAACACACACCAACAAACATAGACATAGAATATCATATTTTCCTCATGACGATCTTCCAATCTTGCAACCACAACACTGAATATACCATGAAAAGCATATATAATGATCATAAAAATAACATAACAACAATGCAAGCATAATGATCATCAAACATACTCCTTCTCCCCCTAAGAATATACTCCCCCTTACTAAAACCTTCTCCCTCTTAACCAAATAATCTATCTCCCCCTTACTAAATACATCTCCCCTTTTTTGTCACTGAAATTTACAAGCAAAGATATATCAATCAAAACATAGGGAAAAGAGAACATAGGAGACTCAAAAGGATCTAAGACCGAGAACTAAATATGAAGATAAAGTACTCTATAAGATTATATCGAGATTCTCGAGTGACAAATATCTTTACAATGCATGACCCCACTACTAAATGCATGAATCCAAAATGCAATGAATAAAAACAACAAAAATATTTTTGTATTTTAAAATATGTGAGCAAGGCAGTAGAGACAAGTTAATCATTAACACATCATATTCTCATATCTAACTCAACCATTATACACACGGTAGTGAAGAAATCATGACACATACCTTGTAGACTCAATAACGCACAAGTCAAGTTTTGTAAATATATATATATATATATATATATATATATAAAAATTCTCATGTGCAAGCACTAAGGTAAGATGAAAACAATACACACTAATTATGATAATCTTCTCACCAACCATGATGATAATTCAATTTAAGATCCAAACTAGAAGTCAAATCCTTAACTTGAACCTTAGTGCTAAAAAAAAATTTCAAATAATTTATTATATCGCACCTTTTCACCTTACCCATTTTTATCTTTCTAAGCTCCGGACTTTCCAACGAGGATTTTTAGTACTGACCAACTGGGCCCGAGTTTCTTCCTTGGGATTTATGCTCATTAGTCTTCTCCCCCTTTTACGCGAACACTCAATGCTTACTGAGGCAAGATGTCTGGTTACTCAGATCGAACAACTCATTCTTTCCTCCTTTCAACATTATCGCAACATTCATAAGCATACAACGGGTATTTAAAAGCATAGATCAATCTAGCATAGCTCATGAACCTACATATCACTTCGGGTTAAATGAAAAAAGATTAACAGTTTCAGCAGACATTATGATCATCTTCGAAGTAAAACATGCACCTAAGATTAAGTTTTTTTAACATAAAATAATAATGCCAAGTAAACATCAAAAAACCTTATATCAAGTTGATATCTCTACTCCCATATGCATAATTAGACAGGTAAATATGAGAATAGAGTAAAATATAACAATTGTTTGTACTCTAGCCAAGCTCATTATTCCAAAAAAAAATTCATTTTATGATTTTGTTTTTTTTAAATGCATGCATGAATAAATATTATACAAATGCATGATTATCTATCAATTCTAGGAAAATAATGCAATGTGTTCCTAGACTGACAAATAATAAGATATATATTCTAAAGAAAGCATACCAATAGATTTCCTAAGACTAACATGCTTTTGAAAATCTAATGGTTTTGTAAAGATATCTGCCAACTGAGAATCAGTGGATATAAACTCTAGAGACACTATACCATTTTCAACAAGATCTCGAATAAAATGATGTCGTATCTATATGCTTAGTCATAGAGTGTTGAACATGATTTTTAGAAAATATTTATCGCACTTGTGTTATCACAGAACATAGTCATCGTGCCTTGGGAAAAACCATAATCATGCAACATCTGTCTCATCCACAACACCTGAGTACAACAACTACCAACTGTTATATACTCAACCTCAGCAATGGAAAGGGAAACACAAATTTTCTTTTTTGTATGCCAAACAACTAAGCAATTACCAACATAGAAACACCCTCAACTAGTACTTTTTCTATCATCAACATTACCGGCCCAATCAGCATCAGAAAAAGATTTGATTTCAGTGTTAGTCCCTGATGGATACCACAATCCATAATTCATCGTCCCTTTCACGTACTTGATGATTCTTTTTACCGCAGTAATATGACTCCTTAGGACTTACTTGGTAACGTGCACACAAACCAACACTAAAAGCTATGTCAAGTCGACTGGCAGTTAAGTACAACAAACTCCCAATCATACTCCTATAAAGTGTAGGATCAACATCTTTGCCTTTAGAATCTATGTTAAGCTTGACACTAGTACTCATGGGAGTGCAAGCATCCTTAGCATTTTCTAAACGAAACTTCTTCACCAATTTCAAAGCATAACGAGTTTGGGAAACGAAAAATCCCATCACTCAACTGTCTAATCTGAAGCCCAATAAAGAAGTTGAATTCACCAATCATGCTCATCTCAAATTCATCTGTCATTTGATCTCCAAAATAATGAGCACGGCTATCAGAAGTGAAACCAAACACAATATCATCCACATAGATTTGAGCAACAACTGTATCCCTCTCAATTTTCTGAATAAATAGTATTTTGTCCACTCCCCCTCGAGTAAAACATGTTCCAACCAGGTAGTCGTTCAACCTTTCATACCAAGCTCTAGGAGCTTGCTTTAGCCGATACAGAGCCTTTTTCAGCTTATACACATGACCAAGATAATGGGGATCTTCAAATCCTTTTGGTTGCTCCACATACACATTTTCCTGAAGAATGTCATTCAAAAATGCACTCTTTACATCCATCTAATACAACTTGAATCCAAGATGACATGCCATAGCAAATAAAATTCGAATAGATATAAATCTAGCCACTGGAGCAAACGTCTCATCAAAGTCTATACCCTCCAACTGAGTATAACCTTGAGTAACAAGCCTAGCCTTATTCCTAACAACTATACCATTTTCATCATTTTTATTCTTGAAAATCCACTTGGTACCAATCACATTTATCTCTTTTGATCTAGGCACAAGATACCACACATCATTCTTAACAAACTGCTGAAGTTCTTCTTGCATAACATTTATCCACTCATTATCTTGAAGAGCTTCTTTGACAATTTTAGGTTCCAAGGAAGATGTATAGCATGCATACGAGACCTCGTTCCTTGCCTTTCTACTAGTCATCATCATCTGATCAACAGATCCTATGACATTATCCAAAGGATGGTACAACTTTACCCTTGTAGATGGTTTTTTAGAAGGAGTAGTCACAAGTTTGATCATGCGATTCTATAGGACTAGAACTATCATCATGAACCACATTGTCCTCTTGACCAATATCTGAAAAATCATTTCCTAACAAAAAGAACAACTCACTATCTTCCTCCTCAACAGACATTGGCGACTCATCAACACATGAATCATCAACCACTACATTAGCAGATTCCATCATCGTTTAAGTTCTAAGATTAAAAATCCTATATGCCCGACTCGTCAATGAATACCCAAGAAATATTCTTTGATCACTCTTAGACTCGAATTTCCCAATAGACTTGTGGTCTCAAAGAATATAACATTTTGCTCTAAAGACCTTGAAATACTTCACATTTGGTTTCTTGTCATTCCACAGTTCATAAGAAGTCTTTAAGGTGTCAGGCCTAAGATAGACTCTATTTAAAGTGTAACACTCTGTGTTCACCACCTCGACCCAAAAATTCCTTGGAACCTTCCTACCATATAGCATAACATTAGTCATCTCTTGAAGAACTCTATTCTTCTTTTCAACCACTCCATTTTGTTGTGGAGTATGTCGTGCTAAAAATTCATGCTTTATTCATCTTTCATCACAAAAAGAATCAATCTCTGAATTTTCAAACTCCTTTCCATGATCACTCCTCACTCTAGTAATGGGATAATTCTTCTCAATCTGAATGTTTAAACAAATTTTTCTAAAATTTTCAACAACTTCAGACTTTTCACTCAGAAATTCAACCCATGTAAATCTAGAGTAATCATCTACCATCACAAAAATATACTTCTTACCTCCTTTGCTCATAGTCCGAATGAGACCCATTAAATCAATATGCAACAGCTTTAACGGTCTAGAAGTATGAATGGTATTGATCTTCCTATGCTGACATCTAACTTGTTTACCTTTCTGACATGGTCCACACATAACCCCTTTTTCAAAACCAAACTTAGGGACACCTCTAATAATTTCACTCTTAGTGATTTTTGTTAAATCACAAAAATTAACATGTCTCATTCACTGATGCCAAAATTCAACTTCATCAAGTTTAACTCTATTGCAAAATAATTGAGAATAAAGAACAATGCAATAACAGTTATCAGTCGGACGCATACATTCCATCACGCAATTCCCAGAAGAATCAATGATCAAACACTTATAAGGAGAGAAATTGACATTATGATTGTTATCACATATCTGGTTTTTACTCAGCAAATTTGTTTTTAAACCCTCAACATACAACACATCTTCTAGCTTAGGTAGACCAGAAACCACAATAGTACATTTCCCTAGAACTTTAGACTTCTATCTATCACCAAAAGTGACTATCCCACCATGACACTCCTCGAGAAATCCAAACAATGACTTATCTCTAGTCATATGCCTCGAACATCCATTATCCAGATACCAAGAGCTAGAATTACGTGCTCTAAGTGTAGTATGAACTACAAAACAGTGTAGCTCACCTTTTCTTACCCATGTCTTCTTCATCTTTGGAGCTTTATTTGCCAATTTTGTAAATTCTTCATCTCTTTAATCAACACTCAGATTTGATCTTGAACATAATCTCCTTGTCGAGTTATTTGTTCCTTCATCGATTACAAAGTCTTCCCTCTTAGCTTTGAACACCTCGGTCGAATGTGACCTTTGACACCACAGTAGTGACATATATGAATAAACCTATGAAGTTCATCAGTTAACCTCTTAGAATATCTAGAGGTAAAAACTGACTTTCTTTGAATATCTCCTCTCATAAAAGATTTGGCATTAGAATTCTCTTGAGAAGAACTAGATGTTACTTGGGAAGCTTTTACAAAGTGGTTTTTGACACAACATTCGGATTATGTGATACTCCATCAAAACCCAGTCCATTTGTATTTCCTGCAGATTTTCCCAAACTCAACATATGATTAAGCTTAAGAGTTCCACTAGACCATTTATGAATAGTTGAGTTAGAATCCTTCAAATCCTTTTCCAAGTTTCCAATCTTGATAGATTTCTCAACTAACTCCTTTTTGAGATCATCTACTATCTTCAAAGTCTGAGTCTTTTCTTGTTCAGACTTCTACAATTCCTCAACCAATTTGACCTTTTGAGTTTGTAGGAGATTTAGAGTTTTAGAACTATTGACTAAATCGTCTTTTAAAGAATTTAATTCTTTGTCCATGCTAAGACTTTTAGTCAACAGTTTCATGTGATTTTTGTGAAGTTGTGTAGTTTTATCAAGTAATTTGTCATAAGACTCTTGAAGCGTGTCATCACACACAGAATCTTCTTCTCCAGACATCGCCAAACTTGTAGCAACTTATTTAACTTCCTTGCTTTGAGTAGCAAACAAAGTGAAATTCTCAGAATCATCACTTACCTCTGAGTCTGTTGCATCACTAGCTGATCCATTATCAGATTCATCATCCCATTTGTCGACTAATCCTTCGGATTTTTTCAAAGTGTTTGCACACTCTGCAGCTATGTGACCATATCCTTGACATTCAAAACATTGAGGGTTGTTTATTTTTAAGATCAGACTTGTCTTTCTGAGTTTGAGTCTTATTCCTACTTCTAGACTCCATCAATTTATCTCCAATTTTTTTTCCTTGGCCACTTTGCTTAGCCTTAAAATTTTGTTCAACCTCTTAGCAAACATGGCAATATTAGTCAGACTCAACTCACTTTCTCCATCTGATTCAACACAATCCTCCCTAGTGGTTTTTAATGCTATACTCTTCTCTTTTGTGCCACTAGCCTTCTTAGGGGGATTTTTAAACATCTCCATTTCATAAGATTTTAAGGTCACTGTCAATTCTTCAACTTTAATTTCTTTAAGACTCATAACCTCTGAGATGACAGTAACCTTAAATCGAAAACATTTAGGTAGAGACCTAAGTATTTTCTTCACAATGGTTATCTCAGGAATGGGTTCACTTAGATTATGACAACCTGTGGCAATATCAGTTAGTCTAGCCTCAAATTCAGCTTAGACTTCATCCTCTTCCATCTTCAGCTGTTTAAATTGGGAATTCAGAATTTGAACTTTTAATTGTTTAACCTTTGAAGTGCCTTCATGAATTACTTGAAGAATGTCCCAAGCTTCTTTGGCAATTTCACACATAGCGATTCTCTTAAACTCACTCGGGGTGACTGCATTGTACATCGCATTCAAAGCTTTTGAATTCCAACTTGCACTGTTCGTCTCAGCAGCAGTCCACTCGTTCTATGGTTTCACTTTAAATTCATTAATCACATCATCTTTTATAGTAGGAGGTGAATATCCTATCTCTACATCATTCCAAGCTCTTTCATCTAACGATTTTAAAAACGCTCTCGATCTTGCTTTCGAAAGTGTAATTCGAGCCATCAAACAATGAGGACCAAGATATGGAACCTCCTTCACGAGATATCTCCATCGTCTAAGTTCAAAATCTAACCCTAGGTAGTTAACCTAAATCGGGGCAACCATGTTTTGATACCAATTGAAATTACATAGACAGTCAAAGAAAATAGCTTAGAGGGGGGGGGGGGGGGGGGGGGGGGGGATAGGCTTTTTGTCAATTTAATGATCAATTAAAATTATCTAGGGGAAATTCAATTTTATTTATTTATAAAACCCTAAATTCTCAAATCAGAATAATCAAACAGTTATGAATATTAAGTGCAGAAAATAAATCATGAGAAGACATAGATTTTTAAGTGGAAAACCTTGGAAAGACTCCAAGTAAAAATTACGGATACGCTCGGGTATCGATGCACTATGAATCAGAGAATTTGTACAGACTCTATGAACAACCGCTATAATTTGTTGTTCTTCACTCGACGTCTGAAAGTATAAATCCACTGGCGCTCAACGAAGCTTTCACTCCGATCTCCATACTCTGACAGCTCCGTTTCTCAATGGATTAAATAATCACGAAGCCTCCTACTTCGATCTCCGCACACAGACGACTTCGTTTCTCAAATGGATCAAAACAACCACGTTTGCACAAGGTGTGTTGATTTTTCAACAACTAGGTCATTCAATTGTGCATAAGATCATCAATGTAGAAGCACAATTGAACAACCCTAACTCAAGAGAGAAGTATAAGATATAGAATCACTCAATGATTTTCTCTCTCTATCTCTATCTCTGTAGAAGAATATGAAATTGTAGAAAGCTTGTAAAGATCTCTTTAGGGCTCAAGGGTTCCCTCACATGTGTAGAAGACCTTGGTATTTATAGACAATACTGAGGAGAAACCCTAATATTCTCCTTTTTTGTAATTTCACACAAAACCAAGTTAAACCATATATTTAGATGAATATAATATATATGGCACGTATCTCAATGTATAAAGTCGCAACCTTCTCAAAAGAGAACAAGTCGGGGTCAAAATTGTAATTTCAAAACATCACTTCGCAACTTTTACTACACGCGGCCCGTAGCTGCCCTATGCGTGGCGCGTAGGCCTAGGCTACGCGCGGCGTGTAGACCTTCCTACGGGTGGCACGTAGTCCTCTTTTGGTGGTCCGTAGATGGTCCGTCAAAATAGTAATTTCTAGCCACTTTTAGCTACTAGGTCCGTAGGTGGTCAGTAGTATTTTTCATGAAAACTACTTTTCTTAGGAATACCACTGTTTGAACCCCCTCGACTTCGTTGGAATGTTTCTCAAAGTTACGGCTTGGAAAAATGATGTTTATGTCCTTCTAGAAACATTTTTCTCTCAAACTTGCTTCCTCTTGAATCCTCCGTATTTTTCACTTCTTTAATTTTGATTTGAATTTGCCGAATCTTATCAATCCCTATCAAACCTTCCTGACTCTATAATTTACTCAACATGGTTATTGTCTAAAACATGCCAAACACAAACAATACTATAAATGTTCTTACAATCATGGACGCAAATATTCTTAGGGAGAGAAAACATAACAAATGTCACTAAAAGAGAATACTCAAACGTAATATTCTACGAATAAACAAACATGTGGGTGAGATAACACTAAAAAATTACTAAAAACATATGAGAGATTAAATAGGACAAATGTCATTAAAAGAAAATTCTCAAACGTAATGTTCTTCTAATAAACGAATAAAATCACTTAAACTACAAAAACAAATATATTTATAGTGACAAAAATTTAGTAACAAACTAAAATTATTTTTAAAAAAACATGTGGGTGA
Organism: Cornus suecica; assembly: GCA_963922005.1. Taxonomy (NCBI): domain Eukaryota; kingdom Viridiplantae; phylum Streptophyta; class Magnoliopsida; order Cornales; family Cornaceae; genus Cornus; species Cornus suecica. The sequence goes on from OY998239.1 coordinate 61,172,459, forward strand.
GATGGCACTAAAAAATTACAAAAAAACATATGAGGGAGAAAATAGAACAAATGTCACTAAACGAAAATTCTCAAACGTAATGCTCTTCTAAGAAACGAAAAAAATTACTTAACTACAAAAACAAATATATTTATAGTGACAAAAATTTAGTAACAAATTAAAAGTATTTCAAAAAATTTAATTCTTTTATCCAGGCAATCGAAGAGCCTAATGCTTTTTTTTTTTTTTTTAATATCCACAGGACTTTAGATCACAATTTACTTTCCGTGACTAAATGTTATAATTGCAAGATTGACTTGTGACCCTCAATTACCATCCTTATTTCTTGTTGTGTTATTTCATGTCACCATATATGTCATCTTCTTTATATAGTTGGTTGGTCCAGCTAATTGGAGAGAACTGAAAGGAAGGAAATACGGAAAGGAATAGAAAAAGACGTCTGAACAAATCAAGAGAATAGACAAAGCCAAATGGAATTTTTTCCTTGTTCTATAGTTGGGACAGAAGAGAGAATTGGTTTCCACTCCTGTTTTTATTTTATTTTTTTATTTTAGGAGGGTATAAAAGCCGTCCATTAACTTAAAAGTAAAAAAGTTAGAACCATCAATCAGTTGATTTGTACAAATGCATTGATTTTTAATCCGATATAAAATAGTAGAGAAAATGATGACTCCGTTTTCACAAGTGCGATTAATTCCCCTTACAAAATAACTCTCAATGATATTTTTTTTCCCCAAATCACTATCTTGTATTTTTTAAAATTGCAAAATATTTCATATACTTTGCTTAACTCCAAATCATTATCTTATATTTTTCAAAAGTTGTAAAATAATCCATTTGTTATGTTTTACACAAAAATATTGATCATTTTTTCCCCTTGTCTTGTAATAATCCATTTTTAGTATTTTGTTTACTTTTTTTCTCTTTTTCAATAATATAATTAATAATTCAAAACTTCACACACATATATTTATTTATAAGGGTGTTCAAAACCGGTTCGGTTCCTTAAAAATAGGAATAGGAATCGGAACCGAACCGAACCAAACTGAAACCAAAATTTTGGTTCCAGTGCCAATTCGTACTATCATTTTTTTTAAAAAAAAAGTAAAAAACACCAAATATAAAAAAATAATATAATTTCATATATGTTTCTATATTTAATTCGTGAAAAAAATATATAATTCGTGAAAAACTATTTAAAGCTACAAAAAAAAATACCAAAAATATATATATAAATTTGTTAAAAACATTATATTGAATTACGGATTTCACTAAATCTTAGCTCTTCTCCTCCTTTCTTTCTCTCTTTTTTCTCATTCTGTCTACAAATCAAAATATTAACATATATAAAATTATATTATCTTTTGATATTTGGTATTTTTTACTTTTTAAAAAAAAATTATAGTACGAATCAGCACCGGAACTGAAATTTTGGTTTTGGTTCGGTTCCGATTCCTATTTTTAAGGAACCGAACCAGTTTTGAACACCCTTATAAATAAATATGTGCGTGAAGTTTTGAATTATTAATTACATTACTGAAAAAGAAAAAAAAAAGTAAACAAAATACTAAAAATGGGTTATTATAAGACAAGGGAGGCAAAATGATTAATATTTTTGTGTCAAACATAACCAAGGGGTATTTTGTAACTTTTACAAAACACGTGGTAGTGATTTGAGACAAAACAATAGCACATAGGGTATTTTACAATTGAACCAAATACAGGGGGTATTATGCACTTTTGCCTTATTTTTAATCATTTTTTACAAGGCATCTTTAGTCACAATTTATGCTTTTATGTTCTTTGATTTTTCTAAATCTATTGTGTTGAAAATACCATAATTTCTTTAAATTATCTGAAAATAATTGCAAGTATCTCATCATCTAAAAAAACAAAAAATTAAATAAATAAAAATAAAATTAGACATCATTGAAATAATAAGCGTAAAGAATACTTAAATTTCTTGGACGGTTGCAGGCGACTAATTAACTTTATTGCCTGTCAAGCATTCATATGAATAGAATTCAATATGCAAATGTAAGTCATATAAAATGTGGATCGATCCCAGAGGTCCAACATGTTACTGTACATAAATATATATACGACTTTGCAACTTTAGAATAGTATTTATTTAGTTTTTGCCAATTAATCTGAAAATTGCACATGCGATGAGGCTGACTTGTAGGTAAAGCTCACTGGAGGTGGTTTAACAACACTAAGCTTCATGAATAAAAAATTAATCTTGATTAGAGTCGTGAAATAATGTCACATGGATGGGTTTAGATGTCTTTTGAAGTTAGAAGCTCTACACTTGTTATTCTTTAGTTATACTTTATGATCATGTCTGATTTCATCAATTATCATACATCTCCATCGGCCACTACAAAATTTAGGCAAAACAGTAAAAAAAATTAGCTAACAGATAAGGCTAAGTGAGACAAAGACCTTTAAGTTTAATATTTCCCTATCAAACTCGCAACGGTTTTATTGCGATTGGACCAACCTATCTGCTAATCCGAATTAATTTCGGCCAAGTGTGCCCAATTAGGTGTGTGACGTGATATCGAATCAAGGACTGTATCAGTCTCTAATACTAACTGTAACGAATCAAATATTTCGCAATTTGACCCAAAAAATTAAACTATTACATGAGACAAAATCCAATTAACTTTCATGACAAAGAAGAGAAACAACTTAAAAGACAAAACGACAACCATTGAAATCAATTAGGTGTTTGACGTGACAACGAATCAAGGACTGTGTCAGTGTAAGAATATTTTAAATATTTTGTAGCCCGCATAATTATTTAGACATATGATAATGGTACGATAAATAGATATTAGATTGTAAATATGATTTCGTTAAATATATAATTTTATATTATATATTATTGATGAGAAAGTGGTTCCTTTATTGTCCCAACTTTGATGGAAAGTGAGTGTAACGTCCCGTTAATTTTCCTGAAATTATGAGTGAATTTTTCGCGAATATTTATTTTATTTTATTTTATTATAAGAAATAGTGTTAAATGCTTTCCTAGATGCCGTATATGTTAGATTTAAAGTTTGGAAATTTTTAGAAAGCGGATTTTATTTCATTTTAATGTTTTCGCTATCTGACAACCCGGAAACCTAGAAAAAACGTGTAGTGGAAATAGGTCCCCGGAGTGTTGGATTTCGAAACCGAAAGTTGCGTTCACTTCGTTATACCAAATAAGGAATTTAGAAATTAGTTTCGTGATTTTTGAGCTTACGATTGATCGTGGGGATTAATTTAAAGTTTAAGAGTTATGTGAAGACTAATGAAAATTTTTCCAAGTGTTTATCCTACAAAAAAATTGGCTATAAGAGCATGTCATAGTGGTAAATAAGTTGATCTTGTTGGGATAACTTACACTAGTATAAAGAGTGGATGGTTTTTTTTCTCCCTACCTCTCTTCCTTAGCTACTTTGGTCAGGGGGCAAAATAGGTCATTTTAGAGAAGAATTGTGAAGAGAAATCTAGAGAGAGGTGATGTGTCAACACCACATAAATCCCTACCATCTCATCTCATTCTTCTTCAATTGTGGCCCTTGGATGGAAAGGGTAAATGATGGAAATTTGGGCATTCATATAGATACGTGTATTGATGATTGTTGGCACTTTGCAAGACCCTTCATCCCCCTCTCAAACACCCCTGTTCTGCAGCTCCCAAACACCCCTGTTCGGCAGCCCCTTAGCTTTCTCTTCCTATCTTCAAGTTTTGCAACTTTCCATCCCTTTTGCTTGTGAAATTGAAGAAAGCTTCAACTACATAAATGTTCCTCATTCTCTAGTCTTTCTATTGACTCCAAGGTTGTAAATGATCTCTCTTTTTATGAGCATTCTTTCAAAGAAATTTCATAAATTCCATTATTTGAAAATCTCGTGGCTAATTTTGGATTGTTATTTTTCTGTTCCTAAAGATCTTGAAAAGAGGAACGGGTGAGCTCTCCTTTGCATCAACATTCTTGGAAGCTTTATTTGGTGAGTTCCATTGATTTTGAGCTTTTATTCTCATAAACCCTAACTTGTGAAACTTTGGAAATTCTCTACAAGCTTTGAAAATTTGCTTCCATTGATGATAACACTTATTAAAATGTATTCTTGTGACCCCATTCCCACTATAATGATTATTGGTAGCTTGGAGAAATTTTGGTGCCATCTTGAGATTTTCTTCATTATATATCCTAAATTCCATATTCCTTGAGAATTCATTTGTAAGGCTTTGAATTTGGTTTTAGTTTTTAATTATTATTGTTCTTGACAAAGACCCTACTATTGATCACAATCTTCTTCTTTGTTGACTTGTTGGTAGCTTGACACAATTCTTGAAAATTCTTGATAAAGAAGGTCTATTTTATTTTATTGTTCATTTGGATGACTAATGACATTTTCTTGAAAGTTCTTAAGTCACTTTAAGCTATAATCCATTTCAAAACTTCACTCTGTACTCATAAATCTTTATGAAAGGCTTTGGTTTTCAACTTTGATAAATCTTGGCAATTACATATTCTTGAGCCAAATTATTCTCCTTGATTGATACTTGGAAATCTGGAACCATTCTGCAGAATTGGTGCAGACTGTAGGAGGCTTTTTGGTTAACTTTTGGGAACTCGCTTGCTTGCTCTTGCGGACTAGTTGGCGTTGGACTTGAGGTAGGGGAATGACGAACCACTTTCTTTTTCGGTTATGAGGGTGTGTGCGTCAAAGTGAGCGTCTAATGATGCGAACTTGATTTGGTATAACCTAGAAACTTGCTTTGAATATGTTGATATGTTGCCTGATGTGAAATTTAGATTAATCCAAAAGATAGATTAACCCAAACCAAATTTTACTCGCAAGTATACGAATCATAGTAGTAAAGAGTACAAGTATTGCGAGGTCATTCCCACGAGGATTGATTAGACAAATTAAATCTAAAAATTACTATCTAACTAATTCAACCAAATATTGATGATTTTGATAAAAGAATAATTGTAAAAGAGATGAAAGAACAATGATAAAGAAAATACCAAGGCTTTGATTCCACCACTAATCAATACAATTACAATTTTCAATTGAAGTTATTAAATAGCCAAATAATCTTCACACATCCAATAAAAAATAATTATAATCAAACATATGGATGGCCTATCCGGGTTAAGGCATAGGTTCAATTAAATATTTATTATCTTGATCATGAATAATAAACAAATAATTGAAAGAATAACATAAATCACAACTAACTATCCATGGTCAGGCATAAATAATTATGATTTACTTTCTTCTTCTTAAATCGCCAAATAAGATTACATGTTCATGGTCAGACAAAAGTAACCTATATGCTAAAGTTCCAATAAATTCAATTAAAGTCTTGGTTAAAGCACATAAAATTGAAAGTATAGGAAAACATTAAAATAATAAGAAGAAGAATTTAAATGAAAGATTCAACTACTTATTTCAATTGAAATAATAGAATTGCAAATGAAAAGGGTTTCCTCTCAGCCCTGGCCGAGAGAATTAGTTACACATGAAGAAAAAAATCATAAAACAACAACCAAACCGAAATTGAAGATGGAAGAACGCCTTTGCTTTCTCCGTGGATTGCACCAGTCTTCTCTTCTTTTCCTTGGCTCTTGATCATCCTTTGTGCATCCATATATGCCCTATTTATAGGGGTCCTCAAGGTTTCATCTAGGAAAGTAAATAAGATAATACAATATTCCCATATTTCTTTTCCTAAATGGTGATATCTTGCAGCCCACTTTTGACCAATTTGGAGAGTAAATTTGGAAGATACAAGTCCTCTTCCCACGACCCTTGATTTCATTCCATTCTGATCGTTCCTTCAAAATCTGTGATTATATTACCATGCTGATGCTGATTTTCGCACAAAATAGTATGCCAGATTTAAAATGTCTCTTTCGCCCTCTAAACTTCAGAATTAGGGTTTCTATGTGAAATACCAATATTCTTTAAATTGAATCAGCTTTATAGGAACACAGGGCTCACACAAATCCAAACAACGGGCTGAAATATATGGCCCAAATACTAAGAAGTGGTCTAAACAGATTTTGGGCTTGTTTAGATGGATTTAACCCATTTGTACCAGAAATCACCAATAACCCATAAAAATATAAAAACACAAATATTAATTAAAATAATTTAAAATAAATGACTAAAAAATATATTTTTGGAGGTTAATCGTGTATGAATTATGCACTTATCAAATACCCCCAAACTTATATTTTGCTAGTCCTCGAGCAAAACAAAAACAAAAAAACCTAACTATACCACTTTCGCAGGAACTCTCGATTGCATTTAGCATATGCAATAAGCCTTTGAACCCCTAGGTTACCCCTAGTGGACGAGTTATAGTCTCGTGAGGGTTTCCAGTGATGATACCCACAAACATCCGAAAAATAAGTTTCAAAGCAATATACAATCACATATGTAACCTTGAATAGTAAATTGTCATCAACTTGAGATTTTCGAATCATTAATTTATTTGAGATGTCAAACCCATATTATCCGTCTAAATTAAATTTAAGCTAAGTCTAATTCACTTATCAAAATTTAGTTGAAGACCCAAATTGTCCATCCTTATTGTTAAGTGCAACAACTAAACACTAATTCAGAATTGGTCATAACCTCATGACATAACTCCAAAATCTCAAAAATCATCGGGTTTCCAAAATAAGAACAATTTTACATTGGTAACTCAAGTGATTATTTTTTTTTTCTTGGACATACTTCCACAAGGAATTGTTTACCCAAGAGGAGCTTAATTTACTCCCAACCTCAAGCCAACCCTTTGGATTTTTTTTTTCCACAAGGAATTGTTTACCCAAAAGGAGCTTAATTTATTCCCAACCTCAAGCCAACCCTTTGGATTTTTTTATATGTTTTTCATCACAAGAGTCCTGATTGAATCTCATCCTGGTCTACCGATTTTTTTCTAAGATAATAGAACGATATCACTAAATTTCAGACCTTTTCTAAAAAAATGTAAGCTGACAGTGCTCGTGAAATATGTTTCAAGGTTTAACTATGAGGGTCATCAACTAAATAATGATAAGTATAAAAGACTAAGGACTATCATTCATTCTGACTAGATTAAGTATTTTAGTCTCAAATATACTAATGATTTTCAAATCTCAATCAAACTGATGACAATTCAATACTCAAAGATATAGAAATACTGAACATATTACATAGGCTTTGAAACCTTCTTTTTTTTAATTTTTTTTTTAATATGAAAATATATACATATATCTATAAAAAATTCCCTTTACCCCCAAACTTAGATCAAATATTGTCCTCAATAGTTAAAAATGAAAGTCACAAGGGCAAGTTTGAGAATTACCTTGGATGACGTATTATCCAACTTCGAGTAAGAACAAGGAGAAAAGAAAAAACAAATAATAAATAAATAAAAAAAATGGATCAGAAGGAATCACAAGTATGCCACCCCCAAACTTGGATTATAAGCATAACAAATTTTTTTTTTTTTTAATTTTTTTTTTTAACTCAACAATTTTGATAAATGGGGTCCTCTAGACGAATACACTCCACATCTCTATCTACCAACCCATCTAAGTATGGTTTCAACCTCTGCCCATTCACTTTGAAAATACTACCATCCTTAGGGTTTTGAATCTCGACTGCCCCATGAGAAAAAACATTTGTCACAGTGAATGAACCAGTCCATTTAGAACGCAACTTTCCAGGAAAAAGACGTAATCTAGAGTTGAATAACAAAAATTTTTGGTTGGGCTCGGAGGACTTCCTAAGAATAAATTTGTCATGAAACATTTTAGTCCGCTCTTTATAAATCTTGGCATTCTCATATGCATCCTTACGAATCTCTTCTAACTCATTGAGTTGGAGTTTACGATGTGACCCAGCCTTACCCATATCAAAGTTGAAGGTTTTGATAGCCCAATAAGCACGATGTTCTAATTCTACAGGCAAGTGACATGCTTTTCCAAAGACAAGTCGATAAGGGGACATTCCAATCGGGGTTTTAAATGCAGTCCAATAAGCCCAAAGAGCGTCGTTCAACCATTGCGACCAATCCTTACGATCGGGTCGAACCATTTTTTATAAAATAGTTTTGATCTCCCGATTGGAAATTTCCACTTGTCTGTGGGTGATAAGGAGTGCCAACTTTATGATTGATGAGGTACTTTTTCATGACAGTTTCAAATGGTTTATTGCAAAAATGTTTACCACCATCATTTATAATTGCACGAGGCGACCCAAAACGAGAAAATATGTTATCTTTTAAGACTTGAATCACGATCCTATGATCATTTTTCCTACAAGGTATAGCCTCCACCCACTTGGACACATAGTCAACAGCTACAAGTATGTATAGGTAACCAAATGAGGGAGGAAATGGACCCATGAAATCAATACCCCAAACATCAAAAATTTCTACGATAAGGATGTTAGTGAGGGGCATCATGTTCCTACGAGAAATACTACCCATACGTTGACACCGATCACAAGTGGAGCAAAATGCATGTGTATCACGAAAGAGTGTTGGCCAATAGAATCCACATTGTAAAATCTTTGCAGCTGTTTTCTTAGAACCAAAATGACCACCACATGCATGGTCATGACAAAAGGAGATAATACTATGAAACTCATTTTCAGGAACACATCTCCTAATGATTTGATCGGGGTAGTACTTGAACAAATAAGGATCATCCCAGAAAAAAATGTTTAACCTCAGCAAGGAACCTAGATCTATCCTGTTTTGTCCAGTGTTCAGGGAGTTGGCCAGTAACAAGATAATTGACAATGTCAGCATACCAAGGTAACTGGGAGACAGCTAAAAGTTGTTCATCAGGAAAAGATTCATTCAAGGGTGATAAATCCTTAGTGCATTCAGAGACAATCCTAGACAAGTGATCAGCTACGACATTCTCAGAACCTTTCTTATCACGGACCTCAATATCAAACTCTTGTAGTAGTAAGACCCAACGAATCAAACTAGGTTTAGCATCTTTCTTTGAGAAAAGGTATCTCAAAGCAGCATGGTCAGAGAACACAATAACCTTGGACCCTAAGAGGTATGATCTAAACTTATCTACAGCAAATAAAATGGTCAGTAGCTCTTTTTCTGTGGTGGAGTAATTGAGTTGGGCATCATTCAGAGTCCTACTAGCATAATAGATGACATGGGGCATCTTATCTACTCGTTGCCCTAAGACAGCTCCAACAGCATAGTCAGATGCATCACACAGAAGCTCGAAAGGTAGAGACCAATTGGGGGGTTGTATGATGGGAGCAGAAGTCAATAAGAGTTTGAGCTTTTCAAATGCTTGTGAACATTCATCATTAAAGACAAAAGTGGCTTCCTTAGCAAGTAGGTTGCATAAGGGACGGGAGATTTTGCTAAAGTCTTTAATGAATCTCCTATAAAATCCAGCATGACCAAGGAAAGATCGAATTTCCTTCACTGTTCGTGGTGGAGGAAGGTATGAAATCAGATCAATTTTATCCTTATCGACTTCTATTCCCCTATGAGAAATGAGGTGCCCAAGTACAATGCCTTGTTGTACCATAAAATGACACTTCTCCCAATTTAACACGAGATTTGTTTCTTGACATCTTTCCAACACAAGGGATAGGTGGTGTAAACACTCATCGAAAGAAGACCCAAATATTGAGAAATCATCCATGAATACCTCAAGAAAACGCTCAACATACACCGCTGAAAGGTAGCAGGTGCATTGCATAGCCCAAAAGGCACGCGTCTATAAGCATAGGTACCGAAGGGACAGGTAAATGTGGTTTTTTCTTGATCTTCAGGAGCAATAGGAATCTGGTTGTAACCAGAATAACCATCCAAAAAGCAATAATGGCTATGTCCGGCTAGTCTTTTAAGCATTTGATCTATGAAAGGGAGAGGAAAATGGTCCTTCCTTGTGACTAGATTCAGTTTACGATAATCAATGCACACACGCCACCCAGTCGTCATTCTCGTAGATATTAACTCGTCATTAGTATTTTTAACAACCGTAATCCCAGACTTTTTAGGCACTACTTGGACAGGACTAACCCAAGTACTATCAGAAATAGGATAGATGATTCCCGCATCTAACAATTTGAGCACTTCGGCTCGGACAACTTCTCTCATGTTAGGGTTAAGCCTACGTTGCATTTCACGAGTTGCCTTTGAGTTTTCCTCAAGATGAATACGATGTATACACCTAGTGGGGCTTATACCCTTGATATCTGCTATTGTCCACCCTAAAGCTGTTTTATGTTCTCTGAGAACATTAAACAACTTTTGCTCTTGTGCACTATCAAGATTAGAGGCAATAATGACAGGTAACTTATTAGAAGGACCTAAGAATGCATACTTGAGATGCTCGGGCAAAGGTTTAAGATCAAGTTCGGGTGACTCTTCAATAGATGGGACAAGTTTAGACTTGGATGGTAAAAGAGGTTCTACCATGGCTTTCCATTTAGTTGTGTCCATAACAGGGGTAGAATCAAGCAATGAATTGACTTCAGCGATGGATTTATCTATGTCAAAATCTAAGCCAAAATGGGCTAGACAAGTCTCGAGGGGGTCATGAGAAGATAATTGTGGAAATGAGTCATGAACAAGGCTTTCAATCATGTTAATCTCAAAAGTATCCTCTAAATCTGGAGGTTGTTTTTCCACATTAAACACATTGAGTTTAACATTCATGTTGCCAAAAGATAGTTGCATAACCCCATTTCTACAATTTATGACAGCATTGGATGTGGCTAAAAATGGGCGACCTAAGATGACCGGAATGTGGTTACTAGGATTTTGGACAGGTTGGGTATCTAAGACGACAAAGTCCACTGGAAAAATAAACTTGTCAACCTTGATTAGAACATCTTCAATAACACCACGAGGAATTTTCATAGATCTATCAGCCAATTGTAGTGTTATAGGGGTCGATTTTAACTCACCAAGACCTAATTGCACATACACAGAATATGGCAATAGATTCACACTAGACCCGAAGTCGAGTAATGCCTTCTCAATCATATGATCACCAATGACACAAGAAATGGTAGGGCATCTAGGATCTTTAAACTTAGGTGGGGTGTTGTGACGGATGATTGAGCTTACTTGCTCTGTGAGGAAGACTTTCTTGTGCACATTTAACTTTCGTTTCTGAGTACATAGATCTTTCAAAAATTTGGCATAGGCGGGAACTTGATCGACAAGAGTGAGTACGGGAATGTTTACTTGGACTCGCCTAAACAAGTCCATCATTTCACTATAATTCGTCCCTTTCTTGACTGGGGTCAAACGTTGAGGAAAAGGGGCCTTGGGTATATAAACTTCCATAGGATTGGACTCAGAAGAGGTGGATGATTTTTGACACTCTAGTGAAGCATCATTTTCTTTGAATTGCTTATTGTTCCCTTCTTCTACATCACACTCTTTGGACACAACTTTTGGTTCATGCCTAGGTATTTCTACCTTGTTATCAATTTGTTTGGCACTTCTAAGGGTAGTGATGGACTTCACTTCCTCGTATTGTTCATGCTCAGAACTAGAGCTCACCTCATGTTGACCCTTTGGATTAGTTATGGGTTGACTAGGAAACCTTCCCTTCTCTCTCTCAGTTAAGGTAGAGGCAATTTGACCCATTTGAACTTCCAATTTAGCAATAGATTGAGAATTAGAATGCAAGCTTTGTTGGGTATCTTTTTGGAATTGAAGTGAACATTGCATGAAAAGATGGAAAGTGTCCTCAATGGATGGCTTCCTAGTTTGTGTAGGATATGGTGAAAACAGTTGAGTTGATGACTGACCGGAAGCTTGAGGATAAGAATGAGTGTTGGAATTCCCATATGGAACTCCTTGATTTGACCCTTTGGACCATGATAAATTTGGATGTTTAGCCCAACCAGAATTATAAGTCTATGAATAAGGATCATTGTCTGGTCTCCTGAAAGCATTCAAGGCATGGGCTTGCTCAGATGCATGTTCAGAAAATGTCATATTAGATGGACAAGACATTGTGAGGTGGGTTGGGCTTGAACAGATGGAACACACCTCAGATTTAGGTGTCAATGGGGGCCCACTAGCTAACATCAAAGCATCGACTTTTTGAGCCAAGGAATCAATTTTTGCATTAAGGTCTACAGTACTTCCTATCTCATATATGCCACCTTTCTGTTGAAGATGAGTATTCCTTTCCACCCTAGTTGAATAATCCCATTGTTGGGAATTTTCACACAAAGTTTCAAAGAAGTCCTAAGCTTCGATGTCACTTTTATCCATAAATGTTCCTCCACTAGTGGCATCAACCATGCGACGGTTTTGGGGTGTTAAACCATCGTAGAAATATTAAACTAGTCGCCACTTCTCATATCCATGGTGGGGACACTTAAGAAGTAAATCTTTCCATCTCTCCCAACATTCATAAAATTGTTCAACTTCTTTTTGTGTAAAATTTGAAATTTCTCTCCGAAGGGAATTGGTTTTATGAACAGGGAAGAACTTGTTCAAGAATTTTTTTGACAAAACATCCCAAGTAGAGATAGATCCTGATTCTAAAGAATTCAACCATGC